>NW_026847660.1:3997862-4093219 GCF_025583915.1 Anolis sagrei ordinatus
ACCTCACTTCCTCTGAGGATGCTTGCCATAGATGCAGGCGAAATGTCAGGAGAGAATGCCTCTAGACCATGGCCATATAGCCCGAAAAACCCTACAACAACCCAGTGATTCCGGCCATGAAAGCCTTCGACAATACATTGAGACTTAGGATTCTTGTATTTGTCTTCCTCCATTCTTAATGCAGTCCAGTATTACTTTCACTGCCAATGGTTCAATGCTATGGAGTCCTGGGATTTGTAGCATTGGGAAGCCCCAGCACCCTTCGGCAGAGAAGAGTTTGATAAAACTACAACTCCCATGATTTCACAGCACTGAGCTATGACAATTCAAGCTGGGTTAAACCGCCAGCTGTAGAAAATCTTGCCAATCCAAAAGGTTGGCAGTTCAAAGCCCGGGTTGGGGTGAGCTCCCACCATCAGCCCAGCTTCTGCCCACTTAGCAAATCTAAAACATAAATATAAGTACAGTGTTGCCTCGCTACTTCACGGTTTGCTTTTCGCAGACTCGCTGTTTTGTGGATTTTTAATAAATACTAGTGTACCCATCACGCATTGCTGTGGCCAACCATTCCTTCCTCTTTCTCTCCTCCTTTCTTTCTCTCCTTCCTTCCTTCTTCCCCTTTTTTTCTTTCATTCTCTCCTTCCTTCCTTCCTTCTCTTCCCCTTCCTCTTCCCTTTCTTCCAGGAATAAGAAATTGCAAATATGCAAGGATTGGGATGCTCTCAAAGAGATCCAAGGAGAAGAAAGTTTGCAGCTTGGAAGAAGTGCATTTGGATCATCCTCCTCTCCTAAAGGGCATGGTCTAGGGGATGCTGGGAGTTGTAGTCTGGAAGAGAGTGTGGATGTGCTATTGCTGGGAGCACGTGAACTCTGCACATGCTCAGAAACACCACTGCTTGGTTCCAAGACTATTGAAGCTCCATTAAGTCTATCACTGTTCAGAAGATACCAGGATCCCCTTCCCAATACTTGGGGGGGGGGGGTGAACTTTGCACATGCTCAGAAACACCCTTGTTTGGCTTATGAAGCAATTGCAAGACTTAGCACTGAAAAAGCAATTGCTTCAGGGACTATTTAAGTCCATCCATTTTCACAAGATGCCTAAGATTTCCTTCTCAACACTGAAGGGAAAGTGAACTCTGCACATGCTCAGAAACACCACCACTTGGCTTAGGAAAAGGTTCYAAGACTAYTGAAGCTCCATTAAGTTTATCACTGTTCAGAAGATGCCAAGACCCCCTTCCCAACACTGGGRAGGGGGGGGGGRATRAACTCTGCACACATGCTYAGAAACACYCTTGTTTSRCTTATSAAKATCTTCCAAGACTTAGCACTGAAARAGCAATTGCTTCAGGGACCATTTAAGTCCATCCATTTTCACAAGATGCYTRAGATACCCTTCCCAACACTGAAGGGAAAGTGAACTCTACACAKGCTCARARRSACCCTTGCTTSGRTTATGTGTRTTCCAARACTTAGCATGGAAATAACTTGCTTCGGGGACTATTGAAGCCCCATTGAGTCTGTCCCTTTTTGGATGATGCCAAGACCCTTTTCCCAACGTGGAGAAATAGTCAACTCTGCACATGCTCAGAGGGAAGATATTCTGAGATTTAGGATGGAAAGAACTGCTGCTTCAAAGCTATCGCTTCCATATTAAGTCTATCCATTTTCACAGAGCACCCTCCCCACCCAAGGAGACCTCCTTTAAGGATTTTGGCCTTGCTCTTACCTGCTGCAACGGTGAGGCCTTCTGCTCAGATGTTCTGGCCGCCGCCAGCTCTCCTCGCAGCTGCGCAATCTCTCCTCGCAAGACGTCCAGTTGCCACTGGATGCTGACCAGGGAGAAGAGGCCGGCCAGCAGCCCCATGCCGAGGGCACAGCCCACCACCCAAAGGGCATTCAAGAAAGAAGGGGGCTGAGCAGATCCTTGCGCCGTCCGAAATTTATCCATAAGTCCTGGAGACAACGTGGTTGGACTTAACATGGCCTTGTGTGTCCCAAGTAGGGCGGTGGGTCAGACTAGATGCCCCTTTAGTACCCCACTTTGCCTTTATACAATTCTATGAAAATGCCCCAAAGCTAGCCTACAATTGAGACTCTCCCAGTGCTGACCAAAGCAAACTCAAACGAATTTCCCCTAAATTGCAGAACAAATTCCAAGAATCTTAGAAGTTTTCCCCAGAACTGCTGACCCCAAACGCCTGGACTGTGCTAGCACCCCAAAAGGCTTCCCAAAAATGTCAGAGTCCTACCACAATTGCCTCTCCAAATCGTAACTTTTCTTCCCAAATCTCTTTCTCCCCCCTTTTCCTGACACAATCCCTTAAGGATTATATAACTATTTTTCTCCCTTATCTCCCTCCAAGGTCTCTGGCACATTCGGGTCCCATAACCTGGTATTTGAAAAGGTAAACAAAGCCTCTCTCCATCTGGTTCCAAGTTCTCTGACCTATAAAAGGGATGGGGTGCCAATCTGTAAACCTTTCTATCCCTTCCAAACACAAACCCCCCCTTTCCCAACTGGGCCGGCCACCTCACCGAAAGATAGGGCTCCTTGTCCTGCTTGGTGCCAAGCGAGGCATGGAAAGCAGGGGGTGGGTTGCGCAAGAAATTGAGGAAGCCCATCACAAGGACCAGCTTTGCCCGCCCAGCATGGAGGCCTGCCAACTTGCAGGCTGTGGTTCGACGTTACGCACAACCAAGGTGTGTGCGTGTGTATGCCTGTGTGTGCAAGCGATTGCCACTTTGGAAGAGAAGACTGGCAGGTTAGCAGTCCTTCGGAACTGCCTCTTTGCTGTATGCAATATTATTTTTGAGCTTGGCTTCCCTTCACTCAAGATTTGGGCATTGTAAAAGTTCATCTAGACCACTCTCAACTGACAGTGGTGGACATTGGAATGTGTATTTGGGGAATATAAGACTTGGGAGGGGAACCCCAAAGGTCACCTAGACCAACCTCCCACTGCCAGGAGGGGAAATCCATTGGAAGTGTGTCGATTTGGGGACTTCTTTCACTCAAGAATTGGGAATTGTAAGAGTTGGAAGGGGACCCCCCAAAGGTCATGTAGAACACCCTCCCACTACCAGTAGTGGACATCCATTGGAACAGTTTGTATTTGAGGATTATAAGAGTTGGGAGAGGAACCTCAGAGGTCATTTAGTCCTACCTCCCATTATCAGGAGTGGACCTCCATTGGAAGAGTGTGGATTTGAGGAGTATAAGAGTTGGGGGAGGAAACTCAAAGGTCATTTAGTCCTACCTCCCATTGTCAGGAGTGGACCTCCATTGGAAGAGTGTGGATTTGAGGAGTATAAGAGTTGGGGGAGGAAACTCAAAGGTCATTTAGTCCTACCTCCCATTGTCAGGAGTGGACATCCATTGGAAGAGTGTGGATTTGAGGATTATAAGAGTTGGGAGAGGAACCCCAAGGATCACCTAGACCTACCTCCCACTACCAGTAGTGGACATCCATTGGAACAGTGTGTATTTGGGGATTATAAGTCTTGGGAGGAGAACCCCAAAGCTCACCTAGACCAACCTCCCACTGCCAGGAGGGGAAATTCATTGGAAGTGTGTCGATTTGGGGACTTCTTTCACTCAAGAATTGGGAATTGTAAGAGTTGGAAGGGGACCCCCCAAAGGTCATGTAGAACACCCTCCCACTGGCAGTAGTGGACATCCATTGGAACTGTGTGGATTTGAGGAGTATAAGAGTTGGGAGAGGAACCTCAAAGATCATCTAGACCTACCTCCCACTACCAGTAGTGGACATCCATTGGAACGGTGTGTATTTGGGGAATATAAGACTTGGGAGGGGAACCCCAAAGGTCACCTAGACCAACCTCCCACTGCCAGGAGGGGAAATCCATTGGAAGTGTGTCGATTTGGGGACTTCTTTCACTCAAGAATTGGGAATTGTAAGAGTTGGAAGGGGACCCCCCAAAGGTCATGTAGAACACCCTCCCACTACCAGTAGTGGACATCCATTGGAACAGTGTGTATTTGAGGATTATAAGAGTTGGGAGAGGAACCTCAAAGGTCATTTAGTCCTACCTCCCATTGTCAGGAGTGGAAATTCATAGGAAGAGCATGGATTTGGGGATTATAAGAATTGGGACGGGAATCCAAACAATCAGACCAAGCCCCATTGCCAGTGGTGGACATCTATTGGAAGAATGTGGATTTGGGGATTAGAAGAGTTGGAAGGGGAACCCAAAGGTCATCTAGACTACCCTCTCACTATTTATTTATTGTGTCATCAGCAACCATTGTATTACAATTCTAACAGAGCAAAACAAACACACAGATTAAAAAGAAAAAGGAAAAAAAACACACAGATTTTGCAAATTTGGTATTTGGTTAAATGTCCTTTGACCAGTATCTGGCCACTTGGAGTGCCTCTGGTGTTGCCGCAAGAAGGTCCTCCATTGTGCATGTGGCAGGGCTCAGGTTGCATTGCAGCAGGTGGTCAGTGGTTTGTTCTTCTCCACACTCGCATGCTGAGGATTCCACCCTGTAGCCCCATTTCTTAAGATTGGCTCTGCATCTCGTGGTGCCAGAGCGCAGTCTGTTCAGCGCCTTCCAAGTCGCCCAGTCTTCTGAGTGCCCAGGGGGGAGTCTCTCATCTGGTATCACCCATGAATTGAGGTGCTGGGTTTGGGCCTGCCACTTTTGGACTCTCGCTTGCTGGGGTGTTCCAGCGAGTGTCTCTGTAGATCTAAGAAAACTATGTCTTGATTTAAGTCGTTGACGTGCTGGCTGATACCCAAACAGGGGATGAGCTGGAGATGTCTCTGCCTTGGTCCTTTCACTATTGGCTGCTACTTCCCGGCGGATGTCAGGTGGTGTAATACCGGCTAAGCAGTGTAATTTCTCCAGTGGTGTAGGGCGCAGACACCCCGTGATAATGCGGCATGTCTCATTAAGAGCCACATCTACTGTTTTAGTGTGGTGAGATGTGTTCCACACTGGGCATGCATACTCAGCAGCAGAGTAGCATAGCGCAATGGCAGATGTCTTCACTGTGTCTGGTTGTGATCCCCAGGTTGTGCCAGTCAGCTGCTGCTAGTGGTGGACATCCATCCATTCGAAGAGTGTGGATTTGAGAATTATTAGAGTTGGAAGGGGAACCCCAAACATCATCTCTAGACCTACCGCCCACTGCCAGGAGTGGAAATCCATTGGAAGTGTGTGGATTTGGGGATTATAAGAGTTGGGAAGGGAACCCCAAAGATCATCTAGATGTTCCTCCCACTGCCAGGAGTGGAAATCCATTGGAAGTGTGTGGATTTGGGGATTAGAAGATTTGGTAGGGGAACCCCAAGGATCATCTAGACCAGTGGTTCTCAACCTGGGGTCCCCAGATGTTTTTGGCCTTCAACTCTCAGAAATCCCAGCCAGTTTATCAGCTGTTAGGATTTCTGGAAGTTGTAGGCCAAAAACATCTGTGGACCCAAGGTTGAGAACCACTGATCTAGACCTACCTCCTGCTACCAGTAGTGGACTTGGGAGGGGACCCCAAAGCTCATCTAGACCAACCTCCCACTGCCAAGAGTGGAAATCCATTGGAAGTGTGTCGATTTGGGACTTCTTTCACTCAAGATTTGGGAAGTGTAAAGTTGGAAGGGGACCCCTAAAGGTCATGTAGAACACCCTTCCACTGCCAGTGGTGGACATCCATTGGAAATGTGTGGATTTGGGGATTATAAGACTTGGAAGAGGAACCCCAAAGGTCACCTAGACACCTCCCACTGCCAGGAGTGGAAATCCATTGTAATTGTGTGGATTTGGGGATTATAAGAGTTGGGAGGGGACCCCAAAGCTCACCTAGACCAACCTCCCACTGCCAGGAGGGGAAATCCTTTGGAAGTGTGTTGATTTGGGGACTTCCTTTCACTCAAGATTTGGGAATTGTAAGAGTTGGAAGGGGACCCCAAAGGTCATCTAGAACACCCTCCCACTGGCAGTGGTGGACATCCATTGGAATTGTGCAGATTTGGGGACTATAAAAGTTGGAAGCATAACTTCAAAGGTCATCTAGACCTACCTCCCAATACCAGTAGTGGACATCCATTGGAAAAGTGTGTATATGGGGATTATAAGACTTGGGAGGGGGACCCCCCAAAGTTCACCTAGACCACCCTCCCACTGCCAGTGGTGGACATCCATTGGAAGAGTGTGGATTTGGGGATTATAAGACTTCAGAGGGGGATCCATTGGGAGAATGTGGATTTGGGGAACCCCAAAGTTCATCTAGACCAGTGTTTCTCAACTTGGGGGTCGGGACCCCTGGGGGGGTCGCGGGGGTGTCAGAGGGGTCGCCAAAGACCATCAGAAAACACAGTATTTTCTGATGGTCATGGGGATTCCATGTGGGAAGTTGAGCCAATTCTATCGTTGGTGGAGTTCAGAATGTTCTTTGATTTTAATGAACTATAAATCCCAGCAACTACAACTCCCAAAAGTCAAGGTCTATTTCCCCCAGGCTCCACCAGTGTTCACATCTGCACATATTGAGTATTTGTGTCAAGTTTGGTCCAGATCCACCATTGCGTGAGTCCACAGTGCTCTCTTAATATAGGTGAACTACAACTCCCAAACTCAAAGTCAATACCCACCAACAGAGGCGGCCCTAGGTAATTTTCAATGGTAAGCCATCAGTATTTTGGCACACCACCACCAATCACTGATATATATTTTCTGTTCGTCGTGGGAGTTCTGTGTGCCATATTTGGTTCAATTCCATCATTGGTGGAGTTCAGAATGCTCTTTGATTGTAGGTGAACTATACATCCCAGTAACTACAACTCGCATATGTCAAGGTCTATTTTCCCAAGAGCGCCCCCTGGGCAAAATCAACTATACTGCAAATGCTTACTTTGCGTAATGGTTGAGCCACCCCTGCCCACCAAACCCTTCCAGTGTTTTCCGTTGGTCATGGGAGTTCTGTGTGGCAAATTAGGTTCAAATCCATCGCTGGTGAAGTTCAGAATGCTCTTTGATTATAGGTTACTATAAATTCCAGCAACTACAACTCCCAAATTACAAAACCAATCCTCCCCAACCCCACTAGCATTTACATGTGGGTGCATTGGGTATTTGTGCCCAGTTTGGTCCAGTGAATGAAAATACATCTTGCATATCTGATATTTACATTATGATTTATAACAGTAGTAAAATGACTGTTATGAAGTAGCAACAAAAACAATGTTATGGTTGGGGGTCACCACAACATGAGGGACTGTATTAAGGGGTCATGGCATTAGGAAGGTTGAGAACCACTGATCTAGACCAACCTCCAATGCCAGGAGTGAAAATTCATTGGAAGAGTGTAGATTTGGGGATTATTAATGTTGGAAATGGAACCCCAAAAATCATCTCGACCAAACACAGTTACCAGTAGGGGAAATCTTGCAAAGTATGAACCTTCCTCAGGTTGGAAAAGTTACTTTTAAGATCCCCTCCAAGTGGCCTTAATGGACTACAGCTCCTAGCATCTCTCTAGAGTTCTATTTTTTGAAGCCATTGCACAATCGTTGTCCTCTCCTACAATGTCAGCACCGCTGATCTTTAACAGATTGCAGCTCCCTAATGGACTACAACTCCCAGCATCTCCCTAGAGTTGTCGTTCTTTTTTGCAGAATGGATGAGGTTTGACTCCTATGACTCAATACTATGCAATCATGGGAGTTGTAATGTCACAAGCTCTTGACAACTTTGCCTTGTCAAACTACAAAGTGTAGTCTACCTCACAAGGTTGTTGCAAGGGATCGGAAACGCCAGGCATGTACATAGATAGGCCTTTTGGGTGGAAATGAGAGGCAGGCAGACAGGTAAGCATGCAATGAAATAGTTTCGCAGGTGCTTTTGGCAGGTCTGGATGGAAAATCGAAAGTGAGAAGATGTTGGGCGTGGAAATAGCATTACAGAGCAATAAAATCTTTCAATACATAAGAGAAATTTGAGACAGGGAAAAGGAAGCGTGCCGTAACTTGTTTGGAAATGTGGGTTGAGTTTGCCGCTTAGCCATAGAAATCCATTGAATGGCGATGGGAGAGCCACATGCTCTCAGCCCCAGAAAATACCCAAATAGATTTGTTTTAGGATCTTCGATGTCGGGAATAACGTGGAGGCATACAATAACAAGAGCTGGCAAGATAAGACTGAGTTCTTTCCCCCTAACTTTCTGCTCCCAGAACCTATGGCCAGTGCTAAGGAATGATTGGAGACGAAGTCCAAAAATATGGGGTAATGGGAGACGTAGTCCAAAAACATGGAGTGATGGGAGATGTAATCCAAAACATTAGATGATGGGAGATGTAATCAAAAACATGGGATGATGGGAGTAGTCCACAAACACTGCATGGTGGGAGATGTACCCTAAAACCATGGGATGATGAGAGATATAGTCCAAAAACAGGGGTAATGGGAGATGTAGTCCAGAAACATGTGATGGTGGTAGATATAGTCCAAAATATGGGATGATGGGAAATATAGTCCAAAATGTGGGATGATGGGGGAGGGAGTCCAAAACACAGGATGATGGGAGATGTAGACCAAAACATGGGATGATGGGAGATGTAGTCCAAAATCATGGGATAATAAGAGATGTAGTCCAAATCATGGGATTATAGGAGATGTAGTCCAAAATATGGGATGATGGGAGATGTAGTCCAAAAGCATGGGATTATAGGAGATGTAGTCCAAAAACCTGGAATGATGGGAGATGCAATCCAAAAACATGGGACAATGGGAGATGTAATCCAGAAACATGTCATGATGGCAGATATAGTCCAAAATGGGATGATGTGAGATGTAGTCCAAAACATGGGATGGTGGGAGGTATAGTCCAAAACATGGGATGATGAGAGATGTAGTCCAAAACATGGAATGATGAGAGATGTAGTCCAAAACATGGGATGATGGGAGATATAGTCCAAAGCATGGGATGATGATATAGTCCAAAACATGGGATGATGGGAGATGTAGTCCATAAACATGGGATTATAGGTGTAGTCCAAAAACATGGGATGATGGGGAATGTAGTCCAAAAACATGGGTTGATGAGAGATGTAGTCCAAAATATCTGGCAGTCCCACACGTCTCTCCCTTCTGGATCATTGTGACAATTGGGTCTGGAACGGTAATGTGATTGGACTACAATTCCCAGGAACCTCCAGCAAGGATGTCTGCTGGGATTTGCGATCCAATCAGGTCCTATTTCGAGGCTTTGCTTGCTACCTGTACTCACGATCGTCCGAATGAGCTGCTTGCAAAGGGCTCCGTCCCTGTTCCAACTTTGGAATTGATAAGCAAATATTTTCTCAATATATTATTGCAATGGGATATCGAAAGGACAAAACTGAAAGTGGGTGGTACCCAAAAATAATGCTCAAGTAATGTATTATGTTATTTAAAATGTCTTTATTTTTTTTAAAAAAAAACATCTTTATTTACATCTAGAGCAATAGCATCTCTATCTTCATCCATCCCTTTTCTTATTTACAGCTTCTATTATGCCTCCCTCCATCGCAAGTCCTTTTTCCCTTGGATAATAATTGTATTTTGGGGAGGAAACATCCATTGGAACGCCCTAATTAGTGGCATTGTTGGGATGCATCAACACCAGGTATGGGCCAAGTTGGGTCCTCCAGGTGTTTTGGACTTCAACTCCCACCATTCCTGGCCTCAGGCCCCTTCCTTTTCCCCCTAGAATCATAGAATCAAAGAGTTGGAAGAGACCTCAGGCAAGGAATGGTGGGAGTTGAAGTCCAAAACACCTGGAGGGCCCAACTTGGCCCATACCTGGTGTAGATGCATCTCGACTGACTGCCAATATTTCTACACAACCATGAATGCAATGGCAAGAAAATCAGTGTTGCAAACAAAGTGGATTCTTATTAGCCAAACGAGATGACGAAAACAGAATAAGTAAAAAAGGAAATGGAAGGAAATGCATAATTAAGCAGCACACGATTTTGCAATTAACTCATTTGCAAAACGGGAGTGCCGCAGCCACCTGCAAAATGTGTCAACAGCAAGCGGCAGCGACTGAACGGGAAGAGTTTACAGATTGATCAAATCCAGAAATACACAAAGTACATCGCTGTTCAGACTTAGCTTTCATCGTAAAGGGAAAAACAGGGGCTTAGGGTGAGTCCACACAGTAGAATTAATGCAGTTTGACGACACTTAGAATCATAGAATCAAAGAGTTGGAAGAGACCTCCTGGGCCATCCAGTCCAACCCCATTCTGCCAAGAAGCAGGAATATTGCATTCAAATCACCCCTGACAGATGGCCATCCAGCCTCTGTTTAAAAGCTTCCAAAGAAGGAGCTTTTTATCAATCGTAATGTAAATATCCGATATGCAGGATGTATTTTCATTCAGTGGACCAAATTGTGCACAAATACTCAATATGCCCATATGTGAATGCTAGTGGGGTTGCGGGAGGATTGATTTTGTAATTTGGGAGTTGTAGTTGCAGGGATTTATAGTTCACCTATAATCAAAGAGCATTCTGAACTCCACCAGCGATGGATTTAAACCAAACTTGGCACACAGAACTCCCATGACGATTAGAAAACACTGGGCAGAGAGTTCCAGTGCTGAACGGCTCTCACAGTCAGGAAGTTCTTCCTCATGTTCAGATGGAATCTCCTTTCTTGTAGTTTGAAGTCATTGTTTCGTGCCCTAGTCTCCAGGGAAGCAGAAAACAAGCTTGCTCCCTCCTCCCTGTGGCTTCCTCTCACATATTTATACATGGCTATCATGTCTCCTCTCAGCCTTCTCTTCTTCAGGCTAAACATGCCCAGCTCCTTAAGCCGCTCCTCATAGGGCTTGTTCTCCAGGCCCTTGATCATTTGAGTCACCCTCCTCTGGACACATTCCAGCTTGTCAATATCTCTCCTGAATTGTGGTGCCCAGAATTGGACACAATATTCCAGATGTGGTCTAACCAAAGTGGAATAGAGGGGTAGAATTACTTCCCTAAATCTAGACAGTAGGCTCCTCTTGATGCAGGCCAAAATCCCATTGGCTTTTTTTGCCGCCACATCACATTGTTGGCTCAAGTTTAACTTGTTGTCCACGAGGACTCCAAGATCTTTTTCACACGTACTGCTCTCGAGCCAGGCATTGTCCCCCATTCTATATCTTTGCATTTCGTTTTTCCTGCCAAAGTGGAGTATCTTGCATTTGTCACTGTTGAACTTCATTTTGTTAGTTTTGGCCCACCTCTCTAATCTGTCAAGATCCCTTTGAATCCTGCTCCTGTCCTCTGGAGTCTTGGCTCTCCCTCCCAATTTGGTGTCGTCTGCAAACTTGATGATCTTGCCTTCTAACCCTTCATTTAAGTCATTAGTAAAGATGTTGAACAGGACCGGGCCCAGGATGGAACCCTCCTGATGGCACTCCACTTGTCACTTCTTTCCAGGATGAAGAGGAAGCATTGGTGAGCACCCTCTGGGTTCGTCCATTTAGCCAATTACAGATCCACCTCACCGTAGTTTTGCCTAGCCCACATTGGACTAGTTTCCTTGCCAGAAGGTCATGGGGGACCTTGGCAAGGGTCTGGAGAACAAGCCCTATGAGGAGCGGCTCAAGGAGCTGGGTATGTTTAGCCTGAAGAAGAGAAGGCTGAGAGGAGATATGATGCCATGTATAAATATGTGAGAGGAAGCCACAGGGAGGAGGGAGCAAGCTTGTTTTCTGCTTCCCTGGAGACTAGGACGCGGAACAATGGCTTCAAACTACAAGAGGAGATTCCATCTGAACATGAGGAAGAACTTCCTGACTGTGAGAGCCGGTCAGCAGTGGAACTCTCTGCCCCGGAGTGTGGTGGAGGCTCCTTCTTTGGAAGCTTTTAAACAGAGGCTGGATGGCCATCTGTCAGGGGTGATTTGAATGCAATATTCCTGCTTCTTGGCAGGGGGTTGGACTGGATGGCCCATGAGGTCTCTTCCAACTCTTTGATTCTATGATTCTAATGAAGGCCTTACTGAAATCCAGGTACGCCACATCCACGGCATTCCCCGCATCTACCCAGCTTGTAACTCTATTGAAAAAAGAAATCAGTAGATCAGTTGAAGGCATGCAACAACAAGGATTGGCCTTCAATATAGGAACCTCGCCTAGAATACAGCGTTTATTACAACTCCGGCAAGTTGATCCTATTGAAATGCTTCCTCATAAACTGCTTCAACCACTTCAACCAGAGAAGTCAGCCATAGCAGAGCACCTGATGAACCAGCCTGGACACAGCATTTTATTTGAGAACACAGAAATGCTGGACCACTCCAACAACCACCATGTCAGACTACACAGAGAAGCCATTGAAATCCACAAGCATGTGGACAATTTCAACAGAAAGGAAGAGACCATGAAAATGAACAAAATCTGGCTACCAGTATTAAAAACTCTAAAATTACAACAGCAAAACAGCAGAGAGGAAACAACCAGGGCACATCTTAACACCTCTCAACAAAAGATTCCCCCAGGCTCAGCCAGGCCTTCAAATGCTAATGAAGGTGGTCAGTTGAAACATTCACACCTAGCTCCAGCAGAGAAGAGCTCTTTGCCCCACCCCAGTCATTCCACAGATATATAAACCCATTTTCGTATTTCCAACAGACCTCACTACCTCTGATGATGCTTGCCATAGATGCAGGCGAAACGTCAGGAGAAATGCCTCTAGAACATGGCCCTATAGCCCGAAAAAACCTACAAGAACCCGCTTTTTAAATATTGCACTTTTTTTCCCTTTTGGAATTCGTTTTGTACATGTTTCCTCACTGATTCATCCATTGTTTGGAATTGGCATGCAATAGGTTTTGACCTTTCCTTTGTCAAAAGTCCCAACCATTCGGTTCCCATTGGCTTGAAGAATGTGAAAAGTGCTTACTGGAAGAAGAGAAAAAAGCAGAACTCAAAATTTGCAGGCGCAGCACAAATGGGATGGGAAAACCCCTTTGCAAAGAATAGGGAAGTGCGCAGTTTCTCAGGCAGCACATAACACTGGGGAAGTTTCCCATAATGCTCTAAGCTAGAGTTGTTTGGGTGACATGATGAAAAGTATATGATAATCCAACATAATGGGTGCAATCGTATCCAAAATAAGTTGAAAACTGTATCTGAGTAAGTAAACCTCGGGTGCATCTACACCAGTGGTTCTCAACCTTGCTAATGCCGTGACCCCTTAATGCCGTTCTATATGTTGTGGTGACCCCCAACCATAATATTGTTTTCGTTGCTACTTGACACCTGTCATTTTACTACTTTATACATCGTAATGTAAATATCCGATATGCAAGATGTATTTTCATTCACTGGACTAAATTGAGCACAGATACCCAATATGCCCTAATGTGAATGCTAGTGGGGTTGCGGGAGGATTGATTTTGTAATTTGGGAGTTGTAGTTGCTGGGATTTATAGTTCACCTATAATCAAAGAGTATTCTGAACTCCACCAGCGATGGGTTTGAACCAAACTTGGCACACAGAACTCCCATGACGATTAGAAAACACTGGAAGGGCTTTGTGGGCATTGACCTTGAGATTGGGAGTTGTAGTTCACCTATATCCAGAGGAGTGCTGTGGATTCATGCAATGAATACTCAATATGCAATGAATACTCAATATGCCCAAATGTGAACACTGGTGGAGTCTGGGGAAAATAGACCTTGACATTTGGGAGTTGTAGTTATTGAGATTTATAGTTCACCTACAATCAAAGAGCATTCTGAACACGACCAACAATAGAATTGGGTCAAACTTCCCACACAGAATCCCAAACTTGGCATGAATACTCAATATGCCCAAATGTGAACACTGGTGGAGTCTGGGGGAAATAGACCTTGACATTTGGGAGTTGTAGTTATTGGGATTTATAGTTCACCTACAATCAAAGAGCATTCTGAACTCGACCAACAATAGAATTGGGTCAAACTTCCCACACAGAATCCCAAACTTGGCATGAATACTCAATATGCCCAAATGTGAACACTGGTGGAGTCTGGAGAAAATGGACCTTGACATTTGGGAGTTGTAGTTATTGGGATTTATAGTTCACCTACAATCAAAGAGCATTCTGAACTCAACCAACAATAGAAACTTCCCACTGTGGACCAAACTTGGCACGAATACTCAGTATGCCCAAATGTGAACACTAGTGGAGTCTGGGGAAAATAGACCTTGACATTTGGGAGTTGTAGTTATTGGGATTTATAGTTCACTTTCAATCAAAGTGTGTTCTGAACTCGACCAACAATAGAATTGGGTCAAACTTCCCACACAGAATCCCAATGACCAACAGAAAATACTATGTTTTCTGATGGTCTTTGGCGACCCCTTTGACACCTCCTCACGACCCCCTCAGGGGTCCCGACCCCCAGGTTGAGAAACACTGATCTACACTATGGAATTAATCCAGTTTAATGCCACTTTAACTGCCGTTGCTCAATGCTACAGAATCCGAGGATTAGTAGTTTGCAGCAAAGGCCTAAGACCTTGTAGAACTAAAACTCTCTGTATTCCATAGCACTGAGCCATAGCAGGTGAAGTGAAATCAATCCACATTAATTCTACAATGTAGATGCATCCTGATATTACCAACTTATTTCGATTAGTCTCTAAAGTGCTACAAAATCTCGTAGTCAATGTCCAGCATTCTGGAGATGCAAGACAAAGGTGTAATCATAATGGAAGGAGTTAGTCAGTATAGTACTGTCCCCTTATCCCCTTATTCAGACTTCATGTGGATATACAAAATTGTGGAGAATAACAAATCCTATTGGAATGAAGAATAATTGGCCCAGGTTACATTGAAATACCTGGAAAATGCCTCTTAAGACTATGCCATTGCTATTTTCAATGATAGCAACAGAAAACCTATTCATTGTGTTGTTGTAGGTTTTTTCGGGCTATATGGCCATGTTCTAGAGGCATTCTCTCCTGACGTTTCGCCTGCATCTGTGGCAAGCATCCTCAGAAGTAGTGAGGTCTGTTGGAACTAGGAAAAAGGGTTTCTATCTCTGTGGAATGACCAGGGTGAGACAAAGGACTCTTGTCTGTTGGTGCTAGGGGTGAATGTTTCAACTGACCACCTTGATAAGCATTTGATTGCCTGGCAGTGCCTGGAGCAATCTTTAGTTGAGAGGTGATTAGATGTCCTTGTTTGTTTACTTTCTGTTGTTTTGCTGTTGTAATTTTAGAGTTTTTTAATACTGGTAGCCAGACTTTGTTCATTTTCATGGTTTCTTCCTTTCTGTTGACATTGTCTACATGCTTGTGGATGTCAGTGGCTTCTCTGTGTAGTCTGACATGGTGGTTGTGAGAGTGGTCCAGCATTTCTGTGTTCTCAAATAAAATGTTGTGTCCAGGTTGGTTCCTCAGGTGCTCTGCTCTGGCTGACTTCTCTGGTTGAAAAAGCCTGCTAATCAAGGTAGTCAGTTGAAACATTCGCACCTAGCTCCAGCAGACAAGAGTCCTTTGTCCCACCCTGATCATTCCACAGATATATAAACCCTGTTTCCTAGTTCCAACAGACCTCACTACCTCTGAGGATGCTTGCCATAGATGCAGGCGAAACGTCAGGAGAAAGTTCCTCTAGACCATGGCCATATAGCCCGAAAAAACCTACAACAACCCATACTACGATTCGATTGGAGTGATCCAGCATTTCTGTGTTCTCGAATAATATGCTGTGTCCAGGTTGGTTCATCAGGTGCTCTGCACTCCAACAACCACCATGTCAGGCTACACAGAGAAGCCATAGAAATACACAAGCATGTGGACAATTTCAACAGAAAGGAGGAAACCATGAAAATGAACAAAATCTGGCTACCAGTATTAAAAAAAACTCTAAAATTAGAACAGCACAACAACAGAGAGGAAACAAACAAGGACATCTAATCACCTCTCAACAAAAGATTGCTCCAGGCACTGCCAGGCTATCAAATACTAATCAAGGTGGTCAGTTGAAACATTCACACCTAGCTCCAGCAGACAAGAGTCCTTTGTCCCACCCTGGTCATTCCACAGATATATAAACCCTTTTTCCTACTTCCAACACACCTCACTACCTCTGAGGATGCTTGCCATAGATGCAGGCGAAACGTCAGGAGAGATGCCTCTAGAGCAGTGTTTCTCAACCTGGGGGTCGGGATCCCTAGGGGTGTCGCGAGGGGGTGTCAGAGGGGTCGCCAAGACAATCAGAAAACACAGTATTTTCTATTGGTCGTGGGGTTTCTGTGTGGGAAGTTTGGCCCAATTCTATCGTTGATGGGGTTCAGAATGCTCTTGGATTATAGGTGAATTGTAAATCCCAGCAACTACAACTCCCAAATGTCAAGGTTTATTTTCCCCAAACTCACCAGTGTCCACATTTGGTCACATTGAGTATTCATGCCAAGTTTGGTCCAGATGCATCAGTGCTCTCTGGATGTAGGTAAACTATAACTCCAAAACCCAAGGTCAATGCCCACCACACTCTTCCAGAATTTGTTGTTGGTCATGGGAGCTCTGTGTCCCAAGTTTGGTTCAGTTCCATCCTTGGAGTTCATTGATATTGTAGGTGAACTATAAATCCCAGCAACTACAACTCCCAAATGACAAAATCAATCCTCCCCTCAACCCCACCAGTATTCAAATTTGGGCGTATCGAGTATTTGTGCCAAATGAATGAAAATACATCCTGCATATTGGATATTTACAAGATGATTCATAACAGGAGCAAAATTATAGTTGTGAAGTAGCAATGAAAATAATGTTATGGTTGGGGGTCACCACAACATAAGGAACTGTATTAAGGGGTCGCGGCATTAGGAAGGTTGAGAACCACTGCTCTAGAACATGGCCATATAACCCGAAAAAACCTACAGCAACCCAGTGATTCTGGCCATGAAAGCCTTCGACAATACATTGAACCTATTTATTGATTAAAGAAAAGTATGCCACCTAGTGAATGAAGCTAGAACTGCAGGTGATTCTATGGTAATTTCTGGCTGGGGCATTCCATAGAATCACTCAGAAGACCTAGAAAATGGACGGAGAAGCCATAATTTGTCAGACACTGATAAACCAAACATTTGGTGTATCTCACAGATACTGTAATTGCCTTCTCACTCTGATAAAGTTTTGAAAGAGTAATACTTTTTGAAGACTATTCATAATTCTGGTTCAATTCAGTGCAAAACTGATATTTCTGTCTTTCCCTATCCCCATGGGTACAGAAATGCAGTATGTCCCCATATCCATAGGCAATACTTCCCTAGACTTCGCACGGATACACAATACAGTGAGTAGGTTCTTGTGGGTTTTTTCGGGCTATAGGGCCATGTTCTAGAGGCATTTCTCCTGACGTTTCGCCTGCATCTATGGCAAGCATCCTCAGAGGTAGTGAGGTCTGTTGGAATTAGGACAATGGGTTTATATATCTGTGGAATGGCTGGGGTGGGGCAGAGAGCGCTTCTCTGCTGGAGCTAGGTGTGAATGTTTCAACTGTCCCACCCTGGTCATTCCACAGATCTATAAACCCATTTTCCTAATTCCAACAGACCTCACTACCTCTGAGGATGCTTGCCATAGATGCAGGCGAAACGTCAGGAGAAATGCCTCTAGAACATGGCCCTATAGCCCGAAAAAACCCACAAGAACCTAGTGATTCCAGCCATGAAAGCCTTCGACAATACATTAATACAGTGAGTAATTGTGAACCCTGTTGAAATGAAGGGCCTCAGGCCCACGGATGCAGCCGCAATGGATTCATAAGCCAGGAGCACCTTGAAAGCATATAACAAACAAGATACAACAGCTATCCTGGTATCCACTTGGTACCAAATACTGTAAGAAGGCACATATATTTGTCATTTCATACTATGAGCTATGAAACTATCCACAACTTGTGAAGGTGTTTGATTATCTTGCTGTACAATTTCAAATGGTTCACTGATACAGTTTTGACAATATTACCACTGAGTTAGTAATAATAAAATTTGGCATCATTTTCTGATCTAGTTTCATGAAACAGGGGATATAGGTGCATAGTATAATCCAACAGTTATGTCAACCTCTCTTACGTTTAGTTGTTTGTTTAATGCAGTGTTTCTCAACCTGGGGGTTGGGACCCCTGGGGGAGGGGGTCACAAGGGGGTTCTCAGAGGGGTCGCCAAAGACCACCAGAAAACACAGTACTTTCTGTTGGTTATGGGGGCTCTGTGTGGGAAGTTTGGCCCAATTCTATCGTTGGTGGGGTTCAGAATATTCTCTGATTGTAGGTGAACTATAAATCCCAGCAACTGCCAAATGCCAAGGTCTATTTTCCTCAAACTCCACCAGTGTTCACGTTTGGGCATATTGAATATTCATGCCAAGTTTGGTGCAGATCCATCATTCTTTCAGTCCACAATGCTCTCTGTATGTAGGTGGATTATATCTCCCAAACTCAAGGGCAATGCCCACCAAACTTTTCCAGTATTTTCTGTTGGTCATGGGAGTTCTGTGTGCCAAGTTTGGTTCAGTTCCATCGTTGGTGGCATTCAGAATGCTCTTTGATTGTAGATTAACTATAAATCCCAGCAACTACAACTCCCAAATGTCAAGGTCTATTTTCCCCAAACTCCACCAGTGTTCACATTTGGGCATATGAATATTCATGCCAAGTTTGGTCCAGATCCATCATTGTTTGAGTCCAAAGTGCTCTCTGGATGTAGGTGAACTACAACTCCCAAAACTCAAGGTCAATGCCCACCAAACCCTTCCAGTATTTTCTGTTGGTCATGGGAGAACTGTGTGCCAAGTTTGGTTCAATTCCATCGTTGGTGGGGTTCAGAATGCTCTTTGATTGGAGGTGAACTATAAATCCCAGCAACTACAACTCCCAAATGACAAAATCAATCCCCCCCAACCCCACCAGTATTCAAATTTGGGCATATTGGGTATTTGTGCCAAATGTGGTCCAGTGAATGAAAATTCATCCTGCATATCGGATATTTACATTACAATTCATAACAGTAGCAAAATTACAGTTATGAAGTAGCAACAAAAATAATTTTATGGTTGGGGGTCACCACAACATGAGGAACTGTATTAAGGGGTCATGGCATTAGGAAGGTTGAGAACCACTCATAGAATCACAGAATCATAGAATCAAAGAGTTGGAAGAGACCTCCTGGGCCAACCAGTCCAACCCCCTGCCAAGAAGCAGGAAGATTGCATTCAAATCACCCCTGACAGATGGCCATCCAGCCTCTGTTTAAAAGCTTCCAAAGAAGGAGCCTCCACCACACTCCGGGGCAGAGAGTTCCACTGCTGAACGGCTCTCACAGTCAGGAAGTTCTTCCTCATGTTCAGATGGAATCTCCTTCTTGTAGTTTGAAGCCATTGTTTCGCGTCCTAGTCTCCAAGAAGCAGAAAACAAGCTTGCTCCCTCCTCCCTGTGGCTTCCTCTCACATATTTATACATGGCTATCATATCTCCTCTCAGCCTTCTCTTCTTCAGGCTAAACATGCCCAGCTCCTTAAGCCGCTCCTCATAGGGCTTGTTCTCCAGACCCTGGATCATTTGAGTCGCCCTCCTCTGGACACATTCCAGCTTGTCAATATCTCTCTTGAATTGTGGTGCCCAGAACTGGACACAATATTCCAGGTGTGGTCTAACCAAAGCAGAATAGAGAGGTAGCATTACTTCCCTAGATCTAGACACTATGCTCCTATTGATGCAGGCCAAAATCCCATTGGCTTTTTTTGCCACCACATCACATTGTTGGCTCATGTTTAACTTGTTGTCCACGAGGACTCCAAGGTCTTTTTCACACGTACTGCTCTCGAGCCAGGCATTGTCCCCCATTCTGTATCTTTTCATTTCGTTTTTCCTGCCTAAGTGGAGTCTCTTGCATTTGTCCCTGTTGAACTTCATTTTGTTAGTTTTGCCCATCATCTCTCTAATCTGTCAAGATCGTTTTGAATCCTGCTCCTGTCCTCTGGAGTATTGGCTATCCCTCCCAATTTGGTGTCGTCTGCAAACTTGATGATCATGCCTTCTAGCCCTTATGTTTAGTTGCTTGTTTAATGGAAGAGATACCATAAGAGTAGTTGACATAACATCCACATGCAACTTGACATCAGAAACGACTTCCTAATGACTGGCTTATGGAATCCCTTTCACACAATTATATCCCTTCCACTCTATTGTGTCAAATGCCTTTTGCAATAGAAAAGGCATTCGACACAATAGAGTGGAAGAGTCACATGTTGGAACTCCCTGCTAGGAGAACTGGAAAGGAAGGAAGGAAGGAAGGGAGGAAGGGAGGGAGGGAGGGAGGGAGGGAGGAAGGAAGGAAAGAGAGGGAGGGAGGGAGGGAAGGAGGGAGGGAGGGGGAGGGAAGGAAAAAGGAAGGAGAAGAAAGGAAGGAAGGAAGGAAGGAAGGAAGGAAGGAAGGAAAGGAGGGAGGGAGGAGGAAGGAAGAAGGGAAAAAGAAGGAGGAGGGAGGGAAGAAAGAAAGAAGGAAGGAAGGAAAGGGAGGAGGGAGGAGGGAGGAAGAAGGAAAGGGAAGAGAAGGAAGGAAGAAGGAAGAAAGGAAGGAAGGAAGAAAGGAAGGAAGGAAGAAAGGAAGGAAGGAAGGAAGGAAGGAAGAAAGGAAGGGAAGGAAGGAAGGAAGAAGGGAAGGAAGGAAGGAAGGAAGGAAGGAAGGAAGGAAGGAAGGAAGGAAGGGTGGGTGGAGGAAGGGAGGAAGGATGGAGGAAGGGAGGAAGGAAGGAAGGAAGAAGGAAAAGGGAAGAAGGAGGAGAAGGAGGAAGGAAAGAGAAGGAAGGAAGGAAGGAAGGAAGGAAGGAAGGAAGGAAGGAGTTGTTTAGGATGGCAGGGGAGAAAGCTTAGCAGCGTTGACAAGAAAACACAATCCAAGAAAGCAAGAACAGTCACAGTCTATGGAAGTAACATATTCCGGTACTCCCTTTTGGTCCATTTCGGCCCCATCTACATTGACCGTTTAATGCAGTTCAAAGCTAGCTTCAAACTGCAGAAGCTAGAGAGCGAATGGCTACTAAAGTGTGCGAAAGAAATCCCTTAATGCGCATCAGTGCACTGTGGTTTGTGTCATCATAATCCTCAGACAAGTTCCAGGATTTCTGCCCAACGCTTTCTTCAATACCAGTCCGAAACTGAGTTAAGTGGACAGTGTAGATGTGCCCTTCTGCTGGTTTATGTTTATGGTCCATCCGTTCGTAACAGGATTCAAAAGGTATCGCAAGGCACCGGTGGGCAACTTATGGCATCCTTTCCCTATTATCCTTGGGCTTGTTGCACCATAAAATTAGACAAGGCAGTTTCAGGTCTCACTCCTTCTTATGTCAACATGGAAAAGTGGGCTTAGGAGTCATTAGCAGGAAAGGAGGCAAGCGGTGATCAGAAACAAAGGAGGACCAAAGGGCCACTGACTCAATCCGGTGCTGTTCGAAGCGGAGAAACCTGCAAGGCTGGGATGCATAGTTCACATTCCCTTTCGTCTCCAGGCAACCCACCAATCCGGCTCCCCCCAAAACGGGGCTAATTTCCTCCTGCCCTCAGTGGACCTGGAAAAGCCCAAAGTAGGTGAGGTAGCGCTCGGCCTTCAGCCGGACCTTGGGGATCGTCCGGAGCCGGATGGACTCTCCGGGGGTCAGCAGAACCAGGCCGGAGACTTGGCACACTTTGAGTTCGGGCTCCTGGGGTCCGGAGCTGGTCGGGGGGAACTGCTCCAAGCAACGCAAGGCCAGCTCCCCGTCCAGCATCACGTCCAGCTTCATGTAAATGGTCTTCCCTTCATTGAAATGGACCTGGGCGGGAAGGAGAAGGTGGCAACGGGGAGATCAGAAGCACACAATTATTCAAGATGGAAATGCAGGGATGAGCTGGAAGAGGCCCCAAGGGTTATCCCATCCAACCCCATTCTCCCAGGCAGGAAGACACCATCCAAACCTTCCCAACAGATGGCCATGCAGTCTCTGTTTCAAAGCCTCCAGAGAAGGAGGCGCCACTGGACTCCCAAGCAGCAGAATATTCCACTGTAATGTTTGTACATTTTAAAGTTTTTAAAATAGTATCTTATGGTGGGCCATTTTTGAGTTGGATGTCAGGCTTTTTGGATGGTCACCTGCCCTACTTTTCATACTAGTCTTAAAGGAAAAAGCAGGTTACAAATAATAATAGTAATAATAATAATAATAATAATTTATTTACTACATTTATATACCACTCCGTTGCACATAATATATACCACATAATAATTTATGTTGTAAATAATAATAATAATAATTATTATTATTATTATTATTTCTTTATTTACTACATTTATATACCACTCCGCCGCACATAATATATACCACATAATAATTTATGTCATAAATAATAATAATAATTTATTTACTACATTTATATACCCCCCCCCCTCTGCCCCGAGGGAACTCAAAGTAGTTTCCAACATTATAAAGGCAAAATTCAATGCCTTATTGTCTTATTGCACTAGAAGCTTTGCTGTCCGAAAGCTTGGTCACATAACCATGTATTTACTTCCTTCCTGAATGTCAGGAGGAAGGGGGCTGCTCCAATTTCAATAGGGAGGGAGTTCCATAGCCAAGGGGCCACCACTGGGAAGGCCCTGTCACTCATCCCCACCAGTTGTCCTTGCGAGGAAGGTGGGATCGAGGGCAGGGCCTCCCCAGAAGATCTTAATCTCCGAGGTGGATCACAGAAGGCGATCATAATAATCATAATAATCCAGAGAAAGAGACTCTGCCACACTCTGTGGCAGCATATCCCATTGTTGAACAGTTCTTCCCATCAGGAAGTTCTTCCTAATGTAGACCAGGCTTGGGCAAACTTCAGCTCTCCAGGTGTTTTGGACTTCAACTCCCATAATTCCTAACAGCTGGTAGCCCAAATTTGCCCATGCCTGCTCTATGTTATGGAATTCCAGGATTTGTAGTTTTGCCACTTATAAAAGTGCTCTGGTGCCACAATGCACTACACATTCCCAGGATTCCATAGTTAAATCCACATTCCCAGGATGCCATGCTCTCTTTACCCATAAGCCCCCTGCCACAAAGACCTCCCACCCCTCCGCTAGGCCCTTACCTGGCAATACAGGTAATAGAGGCCCCTCTTGACCACCGTGAACTCCCGCCGGCCCCGGTCGTAACGGAGGGGGCTCGTGGTATTGAGTTTGGCTTCTGCCCATCCATGGATGGTCCCATTGGCATCTGGAGAGGACGGAGGAGGCAAGAATCAGGCAAGTGAGTGGCCGGCAAGAAAAACGACATCTCCCCATGACCGCCTATTCGTGGAAAGTCTGGCTCTCTAGGGGTGAGTAGATCAATAGGTACCGCTTCTGCGGGAAGGTAACAGTGCTCAATGCAGTCATGCTGGCCACATGACTTTGGAGGTGCCTATGGACAGCGCCGGCTGTTTGGCTTAGAAATGGAGATGAGGACCAACCCCCAGAGTCAAACACAACTAGACTTAATGTCAGAGGACTTTTACCTTACTTATACTAATATGGTGCCTCTTCAAATTCTACAGCACTGCTGGTCACAGCTGACCTCCAGCTAGAGCGCTCAAGGGCCAGGGCTTCCCAGTTCTTGGTGTCTATGCCACAGTGACCCATTTAAGGTGGAATCAGGTGACTCAAGCCCCTTCCTTTCCCCCCTCAGACACTTAAGTGTATTTTTAACAACCAAAAAAGGGAAATGCGAAAGACTGCTCAAACTTCCGTACAGTTGCCCTTATTTCTCATGCCAGTAAGGTAATGCTCAAGATCCTGCAAGGAAGACTCCAGCAATACATGGAGCGAGAGTTGCCAGATGTTCAAGCTGGGTTTAGAAAAGGCAGAGGAAAGAGAGACCAAATTGCCAATATCCGCTGGATAATGGAGAAAGGCAGGGAGTTTCAGAAAAACATCTACTTCTGCTTCATTGACTATTCTAAAGCCTTTGACTGTGTGGATCATAATAAATTGTGGCAAGTTCTTAGTGGGATGGGCATCCCAAGCCACCTTGTCTCTCTCCTGAGGAATCTGTACAAGGACCAAGTAGCAACAGTCAGAACTGACCACGGAAAAACAGACTGGTTCAAGATTGGGAAAGGCGTACGGCAAGGCTGCATCCTCTCACCCAACCTTTTTAACTTGTATGCAGAACACATCATGCGATGTGCGGGGCTGGATGAATGCAAAGCTGGGGTGAAAATTGCTGGAAGAAACATTACCAACCTCAGATATGAAGATGACACCACTCTGATGGCCGAAAGCGAGGAGGAGCTGAGGAGCCTTCTAATCAAGGTGAAAGAAGAAAGCGCAAAAGCCGGGTTGCAGCTAAACGTCAAAAAAACCAAGATTATGGCAACAAGAATGATTGACAACTGGAAAATAGAGGGAGAAACTGTGGAGGCCGTGACAGACTTTGTATTTCTAGGTGCAAAGATGACTGCAGATGCAGACTGTAGCCAGGAAATCAGAAGAAGCTTACTTCTTGGGAGGAGAGCAATGTCCAATCTCGATAAAATAGTGAAGAGCAGAGACATCAGACTGGCAACCAAGATCCATTGCCTAGTCAAAGCCATGGTATTCCCTGTAGTCACCTACGGATGTGAGAGCTGGACCTTAGGGAAGGCTGAGCGAAGGAAGATCGATGCTTTTGAGCTGTGGTGTTGGAGGAAAGTTCTGAGAGTGCCTTGGACTGCGAGAAGATCCAACCATCCATCCTCCAGGAAATAAAGCCCGACTGCTCACTGGAGGGAAAGATACTAGAGACAAAGTTGAAGTACTTTGGCCACATCATGAGGAGACAGGAAAGCCTAGAGAAGACAATGATGCGGGGGAAAGTGGAAGGCAAAAGGAAGAGGGGCCGACCAAGGGCAAGATGGATGGACGGCATCCTTGAAGGGACTGGACTGACCTTGAAGGAGCTGGGGGTGGTGACAGCCGACAGGGAGCTCTGGTGTGGGATGGTCCATGAGGTCACGAAGAGTCGGAGACGACTGAACGAATGAACAACAACAATAACACATCTCACCACCAGGACACCGCACTTGGAGGACAATTTTGCTCATACAACGAGGGATCACCTAAGTAAGTAGTACTAATATGGTAACCTTAGTGCTGAGCATTACATGGGCTGCAAATGCCTTTTTTTTTGAGTTCAGGTGTGTATTATATTTGATGGCGTGTTAGACTTGAGTAAACACAGCTAATTATGAATTGAAACTCCCCTCTTTATTTGCAAAATAGTTTATTCATTATTTATACCTTGCTTGGAAAGTAGAGTACTAAAAACCTGTATGTGGCCCATAGAAGTTTCACCTAATGTAATTTCGTCCCTTGTTGTACAGACCTGTTGTTGATGCACCCAACGAAAAGGGGCCGAAACACAATTATTGCCAGCAAAACACAGACACGTTGTCTCTTAATGTTGTCATTAATTAAGTCTTACAAATTCTCCCAAATCCTCCCTCCCTCCCAAAACATCCCAGCTCAAAAAAAGTTACCTGCCTGGATCCCAGCTCGTCCCTCTGTGCTTTGGACTGAAATAAAGAAATACGAGGTCAGACTCCTGAGCATATTAAGAGTGCAATTTTGGAGGGAAAGAAAGCAGGAGAAAGCGGGGAAGGGTTGCTTTTGGGGACTACAACCCACCCCAAAATTTTGCATTGTCTGGCTAGAGCAGGCATGGGCCAACTTTGGCCCTCCCTCCAGGTGTTTTGGACTTCAACTCCCACAATTCCTAACAGCCGGTAGGCTGCTAGGAATTGTGGGAGTTGAAGTCCAAAACACCTGGAGGGAGGGCCAAAGTTGGCCCATGCCTGGACTAGAGATTATCCGCTGAGGGTTCTCCAAAATACGAAGCAAGATTGAACCCGGGAATAAGGGCTAGATGCCACATTTCTCACCTTCGTAGTGCGCGGCAGAGACAGCGCTGGGCCGGCGAGGTCTGGAGCGCTTCCCTTTGCCAGCTGGGGAGAAAATAGTCATAGGTCAAGAGGCAATAAAACATGTAGAAGAGTGCCTTTGGGGGAACTACAATTCCCAAAAGTCCCAGGATTCCATAGTATTGAGCTGTAGCACTTTGACTTTAAATGCCCTACTTCTATGCTATGAAATACTGGGAGTTGTAGTTTGGCAAGGCACAAGCGCTCTTCAGCATGGAAGGCAAATGACCTTGTAAAACTGCAACTCCGAGGATTCCATAGATTTAAACTGCCCCGACTCTACACTATGGAATTATGAGAGTTGTAGTTTGGCAAGGCACAAGCACTCTTTAGCAGGAAAAGCAAAGGACCTTGCAAAAACAACAACTCCCATGGTTCCCTGACTCTGCGCTATGAAAGTATGAGAGTTGTAGTTTGGCAAGACACTAACACTCTTTGGCAGGGAACGCAAAAGATCTTGTACAACTACAACTCCCAGGATTCCATACGCTTAAACTGTCCCTACTCTACGCTATGAAATCATGGGAATTGTAGTTTGGCAAGGCACTAACACTATTTAGCAGGAAAGGCAAAGGACCTTGCAAAAACGACAACTCCCATGATTCCATAGCATTGGGCCATGGTATTTTATCTGCCTCGATTCTACGCTATGAAAGTATAGGAGTTGTAGTTTGGCAAGGCATGAGTGCTCTTTGGCAGGGAAGGCAAAAGACCTTGTAAAACTACAACTCCCAGGATTCCATAGCATTGAGCCATGGCATTTTATCTGCCTCGATTCTAAGCTATGAAAGTATAGGAGTTGTAGTTTGGCAAGGCACGAGTGCTCTTTGGCAGGGAAAGAAAAAGACCTTGTAAAACTACAACTCCCAGGATTCCATAGCATTGAGCTATGGCATTTTATCTGCCTCGATTCTACGCTATGAAAGTATAGGAGTTGTAGTTTGGCAAGGCACAAGCGCTCTTTGGCAGGGAAAGCAAAAGACCTTGTAAAACTACAACTCCCAGGATTCCATAGACTTAAACTGCTCCAACTCTACGCTATGAAATCATGGGAACTGTAGTTTGACAAGGCAATAGCGCTCTTTGGCAAGGAAGGCAAAGGACATTGTAAACTACAATTCCCATAGTTACATAGCATTGAGCCATGGCACTTTAACTGCCCTGACTCTACACAATGTGAATATAGGAGTTGTAGTTTGGCAAGGCAATAACGCTCTTTGGCAGGGAAGACAAAAGACCTTGTAAAACTACAACTCCCAAGATTCCATAGATTTAAACTGCTCCAACTCTAAGCTATGAAATCACGAGATTTGTAGTTTGGCATGGCAATAGCACTCTTTGGCAAGGAAGGCCAAGGACCTTGTAAAACTACAACTCCCATGGTTCCATAGACTTAAACTGCTCCAACTCTACACTATGAAATCATGGGATTTGTAGTTTGGCATGGCAATAGCACTCTTTGGCAAGGAAGGCCAAGGACCTGGTAAAACTTCAACTCCCATGGTTCCATAGCATTGAGCCATGGTGCTTTAAGTGCTCCAACTCAACGCTATGAAAGTATGGGAGTTGTGGTTTGATAAGGCACTAGCAGTCTTTGGCAAGAAAGGCAAAAGACCTTGTAAAACTACAGCTCCCATGATTCCATAGCATTGAGCCATGGCAGTTCTGGATGCACCAATCCAGGGAAATGAGCCCCAAAAACTCACCTTGCCTTCGTTGCCGGAGCGCCCCCTGCTGGGCAAGATGGTGAAGGAACTTCCCTTGGCTGTTCCAGCCAGTAGAGACTGCCACCTAGAGGAACAAGGTGGAAACACAAGAGAGAAAACAGCCATTCATGACTTTCATAACAATCTGAAACATCTTATAATAATAATAATAATAATAATAATAATAATAATAATAATAATAATAATAATAATAATAATAATAAATTAATAATAATAAATTAATAATAATAACAACAACAACAACAACAACAACAACAATAATAATAAGGGACCTCTGAATAATAATAATAATAATTTATTTATTTGTCATGTCAGGGCAACCTGTCAATATATAATAATAATAATAATAATAATAATAATAATAATAATAATCTATATAAATAAAAATGTAATCTTCGTTTGTGGGATTAGCATAACTCAAAAACCACTTGACGAATTGACACCAAATTTGGACACAATACATCCATCAGGCCAACGAGTGACCGTCACTCATAAAAACACACACACACACAAAACCAGCAGAACGGAATTTAAACCCCCCCAAAATAAACTGTATATACATATACACATATGTTCATACATATATATACACACGCACATATATACACACACACACATATACGCAAGCACACACAAATATACACATATACACACCTACATATACACCTACACACATATACATATACACATACATACACACATAAACACACATATATGCATATACACAAGCACACACATATACACAATATACATATACACATATAAACACAGAAATATGAATACACACACACACATATATGCAAGAACACACATATATACACATATACACACCTACATATACACCTACACACATATACATATACACATACACATATAAGCACACATATATGCATATACCCAAGCACACACATATACACAATATACATATACACATATAAACACAGAAATATGAATATACACAAGCACACATACACACACACATATATATGCAAGCACACACAAATATACACATATACACACCTACATATACACCTACACACATATACATATACACACCTACATATACACCTACACACATATACATATACACATACATACACACATATAAACACACATATATGCATATACACAAGCACACACATATACACAATATACATATACACATATAAACACAGAAATATACATATACTCATGCACACATACAGACAGACACACACACATATATATGCAAGCACACACAAATATACACATATACACACCTACATATACACCTACACACATATACATATACACACCTACATATACACCTACACACATATACATATACACATACATACACACATATAAACACACATATATGCATATACCCAAGCACACACATATACACAATATACATATACACATATAAATACAGAAATATACATATACTCATGCACACATACATACAGACACACATATATATATATATATACGCAAGCACACACAAATATACACATATACACACATACATACACACATATACACACTATACATATACACATATAAACACAGAAATACACAAATATATACACATACACAGACGCATATATACACATTACAACGCATGTGCAAAACCACACACACACACACACACACACATATATATATATATATATATATATATATGCAAACACACATATACACAAATATATATGCAAATATATATACACACATATACAAACACA
Source organism: Anolis sagrei ordinatus (assembly GCF_025583915.1). NCBI lineage: Eukaryota > Metazoa > Chordata > Lepidosauria > Squamata > Anolidae > Anolis > Anolis sagrei. The sequence continues at coordinate 4,027,274 of NW_026847660.1, forward strand.
AAACACATATACACAGACTGGGCCACAGCAACGCGTAGCAGGGGACGGCTAGTAATAATAATAATGATTTGACACCACTTTAATGACCATGGTTCAATGCTATGGGGTCCTGGGAGTAATAGTTTGACAAGGTCTTTAGCTTCCTCTGCCAAAATGAATGCAGTTTGACTCCATTTGAACTCTCCTAGCTCAATACTTTGGAATCCTTGGAGTTGTAGTTCCCCAAGGCCCTTGGCCTTCTATTCCCACCAAACTATAACTCCCCTGACTCCGTAGCACTGCGACATGGCAGTCCAAGTAGGGTCAAACTCCATCAAGTCTACCATCTAAATGCAACCCAAGTTTGTGTTTATCTTTTGCAAACCACCAAGGCGGTTCCAGATCCTGGAAGGGGAAAGGAAGAAGCCCGGATTCCCCATGCCTGTTTCCTACAGTTTGGCCTTCTGACGTTTCCCGTGTGCCAAGGAGTTGATGTGCTCCAGACACGCGCTCTCCTTGTCCCCAGGCCGCCGAAGCACACATATGGACACACGTACGCATACTGGTCAGCCGGAGCAGAGCCCAAACCGTAGCCAAGAAGAAGAGCATCCACATACCGGGGCCAGGTCCTCGGCTTCGTCCTCCGAGAGCAGCTCCTGGGGACCAAAGAAAGAGAGATGGATCAAGACCTTTCCCCCAAATCCTGCACACCATCCTCCCCAAAAATCCACCTCCACCATCGCCGTGTTTCAGAGTGGCGACAGTTACATCTACACTGCAGAACAAATGCAGTTTAACACCACTTAAACTACTACGTCTAAATGCTATAGATTCCTAGGAGCTGCAGCTTGATGGTGCATCAGCACCTTCTTTATCACAAAAGGCTAAAGATCTTGTAAAACTACAACTCCCAGGATTCCATAGCATTGAGCCACTGCTGAAGAGCTTGTAAAACTATAACTCCCAGGATTCCATAACTCTGAGCCAGTGCTAAAGACCTTGCAAAACTATAACTCCCAAGATCCCATAACACTGAGCCACTACTAAAACTGCAACTCCCATGATTCCATAATACTGAGCCACTGCTAAAGATCTTGTAAAACTACAATTCCCAGGATTCCATAAGATTTAGCCACTGCTAAGCTACAACCCCCATGAACCCATAATTTTGAGCCACCGCTAAAGATCTTTTAAAACTACAATTCCCAGGATCCCATAACATTGAGTCACTGCTAAAGCTACAACTCCCATGATCCCATAACTTTGAGCCACTGCAAAAGATCTTGTAAAAATACAACTCCCAGGATCCTATAACTTTGAGCCAGTGCTAAAGATCTTGTAAAACTACAACTCCCAAGATACCATAACTTTGAGCCACTGCTAAAACTACAACTCCCAGGATTACATAACTTTGAACCAGTGCTAAAGATCTTGTAAAACTACAACTTCTATGATCCCATAACATTGAGCCACTGCTAAAACTACAACTCCCATGATTCCATAATATTGAGCCACTGCTAAAAATATTTTAAAACTACAACTCCCAGGATCTCATAACTTTGAGCCGCTGCTAAAACTACGACTCCCATGACCCCATAACTTTGAGCCAATGCTAAAGATCTTGTAAAACTACAACTCCTAGGATAACATTAACATTGAATCACTGCTAAAGCTAGAACTCCCAGGATCCCATTAACATTGAGCCAATGCTACAAATCTTGTAAAACTACAGCCCCCAGGATCCCATAACACTGAACCACTGCTAAAACTGCAACTCCCAGGATCTCATAACTTCGAATCTTGTAAAACGACAGTCTTGAGAGAACAGGTGGGCTGTAAGTCAAGGTACAGTAGATGCTGAAGTCAATCATTGAACACGTAAAACTTCCAAGAAAGGTTTTTCAGACAAGGTGTGCTCCACCCAAGCGAAGCAAGATGGATCTTAGAACCCAGCAAAATTTCCTGGAACGACAAGCGCGATAAAAAGCCACAAAGACCACGGGACGTGGCTGCGATTGACATTCGGAGGTTATTATCCGGAGTCAGCATCCTGGGTGCGCTTCCTGCGGAAACCCTGCTTCGAGCTCCACTTCTCTTCAAAGGACGGCATGCCATCTCTGCACAGATTAGCTCTGGCCTTTCGGGTTCATCCTGCAGTTTTCCGGCTCCACACCTGAGACCTGAGTTGCATCCACACTGTCAAATACATGCAGTTTGATACCCCTTTAAGTGCGGTGGCTCAATGCTATGGAGTCATGGAGATTGTAGTTTCATGAGGCAGCAATGCACTTTGGCAGTGAAGGATATCTATAGATCCTATGACTCCATGACACCGAGCAATGGCATAGAATCATAGAATCAAAGAGTTGGAAGAGACCTCATGGGCCATCCAGTCCAACCCCATTCTGCCAAGAAGCAGGACTATTGCATTCAAATCACCCCTGACAGATGGCCATCCAGCCTCTGTTTAAAAGCTTCCAAAGAAGGAGCCTCCACCACACTCCGGGGCAGAGAGTTCCACTGCTGAACGGCTCTCACAGTCAGGAAGTTCTTCCTCATGTTCAGATGGAATCTCCTCTCTTGTAGTTTGAGGCCATTGTTCCGCGTCCTAGTCTCCAAGGAAGCAGAAAACAAGCTTGCTCCCTCCTCCCTGTGGCTTCCTCTCACATATTTATACATGGCTATCATATCTCCTCTCAGCCTTCTCTTCTTCAGGCTAAACATGCCCAGCTCCTTAAGCCGCTCCTCAAAGGGCTTGTTCTCCAGACCCTTGATCATTTTAGTCGCCCTCCTCTGGACACATTCCAGCTTGTCAATATCTCTCTTGAATTGTGGTGCCCAGAATTGGACACAATATTCCAGGTGTGGTCTAACCAAAGCAGAATAGAGGGGTAGCATGACTTCCCTATTTCTACACACTATGCTCCTATTGATGCAGGCCAAAATCCCATTGGCTTTTTTTGCCGCCACATCACATTTTGGCTCATGTTTAACTTGTTGTCCACGAGGACTCCAAGATCTTTTTCACGTACTGCTCTCGAGCCAGGCATTGTCCCCCATTCTGTATCTTTGCATTTCGTTTTTCCTGCCAAAGGGGAGTATCTTGCATTTGTCACTGTTGAACTTCATTTTGTTAGTTTTGGCCCATTATCTCTCTAATCTGTTAAGATCGTTTTGAATCCTGCTCCTGTCCTCTGGAGTCTTGGCTATCCCTCCCAATTTGGTGTCGTCTGCAAACTTCATAATCCTGCCTTCTAACCCTTCATCTAAGTCATTAATAAAAATGTTGAACAGGACTGGGCCCAGGACGGAACCCTGCAGCAGTTCAAGTGATGCCAAACTGCATTAACTCTACAACGTAGATGCAATCTTAATTAATTATGCATTCGCATTCATGCCTCATCTACACTGTCATGTTACACAATTTGAAACTACTTTATATGGTCAGCGTAGACTCCATATAATGCAGTTTTACTGCTTTGAACTTCATTATATGAGTCTACACTGACTATATAATGCAGTTTCAATACACTGTATATTGAGCCTGTATGCTGAATACATGAAGGTTGTGAGTAAACCAGATTTCGGCGAAGTCTACTTTCGGCGAAGTCTACTTTATTTTTGCCTCTTGAGAGCATGATATATTCTATGGGAGAGTAGATGTTTTTGGGCACTGAAAAGAACACTTCTGAAGAATTGCTGTATTTTGTGCATTGGCATAATCTCTGTTCCTAACAGATCGGATACAATTAAGTTATCAGTCTAACAACTGAGAACCAAATTGCCTTGCATAAGTACATGTGGTTCTATACCACTGAAGAGAAGATTTTACTCAAACGAGTTTTTGGCTCTTCTCTGGAAGATCACACTTTTCCAAAAGGTTAAGATTTTCATCTGGTTGTGAATGCCATTTTTCTCCAAAAGGTTAAAGAGTTCAAGGTTTTCCAAAAGGTCCTAAGACAGTGGTTCTCAACCTTTCTAAGTCTGTGACCCCTTAATGCAGTTCCTCATGTTGTGGTGACCCCCAACCACATTATTTTTGTTGCAACTTCATAACTATAATTTTGCTAATGTTATGAATCATAATGTAAATATCTGATATGTAGGGTGTATTTTGGCACAAATACCCAATATACCCAAATTTGAATACTGGTGGGGTTGGGGGGATTGATTTTGTCATTTGGGAGTTGTAGTTGCCGGGATTTATAGTTCATTTAAATTCAAAGAGCATTCTGAACTCTACCAACAATGCAATTGAACCAGACTTGGCACACATAACTCTCATACTGGAAGGGTTTAGTGGGCATTGACCTTGAGTTTGGGAGCTGTAGTTCACCTAAATCCAGAGAGCACTGTGAATTCAAACAATGATGTATCTGGACCAAATCTGGCACAAATATTCAATATGTCCAAATGTGAACACTGGTGGAGTTTGGGGAAAATAGACCTTGACATTTGGGAGTTGTAGTTGCTAGAATTTATAGTTCACCTGCAATCAAAGAGCATTCTGAATGCCACCAATGATGGAATTGAACCAAACTTGGCACACAGAACCCCCATGGCCAACAGAATATGTTTTTGATGGTCTTTGGTGACCCCCCTGACACCCCCACACCCCCCCAGGGGTCCCGACCCCCATGTTGAGAAACACTGGCCTAAGAGATAACCCATGGAAATTGGAAACGCAGAGCCAGGACCGGTGATCTGGCAAGTCTTGTTCAGATCCATTTGAACCTCAAACATATCCGATCCTCATCCGAAGAAGGAGAAGATGGGATAGGACTTTAATAATAAATAAAACAATAACAAAACAATAACAAAATATATATATAAATAAATAAAATTAAATTAAAAAAAATAAATTAAAAAAAATAAATTAAAATAAATTTTAAAAATAATATACATATATATATATATATTTAAAAAATAATAATAAATAAAAATAAAATAAAATAAAATAAAATAAAAGAATAATAATAATTAAATAATTAAAGAATAATTAAAGAACAATTAAATAATTAAATAACAATTACAAAAACAAACAAAACATACCTACTAGAAACAACTATATAACAGAGATAAATAAAATGATACAAGCACAACTAAAACAAGCAAACTAAATAAATCCTTAATAAAAATATAAGAAAAAAATAACAATAATAATTTAAAATTAAAAAAAATACAAAAAATATTAATTAAAAAAAATTAAAAAAAATTATTAAAAAAATTCACATCAAGTGAGCAAATAGGCAGAGGAGGAGAAGTCAAGAAGATCAAAAATAAAGTATCCACATCTACCCCACATATATAACAAATAAAATAAAATATATTTTTAAAAATATATATATATATATATATATATATATATATATATATATATATATATAAGTCAATGTTTGTATATTTGTTCAGATCCATTTGAACCTCAAACATATCCGATCCTCATCCGAAGAAGGAGAAGATGGGATAGGACTTTGGGGCTAAATTTACAGCTTTCCTACCTGAGGGAGTGGAAGGTATTTAGGCAGAGTTCAAAAAAATGCAGCACAAAACAGACTTTTTTTTTTTTGAGAAAGAGAGAAGAAGGGATCCAGAATGGAGTGGATTGCTATGGAAACACAGCAAACAACCTTCCCAAGGTCCCAAAACAAAATATTAATGACGGCGGAGGGAATGGATAGTCCAAAAGGCGCAGAGCGTATTTTGGAAAGGGGCCGGACTGATTCCCCAAACCAGTTTTCGCCTGCCAAGTGCAACAGGCGTGTGAGAGTGATAGAGGATACCTCACTGACATGACAAAGCCCAGCAGTAAAAGCGCATCTTCCGAGATGAGCAACACATCCTCCGTTGTGTCCAAATCACTAGCTGTAAATGTGATATAGGGATTCAGCTCGGAGGTAAAACTGTGCCACAGACTCGAAGCTTCCTTGGGACCAACTACAAGAAAGGAGATTCCATCTGAACATGAGGAAGAACTTCCTGACTGTGAGAGACGTTCAGCAGTGGAACTCTCTGCCCCGGAGTGTGGTGGAGGCTCCTTCTTTGGAAGCTTTTAAACAGAGGCTGGATGGCCATCTGTCAGGGGTGCTTTGAATGCAATATTCCTGCTTCTTGGCAGAAAGGGGTTGGACTGGATGGCCCATGAGGTCTCTTCCAACTCTATGATTCTATGATTCAAAACTGTGTTGCCCCTTTACTTGAAGGACTTGAGGCCATGTTTAAATATTTAATGGGATGTCCCATTGAAGAGAAAGGGGCAAGCTTGTTTTCCGCTGCTCCAGAAACTACAATACAATAAAGTCATGGATTCAAATGGACAGAAAAGAGACTTCACTTAAACACTAGGAAGAACTGTTCGACGGAATATGCTGCTAGTGGAGTCTCTTTCTCTGGAGGTTTTTAATCAGAAGCTGGATGGCCATCTGTCAAGAGTGCTTGGACAGTATAGCAGAAGGAAGTTGGAATGGATGGACCCTGGGGGTATTTTCCAATATGTTGTTGTTGTTCATTCATTCAGTCGTCTCCGACTCTTCGTGACCTCATGGACCAGCCCACGCCAGAGCTCCCTGTCGGCCGTCACCACCCCCAGCTCCTTCAAGGTCAGTCCAGTCACTTCAAGGATGCCATCCATCCATCTTGCCCTTGGTCGGCCCCTCTTCCTTTTACCTTCCACTTTCCCCAGCATAATTGTCTTCTCTAGGCTTTGCTGTCTCCTCATGATGTGGCCAAAGTACTTCAGCTTTGTGTCTGGTATCCTTCCCTCCAGTGAGCAGCCGGGCTTTCTTTCCTGGAAGATGGACTGGTTGGATCTTCTCGCAGTCCAAGGCACTCTCAGAACGTTCCTCCAACACCACAGCTCAAAAGCATCGATCTTCCTTCGCTCAGCCTTCCCTAAGGTCCAGTTCTCACATCCGTAGGTACTACAGGGAATACCATGGCTTTGACTAGGCGGATCTTTGTTGTCAGTCTGATGTCTCTACTCTTTACTATTTTATCGAGACTGGACATTGCTCTCCTCCCAAGAAGTAAGCGTCTTCTGATTTCCTGGCTACAGTCTGCGTCTGCAGTAATCTTTGCGCCTAGAAATACAAAGTCTGTCACGGCCTCCACATTTTCTCCCTCTATTTTCCAGTTGTCAATCATTCTTGTTGCCATAATCTTGGTTTTTTTGATGTTTAGCTGCAACCCGGCTTTTGCGCTTTCTTCTTTCACCTTGATTAGAAGGCTCCTCAGCTCCTCCTCGCTTTCGGCCATCAGAGTGGTGTCATCTGCATATCTGAGGTTGAATGTTTCTTCCAGCAATTTTCACCCCAGCTTTGCATTCGTCAAGCCCCGCACATCCTCGCATGATGTGTTCTGCATACAAGTTAAAAAGGTTGGGTGAGAGGATGCAGCCTTGCCGTACGCCTTTCCCAATCTTGAACCAGTCTGTTGTTCCGAGTTCTTACTGTTGCTCCTTGGTCCTTGTACAGATTCCTCAGGAGAGAGACAAGGTGGCTTGGGATGCCCATCCTACCAAGAACTTGCCACAATTTATTATGACAATTTATTATTTCCAATATGATTCTCTGAATAATCCAAGCATATTGGCATTTGGATCAATGCAGAGCAGAGTGGAGGGTGAGTCCTGACCCCACAATGAATGGAATCCAATTACTCATCATAAATACATTGTTCAACATTTACACAAATGATCAGCCACTGCCAGAAGGGACAGAGAGTTTCATCTATGCTGATGATCATGCCATCACTGCTCAAGCAGGGAGCTTTGAGATGGTTGAACAGAAGCTCTCCGAAGCTCTAGGTGCTCTTACTGCCTATTACAGGGAAAACCAGCTGATCCCTAATCCATCTAAAATGCAAACGTGTGCTTTTCACTTTAAGAACAGACAAGCATCTCGAGCTATGAGGATGATCTGGGAAGGAATCCCACTGGAGCATTGCAGCACACCCAAATACCTGGAGTTACTCTGCACCATGCTCTGACTTACAAGAAACACTGCTTGACTATCAAGCAAAAAGTGGGTGCTAGAATTAATATCATACGAAAGCTGACTGGCACAGCCTGGGGATCACAACCACACACAGTGGAGACATCTGCCCTTGCACTTTGCTACTCTGCTGCTGAATATGCATGCCCAGTGTGGAATAATAATAATAATAATAATAATAATAATAATAATAACAACAACAACAACAATAATTCTTTATTTATATCTCCTCAAAGGGAGCTAGGGCAGTATATTATTTATTTATTTATTTATTTATTTACACCATTTTATATAAATAAAAGAATACCGCTCACTACATTGAAACAGTAGACATGGCTCTTAATAAGACATGCCACATTGTCACAGCATTGGAGGAATTATACTGTTCAGCTGGTATTGCACCACCTGACATCCACCAGGAAGTAGCAGCCTGTAATTAAAGGACCAAGACAGTGACATCTCCAGCCCATCCTCTGTTTGGATATCAGCCAGCATGTCAATGCTGTAAATCAAGAAATAGCTTCCTAAGATCTACAGAGATACTTGTAGGAACACCACAGCAAGCAAGAGTCCAAAAGTGGCAGGTTAAAACCTGGAAGCTCAATCAGTGGCTGATACCAGATGAGAAACTCCCTCCTGGGCAACCTGGAAGACACTGTGGTCGGGCACCACGAGATGCAGAGCTAACTTTAAGAAATGGGGCCACAAAGTGGAGTTTATGGCATGCGAGTGCGGAGAAGAGCAAACCACAGACCACTTGCTACAATTCTTTTAAAAGTTGTACCAGTGGCTTCATAACACAAACCAAGTAGTTTTTTCCTTAATGTTTTGGCAACAAATTTGATGAGCATTGCCACAATTTGTCTTGGAGATTCAAAGTATTCATTTCCTTTCCCTGTTGGTGATTTCTGTTAAATCCTTGATATTCTCTTACAAGTCTTTCCTGGAACACATTTTTCTTAACTGCTAGCAATACCGTTGTGTTGCCTACAATAGAATATTACCAAAAGGCAAATCCTTTCAAAACACCAAGGATTTTAAGAAATAGTATTGTTTTTTCACTCAGAAAATGGAATTCAAAAATGAGAGGCTCACAACATATTTATCTTCCTCTCCCCTTCCCCTCTCTCCTTTTATATTTGCAAAAATGCGGGGAAATTACACCTTTTTTATTGATTGTGTCAGAAGCAATTTTTTGTTGTTGTGTCAGGAGCGACTTGAGAAACTGCAAGTCACTTCTGGTGTGAGAGAATTGGCTGTCTGCAAAGACGTTGCCAGGGGATGCCCGGATGAGTTGATGTTTTTATCATCCTTGTGGGAGGCTTCTCTCATGTCCCCGCATGAGGAGCTGGAGCTGATAGAGGGAGCTCATCTGCCTCTCCTGTGAATTGAGAATACAGTTATAGTGTGTGTCTGTCCACAAACAAAGTTTGAAAACTTGGCATTATACTAAATGTCCTTTGATCAGAAGCTTGTCATTTGGAGTGCCTCTGGTGTCGCTGTGAGAAGATCCTCCATTGTGCAAGTGGCAGGGCTCAGGTTGCATTGATGTCTGTGGTCAGTGGTGTGCTCTTCTCCGCACTCGCACGTCGTGGACTCCACTTTGTGGCCCCATTTGTGAAGGTTAGCTCTGCACCTCATGGTGCCAGAGCGCAGCCTGTTCAGCGCCTTCCAAGTTGCCAAGTCTTCTGTGTGGCCAGGAAGGAGTCTCTCATCCGGTCTCAGCCACTGATTGAGGTTCCGGGTCTTAGCCTGCCACTTTTGGACTCTTGCTTGCTGAGGTGTTCCTGTGAGTCTCTCTGTAGATCTTAGGAAGTTATTTCTTGATTCATGGCATTGGCTTGCTGGCTGATATCCAAACAGAGGATGGGCTGGCGATGTCACAGCCTTGGTCCTTTCACTACTGGCTTCTACTTCCCAGCAGATATCAAGTGGTGCAATTCCAGCTAAGCAGTATAATTTCTCCAGCGTTGTAGGGCATAGACATCCTGTGATAATGTGGCATATCTCATTAATAGCCACATCCATTGTATTAGTGTGATGAGATGCATTCCACACTGGGCATGCATATTCAGCAGCAGAGCAGCATAGCGCAAAGGCAGATGTCTTCACTGTGTCTGGTTGTGATCCCCAGGTTGTGCCAGTCAGCTTTTGTACAATATTATTTCTAGCACCCGCTTTTTGCTCGATAGTCAAGCAGTGCTTCTTGTAAGTCAACGCACAGTGCATGCACACTGTAGAATTAATGCAGCTTGACACTCTTTTAACTACCATGGCTCAATGCTATGGAATCATGGGAGCTGTAGTTTTAAAGGGTCTTTTGCCTTTCCTGCCAAAGGGTGCTAGTGCATAAATAGTTTAAGTGCCTAGACCCCTCTATTCTTGCAGACGGCCTATTCTATTCTGCCTTGGTCAGACCACTTTACCTGGAATCACACTATGTCCAATTCTGGACACCACAACTGAAGGGAGATGCTGACTCTAAGCTGGAATGTGTCCAGAGGAAGAGGGTGACTCAAATGATTCAGAGTCTGGAGAACAAGCCCTATGAGGAGCAGCTTGAAGAGCTGGACATGTTTAGCTTGCAGAAGAAAAGGTTGAGTGGAGAACAAGCCCTATGAGGAGCAGCTTGAAGAGCTGGAAATGTTTAGCTTGCAGAAGAAAAGGCTTCAGGAGCTGGGCATGTTTAGCCTGCAGAAGAGAAGGCTGAGAGGAGACATGATTTCTTTTTTCTGCATCAGGAGCAACTTGAGAAACTGAACGTTGCTTCTGGTGTGAGAGAATTGGCCGTCTGCAAGGATGTTGCCCAGGGGACACCCAGATGATTGATGTTTTACCATCCTATGAGAGGTTTCTCTCATGTCCCTGCATGAGAAGCTGGAGCTGACAGACAGGAGCTCACCCCTCTCCCTGGAATCAAACCACTGACCTTTCAGTCAGCAGTCCTGCTGGCACAAGGATTTAACCTATTGCATCATCAGGGGCTCCTAGGAGACATGATGATGAGGCCCATGGATCAATATGTGAAGGGAAGTCATATGGAGGAGGGGGCAGGCTTGTTTTGTGCTGCCCTGGAGACTAGGACACAATGGAGCAATAGCTTCAAACTAGAAGAAAGGAGATTCCACCTGAATATGAGGAAGAACTTCCTCACTGTGAGAGCTGTTCAGCAGTGGAACTCTCTGCCCTGGAGTGTGGTGGAGGCTCCTCCTTTGGAGGCTTTGAAATAGAAACAGGATGGCCATCTGTCGGGGGTGCTTTGAATCTATATAAATAATGTAATGTTCGTTTGTGGGATTAACATAACTCAAAAACCACTGGACGAATTGACACCAAATTGGGACACCAGACACCTATCAGGCCAACAAGTGACCATCACTCATAAAAACACTGAAAAACACAGCAGAAGAGACTAAAAAAGCAAAAAAAAAATTACAACACATGCGCAAAACCACACAAACATATATACACAAATAGGAGCCCCCAGTGACACAGTGGGTTAAACCACTGAGCTGCTAAACTTATTGACCGAAAGTTTGCAGGTTCTAATCCAGGGAGCAGAATGAGCTTCCGCTGTCAGCCCCAGCTTCTGCCAAGCTAGCAGTTTGAAAACATGCAACTGTGAGTAGATCAATAGGTACTGCTCCGGCTGGAAGGTAATGGCGCTCCATGCAGTCATGCTGGCCTCATGACCTTGGAGGTGTCTATGGACAACGCCGGCTCTTCGGCTCAGAAATGGAAATGAGCACCAACCCCCAGAGTTGGACATGACTGGACTTAATGTCAAGGGAAACCTATCAACCCTACGCACATTTATACACACACAAAACACATATACACAGACTGGGCCACAGCAACGCATGGCAGGGGACGGCTAGTGTAATATAAATAAATTGATAGATTCATTTATAATGGGCTATAGGAAAGGAGATTCCACCTGAACATTAGGAAGAACTTCCTAACTGTAAGGAGAGCTGTTCAGCAGTGGAACTCTCTGCCCCAGAGTGCTGTGGAGGCTCCTTCTTTGGGGGTTTTCCAGCAGAGGCTGGATGGCCGTCTGTCAGGGGTGCTTTGAATGCGATTTCCCTGCTTCTTGGCAGAATGGGGTTGGACTGGATGGCCCAAGAGGTCTCTTCCAACTCTAGGATTCTATGATATTAAGAACTTCCTGACTGTGAGAGCTGTTCAGCAGTGGAACTCTCTGCCCCAGAGTGCTGTGGAGGCTCCTTCTTTGGGGGGGTTTTCAGCAGAGGCTGGATGGCCGTCTGTCTGGAGTGCTTTGAAAGCAATTTCCCTGCTTCTTGGCAGAATGGGGTTGGACTGGATGGCCCATGAGGTCTCTTCCAACTCTAGGATTCTATGATATTAAGAAATTCCTGACCGTGAGAGGTGTTCAGCAGTGGAACTCTCTGCTTCGGAGTGTGGTGGAGGCTCCTTCTTTGGAGGTTTTTAAGCAAAGGCTGGATGGTCATCTGTTGGGGGTGCTTTGAATGCAATTTCCCTGCTTCTTGGCAGAATGGGGTTGGACTGGATGGCCCACGAGGTCTCTTCCAACTCTAGGAATCTATCATTTTTGTTCCTGGGTTATAAATGTCATTTCCTAATTGGTTCTATCATAAAAACATGAGAAAAGTTTATAAGACTGTAAAAACTTTGTTTTGGCGGGACACCCTGCTATTGCACATTTTGCTATAGTTTTCCAATTAATATCTCATCATCGAGTCTCTCAACCAATTCAACATAGTTTTGTGGCAGCTACAAAAACAAATGAATGCTTGCCATAGATGCAGGCGAAACGTCAGGAGAAAATGCCTTTAGAACATGGCCATATAGCCCGAAAAAAACTACAACAACCTACAAAAAACAAAGTTTTTGGAGCAGAACAACGACTTGCAAAGGAAGGACTGCACAGCACAATGAAACAGGAAATAACACTTTCAAAGCAGGAACAGATTCTTTCCCCCCAAATTTTGTTACATAGTGTATTCAGTGCAGGAGTGAGATGCAAATCAAAGCACTCTGTACATGCTCAAGAGTTTCTCTCCCCTCGTTGCTTCCTAAAAGGCGAAGCATCCCATACAGAGGTGTTTTCCATATGGGATGCTTTCCGTGTTTTTAAATGCTCCTGTCAAGCCTTCTAGGGCTGGAAAACGATCTCCAAAAGCAATCTTGCAATCCACTGGGTCCCATCCACACAAAACAGCTGTAAACGCTCAACTTCAGGGTTGCTTTTCCTGCAGAGCCTTTTTTTTTGGGAGGCTGAGACAGGCTTCCCAGACCGCGCCAGGACAGCTGTGGGGTGGGGTGGGAAAAAAGGCGGGTCGGCATGAGCTCCCCTCAACCTTTCACCTCTAAACTACAAATCCCACCCAAAGCAGGGATCTCAGCACAAGAAACAAGAGTGGGGGCAAGCGGTACCTTCCCCAAAGGCCTTGAGGAAGAATCGTTTCTGGAAAGACATGCTCCAATCCTCACATCAGCCCAGCAGGGAGGACTACAACTTCCATGATCTCAACTCACCACTGAACTGAGCCCAAAGGCCAACCAGTCTAACTCTTCTATCAGATAGGAAGACACAATCAAAGCCTTCCCAACTTATGTCCATCCAGCCCCTGCTTAAAGGTTTTGGTTGTGTCAGGAGCAACTTGAGAAACTGCAAGTTGCTTCTGGTGTGAGAGAATTGGCCGTCTGCAAGGATGTTGCCCAGGGGACGCCTGGATGTTTTTGATGTTTTATCATCCTTGTGGGAGGCTAATCTCATGTCCCCGCATGGGGAGCTGGAGCTGATAGAGGGAGCTCATCCGTGGTCTCCCCAGATTCGAACCTGCAACCTGTCAGTCTTCAGTCCTGCCGGCACAGGGGTTTAACCCACTGCGCCACCGGGGGCTTAAGGGTAAAGGTAAAGGTTTCCCCCTGACATTAATTAATTCGAGTTGTATCCAACTCTGGCGGTTGGTGCTCATCTCCATTTCCAAGCTGAAGAGCCAGCATTGTTCTTAGACACCTCTAAGGCAGTGGTTCTCAACCTGGGGGTCGGGACCCCTGGGGGGGGTCGTGAGGGGGTGTTAGAGGGATCACCACAGACCATCAGAAAACACAATATTTTCTGTTGGTCATGGGGGTTCTGTGTGGGAAGTTTGGCCCAATTCTATCGTTGGTGGGGTTCAGAATGCTTTTTGATTGTAGGTGAACTATAAATCCCAGCAACTACAACTCGCAAGTGTCAAGATCTATTTCCCCTAAGTACCACCAGTGTTCACAATTGGGTATATTGAGTATTCATGCCAAGTTAGGTCCAGATCCATCATTGTTTGAGACGACAGTGCTCTCTGGATGTAGGTGAACTACAACTCCCAAACTGAACTTCAATGCCCACCAAACCCATCCAGTATTTTCTGTTGATCGTGAGAGTCCTGTGTGCCAAGTTTGGCTCAATTCCATCATTGGTGGAGTTCAGAATGCTCTTTGATGGTAGGTGAACTACAAATCCCAGCAACTAGAACTCCCAAATGACAAAACCAATTCTCTGCAACCCCACCAGTATTCAAATTTAGGTGTATCGGGTATTTGTGCCAAATTTGGTCCAGTAAATGAAAATACATCCTGCATATCGGATATTTACATGACGATTCAGAACCGTAGCAAAATTACAATTACGAAGTGACAACGAAAATAATGGGCTGTTGTAGGTTTTTCCGGGCTATATGGCCATGTTCTAGAGGCATTTTCTCCTGATGTTTCGCCTGCATCTATGGCAAGCATAGGCCCCTTCCTTGCCATAGATGCAGGCGAAACGTCAGGAGAAAATGCCTCTAGAAGATGGCCATATAGCCCGGAAAAACCTACAACAACCCAGTGATTCCGGCCATGAAAGCCTTCGACAATACAATGAAAATAATGTTATGGTTTGGGGGTCACTACAACATGAGGAACTGTATTAAGGCATTGTGGCATTAGGAAGGTTGAGAAACACTGTAGTATCTGGAGCAGCAGAAAAGGAGCCTGCCCGCTCCTCAATAGGACCTCCTTTCTCATATTTCAACAAGGCTATTTTGGGATCTATAGTCCACAAGAAGGCAGTGCGGCCAAGCTTTCTGAAATTATGCTCTCCTGGCAAGTTCCGTGATTGAGATCTCCGCCAAATCCTTCCCTCGCTTGGGTGGCCACGGCCAAGCCACGGGCCTTCCACCTGAGAAAGAAAGGGGCCTCTTGAGAGCATCACGCCCTACAAAGCTGGGACCCCCACACCCAACATCTGGACTGGCCTCTGGCCACTTGTCCACTGGGTTCGTCCTTCAGCGACCTTTTGAACCACACCTCCCTCCTTGAGAAGCATAGCAAGGCTCTCCTTAGGAACCACTGTATTGTTTACATATGGATTTAATCCATTTGTGTAGTGAAGAATGACTGAATGAAATGCAATGGGTGCATCTACACCAGGCATGGGCAAACTTGAGCCTTCCCTGTATTTTGGACTTCAACTCCCACCATTCCTAACAGCCTCAGGCCCCTTCCTTTTCCCCCTCAGCCGAACTACAACTCCAAAACTCAAGGTCAGTGTCCACCAAATCCTTCCAGTATTTTCTATTGGTCATGGGAGTTCTGTGTGCCAAGTTTGGTTTCATTCCATTGATGGTGGAGTTCCAAATGTGCTTTGATTGTAGATGAACTATAAATCCCAGCAACTACAACTCCCAAATGTCAAAGTCTATTTTCCCCAAGTTGACCAGTGTTCACATTTGGGCATATTGAGTATTCCTGCCAAGTTTGGTCCAGATCCAACATTGTTTGACCCCACAGTGCTCTCTGGAGGTAGGCGAACTACAACTCCAAAACTCAAGGTCAGTGTCTACCAAACCCTTCTAGTATTTTCTCCTGGTCATGGGAGTTTTGTGTGCCAAGTTTGGTTTCATTCCATTGATGGTGGAGTTCTGAATGCAACTTTGATTGTAGGTGAACTATATATCCCAGCAACTACAACTCCCAAATGTCAAAGTCTATTTCCCCCCCAAGTCTACCAGTGTTCACATTTGGGCCAAGTATTCATATACTTGGCCCAAATACATATTGAGTATTCATTCCAAGTTTGGTCCAGATCTAACATTATTTGAGTCCACAGTGCTCTCTGGATGTAGGTGAACTACAACTCTAAAACTCAAGGTCAATGTCCACCAAACCCTTCCAACATTTTCTCTTGGTCATGGGAGTTCCCAAGATTTGTTCAATTCCATCATTGGTGGAGTTCAGAATGCTCTTTGATTGTAGGTGAACTATAAATCCCAGCAACTACAACTCCCAAATGACAAAATCAACCCACCCCAACCCCACCAGAATTCAAATTTGGGAGTATTGGGTATTTGTGCCAAAATTGCTCCAGATATATCAGATATCTGATATTTGCATGAAGATTCATGTTGTTGTTCATTCATTCAGTCGTTTCCGACTCTTTGTGACCTCATGGACCAGCCCACTCCAGAGCTCCCTGTTGGCCGTCACCACCCCCAGCGATTCATAACAGTAGCAAAATGACAGTGAAGTAGCAATGAAAATAATGTTATGGTTGGGGGTCACCACAACAGGAGGAACTGGATTAAGGGGTCACAGCATTAGGAAGGTTGAGAAACACTGGTGTAGATGCATCCGCGTGCTGCTCTGCTGAGGCAAAGCTGCCCATGCTGAACTTCAGCATGGCATGCGGTTGGGAGTGAAAAGAGACCCGCTTAGAACTATTTAAAGAGTTTTGAGGAAACCGTTCTGCCCACTGCCCAAGACCACAATAGCTACTCAGCAGTTATGTGCCGCTTGACCAGTGCGGAGCAAGGGACGTGGCACACCATTCCTAGCTTTCTTGGCTCGGTGTATGTCCCATTTCCATATAGTGCCATTCCTGAAGTATGAGTTTTGTCCCAATGCACAAATAAATTGCTATGGCACCTTCAAGGTGCCCACATTGGCATTGGGTTTTGTGGATTGCAGTCTGTAGTAAGCCATGGGCATCTTGAGGGGTGATGCACAAGCTTTTCCTTCATTTGGTGGGCATTTTCCCAGAGCAATCAGCAATGGCATCACAAAAAGTTAGAATTAATGCCGTTTGACAGCACTTGAACTGACCTAGGCCAGTGTTATGCAATCCCGGGAGTTGTAGTTTGATATAGCTTTTAACCTTCTCTGACCAAGAATCCTAGTACCTCACCAAACCATCAGGATTCCATAGCATTGAGCCATGGCAGTTAAAGCAGGGTTGAACTACTTTCACTCCAAAATGTAGATGCAGCAGCCTAGGGCCCCTTCTACACTGACATATAATGCAAATTTAGATCAAATAATCTGAGCTTTATATGGCACTGTAGAAGAGGCCTAGATCTTCTATACCAGTAGGTTCTTGTAGGTTTTTTCGGGCTATAGGGCCATGTTCTAGAGGCATTCTCTCCTGACGTTTTGCCTGCATCTATGGCAAGCATCCTCATAGGTAGTGAGGTCTGTTGGAACTAGGAAAAAGGGTTTATATATCTGTGGAATGACCAGGGTGGGACAAAGGACTCTTGTCTGCTGGAGCTAGGTGTGAATGTTTCAACTGACCACCTTCATTAGCATTTGAAGGCCTGGCTGAGCCTGGGAAAATCTTTTGTTGAGAGGTGTTAAGATGTGCCTGGTTGTTTCCTCTCTGCTGTTTTGCTGTTGTAATTTTAGAGTTTTTTAATACTGGTAGCCAGATTTTGTTCATTTTCATGGTCTCCTCCTTTCTGTTGAAATTGTCCACATGCTTGTGGATTTCAATGGCTTCTCTGTGTAGTCTGACATGGTGGTTGTTGGAGTGGTCCAGCATTTCTGTGTTCTCAAATAATATGCTGTGTCCAGGCTGGTTCATCAGGTGCTCTGCTATGGCTGACTTCTCTGGCCTTTCATGTTCCTTGATTCGTGTTTGGGCGCTGCATTTGGTGGTCCCTATGTAGACTTTTCCACAGAAATGCTGGACCACTCTCACAACTACCAGTATTAAAAAACTCTAAAATTACAACAGCAGAGAGGAAACAACCAGGCACATCTTAACACCTCTCAACAGAACATTTTCCCAGGCTCAGCCAGGCCTTCAAATGCTAATGAAGGTGGTCAGCTGAAACATTCACACCTAGCTTCAGCAGAGAGTTCTTTGCCCCACCCCAGTCATTCCACAGATATATAAACCCATTTTCCTATTTCCAACAGACCTCACTATCTCTGAGGATGCTTGCCATAGATGCAGGCGAAACGTCAGGAGAAATGGCTCTAGAACATGGCCCTATAGGTCCAATTCTGGGCACCACAATTCAAGAGAGATATTGACAAGCTGGAATGTGTCCAGAGGAGGGCGACTAAAATGATCAAGGGTCTGGAGAACAAGCCCTATGAGGAGCGGCTTAAGGAGCTGGGCATGTTTACCCTGAAGAAGAGAAGCCTGAGAGGAGATATGATAGCCATGTATAAATATGTGAGAGGAAGCCACAGGGAGGAGGGAGCAAGCTTGTTTTCTGCTTCTTGGAGACTAGGACGCGGAACAATGGCTTCAAACTACAAGAGAGGAGATTCCATCTGAACACGAGGAAGAACTTCCTGACTGTGAGAGCCGTTCAGCAGTGGAACTCTCTGCCCCGGAGTGTGGTGGAGGCTCCTTCTTTGGAAGCTTTTAAGCAGAGGCTGGATGGCCATCTGTCAGGGGTGATTTGAATGCAATATTCCTGCTTCTTGGCAGGGGGTTGGACTGGATGGCCCATGAGGTCTCTTCCAACTCTTTGATTCTATGATATAGCCCGAAAAAACCTACAACAACCTAGTGATTCCGGCCATGAAAGCCTTCGACAATACTTCTATACCAGTGTTTCTCAACCTTCCTAGTGCCACGACCCCTTAATTCCTCAGTTTATTTATTTATTATTTGAACTTATATGCCGCCACTCCCCTGGGGCTCGGAGCGGCTTACAAGAACAGGCTAAAATCGAACACAATTTAAAAACAATTTAAAACAATTTAAAAACAGCAATCAAAGATCAAAGGCCTGTTGAAACAGGTATGTCTTACATGCCCTGCGGAAAGCTGATAAGTCCCGCAAGGCACGGACTTCAGGTGGCAGAGTATTCCAGAGTGATGGTGCCACTGCTGTAAAGGCTCTGCATCTGGTTGCTGTTAGACGCAAGGTCTTGACACTGGGAATTTCCAACAAATCTTGGTCTTCAGAACGGAGGGATCTCTGGGGTTGGTAGGGGGTGAGGCGGTCCCTCAGGTACATCGGCCCCAGACCATGCAAGGCCTTCAAGGTGAGTACCATCCCTTTGAAAGTGATCCGGTGCTCAATTGGTAACCAATGCAGCTGCAGTAAGATTGGGGTTATGTGGCATCTCATCGGAATTCCCGCAAGAAGCCGAGCAGCTGCGTTTTGTACCAACTTGAGCTTCCGGATCACCAACAGAGGAAGGCCAATGTAGAGGGCGTTACAGTAGTCCAGTCTTGAGATGACCATGGCCTGGATCACCGTAGCTAGGTCGTCCCTGGACAGGGAGGGGGCCAGCCGTCTAGCCTGCCGCAGGTGAAAAAAGGCGGTTCTGCTAACGGCAGAGACCTGGGCCTCCATCGTCAGCAGAGGGTCCAAAACAGACCCCAACCACAAATTATTTTCTTGCTACTTCATAACAGTCATTTTGCTACTGTTATGAATCGTAATGTAAATGCTGGTGAGGTTGGAGGGGGGATTGATGTTGTCATTTGGGAGTTGTAGTTGCTGGGATTCATAGTCCACCTACAATCAAAGAGAATTCTGAACTCTACCAATGATGGAATTGAACTAAACTTGGCACACAGACCAACAGAAAATACTGGAAGGGTTTGGTGGGCATTGACCTTGAGTTTTGTAGTTCACCTACATCAAGAAAGCACTGTGGACTCAAACAGTGATGGGTCTGGACTAAACTTGGCATGAATACTCAATATGCCCCAATGTGAACACTGGTAGAGTTTGAGAAAAACAGCCCTTGACATTTGGGAGTTGTAGTTGGTGGGATTTATAGTTCACCTACAATCAAAGAGCATTCTGAACCCCACCAATGATAAAATTGGGCAAAATTTCCCACAGAGAACCCCCATGACCAACAGAAAATACTGTGTTTTCTGATGGTTTTTGGTGGCCCCATTTGACCCCCCAGGGGTCCTGACCCCCAGGTTGAGAAACACTGTTCTATACAAAGCCATGTGGAGGTGTTTGGGGCCTGTTTTCACCACAGGACTAGCCTTCCAAAGCAGCTGCTGAAAGTATCCCGATTTCAGGCATACCTCAGTTAAGAAAGCCTCTAACAAAGAAGTTCCTTTTTACAAAGCTTCTTTAGGGGATCCCAACTCAGTCTCCCCGCTTTTCTTGTTTTTTAACTAGCTGGAAGGTGGGATTTTTGCAGCATGGATGATGGAGAGCTGGAAGAGGACAGACTTTTATTGATAGTTCCAGAAACCTATTTCTAAAAGATTCAAAATATTTTTCGTTCATTTATGCCTGGCCTACCCAACTTGGTTGTTTCATTTGACATGTACATCAAGTTTGTTTTGAATTTTAAAAATTGCCAAAACTGGGTTGTTGTGAGTTTTTCAGGCTGTATGGCCATGTTCCCGAAGCATTCTTTCCTGACGTTTCGCCTGCATCTATGGCAGGCATCCTCAGAGGTTGTGAGAGTTTTCTGGGCTGTATGGCTATGTTCTCGAAGCATTCTCTCCTGACGTTTCGCCTGCATCTATGGCAGGCATCCTCAGAGGTTGTGAGAGTTTTCCAGGCTGTATGGCCATGTTCCCGAAGCATTTTCCCCTGACATTTTGCCTGCATCTATGGCAGGCATCCTCAGAGGTTGTGAGACAACCTCTGAGGATGCCTGCCATAGATGCAGGTGAAACATCAGGAGAGAATGCTTCCAGAACATAGCCATACAGTCTGGGAAACTCACAACAACCCAGTGAGTCCAGCCATGAAAGTCTTTAACAATAATTTGCCAAAACTTCTTTTTGATTTTGTGATGTTAAGAACCCTTCCCTATTCTATCCACATTATTTCAACATTGCTCAGGAACCCACCAACTTAGTTAATACCTGTCTTGCTGTCATGTGTGCCTCTGAGCACCACTTTGCGCCGCATGGCTTTTGAAACCTCACTGTTTACAACTTTCCTTTCTCTATAAATACACTCAGCTGCTTGGAGAAAACTTTATCTCTTGCCCAGAGAGCTCTGTTTACCCTGAACAGATTCTGTGCGCCTTTGTGTGTGCGCGAGAGACTGAGCATGTGTGTTTGTGTTGGAGTGTGTTGGCTGTTGTACAGTATTTCCGCAAAACCAACATCTTTCCTGCCTCTTGCGTGTTTATAGCAGGCATCTGGATTATTTGGCTATTTATAACACACATCTCTGGTCTCTGGGGTCCAAAAGAGAAGCAGGATTCTAGAGTGACCATTTATAAAGCATGCTTCAAGTCCCCGGGGCCTAAGAGCTGCAGGATTATTTAACTCTTTGTTATTATTGTTTATCATGTGAATATTGTGATGGAAAGGCAAGATATAAATAAATGGATGCATTCATTTATAATGTCCTATAGGAAAGGAGATTCCACCTGAACATGAGGAAGAACTTCCTAACAGTGAGACCTGTTCAGCAGTGGAACTCTCTGCCCTGGAGTGTGGTGGAGGCTCTGTCTTTGGAGGCTTTCAAACAGAGGCTGAATGGCCATCTGTCAGGGGTGCTTTGAATGCAATTTTTCTGCTTCTTGGCAGAATGGGGTTGGACTGAATGGCCCACGAGGTCTCTCCCAACTCTAGGATTCTATTATTTGGCTAATACAGGTGGAAACTCAATTATCTCTTTTGGTTTTGGAATACCAATATAAATACTGAGATATCTTGGAGGTGAGACCCAAGTCTGATATGCATTGGGTTGTTGTAGGTTTTTCCGGGCTATATGGCCATGTTCTAGAGGCATTTTTCTCCTGACGTTTTGGCAAGCATCCTCAGAGGTAGTGAGGTCTGTTGGAACTAGGAAAATGGGTTTATATATCTGTGGAATGACCAGGGTGGGACAAAGGACTCTCGTCTGCTGGAACTAGGTGTGAATGTTTCAACTGACCATCTTAATTAGCATTTGAGGATGCTTGCCATAGATGCAGGCGAAACGTCAGGAGAAAAATGCCTCTAGAACATGGCCATATAGCCCGGAAAAACCTACAACAACCCAGTGATTCCGGCCATGAAAGCCTTTGACAATACACTGATATGCATTTATTCTTCATATTTACTCAGATATGTAGCCTGATTGCACCTCAGACAGGTAGCCTGAAGGCAATTTAATACACAATATTTATAATAATTGTGCACATAAAGCAAAGTTTGTGGACACTGAACCAAGATAATGCAAAGGCATCATCATCTCAGCCAGTCATGCAGGCAATTTTGGATTTCCAGATAAGGAGTGTAATAAAGTATTATGTTTCTAGTCCTTAGACTCTAGCTCTGTAGGAGTATTTGATTATTTAGAAAGTGGGTTCCTAGTCCCTGCTGTGCACAAACAGAGGGCTTGTTTGGCTATTTAAAAAAGTGGGTGTCTAGTATCCAAAAACATGGGGATACTTTCGGTTAATTAGGAAGTGGGTTCCTAACCCCCAGTTTTCAAAAGCCGTGGGTTTGTTTTTACTATTTTGCAAACACATTGCGCATCTGTCCTGAAACGGTGGGAAGATTTGGTGATTTAGGAAGTAGTGGGTTTCATGCCACTGGTTTTCAAAAACAGTAGGTTTGTTTGGCTATTTAGACAGTGGGTTTGCAGTTCCCCAAAAACAGTGGGATGACTTTCACTCCTGCCTCAAGCAGACAAGAGTTCTTTCTCCCACCCTGGATATTCCAGAGATATATAAACCCCATTTTCCTAGTTTCCAACAGACCTCACAACCCTTGAGGATGCTTGCCACAGATTTGGGCGAAATGTCAAGAGATAATGCTTCTGGAATATGGCCATTCAGCCCAGAAAACTCACAGCAACTTAGTGATTCCGGCCATGAAAACCTTTGACAATGCAGTGGGATGACTTGGTTATTTAGGAGAAGTTTCTAGATGAGGCATGGGCCAACTTTGGCCCTCCCTTCATGTGTTTTGGACTTCAATTCCCACAATTCCTAACAGCTTATAGCAGCATTTCTTAACCTGGAGGCCAGGATCCCTGGAGGAGTTGCAAGGGGATGTCAGAGGGGTCACCAAAGACCATTAGAAAACACAGTATTTTCTGTTGGTCATGAGGGTTCTCTGTGGGAAGTTTGGCCAAATTCTATCATTAGTGGGGTTCAGAATGTTCTTTGATTGTAGGTGAACTATCAATCCCAGCAACTACAACTCCTAATTGTCAAGGTCTATTTTCCCCAAACTCCATCTATGTTCATATTTGGGCATATTGAGTATCCGTGCCCAGTTTGGTCCAGATCATTGTTTGAATCCACAGTGCTCTCTGGATGTAGATGAACTATAACTCCAAAACTCAAGGTCAATGCCCAGTATTTTCTGTTGGTCATGGGAGTTTTGTGTGCCAAGTTTGGTTCAATTCCATCATTAGTGGAGTTCAGAATGCTCTTAAGTGAACTATAAATCCCAGCAACTACAACTCACAAATGACAAAATCAATCTTCCCCCAACCCCACCGGTATTCAAATTTGAGCGTATTGGGTATTTGTGCCAAAATTAGTCCAGTGAATGAAAATACATCCTGCAGATCAGATATTTACATTACAATTCATAAGAGTAGCATAAATTACACTTATAGAATCATAGAGTTGGAAGAGACCTCATGGGCATCCAGTCCAACCCCTGCCAAGAAGCAGGAACATCCGTTCAAAGCACCCCCAACAGACGGCCATTCAGCCTCTCTTTAAAAGCCCCCATAGAAGCCTCCATGAAGTAGCAGTGAAAATAATTTTATGGTTTGGGGTCACCATCACATGGGTAGTGGCCTTAGGAAGGCCTATAGGCTGATAGGAATTGTGGGAGTTGAAGTCCAAAACACCTAGAGCAGTGTTTCACAACCTGGGGGATGGGACCCCTGAGGGGGTCGCGAAGGGATGTCAGAGGGGTCACCAATGACCATCAGAAAACACAGTATTTTCTGATGGTCATGGGGATTCCATATGGGAAATTTGAGCCAATTCTATCATTGCTGGAGTTCAGAATGTTCTTTGATTGTAATGAACTATAAATCCCAGCAACTACAACTCCCAAAAGTCAAGGTCTATTTGCCCCAGGCTCCACCAGTGTTTACATTTGCGCATATTGAGTATTTGTGCCAAGTTTGGTCCAGATCCACCATTGCGTGAGTCCACAGTGCTCTCTGGATATAGGTGAACTACAACTCCCAAACTCAAGGTCAATACCCACCAAACCCTTCCAATGTTTTCCGTTGGTCATGGGAGTTTTGTATGGCAAATTGGGTTCAAATCCATCATTGGTGGAGTTCAGAATGCTCTTTGATTATAGGTGAACTATAAAACCCAGCAACTACAACTCCAAAATTACAAAATCAATCCTCCCCTAACCCACTAGCATTTACATGTGGGTGCATTGGGTATCTGTGCCCAGTTTGGTCCAGTGAATGAAACTGCATATCTGATATTTACATTATGATTTATAACAGTAGTGAAATGACTGTTATGAAGTAGCAACAAAAACAATCATAGAATCATAGAATCAAAGAGTTGGAAGAGACCTCATGGGCCATCCAGTCCAACCCCATTCTGCCAAGAAGCAGGAATATTGCATTTAAATACAGCCTCTGTTTAAAAGCTTCCAAAGAAGGAGCCTCCACCACACTCCGGGGCAGAGAGTTCCACTGCTGAACGGCTCTCACAGTCAGGAAGTTCTTCCTCATGTTCAGATGGAATCTCCTCTCCTGTAGTTTGAAGCCATTGTTCCGTGTCCTAGTCTCCAGGGAAGCAGAAAACAAGCTTGCTCCCTCCTCCCTGTGGCTTCCTCTCACATATTTATACATGGCTATCATATCCCCTCTCAGCCTTCTCTTCTTCAGGCTAAACATGCCCAGCTCCTTAAGCCGCTCCTCATAGGGCTTGTTCTCCAGACCCTTGATCATTTTAGTCACCCTCCTCTGGACACATTCCAGCTTGTCCATATCTCTCTTGAATTGTGGTGCCCAGAATTGGACACAATATTCCAGGTGTTATGGTTGGGGGTCACCACAACATGAGGGACTGTATTAAGGGGTCACGGCATTAGGAAGGTTGAGAACTACTGACCTAGAGGAATGGCCAAAGTTTGCCCAACCCCTGAATGGCTCCTTGGTTTCTAGTCCCTGGTGTGAAAAAAACAATAACAATGAGCTTGTTTTGGCTGTTCAGGAAGTGGATTTCTCATCCCTGGTTGTTCAAAAACAATAGGATGGTTTGGCTATTGAAGAGGTGGGTTTCTTGCCCCCCAAAACAAGTGGTACGACCTGGCTGTTGCTACAGACCCCTCCTCATCCCTGGGGTTCTTCTTGACCTGGGCAAACCTTTGACTTTGGGAGGGAAGAGCCTCTTTCCAGGCGTGCCAAAATCTGCTTGGAAGACTTGGCTCTGCTTCCGGATGTGGGGCGCACTGTGAGCACGCCTTTCTCTCCCGCCTGCTAAACACCCCCCAAAAGTGCCCTCCGCCCTCCGAGGAAGAGGGGGCACAGGCGTACAATCCCCCCTTTCCTTTTGCCCGGGATCTTTCCCCGTTTGGGAGCCACCGCTCTCCAAAAAGTGAGTGGCTTGGCTTGTGCGCAAAGCAATTACGCACGGGTTTTTACGCACGAGTTTTTGCGCACGGAAAGGGGCACTTTTTGGGGAGGGTCTGCCCCCCAAGGAAGGTCTTACCTGCGGGATGGGGGCGGCGGGGGCTTCCTGCTGGAGGAGCCGGGCTCCGGATCGGGGCCAGGCGGCGAGGAGGAGGCTGAGCGAGGCCAGGAGCAGCGCCGAGCCCGAAGCCAGCGCCAAAGCCAGCAGCACCAGCCGGGCAGGAGGGTCCCGGCTCCGGCGCTGCCTCCCCATGGCCCCCGAGCCAGCCAAGGGGAAGGAAGGACCCCAGCCCCGAGGAAGAGCCGCCGGGAGGAGGCTGCAAGGGGGGGAGGAGGAGGAAGAGGAGGAAGAAGAGGAGGAGCAGCAGGAGGAGGAGGAATGAGAGACACACAGAGAGAGCGAGGCCGGCCAGGGGAAGATGAGGTCGGCCCCTTGCCAGATGCAGCAGAAGAGGAGGAGGAGGAGGAGGAAGAGAGGCAGGAAACGCCCAGCGGGGAGCAGAGCCAAGCTGAGCCAACCCACAGCAGAGCCTCCATGGCCAGGCGCACTCTACCTGTCATAGCTCTGCTCTCCACAGCACTAATCCTAGCTCTGGCATAGCTTTGACACTCCTAGCTCTGCTCTTCACAGAAGTAATCAGGCATGGGCAAACTTGGCCCTCCAGGTGTTTCCAGGAAAGGGCCTGAGGCTGTTAGGAATGGTGGGAGTTGAAGTCCAAAACACCTGGAGGGACCAAGTTCACTCATGTCTGGTTGCCAAAGTTGTGGGAGATTCAGGTTGGATGCAGTTACTAAAAGGAAAAGCAGCGGTAGGCCCAAACGACAGGAAAGGAGGTGCCACCTGAACATTATTATTATTATTATTATTATTATTATTATTATTATTATAATTAATAATAATAATAATAATAATAATAATATTTTTATATAGAATCACAGAATCATAGAATCATAGAATCAAAGAGTTGGAAGAGACCTCATGGGCCATCCAGTCCAACCCCATTCTGCCAAGAAGCAGGAATATTGCATTCAAATCACCCCTGACAGATGGCCACCCAGCCTCTGTTTAAAAGCTTCCAAAGAAGGAGCCTCCACCACACTCCGGGGCAGAGAGTTCCACTGCTGAACGGCTCTCACAGTCAGGAAGTTCTTCCTCATGTTCAGATGGAATCTCCTCTCTCTTGTAGTTTGAAGCCATTGTTTCGCGTCCTAGTCTCCAGGGAAGCAGAAAACAAGCTTGCTCCCTCCTCCCTGTGGCTTCCTCTCATATATTTATACATGGCTATCATATCTCCTCTCAGCCTTCTCTTCTTCAGGCTAAACATGCCCTGCTCCTTAAGCCGCTCCTCATAGGGTTGTTCTTAGTCGCCTTCCTCTGGATACATTCCAGCTTCAAAGAACCGGTGGGACCACACACCCAAAAAAGTTACAGAGAATGAACATGCCAAGCTACTCTGGGACTTCCAGAGTCCCAGAGTGGTCCCAGTGGTGATCGGCACACTGGGTGCAGTGCTTAAAGACCTTGGCCTGCACTTAAACACAATTGGTGCAGACAGACAGAGTTCTGGAGCATGAGACTCCTGACCTCACGATCCTGTTAAAACGCAAAGTATGGATCATCAATGTTGCAATCCCAGATGACAGCAGGATTGAAGACAACTGGAAAAGCTGACACAATATGAGGATTTAAAAATCAAACTGCAAAGACTCTGGCACAAACCAGTAAGGTGGTCCCAGTGGTGATCGGCACACTGGGTGCAGTGCCTAAAGACCTTGGCCTGCACTTAAACACAATCGCAGTATAATAATAATAATAATAATTGCAAAAGGCCACCTTACTGGGATCTTCATGCATTATTTGCCGATACATCACACAGTCCTAGACACTTGGGAAGTGTCCGATGTGGATCCAATACAACAGCCAGCAGAGTGATCTTGTTTGCTGTGGACTCATCTTGTTGTGTTTGAAATAATAATAAGAAAAGCTGACACAATATGAGGATTTAAAGATCGAACTGCAAAGACTCTGGCACAAGCCTGTCAAGGTGGTCCCAGTGGTGATCAGCACACTGGGTGCAGTGCCTAAAGACCTTGGCCTGCACTTAAACACAATCGGCGCTGACAAAATTACCATCTGCCAGCTGCAAAAGGCCACCTTACTGGGATCTGCACACATTATTCGCCGATACATCACACAGTCCTAGACACTTGGGAAGGGTCCAACGTGTGATCCACTACAACAGCCAGCACAGTGTCTGCTGTGGACTCATCTGGTGTTTCAAATAATAATAATAATAATAATAATAATAATAATAAGAAGAAGAAGAAGAAGAAGAAGAAGAAGATGATGATGATGATGATGATGATGATGATGATTTAAAGATCGAACTGCAAAGACTCTGGCACAAGCCAGTCAAGGTGGTCCCAGTGGTGATCGGCACACTGGGTGCAGTGCCTAAAGACCTTGGCCTGCACTTAAACACAATTGGCACTGACAAAATCACCATCTGCCAGCTGCAAAAGGCCACCTTACTGGGATCTGCATGCATTATTCACTGATACATCACACACTCCTAGACACTTGGGAATGGTCCGACATGCAATCCAATACAACAGCCAGAAAAGTGACTTTATTTGCTGTGGACTCATCTTGTTGTGTTTCAAATAATAATAACTTTATTTTTGTAACCAAGCCCCCGGTGGCGCAGTGGGTTAAACCCCCGTGCCGGCAGGACTGAAGACCAACAGGTTGCAGGTTCAAATCCGGGGAGAGGCGGATGAGCTCCCTCTATCAGCTCCAGCTCCTCATGCGGGGACATGAGAGAAGCCTCCCACAAGGATGATAAAACATCAAACCATCCGGGCGTCCCCCGTCCTTGCAGACGGCCAATTCTCTCACACCAGAAGCAACTTGCAGTTTCTCAGGTCGCTCCTGACATGACAAAAAATAAAAAATAAAAATTGTATTCTGCCACCATCTCCTCGAAGGGTCTCAGGAAGCTTACATGGGGACCAAGCCTACTCAGAATTAAAATAAGCACTTTCTGACCATAAGATTCATATAATAATAGAGTTGGAAGGAGTACCCAAGGGCCATCTAGTCCAACCCCCGGCCATGCAGGAAAAGCACAATCCAAGTACCCTGGAGAGATGTCTTCATAGACCTGTCAGCTGCTTATGATCCTGTGAACCACCGCCTCCTCCTGAGAAAAATATATAATATCACAAAGGACTACCACCTCACCCGCCTCATAGGAAACCTGCTACAAAACAGGAGCTTTTTTGTTGAGTACCAGGGCCAGAGAAGCAGATGGCGGAAACAGAAGAACGGCGTGCCTCAGGGGAGCGTGCTTGCTCCATCCATGTTCAACATCTACACAAATGACCAGCCACTGCCAGAAGGGACAGAGAGTTTCATCTATGCTGATGATCATGCCATTACCGCTCAAGCAAGGAGCTTTGAGATAGTTAAACAGAAGCTCTCCAAAGCTCTAGGTGCCCTTACTGCCTATTACAGGGAAAACCAGCTGATCCCTAACCCATCTAAAACACAGACATGTGCCTTTCACGTTAAGAACAGACAGGCATCCCGAGCTCTGAGGATGACCTGGGAAGGAATCCCACTGGAGCATTGCAGCACTCCCAAATACCTGGGAGTAACTCTGGACCATGCTCTGACCTACAAGAAGCACTGCCTGAATATCAAGCAAAAAGTGGGTGCTAGAAACAATATCATACGAAAGCTGACTGGCACAACCTGGGGATCACAACCAGACACAGTGAAGACATCTGCCCTTGCGCTATGCTACTCTGCTGCTGAGTATGCATGCCCAGTGTGGAACACATCTCATCACGCTAAAACAGTGGATGTGGCTCTTAATGAGACATGCCGCATTATCACAGGGTATCTGCGCCCTACACCACTGGAGAAACTACACTGTTTAGCCGGTATTGCACCACCTGACATCCGCCGGGAAGTAGCAGCCAATAGTGAAAGGACCAAGGCAGAGACATCTCCAGCTCATCCCCTGTTTGGGTATCAGCCAGCATGACGACTTAAAT
Organism: Anolis sagrei ordinatus; assembly: GCF_025583915.1. NCBI lineage: Eukaryota > Metazoa > Chordata > Lepidosauria > Squamata > Anolidae > Anolis > Anolis sagrei. The sequence continues at coordinate 4,057,109 of NW_026847660.1, forward strand.
CAAGAAATAGTTTTCTAAGATCTACAGAGACACTCGCTGGAACACCTCAGCAAGCGAGAGTCCAAAAGTGGCAGGCTCAAACCCCAGAACCTCAATCAATGGCTGATACCAAATGAGAGACTCCCCCCTGGGCACACAGAAGACTGGGTGACTTGGAAGGCGCTGAACAGACTGCGCTCTGGCACCACGAGATGCAGAGCCAACTCAAGAAATGGGGCCACAAAGTGGAATCCACGACATGCGAGTGTGGAGAGGAGCAAACCACTGACCACCTGCTGCAATGCACCCTGAGCCCTGCTACATGCACAATGGAGGACCTCCTTGCGCAACACCAGAGGCACTCCAAGTGGCCAGATACTGCTCAAAGGACATTTAATCAACTACCAAGCTTGCAAACTTTGTGCCTTTTTTGTTAAAAAATGTGATACAACTGTTTGGTTTGCTCCTGACACGATAAATAAACTCCACAGTGTGGATGCCCCAGAGTCACTGTAATGGAAGTGGGTTCGTGTTGTGGCCTGCTTGGTGGTCCCAAACTTTGATCTACTACCCTGTAAAAGTAATGCAGTTCAAGACCTGGGATTTGTAGTGTAGCTGCATCCTCGCCGATTTTTAAAGAAAGGATATTGTAAAAGTGATGGGATTGTATGGAAATTCTTACTTCTGTGAACGCTCCTCCACGGCTCCCTCTGTGCTTGAAACCGAACCGTCCAGGAACAGATTATTCTGTTTGCTCCCCGGTTTAATGTCTCCCAAGAGGGAGGGAAATCCTGCTAAAAACCCACCTGGAGCCATTAAAAGGGGTTTAAAGTGCTTTTTCGGAAAAGTCAACTTTCCTGCACTTGGCCGGGAATTGAACTTGAGGCCATAAAAACGAAGAAGGCGGGGAAGCTCCTTCCCAGGATTCGATGAACCAAGCCAAGGGAGGTCAGGCTGGGAAAGTCAGTTCCCTAGGCCTCCAATCTCAGAATCCCCAGTTAAACACGGACTGCAAGTCCCAGAATCCGTAGCCAAGAGGCCAAGCAGGAAACACAGCTTTGTGGATTATAACTCCCATAATCCCCCAGCAGTGACACCAAGGAGGGAGGACTGCAACTCCCATAATCCCCCATCAAGGGACCAATGGTGAATGATTGCTTTGAGGACTGCAACTCCCATAAACCCCCAATCAAGTGACAAACAACAAACGATTGCTTTGAAAGCTGCAACTCCCATAATCCCCCAATCAAGTGACCAATGGTGAAGGATTGCTTTGAAGATTGCAACTCCCATAATCTCCCAATCAAGTGAGGAACGGTGATTGATTGCTTTGGGGACTGCAATTCCCATAATCCCATGATCAAGTGTGCCAAGGAATAATTATTGCTTTGGTGGCTGTAACTCCCATAATCCCCCATTCAAGTGACAAACAACAAACGATTTGAAGTTTGTTGGGAGCTTTGAAGGCTGCAACTCCCATAATCCCCAGTCAAGTGACCAACTACAAAGGATTGTTTTGGAGACTGCAACTCCCATAATCCCCCAAACAAGTGAGCAACTACACAGGATTGCTTTGGGAACTACAACTCCCATAATTTCACAATCAAGTGTGCCAAAGAGGAATGATTGCTTTGGAGACTGCAACTCCCACAACCCCCCGATCAAGTATGCCAATAAGGAATGATTGCTTTGAGGACTGCAACTCCCATAATCCTGCAATCAAGTGTGCCAAGGAGGAATTATTGCTTTGTGGACTGCAACTTCCATAATCGCCCAATCAAGTGCCCAACAACAAAGGATTGTTTTAGGGGCTGCAACTCCCATAATCCCCATCAAGTGGCCAACAATGAATGATTGCTTTGGGGACTGCAACTCCCACAATCCCCCAATCAGGCATGCCAATCAGGAATTATTGCTTTGTGGACTGCAACTTCCATAATCCCCCAATCAAGTGACCAAGGAGGGATGATTGCTTTGAAGATTGCAACTCCCATAATCTCCCAATCAAGTGAGCAATCAAGTCAAATGATTGCTTTGGGGACTGCAACTTCCATAATCCCCCAATCAAGTGACTGACTACAAAGGATTGCTTTGGGGACTGCAACTCCCACAATCCCCCAATCAGGTGTGCCAATAAGGAATGATTGCGTTGGGGACTGCAATTCCCATAATCCTGCAATCAAGTGTGCCAATGAAGAATTATTGCTTTGTGGACTGCAACTCCCATAATCCCACAATCAAGAGACCAACGTCAAAGGATTGCTTTGGGGACTGCAACTTCCATAATCCTGCAATCAAGTGTGCCAATGAGGAATGATTGCTTTGGGGACTACAACTCCCATAATCCCCCAATCAAGTGGCCAATGCCGAAGGATTGCTTTGGGGATTATAACTCCCATAATCTCGTAATCAATGTGCCAACGGGGAATGATTGCTTTGGGGACTACAACTCCCACAATCCCCAAGAGTGCAAATAATACAAAAAGTTATGGACTACATATTGGAAAAGCTATGAACTACAAATCCCAGAACTCCCCACACCCAATCCTAGCTATACTGCAAAAGTTAAGTTTTTTGGGACTACAACTTCCAACATTTATGGGGAATTCTGTCAATTGCAACTCAGAAATCCCTGTTTGGAGATTCTGGACCTGTTCCTTTAATGTGTTGCTTGTAGTTTTTTTGCCACATAAGCCTTTTTTTGCCAGGCCTGGAGAGGGAGGTTTGGAAACTGGTTTGATTCCGGATGTTGTAAACATTGAAACTCCCCGCAGTTTTATTTCTGCCCAGCCTTCAGTTCCCCCCAAAAGCCACAATGGGTCCCAAAGGCCCAGAGAAGCATCTGCAAACAATAAGCCTCCTGTCGAAGGCTTTCATGGCTGGAATCACTAGGTTCTTGTAGGTTTTTTCGGGCTATAGGGCCATGTTCTAGAGGCATTCTCTCCTGACGTTTCGCCTGCATCTATGGCAAGCATCCTCAGAGGTAGTGAGGTCTGTTGGAATTAGGACAATGGGTTTATATATCTGTGGAATGGCTGGGGTGGGGCAAGGAGCTCTTCTCTGCTGGAGCTAGGTGTGAATGTTTCAACTGACCACCTTCATTAGCATTTGAAGGCCTGGCTGAGCCTGGGAAAATCTTTTGTTGAGAGGTGTTAAGATGTGCCTGGTTGTTTCCTCTCTGCTGTTTTGCTGTTGTAATTTTAGAGTTTTTTAATACTGGTAGCCAGATTTTGTTCACCATTGCCTCACCACCAGTTTACTTTCAGTGGGACAATGAATTCTACGAACAGAAAGATGGAGTAGCTATGGGGAGCCCTCTCAGCCCGGTCATAGCTAACTTCTACATGGAACACTTTGAAGAACAAGCCCTGGAAACAGCAACCAAAAAGCCCACGATATGGTTCAGATATGTGGATGACACCTTCACCATTTGGAGCCATGGAGAAGAAGAACTCAACAAGTTCCTGGACCATCTTAACAGCATCCACCCAAACATCCAGTTCACCATGGAAAAAGAAAATGAAGGAAGACTGCCTTTTCTAGATGTCCTAGTCATCCGCAAACCAGATCAGCAATTGGGTCACACCGTCTACAGAAAACCCACACACACAGATAGATATCTACATAAAAACTCCAACCATCACCCAAGTCAAAAAAGAAGCACCATTAAAGCCTTGGCAGACCGTGCAAAAAGAATCTGCGAAGCCCACCTCCTCCAAGGTGAACTGAACCACCTCAACTGGGCTCTCCAGGCCAATGGAGACTCCACCTCAGACATCAGAAGAGCTGCAAGACAACCGAGAAGAAGCCACGAGAGATTCACCCAGAAGAAAAGTGTTCCTGCCATACATCAAGGGAACCACTGACCACAGAGGGAAGCTGATGAGGAAACACAACATACAAACAATCTACAAACCCACCAAGAAAATCCAACCAATGCTACGTTCAGCAAAGGACAAGAGGGATCCTCTCACCTCTGCAGGAGTCTACCGTGTACCATGCAGCTGTGGACAAGTCTACATAGGGACCACCAAACGCAGCAGCATTGCCCAGACACGAATCAAGGAACATGAAAGGCACTGCAGACTACTTCAACCAGAGAATCAGCCATAGCAGAGCACCTGATGAACCAACCTGGACACAGCATTTTATTTGAGAACACAGAAATGCTGGACCACTCTCACAACCACCATGTCAGACTACACAGAGAAGCCATTGAAATCCACAAGCATGTGGACAATTTCAACAGAAAGGAGGAAACCATGAAAATGAACAAAATCTGACTACTAGTATTAAAAAACTCTAAAATTGCAACAGCTCAACAACAGAGAGGAAGCAGGCAGGGACATCTAATCACCTCTCAACAAAAGATTGCTCTAGGCACTGGCAAGCCATCAAATGCTAATGAAGGTGGTCAGTTGAAACATTCACACCTAGCTCCAGCAGACAAGAGTCTTTGTCCCACCCTGGTCATTCCACAGATATATAAACCCTTTTCCTAGTTCCAACAGACCTCACTACCTCTGAGGATGCTTGCCATAGATGCAGGCGAAACGTCAGGAGAGAATGCCTCTAGACCAGGGGTAGGGAACCTTTGGCCCTCCAGCTGTGGTGGACTTCAACTCCCACAATTCCTTGAGGCTCGGCATTCGCCCCAAAGGCTTACCTTGGCCCAATGCCGAGCCTCAAGGAATTGTGGGAGTTGAAGTCCACCACAGCTGGAGGGCCAAAGGTTCCCTACCCCTGCTCTAGACCATGGCCATATAGCCCGAAAAAACCTACAACAACCCATACTACGATTCGATTGGAGTGATCCAGCATTTCTGTGTTCTCGAATAATATGCTGTGTCCAGGTTGGTTCATCAGGTGCTCTGCACTCCAACAACCACCATGTCAGGCTACACAGAGAAGCCATAGAAATACACAAGCATGTGGACGTTTTCAACAGAAAGGAGGAAACCATGAAAATGAACAAAATCTGGCTACCAGTATTTAAAAAAACTCTAAAATTGCAACAGCACAACAACAGAGAGGAAGCAGGCAGGGACATCTAATTACCTCTCAACAAAAGTTTGCTCCAGGCACAGTTAGCCCATTGTATGCTAATCAAGGTGGTCAGTTGAAACATTCACACCTAGCTCCAGCAGACAAGAGTCCTTTGTCCCACCCTGGTCATTCCACAGATATATAAACCCTTTTTCCTAGTTGCAACAGACCTCACTACCTCTGAGGATGCTTGCCATAGATGCAGGCGAAACGTCAGGAGAGAATGCCTCTAGAACATGGCCATACAGCCCGAAAAAACCTACAACAACCCAAATGTATTTATTTATTTATTTATTTATTTATTTACTGCATTTGTATGCCGTACTTTCTCAGCCATAGCAGAGCACCTGATGAACCAGCCTGGACACAGCATATTATTTGAGAACACAGAAATGCTGGACCACTCTCACAACCACCATGTCAGGCTACACAGAGAAGCCATTGAAATCCACAAGTATGTGGACAATTTCAACAGAAAGGAGGAAACCATGAAAATGAACAAAATCTGGCTACCAGTATTAAAAAAAACTCTAAAATTACAACAGCAAAACAAGCAGAGAGGAAACAACCAGGCACATCTTAACACCTCTCAACAGAACATTTTCCCAGGCTCAGCCAGGCCTTCAAATGCTAATGAAGGTGGTCAGCTGAAACATTCACACCTAGCTCCAGCAAGGAAGAGCTCCTTGCCCCACCCCAGCCATTCCACAGATATATTTGTTGTTGTTGTAGTTCATTCAGTCATTTACGACTCTTCGTGACCTCATGGACCAGCCCATGCCAGAGCTCCCTGTCAGCCATCACCACCCCCAGCTCCTTCAAGGTCAAGCCAGTCACTTCAAGGATGCCATCCATCCATCTTGCCCTTGGTTGGCCCCTCTTCCTTTTACCTTACACTTTCCCCACATTCAATTTTCCTAGTTTCCAACAGACCTCACAACCTCTGAGGATGCTTGCCATAGATGCAGGCGAAATGTCAGGAGAGAATGCTTCTAGAACATGGCCATATAGCCCCAAAAAACCCACAAGAACCTAATAAGCATCCCATCTCTGCATCTGTGGGTTTGCATGGCCCAGTTTGCAAAAACAATGGCACCAAAACAAAATTTCCAGGGCTGAATCTGCGGCTGGCCCCATCTCAGGTAGCGTGGCCGAGCGGTCTAAGGCGCTGGATTTAGGCTCCAGTCTCTCTGGGGACGTGGGTTCGAATCCCACCGCTGCCAATCACTTTTTTGAATATTTTATACAAAATTATTTTTTTGTTGAGTCGGCCAAAAATCAGCCAAATAAATCAAAGAAAAAAAAAGAACTAAAGGAAGTAAAAAAATATTAAAATCCTAATTTGTTTTTGCACTGCCAACTGAGAGCAGAAGTATTCTCATATTAGGAGCTTCCAGCTGCTTTGCTTTCAAGCAGGCGTTGGTGGTATAGTGGTGAGCATAGCTGCCTTCCAAGCAGTTGACCCGGGTTCGATTCCCGGCCAACGCAATTCACTTTTTTTTTTATTCCCAATCTTATTTTGGAATTTTTTTTTAAAAAAATGCTTTTCTGCAGCCTTGAGATTGTTTTGTTGCAGCCTGTGGTTGCAAAAACATGCTAAGGAGGAATGTAGCACAACAAATTAGAGGGTGAATCCACACTGATTGCAGTTTGACACCACTTGGGGATTGTGCATGAAATGATCTCCAAGCTAATGTGTACAAACACATTTAGGAAGCATACATTGTTTTAGGCTTTAAACATGGGTCTGTTCTCCAAGAGATCTTATTATGTATTGTCTCCTGTGCTTTGGTAATAATCTATATCAATAAAAATGACTACGGTGAGGTGGATCTGTAATTGGTTAAGTGGACGAACACAGAGAGTGCTCACTAATGCTTCCTCTTCATCTTGGAAAGAAGTGACGAGCGGAGTGCCGCAGGGTTCCGTCCTGGGCCCGGCCCTGTTCAACATCTTTATTAATGACTTAGATGAAGGGCTAGAAGGCATGATCATCAAGTTTGCAGACGACACCAAATTGGGAGGGATAGCCAATACTCCAGAGGACAGGAGCAGAATTCAAAACGATCTTGACAGATTAGAGAGATATGGGCCAAAACTAACAAAATGAAGTTCAACAGTGACAAATGCAAGATACTCCACTTTGGCAGAAAAAATGAAATGCAAAGCTACAGAATGGGGGACAATGCCTGGCTCGAGAGCAGTACGTGTGAAAAAGATCTTGGAGTCCTCGTGGACAACAAGTTAAACATGAGCCAACAATGTGATGTGGCGGCAAAAAAAGCCAATGGGATTTTGGCCTGCATCAATAGGAGCATAGTGTCTAGATCTAAGGAAGTAATGCTACCCCTCTATTCTGCTTTGGTTCGACCACATCTGGAATATTGTGTCCAATTCTGGGCACCACAATTCAAGAGAGATATTGACAAGCTGGAATGTGTCCAAAGGAGGGCGACTAAAATGATCAAGGGTCTGGAGAACAAGCCCTATGAGGAGCGGCTTAGGAGCTGGGCATGTTTAGCCTGAAGAAGAGAAGGCTGAGAGGAGATATGATAGCCATGTATAAATATGTCAGAGGAAGCCACAGGGAGGAGGGAGCAAGCTTGTTTTCTGCTTCCCTGGAGACTAGGACGCGGAACAATGGCTTCAAACTACAAGAAAGGAGATTCCATCTGAACATGAGGAAGAACTTCCTGACTGTGAGAGCCGTTCAGCAGTGGAACTCTCTGCCCCCGGAGTGTGGTGGAGGCTCCTTCTTTGGAAGCTTTTAAACAGAGGCTGGATGGCCATCTGTCAGGGGTGATTTGAATGCAATATTCCTGCTTCTTGGCAGGGGGTTGGACTGGATGGCCCATGAGGTCTCTTCCAACTCTTTGATTCTATGATTCTATGATTCTATGAAATGTAATGTTCGTTTGTGCGATTAACATAACTCAAAAACAGCTGGACAAATTGACACGAAATTTGGGCACGACACACCTAACAGTCCAATGAGTGTCCATGACCCATAAACACACACACACACATGCACGCACACGCAAAACCCTAGCAGAACAGACTTAAAACCCCAAAAATATACCATAAATACACATACACATACACTCATATACATATGCACATGAACACATTCACATACACGTATATATATGCACAAATACACACATACATATACATACACACATATATACATCTACACAAGCACATAAACTTGCACACAGACATATATACATATACACATGCACACACACATATATATGCATATACACATACACACAAATATGCATATAGACAAGCACACACATATACACAATATGTATGTAAACATATAAACACACAAATACACACATATATACACACACACATATATACATCTACACAAGCACATAAACATGCACACAGACATATATACATATACACATGCACACACATATACATATGCATATACACATACACACAAATATGCATATAGACAAGCACACACATCTACACAATATGCATGTAAACATATAAACACACAAATACACATACACATATATACATCTACACAAGCACATAAACATGCACACAGACATATATACATATACACATGCACACACACATATATATGCATATACTCATACACACAAATATGCATATAGACAAGCACACACATATACACAATATGTATGTAAACATATAAACACACAAATACACACATATATACACACACACACATATATACATCTACACAAGCACATAAACTTGCACACAGACATATATAAATATACACATGCACACACATATACATATGCATATACACATACACACAAATATGCATATAGACAAGCACACACATCTACACAATATGCATGTAAACATATAAACACACAAATACACATACACATATATACATCTACACAAGCACATAAACATGCACACAGACATATATACATATACACATGCACACACACATATATATGCATATACTCATACACACAAATATGCATATAGACAAGCACACACATATACACAATATGTATGTAAACATATAAACACACAAATACACACATATATACACACACACACATATATACATCTACACAAGCACATAAACTTGCACACAGACATATATAAATATACACATGCACACACATATACATATGCATATACACATACACACAAATATGCATATAGACAAGCACACACATCTACACAATATGCATGTAAACATATAAACACACAAATACACATACACATATATACATCTACACAAGCACATAAACATGCACACAGACATATATACATATACACATGCACACACATATACATATGCATATACACATACACACAAATATGCATATAGACAAGCACACACATATATATAAACAATATGCATGTAAACATATAAACACAGAAATACACACACATATACACCCATATATATATATATATATATGCAAACACACACATATATGCAAATATATACACACATACATACATACACACACAAAACACATATACACAGAGTGGGCCACAGCAACACATGGCAGGGGATGGCTAGTACAATATAATATGTTGTATATACATATATTTATAATATTACAATGTAATACAATATAATGCTAATAATACAATATAATGCTAATAATACAATATTATAATTATATATTTTGTATTACATGTAATATTACTAATAATATTGCAATATAATGGTATAGTACAACATAGTAATATATAATACTGATATTGTACTATGCTAATAATATAATATATTGTATATATGTATGTATATATGTCGGTCTATCTATCTATATCTATCTATCTATCTTGTAAGCTGCTCTGAGTCCTCTTTGGGGTGAGAAGAGCGGCATCAATCCCGGAGTATCTTTAACTACGTCCATATTTCTGTCATTCTGATTGAACAACCAAGTCTTAAGTTGTTTCCTAAATGCTCAGAGGGAGGGGGCTGATTGTTGTGACTCAGCTGGAACCACAGAGTGTCTCTGATGAGGATGATGGGACTCAGGTCCCCAGCCTGGTTCAAAATGTCCCTGTTATAGACAATGAAGAAATTTCTGATATGCAGGATGTATTTTAATTCACCAGACCAAATTGGGAACAAATACCCCATATGCCCAAATTTGAATACTGGTGGGGGTTGGGGAAAAATAGACCATGCCATTTTGGGAGTTGTAGTTACTGGGATTTATAGTTCACTTGCAATCAAAGAGCATTCTTCACCAACGATGGAAGTGAACCCAACTTGGCACACGGAACTCCCATGACCAACATAAAATGGGTTTGGTGGGCATTGACCTTGAGTTTTGGAGTTGTAGTTCACCTACATCCAGAGAGCACTGTGGATCCAAACAATGATGGATCTGGACCAAACAATTGCTCAATATGTCCAGATGTGAACACTAGTGGAGCTTGAGGAAAATAGACCTTGACCTTTGGAAGTTATCGTTGCTGGAACGACGATATGTGCGATTCACAGTTGACCACAATGGAGAACTAAAAATTATCGAATTATACATGAACTAAAACTCACACATAGAAGCCATGATGAAGGCAAACTAATAGGCCAAAAGTCGTGGGTTTATTTCCCAATCTAAATATACCAGGCAACAAAGGCTTCCTATAAATACATTAAACCAGGGAATTCTTGGGCATGAGGGGCAGGACAAATATGTTGTCCAAGCTCAAGTTACATTGAAAAACCCTCTTTCCAACCTCTGCTATTCTTCCATTCCCCATTTGTGGGAAAGCTTTATCAATCCACTTCCTCTTACACAGAATGAGACAAATCCAGATTTTTTTGCAGAAAGCACGCAGCTTCTCGTTTCGACCAAGTCACGAGTGTGGCACGCTGCTGCTTCCATGGGCCTCCATTGGCCTGATGTGCCTTAAAATAGGACTTGTCTTCTGACCCAAATCTGACCACAGAAATCAATGTTGGTTCGGTCTTGCCATGGCACCCCAGAGGAAGCCAAGGCCTGCTCCAAACCTTTGGATAAACAATGAAAGCTTGCAAAATAAATGATGTGCAAGTTGAGATGTGAATGTGATTTCTGGCATGCAATGTTATGACAAAAATGACTTAAGTCAGTCAAAATTGGTCTGGAAATCCTTTATGTGGATATCCTCAAAAAAGAATTAATGCTATCATGTGAGTTGGAAGGGATCCCCAAAGGCCATCTAGTCCAACCCCAAAGTTCCAAGAGTTCAAAGGCACAGGCCAACTTTGGCCCTTCAGGTGTTTTGGACTTGGGCTCCCACAATGTGGGTTTGCAGATGATCCCTTGATGGAGGCTCCAAGAGGACAAAGGCACGGGCCAACTTCGGCTCTCTGGGTGTTTTGGACTTCCACCATTCCTAACAGCCTCAGGCCCCTTCCTTTTCCCCCTCAGCCGCTTAGCCATGTATAAATATGTGAGAGGAAGCCACAGGGAGGAGGGAGCAAGCTCGTTTTCTGCTTCCTTGGAGACTAGGACGCGAAACAATGGCTTCAAACTACAAGAGAGGAGATTCCATCTGAACATGAGGAAGAATTTCCTGTGAGAGCCGTTCAGCAGTGGAACTCTCTGCCACGGAGTGTGGTGGAGGCTCCTTCTTTGGAAGCTTTTAAACAGAGACTGAATGGCCATCTGTCAGGGGTGATTTGAATGCAAAATTCCTGCTTCTTGGCAGGGGGTTGGACTCGATGGCCCAGGAGGACTTTTCCAACTCTTTGATTCTATGATTCTAGGAGTTGAAGTCCAAACCACCCGGAAGGCCCAAATTTGCCCATGCCTGGTATATACACTAGATTTGTCCACCGTGCTGCTTAACATATGCATGAAATTGCTGGGAGAGGTCATCTGGAATTTTGGAGTGCGGCGCCACGTATTTGCAGATGACCCAACTCCACTTCTCACCTAAAGCCAAGGATGCTGACCCTCAACCAGTGCCTATCATCAGCAATGAACTGGATGAGGACAAACTGTAAGTCCATCCAGACAAGATAGAGATGCTTCTGGTGAGTTGGAAGACAGATCAGCAAATAGGGATCCAGGTTATGCAAGATGGGGTTACACTCCCCCTGAAGACACAGGTCTGTAGTTTGGGAGTCCTCCTTGGACTCAGCATTGAACTCTTCAGGGATCTGTGGTGGTCAGGAGGGTCTTTTTTGCTCAGCTAAAATATGTGCCAACTGTATCTGTTCCTTGAGAAGCCAGATCTGGATTATTGTAACACGCTCTCCATGGGGCGGTCTTCAGAGAGTGCTTGGAAACTTCTGTTGGTCCAAACAGCTCCGGCCAGGCTGACAACTGGGGCTGGCTATAGGGAGAAAATCCCACTGTTGCAGCGGCTCCACTGGCTGTCAGTCTGTTTCTTGGCACAATTCAAAGTGCTGGTTATGACCTTTGAAGTCCTAGAACAGTGGTTCTCAACTTGTGATCCGTGAACCACCTTTGGTCCCCAAGAACAGAAATATGGTCCACAGCCTTACCATTACTACACCATTGTCTTGAAACCACAAAGCAACGAGCACGACTAGTCTCATGAAACTTTTATAGTGGCGAGGCAATGGGGATATCAGGAGGGGAGAGGCTGACTACCCACAAAAGATTATTACATCAGCTCTAGATTATTAAATATTTATTTATTTATTTATTACGGTCGCTTATACCCCGCCCTTCTCACCCGGGGGGGGGGGGGGGGGGGGGGGGGCTCAGGGCGGCTTACACACAAGCAAGGCACAGTTCAATGCCCGCATTACATGACAACAAAACACAACATCAGTTAACAACAACAATTATAACAGTGATAACAGTTAACATAGGCAATAATTATTATCGATAAAACAACCATAAAACCCATAAAAGCAATACACAATAAAATAATACAAACCTCATTGCTGGTCAGCGTTTTAACAGACTCATAGTTTAGGTTCTACTACCACACATTATCGGTCCTATCCGTCTGGTTTCCAAATCTAATTGTCAGGATGCCCAAAGGCCTGGTCCCATAGCCACGTCTTTACCTTCCTCCTGAAGGCAAGGAGGGACGTAGATGCACTGATTTCCCCCGGGAGTGAGTTCCACGGGTGGGGGGGCCACCACTGAGAAGGCCCTGCTCCTCGTCCCCACCAGCCTCACTTGTGATAGCGGTGGGGTCGAGAGCAGGGCCTCCCCAGGTGATCTCAAATTCTGGGATGGGACGTAGAGGGAGAAACGTTCGGACAGATACGCTGGACCGGAACCGTAAAGGGTTTTGTAGGTCAGAACCAGCACCTTGAATTGTGCTCGGAACTGAATCAGCAGCCAGTGGAGCTGACACAACAAGGGGATGGTGTGTTCCCTGTATGTCGCTCCGGTGATCAATCTGGCTGCCGCTCGTTGGACCAGTTGAAGTTTCTGAACAGTCTTCAATGGCAACCCCACGTAGAGTGCGTTGCAGTAGTCTATACGGGATGTATATGGTTTTCTGTGGTCAAGCAGATGGAGACTACTGGATGGCATATGTTCTGCATCAGAAACTAGAGCTAGTGTGGTCTATCCAATGCAATTTTCTTAACCAGCACCCCAAATAACCAAACTGAATCTAAAGTTGATGAAAAACTGATTCGTAACCCTTTTGGTATTCATGTTGGAGAATGGTCTCTGGTCAAAACAAGTTTGGGATTCACTGCCCTAGACAGTTCTGGCCCAGGCTATTTGGCTGACCACATCTCCAGGGTGGGAAAAAGAACTGTTTGTCAGTATAATGGTTTAACTAGGATGATATATAGTTTATAGTTCTCGTATACGTCACACATTCCAGTGACATGGATTTGAGATAATGGACTGGGCATTCTCTTCCAGCCATGCCAGGGAACAAGCAAGACAAGTGTATGATTTCTCCAGCATGGCTAGAAGAGAATGCCCAGTCCATTATCTCAAATCCATGTCACTGGAATGTGTGACGTATACCGGAACCGTTCAGTCCATGCTCTAGGCCAATGATGGGCGACCTTTTGAGTTTGGTGTGTCAATACTCGCCAAAAAACCGAGCATAACTCGAGTAGGGTGTCACTTCGAGAAAAACCCATAATTTCATGATATTTATAGTTTAATAACAAAAATATATTATTGTAATATATAACTGTATTTAATAAAGCAAAAACTAATTATTTAACTTACCTGCTTTTTCTATAATGCCATATATCTCGGCATTATAGAAAAATGCTGGTGTAGGAGCCGAGGATGAAATGTCCTTCTTGGGAGGCAGCCCCATCTTCTCTGTATGCGGCTGTGTGTCATCCAAAATGGCTACGCGTGTCAGTGCTGACACACGTGTCATAGGTTCGCCATCATGGCTCTAGGCAGTAAATCACATCTATGCCTTTAACCCTTGCATAGCATGCCATCCTGCACCGCACACATAGTTTTAAGAACTATAAACTATATCTCACCTAGTTAAACTTTTGTTGTTTCTGTAGTTTTAGAAAGTAACTAAATAAATGTGCCACTTCAAGGCTTTGATGAAGGACTGTGCACTCCGTTTTCATTGTGTGCCTCCTAGCAGTTGCTCTGAGGCCGAACTTTATTGACACTCTTGTCTGCTTGAGACAAGTGTGAATGTTTAATGCAGCTTTGAAGCTGCAAGGCCATACAATGCTAATCAAGGTGGCCAATTGCAACATTCACATTTGCCTCAAGCAGACAAGAGTTCTTGCTCCCATCCTGGAAATTATTCCACAGATATATAAACCCCACTTGCCTAGTTTCCAACAGACCTCACAACCTCTGAGGATTACCTTTTTTTTTTTTGTCGTGTCAGGAGGAAGTCACTTCTGGTGTGGGAGAATGGGCCGTCTGCAAGGACGTTGCCCAGGGGGTGCTTGGATGATTTTATCATCCTTGTGGGAGGCTTCTCTCATGTCCCCGCATGAGGAGCTGGAGCTGATAGAGCGAGCTCATCCACCTCTCCCCAGATTCAAACCTGCGACCTGTCGGTCTTCAGTCCTGCCGGCACAGGGGTTTAACCCACTGCGCCTCTGAGGATGCCTGCCATAGATGCAGGCCGGAAAACTCACAGCAACCCTATTATTTTATAGGGTTGCGCAGTGGATTAAACCCTTGTGCCAGCAGGACTGAAGACTAACAGGTCGCAGGTTCGAATTCAAATAGAGCGTGGATGAGCTCCCTCTCTCAGCTCCAGCTCCCCATGCGGGGACATGAGAGAATCCTCCCACAAGGAAGGAATAACAACAAAACATCCAGGCGTCCCTTGGGTAACGTCCTTGCAGACAGCCAATTCTCTCACACCAGAAGTGACTTGTAGTTTCTCAAGTAACTTCTGACATGAAAAAAATTATGTTTATTTATACCCCGCTTTATCTGTCCCAGAGACTCAAATCAGCTTACAATTAAAAGTATGACCACACAATAGAAAATATACAAAGACTGAAACAAAATTAAACAGAACAGTATTATAAATTCTCAATTTAAAATCATAGAATCAAAGAGTTGGAAGAGACCTCCTGGGCCATCCAGTCCAACCCCGCCAAGAAGCAGGAATATTGCATTCAAATCACCCCTGACAGATGGCCATCCAGCCTCTGTTTAAAAGCCTCCATTAGAAGGAGCCTCCACCACAGTTCGGTGGAGAGTTCCACTGTTGAACAGTTCTCAGTCAGAAAGTTCTTCCTCATGTTCAGGTGGAATCTCCTTTCTTTCCTGTAGTTTGAAGCCATTGCTTCATTGCGTCCTAATCTCCCGGGCAGCAAAAAGGAAGCTTCCTCCCTCCTTCCTACGACTTCACCTCACATAACCCTCACAACAATCTTACAAGGGAGGTCAGGCAAGGGAATGAATACTGGGTTGCTGTGAGTTTTCCAGGCTGTCTGGCCAAGTTCCAGAAGCATTCTCTCCTGACATTTCGCCCACATCTATGGCAGGCATGCTCAGAGGTTGTGAGGTCTGTTGGAATCATAGAATCAAAGAGTTGGAAGAGACCTCATGGGCCATTCAGTCCAACCCCCTGCCAAGAAGCAGGAATATTGCATTCAAATCACCCCTGACAGATGGCCATCCAGCCTCTGTTTAAAAGCTTCCAAAGGAGGAGCCTCCACCACACTCCGGGGCAGAGAGTTCCACTGCTGAACAGTTCTCACAGTCAGAAAGTTCTTCCTCACGTTCAGGTGGAATCTCCTTTCTTTCCTGTAGTTTGAAGCCTTGCTCCATTGCGTCCTAGTCTCCCGGGCAGCAAAAAGGAAGCTTGCTCCCTCCTCCCTATGACTTCACCTCACATATTTATACATGGTTATCATGTCTCCTCTTAGTCTTCTCTTCTGAAGGCTAAACATACCCAACTCTTTAAACCGCTCCTCATAGGGCATGTTCTCCAGACCCTTGAACGTTTTTGTCGTTCTCCTCTGCCGACTAAAAGCTATTCAAAGCTAAAAAATCGCAGGACACTTTAAAAAACTGTATGATGAAAACACACACAAGGTCAACAGTTAGTAAAAAAGTTTTTATTTCCCCTCCCCTTCCCAAAAGTTACAATTTTTTTGAGTGCAGAGGGGGAAAAAAGCAAGAATTCCAAACACCCAACAAAATGACGTTGTTTTTAACTGTTGTGGCCCGGCCTCGTTCCTTTTTCTCTCTCTCGGTCCGGTTGAGCAGAACCAGGAGGAAAACCTGCTCGAAGCATCCAAAGCCAGGGCCCAATTCCAAACTTTCCAACATGCAACGCAGGACCAAAGGAAACCAAACCACCCTGATCCATTGTTTTAAAGAGTTAAAAACCCGCTCCTCTTATAAAAGGCCGCCCTTCGTTCTCGTTCGGCCAAAAGGAGGAGAGGAAAAGCCAACACATAATGCACCTAAGTCAAGAAACTGCCTAATGTTTTCAACATAAATAATTCTCAATAGACATGGAAAAGGAGTATTACAGAAGCTAGGGGATCAATGGGCACTCAAAGGAATCGCGGCTTCAAAATGCCACTTTTTTCTCCCTCCTGAACAGTTAAGAGAGAGACCAGAAACTTGACTTTTAGCGGGGTGGAAGGTCACACTTTTCCACCCCTTTCACACAGAGGTCCTGATTTCCCGATTGGTTAGGTAGTCTATTTGATTATTTACAAGATTATTATTATTTTTTCTCCCCAAAGATAAAAATACCAAAACATGAAGAGCGGAGACTAAAACTTCCTCCATTTGGGGGATGCAGGGGGAAAAGAGAGATGGGATCTGTAGTCGCGGGATTCCCATCCCTAGCCGCACATTGTCAAGGCTGCAGCCGACGGAAAGCGACAAGAGGTTTCAGGCAAGTTTCCCCGTCTCCCAAACTGTTTCGAAGCTTTTCAGCACAACGACAAAGCACACGACAGCAGGGAAGTCACCCCCCAACCGGTCTTCTCTGGGGCCTCCCCGCGCATTCAGTTTTCTTCGTCGCTGTCGTCGGGGCTGATGGCCGGGCTGGTGAGGCTGTAGGTGGGCGAAGTGGGGCTGTAGCCCGGCGAGGTGGGTGAGTAGGTGGACCCTTTTGGCGAGGTGGGCGAATAGGTGGGCGAGGTGGGGCTGTACTTGGGGGAGGTGGGCGAGTAAGTAGGGCTGGTGGGGCTGTACTTTGGCGAAGTCGGGGTGTAGACGGGCGAGGTGGGCGAATAGGTCGGCGAGGTGGGGCTGTACTTGGGGGTGGTGGGGCTGTAGGTAGGTGACGTCGGACTGTACTTGGGCGACGTCGGGCTGTACTTGGGGCTGGTGGGGCTGTACTTGGGGGACGTCGGGGTGTACTCCGGGGAGCTGGGGCTGTAGGAGGGGCTGGTGGGGGTGTACTTGGGGCTGGTCGGGCTGTAGCTGGGAGAGCTGGGGCTGTAGCTGGGCGAGGAAGGAGTATACGTCGGGGACTGCGGGGTGTAGCGGGGGCTGGAGGGGGAGTAGCTGGGCGAAGTGGGGCTGTAGCTTGGGCTGGTCGGAGAATAACTGGGGGAGGTCGGGCTGTAGTTTGGAGACGTAGGGGTGTAATTGGGAGATGTCGGGCTGTAACTGGGAGAAGTTGGGCTGTAACTGGGAGAGGTGGGGGTATAATTTGGAGAAGTTGGGCTGTAATTGGGGCTCGTGGGGCTGTAGCTTGGACTTGTAGGGCTGTAACTGGGAGATGTCGGGCTGTAACTTGGACTCGTAGGGCTGTAACTGGGGGATGTAGGGCTGTAGCTGGGACTGGTTGGGGAATAACTGGGGGATGTGGGGCTGTAGCTGGGACTGGTTGGGGAATAACTGGGTGAAGTGGGGCTGTAGCTGGGGCTAGTTGGAGAATAACTGGGTGACGTAGGGCTGTAGCTGGGCGAAGTTGGGCTGTAGCTGGGTGAAGTTGGGCTGTAACTGGGACTGGTTGGAGAATAACTGGGGGACGTAGGACTGTAGCTGGGGCTGGTGGGACTGTAATTGGGGCTGGTAGGAGAATAGGAGGGGGATGTTGGGCTGTATGAGGGGGAAGTTGGGCTGTAGCTGGGGCTTTGTGGTGTGTATCCTCCAGGGGAACGGGGTTCGTAAGCAGGAGATGTTGGGGAATAGCTGGGCGACATGGCCCCACCTGTGGAAATGAAAGAGGAAGAAGAGTCAATTATCTGTATTAGTTATAATTGGCATGGGCAAACTTCAACCCTGCAGGTGTTTTGGACTTCAATTCCCACAATTCCTAACAGCCTCAGGCCCCTTCCTTTTCCCCATCAGACACTTAAGCAGATTTTTACCACAGAGACATAGAACAGAAAATTTGAGGACTATATTAGACATAATTGAATACAAGGCAAACAATGAAAAAGAATTGGCACCGATCTTCATAGATGCTGAAAAAGCATTTGATAATATCAATTGGAATTTTACCCTGTTACTACTGCACGAAGTGGATATGGGCTACCAATTTACAAATGCAATAAAACCAATATATACAACGTAGGAAGCAAAAGTTGTTATAAATGGACAAGAAGCCAGAAACATACAAATCAATAAAGGAACACAACAGGGGTGCCCTTTATCCCCATTGTTATGCATAATGGCTTTCAAAGTGCAATAGTACATTAAACAATATAAGAGAAGACAAAGAGTTATTGGTAACGAAAATAAGATACATATAAAGCAAGATTTAGTTTGTATAATAGAAAATCCAACAGAAAATATTCAGAATTGGGTAACTGAAAGAGAAGAATTTGGGAAATGATCTGGATTTAAATTAAATAGACCCAAATCAAAAATCCTAACAGAAAACATGTCAAACAAACAAAACAAAAAACCAAGAGGAATTGTGGGAGTTGAAGTCCAAACCATCTGGTAGATCTTTCTGCCAGAAAATTACACTGCTCAAACTAACAGAACCGGTACAGAGAGCTACGCACGAGTCTCACTGCAAGAACAACAACGCTACCTACCTGGTGATGGGATGTATGGGCTGGAAGGTCCCGGAGACCCAGGAGAGCCTGGAGTAGGCGACCAGGCGGGAGAGTAGCCTGGACTGAGGCCACTGGCATCTGAGGCAGCGCTGGGTGAAAAGCCAGCCGCCCCAGGAGTCATTCCGCTCCCTGCAGAGGAAACAAAAGTGAAAATGCACAATCAGAGGGGGAGAAAACAGATCTCAGAATCCCCCCAGGCTCCAAGAAAGGGATCACGGAACTGGAAAGGAGCCAAAAGAGTGCTTATTCCAAGCAGGAAGGAAGCATGGATATTCCCCATATGGTCCAGGGAGAAAAGTAAAGACATAGAACTCAAAAACAGTTCAAATCTAAATTTGACATATTCTCTTGCTCGTAGCCTCCTCCTTGCTCCCCCAATACACAGCCCCTGATACCTACCGACACTGGGAGACCAGGCTCCGTAGGCAGGTGTGGCACCTTGGTTCCAGGGGGTCATGGCGGGCGACATCCCTCCCATGGGGCTGGGAGCGGAGCCAAAGAACATACCGGTGGCTGGAAGGAAATATAAAGAGTTAGAAAGGAGGATTTTGGCTCCAACTAGGTTAGGGAGACAAGAAGAGAGATTGGAAGGTTGTGCTCAAGCACTCCCTCTCAATAGGGAAGGCCTGGGCCAACTTGGGCCTTCCAAGTGTTTTGGACTCCAACTCCCACCATTCCTAACAGCCTCAGGCCCTTTCCTTTTCCCCCTCAGCCGCTTAAGCTTAAGCGGCTGAGGGGGAAAAGGAAGGGGCCTGAGGCTGTTAGGAATGGTGGGAGTTGGAGTCCAAAACACCTGGAAGGCCCGAGTTGGCCCAGGCCTGTTATATACACTAGATATGTCCAGGAAAATCTGAGAATCCCACTAAGGAGGAAATGATAGACCACGCACCTAATCCTGACCCCATTGACTGGTCTCTGGCTGCATCCTTGGGATGCCTTTTGCTAAGTATGTTGTGTCTGAGCTGTTTGGTAATTTCCCAGACCAACAAAAGAGAGAAAAGGGGAAGGGAAGCAGTAGGTTCTCAAGACTGGTTTAGGATTATTTTTGTGGTTTTTATTCTATTTCATGAGGACAGCCAATTGTCCCATCTTTCTCCCATCTGATCCATCATACCCATTCTTTTCCCCATAAAGCTAACAAGGGAAAATCCAGGTTGTTTCTGTCAGAAATATTAAAAATTAACTATTTTGAATTACAAACATGTGAGACAAGCACTGAAAAAGTAAGCCGAAGTCTGCTAGTCTGTGGGCCAAAGCTAGTGTCCTCCAGAGGAGAGTGAGTAGGCCAAAGCCTGTTAAAGTCAGTGGGCCAAAGCTAGTGTCGTCCTGAGGAGAGTGAGTAGCCTGAAGCCTGTCAGTCAGTGAGCCAAAGCTAGTGTCGCCCTGAGGAGAGTGAGTAGGTCGAAGCCTGTTAAGAGTCAGTGGGCCAAAGCTAGTGTCGTCCTGAGGAGAGTGAGTAGGCCAAAGCCTGTTACGAGTCAGTGGGCCAAAGCTAGTGCCGTCCTGAGGAGAGTGAGTAGGCCAAAGCCTGTTGAGTCAGTGGGCCAAAGCTAGTGTCATCCTGAGGAGAGTGAGTAGGCCAAAGCCTGTTATCAGTGGGCCACAGCTAGTGTCTTTCTGTGGAGAGTGAGTAGGCTGAAGCCTGTTAGAGTAAGTGGGCCAAAGCTAGTGTTGTCTTGAAGAGAGTGAGTAGGTCAAAGCTGTTAAGAGTCAGTGCGCTAAAGCTAGCGTCATCCTGAGGAGAGTGAGTAGGCCGAAGCCTGTTATCAGTGGGCTAAAGCTAGCGTCATCCTGAGGAGAGTGAGTAGGACGAAGCCTGTCAGTCAGTGAGCCAAAGCTAGTGTCGTCTTGAGAATGAGTAGGCTGAAGCCTGTTGGTGTGCCAAAGTTAGTGTCATCTTGAGGAGAGTGAGTAGGTCACAGCCTGTTAGTATGCCAAAACTAGTGTTGCCTTGAGGAGAGTGAGTAGGCCGATGCCTGTTGAAGTCAGTGGGGCAAAGCTAGTGTCGTCCTGAGGAGACTGAGTAGGCCGAAGCCTGTTATACTGGCCCAAAGCTACTGTCGTCCTGAGGAGTGTGAATTAAACCTCTGTGTGAGAGAAACCTCATATGAGAAAGCTCCAGTGTGAAGGCTGCTGTGCGTAAAGCTCCTATGTGTTTGTTTATTTGTGTTATGGAAACCTTGTTGCAAATAGTGCAACCACATTATTTTACTACAAAATAATACAAATTATATTATTTTGCTACGAAAGAAAGCCTCCTAAGAAAGAGATAACATTGGTCTGTGTGTTTTTGTTTTTTTATCATTTTGAGTTACTGGTGCTGGGTCACACTGCTGCTGATAAGTTACTCTGCTGTGCATTTGTGAGGAGGGTCTTTTGTTATTAAGCCCACTCGCCCAATAGTTTTTTCTTTCCCGCACTGCATAAGTAAGGAAAAGCACCACAGAGTACTTACGGCCGCCCACGCCCAACCCAGGGATGTTGGTGGGGATCTCCATGCCGTATTTGCACTTCTCCGCATCCAATAAGAGGTCGAAGCAGCCGGTGCCTGCCGGGGCGAGCTGGCCCAACATGATGTTCTCCGAGACGCCCTTCATGGGGTCACTTTCACCGTGGGCAGCTGCTTCCATCAAGACGTCGACCTGCAGCAAAAGGCAGAGCACACCTCAACGTTTACTCAAAGCAACCCCCCTCAAAGCTCCTCTGACTAGCAGAGGAAAAGGTGGTTTCCCTTCCTGCACAGCCTCCAACTTACCGTCTCCTCAAAGGAGCATTTCATGAGGGGCCCCGTGTCCTGACGGTTGACTCCGTGCCGAGTGATGGCCATCAAGTGCCCACGGCACGTCATGGTGTCGCAAAGCAGGGCCAAGTGGCGGTAGTTGACGTAGGAACCGTCAAAAGAGATGACGTGGTACAGCTCCCGCTCCAGAGCCTTCCGCACAGCCTCAATGCCCAAGACCTGTGGGATAGAGGGCAATCCCAGTAATGTATTTTCCCACCTGGGAAACATGACCAAAACACTATCCCACAGAGATTAAGTACATTCTTAGCAACACGAATAAAATATACCAGACAGATGTCTATTTATTTATTTACTGTATTTATATCCCACCCTTCTCACCCCGAAGGGGACTCAGAGCCGCTTTACAAAAAGGCAACAATTTCATGCCACATAACATACATCCAATATATAATGTATATACTCAAGTATAAGCCTAGTTATTCAGCCATTTTTTTAGGCTGAAAAAGCCTTCCCTGGCTTATACTCGAATCAAGGTTATTTATTATTTTACTCAATTTATTATTATTATCTCAACACCTCTCAGCAAGAGATTTTCCCAGGCTCAGCCAGGCCTTCAAATGCTAATGAAGATGATCAGTTGAAACATTCACATCTAGCTCCAGCAGAGAAGAGCTCTTTGCCCCACCCCAGCCATTCCACAGATATATAAACCCATTGTCCTAATTCCAACAGACCTCACTACCTCTGAGGATGCTTGCCATAGATGCAGGCGAAACGTCAGGAGAAATGCCTCTAGAACATGGCTCTATAGCCTGAAAAAACCCACAAGAACCTAATTATTATTATTATAATTACATTTATTATTGTTAGAATTACATTAACTTTATTCTACTTATTATTTTTATTACATTTATTATTTTACTCTATTATTATTATTACATTTATTTATTTATTTCATACATTTATATCCTGTCCTTCTCATCCCCGGAGGGGGACTCTGGGCAGGCTCACAACTGGAACCATTAGATGCATAAACAAAGAAAATTATAATAGCAATAATACATTTATTATTTTACTCAATTTTTATTACATTTATTATTTTACTTTATTATTGTTATTATTATTACATTTATTATTTTACACAATTATTACTGTTATTATTACATTTCCAAATAACACATTTATTATTTTACTCAAATTTTATTACATTTATTATTTTACACAATTATTACTGTTATTATTACATTTCCATTAGTTTACTCTATTATTATTTTTCTTGCATTTATTATTTTACTCTCTTTGTTCTTATTAGAAGGATACATAAGCACATTTACATTGAAGCAGATTAGAATAATGGTTTAATTGTTTAAATTACAGTTTTGTGTATATATTCAAAAATATTTAACCTACGGATGCTTCAATTAATGTAATTTTATTGGTATCTATTTTTATTTTGAAATTTATCAGTATTTATTTATTTATTTACAGCTTTTATATTCCGCCCTTCTCACCCCGCAGGGGACCCAGGGCAGATTACAGTGTACACATATATGGCAAACATTCAATGCCAATTTGACATACAACATATACAGACATACACAGAGGCTATTAACTTTTCCTGGCCGCCAGGGGAGCTGTCGCTTTCCATCTGCGACACTGATGAAGTATTTCCACATTCCCCGCATGCTTTCTGCTGGAGTGCTTGCTGGAGTCTTTTTATATGGCCTCATAAATTAGTTAATTTAGCCTCCCCACACTTTGAGGTGGTACCTAATTTTCCTACTTGACAGATGCAACTGTCTTTCAGGTTGCAAAGGTCGACAACAGGCTACACACAATTGGTTGGAAACCCACTCCAACCCGGGCTGGCTTCGAACTCATGACCTTTTGATCAGAGTGATCTTAATGCAGCTGACACTCAGCCAGCTGCGCCACAATCCCGGTTAAATTACAGTTTTGTGTATATATTCAAAAATATTTAACCTATGGATGTCTCAATTAATATAATTTTATTGGTATCTATTTTTATTTTGAAATTTATCAGTAGTTGCTGCAGTTCCCACCCTCTGCTTATACTCGAGTCAATGTTTTCTCAGTTTTTTGTGGTAAAATTAGGTGCCTCAGCTTATATTTGGGTCGCCTTATACTTGAGTATTTACGGTAAAAAAAAAAAACCCAAAATGTAAAAACATCTCATCATTAAAACCAATCATTAAAACCATGTGGTCCAAAATCATAATCTGAAGCCATTTCGGTCATCACTGCACTATTCCATATTCACTTATTGCACGGGAAAAAAGTATTTTTTCATTATTCCACCCATTTCCATTTAAGAAAATGCCACGACACTAGGCTTCAACCCGATGCTCACCGTGAAGATCTCCACGATGTCGTTGGAGGTGGTGCGGACGGGGTCCACATCCTTCTCGCTCAGCACGCGCATGAGGCTCACGCCGTCTGTCTCCAGGATCCACTCCTGCAAGGCCTTGAACTCCCCGTCCTCCGTAATGATGATCTTCTTCTTGTTGTCGGTCTGAGGCAGGTGCATGTACACCTGATAAGAGAGGGGAAAAAAACAGAAGCAAGATGAAGCCTGGAGTGGCACTTTCAGAGAAGACACGGGTTGGGTGAAGGGTGAGCTAGGAGCCCTGAACTCCAAATCCCACAGAGAGGTGTGTATCGTACTCACCTTGCTGATCTGCTCAATGCCTTGGAGGGTCATATCAGTCAGCATGTTGGACTCAATGCAACGCAGGAAGACATCGTCATCCATCTTGTCCACCACCTCTTCCTCCTGGGAAATAGGAAAAAAGCAAGAAAAATCAGTTCAGTCTTGCACGCGCAACAATTTGTAAAGAAAACACTTCTCCAGGTGACCCAAATGCATGCAATTCCCATCTTCACACCTCCTGCATCTTGTTCTCATCACTGTTCATGATCCGGATACGCAGCACCAACTTCTCTGCATTATCGTCATTAAAGATGCAGTTCAGGTCATCCCCAAACCCTGCGAAAGAAGATAGGAAGCAGGCAGGTTATACTTCCAGGTGGAAAAGAGACTGTTGTGAAAACAAAGGCTCTTGGAGTAACTTAGGGTAACTCACTATGCCTGCCCCCTGCCCTGACTTGCCCCATTGGTAAAGGTTTCCCTTGACATTAAGTCTAGTCATGTCTGACTCTGGGGGTGGTGCTCATCTCCATTTCTAAGCTGAAGAGCTGGCGTTGTCTGTAGACACCTTCAAGGTCATGTGGCCAGCATGACTGCAAGAAGCACTGTTACCTTCCCGGTGATCTCCTCCTATTGATCTCCCCACATTTGCATGTTTTCAAACTGCTAGGTTGGCAGAAGCTGGGGCTAACAACGGGAGTTCACACCGGCCCGTGGATTTGAACCGCCAACCTTTCAGTCAGCAAGCTCACACTGCTTAGCCGGTATTGCACCACCTGACATCCACCGGGAAGGCAGCCAATAGTGAAAGGACCAAGGCAGAGACATCTCCAGCTCATCCCTGTTTGGGTATCAGCCAGCATGTCAACGACTTAAATCTAGAAATAGTTTTCTAAGATCTACAGAGACACTCGCTGGAACACCTCAGCAAGCGAGAGTCCAAAAGTGGCAGGCTCAAACCCAGAACCTCAACCAATGGCTGATACCAAATGAGAGACTCCCCCCTAGGCACACAGAGGACTGGGCGACTTGGAAGGCGCTGAACAGACTGCGCTCTGGCACCACGAGATGCAGAGCCAACCTTCAGAAATGGGGCTACAAAGTGGAATCCTCGACATGCGAGTGTGGAGAAGAGCAAACCACTGACCACCTGCTGCAATGCAACCTGAGCCCTGCCACATGCACAATGGAGGACCTTCTTGCAGCAACACCAGAAGCACTCCAAGTGGCCAGATACTGGTCAAAGGACATTTAATCAACTACCAAACTCACAAATTTTGTATTTTGTCTATTTGTTTGCTTTGTTCTGTTAGAAATGTAATATAATTGACTGGTTGCCCTGACACGACAAATAAAACCAGGTTAAATCCCATACCGGCATTGATTTTTTCTGCAATCTGCTCCATAGTGAGCTTGCGATCTGTCATGTGCTTCCGGTCCAACTCCACACGCAGCAGCCAGGGTGAGATGCGGGTCACATCGAAGTCAGGCATCTCGTAGTACACGTTAACCCACTCCTGATCCTCGGCCACCACTGTGTTCTGCGGATTTGGGTCGTAGTAGATGGCCGTGTTGGCCGTCACCTTCCGAAGCGTTGTGTGCTCCAAGCGGCAAAGGATGTCCTGGGGAAAAGAACAGACAGAGGAAATGGGGTGAAGCAGTCGCTTGGGGAAAGAGCGAGTCAAGATCATCCCGCTCCAACCTCACAAAAATGAGCACTGTCTCTGCACCACCTTCCCTCCAGCTTACCTTGGCTCGCTCGGCATCACGCGCAGACTGGCCCAAGAGGAAAACAGTCAGCGAGGGGGTCTTGGGCTTCTTTGAGATATTGATCAGCTCCTTAAGTCGAGGCACACCCAGCGTCACGTTCTTTGCTGAGACTCCGGCGTAGTGGAAGGTGTTCAGGGTCATCTGAGTGGCAGGCTCACCCAGGGACTGGGCAGCCAGGGCCCCCACCATCTCACCCGGATGGGCCTAGGAGGGGAGGAAGCAGCCCTTCACATCAGGAGGCTCTCTTGGTATGGCCTCAGAGTTCCCTGCAAGCCAATCTTGTCCCACTTCAGAAATCAAACAAGGCTAGTTCTGGTTTTTGCCCTGAAGGAGGGACAAAGTTTTCCCAAGCCTGAATTACACAATGTCCTGACCACCGTCTCCCAAAGCGGTTGCTCTACTCTAAACTCAAGAACGGAAAACGGAATGTTGGTGGGCAGGAAAAGAGATTTAAAGATGAGCTCAAAGCCAACCTCAAAAACTCTGGCATAGACAATGAGAACTGGGAAGCGCTCCAGCTGGAGGTCAGCTGTGACCAGCAGTGCTGTAGAATTTGAAGAGGCACAAATGGAGGGCGAAAGAGAGAAACGTGCCAAAAGGAAGGTGTGTCAAGCCAACCCCAACCAAGACCGCCTTCCACCTGGAAACCAATGCCCTTACTGCGGAAGAAGAAGCAGATCAAGAATAGGGCTCCACAGTCACCTACGGACTCACCACCAGTACACTGATCCTAGAAGACTATCCTACTCGGCCAACGAGGGATCGCCTAAGGAAGTAAAGTACTGTCCCTGAAGAAAGCAAAGGGTTCCAGACAGTGACTGATACTTACAATGGCCTGGTTGAATTTGGACTCGATCTCGCCCAGGAGCCAGTCGAAGGCTTCTCCACTGAGGCGGAACTCCTCGATCATGCGCCGGCTGCAGAGCGTGGAGCGCAGATGGATGTTGAAGAGAAGGGTGGCATTCTCCTGGGCCTGCTTGCTCAGAGGGTCGTCCCCATTCACAATCACCAGCTTCTTGCTCAACTCTTTCACACCTGAGAAGCAAATGCCAGGGAGATGAAGACCCTTCCTGGGATTCCCATATGGAGAACAAGGACGTCGACCCTCATTTGGTTATCTAGCTGCCATCTTAAACACCTATTCCCTCCCAAATGTAAAGGTAAAGGTTTCGCCTGACAATAAGTCTAATCGGGTCCAACTCTGGGGGATGGTGCTCATCTCCATTTCTAAGCCAAAGAGCCGGCGTTGTCCCTAGACACCTCCTAGGCCATGTGGCTGACATGACTACATGGAGCGCTGTTACACCACCCAAAACACCACCATAAACCATTCCAGGAGGCAAGGCTCTGATGCAACAGCTCAGCAAACAGACAGCTGAATCCAGGTTTTATGATTTTCCAAGCATAGATTTATTTATCTGATGGGTCATATGACAATTTCAAAATACAACACGAGTAAAAGACAAGGCAAAAAGGAGAGGACAGGAGCTGACCTTCTATTTACAGTCAGAATGTTATCTTCCTGATTCTTCTTTCAAGAAATGTCCTCACTACCTCTGAGGATGCTTGCCATAGATGCAGGCGAAATGTCAGGAGAGAATGCCTCTAGAGTATGGCCATATAGCCTGAAAAAACCTACAACAACCCAGTGATTCTGGCCATGAAAGCCTTCGACAATACAATGTCCTCTTTTCTTGATAGCTTTCAGAATAAAAAGGCTTACTCTGATTATAGATTTCTCCTGTCCTTGCAAGAGGAATGTCCAGCGTGACCAAGTCATCGTGGATAGTTGCTCTAAATAATGAGTTGGGTAAAATCAGCCTGCCTTTACAATTTCTGAACAATCTAGGACCGAGGGCAAAACAAGTGCTCATGCAACGTACCAGACATATCTATGCTCAATTGGACCTAGCGAGCATAGGTAGTTCTTCTGCCACAAGTTTTTTAGCTTTCCACAAAATGGAGATTCATTTAGACACTATCTGACTATTTCACTTCTGTTACCCTTAAGAAGAATATATACTAGGGCTAGGTTTGCACAACTCGGTGTTATGATGCATATGCCACCAGCCTGGTCCTCCATCCCCAAACTCACCGTCCACCACTTTGATGGGGTGCAAGTCAGAGGGCAGGCGGGTGTTGATGTGGAAGATTTTCTGAGCGTTCCAGATCATACGCAGCAAGTTGCAGGGAAGAACCACCTATTTGGAAAGGGACATTTGCAGATGAGATGGCAGGAATGAGCATCCAACAACACGGCTGTACGGCCCCCTGGGTTAGATGTAGTTTTACATCTGTTTATTCCCACCCCAAGAGCAGCCTCACATTCCTTCTTCAAAACCCAGCATCATATTCCACGTCACAATGAAGGAAAAAGCTAAAATATAGGGGCGGGCTTCTCTTGCTTTCGATCCAAGATAGGAAGGCCTACACTCTCCCTAGAAGCCAAAATGTCCAGACTGAGATTTTCAGGACCTCTCATACGATGACACTATCAGTAAATAATAGTGTTTGAATGAAAAGAGCAAATAGTTTAAACTGCATGTTTCAGTAGTATATAGGTTAAAACAATGGAGGTGTGTAAAATTGATAAGAGTGCCACATTTGGAATTTCCTGCACAAACTGGAAAAGAAAGACAATGTGCTGCATGCTATTTGCCATGACTTAATTAAGTGCAGACGGGTATGAAACATGGCAATGTAAATAGCTTTGTTAATACAGGAGAAAATCCACTTTCATTGAAAGCTGAATTTACGATGTGTCTGAACTTTATCTCTGTGCCTTTCAAGATGAGTTACTTGAAAAGATCATAGAATTATAGAGTTGGAAGAGACCTCATGGGTCATCCAGCCTCTGTTTAAAAGCTTCCAAAGGAGGAGCCTCCACCACACTCTGGGGCAGAGAGTTCCACTGCTGAACAGTTTCAGAAAGACTTGAGATGAAGATGATGATTTATCTCAATTTGCTGACTGGCACAACACTGTGGGACACAGTGAAGATATCTGCCCTTGCGCTATGCTACTCTGCTGCTGAGTACGCATGCCCAGTGTGGAACACATCTCACCACACTAAAACAGTGGATGTGGCTCTTAATGAGACATGCCACATTATCATGGGGTGTCTGCGCCCTACACCACTGGAGAAATTACACTGCTTAGCCGGTATTGCATCACCTGACATCCGCCGGGAAGTAGCAGCCAATAGTGAAAGGACCAAGGCAGTGACATCTCCAGCTCATCCCTTGTTTGGGTATCAGCCAGCACATCAACGACTTAAATCTAGAAATAGTTTGCTAAGATCTACTGAAACACTTGCTGGAACATCTCAGCAAGCGAGAGTCCAAAAGTGGCAGGCTCAAACCCAGAACCTCAATCAGTGGCTGATATCAAATGAGAGACTCCCCACTGGGCATACAGAAAACTGGGCGACTTGGAAGGCGATGAACAGACTGTGCTCTGGCACCATGAGATGCAGAGCCAATCTTAAGAAATGGGGCTACAAAGTGGAATCCACAACATGCAAGTGTGGAGAAGAGCAAACCACTGACCACCTGCTGCAATGTACCCTTCGCCCTGCCACATGCACAATGGAGGACCCTCTTGCAGCAACACCAGAGGCACTCCAAGTGGCCAGATACTGGTCAAAGGACATTTAATCAACTACCAAACTCGCAAATTTTGTATTTTGTCTGTTTGTTTTGTTCTGTTAGAAATGTAATACAATTGACTGGTTGCCCTGACACGACAAATAAATAAAACTCTGTAGGAATCTGAAGGCAGTGGGAAAAGGTGATGACCGAATGACAGGTGGTCTGACCCAACTACAGGAGCCACAGCTATCCGGAGTTTACAATTTTTGAGCAGGAGAGTAAATTACTGACTTTCATTCATAGCGTGAATTCAAAGCTGAACTGATGTCACACAGAGTTGGGTATCCATGAGGAGACCTGGAACCAAACCTCAGCAGATGCCTAGGGCCCACTGTGTGTCCAGAGGTAGGCAGGGAGGTGCCGGGGCTTGACTTCACCTTGCTGTCCCCTGTGGGGAAGATGACCCTCAGCACCTCCCGGTCCTCCTTCATCTTCTCAAACTCCCTCTCCAGTTCGTTCTGGATGTGGGCATTGCTGAGGATGTCCTTCACCATCTCCTCCTGCAAGGTACGCCTCAGCGCCCGCTCATTCGTGTAGTCAAATTTGAACCTGGGAGCAGAAAAACAGAGATGGAGGGATGCTGTGATCAGACCTAGGCCGTTGAAACATTCAACCCTGCAGCAAATAAAACAACACCAAGGCAATATCCTATGGAGAGCTGTGGTTGGAGCTCTTTGCACAATAGCAGGCGATGGCTGGAATGTCTTCTCTCCAGAGACTTGGAGGAGTTGAGAAACAACCACGCTTTTGTTTCTTCAGGGCTCTGTGGCAGCCCTGGGTGAGGGAAAGCATTCCTGGTTTGTGTGGGAGACACCACATAAACAACCATTTTGAGCTATTTAAAGTGAGGCAAGAGGCCTTCTCTAAGGAATGCCAGGCCAGAGTCCTTCCCATGTCTGGCATGCTATTTTATCCTTCCTTGAGATCCGGCCACCTTCCCAGGAGGAAAGACCAATCTGGGTTTCAGTGTCACATACAGGGATGGTTGAGGAATCCCTTGTGAACTCAAAGAACCACTGAAACTCCTTCACAGACCCCAACCCAAAGCCCCGGACTCACTTCTTTTCAAAGGCCTTGTTGGATGGCTTGAGGGTGGCCAGGTTCTGGAATTCCACGCTCTCCCCAGCCAGGCCATCCTCACCGTAACGCAGCTGCACCACCTGGTTGATGGAGTTACGCACGGTGGCATCGTACTTCACCATCACTGACTCCATAGATTTAATCAGTCGACGCTGGATGTAACCTGGGGAGGGGCAGAGAAACTCGACACTGATAAGATTGTGGTGGTAATGCTTACTTCTATGCAAATAGATTACCTTCTTAGTGGCTGCCCCTCGTCTCTGTAGCTTCCTTTCTAGGAAGGCTAGAATGCCCTCCTCCCTTGCTGTCATTGGAATGGCAAAGACTTTTTAAAAAAGTATATTAATTATTGCCATATAGATTTCATGTTGCAAACATTATGGACAAACTGCAATACATTATACACACAGTGGGAAGTGAATTTTAATAATTGTTATTTTTATTTAGTACAGGTTGGATGGAGAATCATAGAATCAAAGAGTTGGAAGAGACCTCATGGGCCATCCAGTCCAACCCCATTCTGCCAAGAAGCAGGAATATTGCATTCAAATCACTCCTGACAGATGGCCATCCAGCCTCTGTTTAAAAGCTTCCAAAGAAGGAGCCTCCACCACACTCCGGGGCAGAGAATTCCACTGCTGAACGGCTTTAAAATGCTATTTGGCTGCTTTAACTTGGTTTCGTAGAAAGGCAGGGCTGCCGTCTTGTTTCAGCGATCCGCTAGTGTCTCAATTTATGAAAGGATTCCGTAATATTAGGCCCCCAGTAACGCCAGTGGCCCCGGCCTGGAGCCTTGAGGTAGTCCTCTCGGCTCTGACAAGGCCACCATTTGAACCTATGGCAACCGTGGACCTGTCTTTCCTTTCTTGGAAGACGGCATTTCTGGTAGCTGTCACTTCAGCGCGTAGAGCAGGAGAAATTTGTGCACTCAGGTGCGACGAACCGTATTTAAGGCTTCATAAAGACAAAGTAGTTCTCAGGATAGATTTGGCCTTCCTGCCAAAAGTAGCCACTAAGTTCCATCTATCGCAGGAGATAGTACTACCTGCCCTTTTTCCGAATCCAGTTTCTCCCTTAGAAAAGACACTTCATTTGTTAGATGTGCGTAGGGCTCTAGCCTTTTATTTAGATAGGACTTCGGCTTCTAGGAAGTCTCCAAGGTTATTTTTAAAATACCGTAGAGATGCATTGGGCCTTCCAGTTTCTTCCCAACGCCTTTCTTCATGGATAGTGCAGGTTATACGGAAGGCGTATATTTTGGCAGGGAGAGACTTACCTTTACAGGTGAAAGCGCATTCCACGAGGGCGGTGGCAACGTCAACGGCGTTCATGCGTGGAGTTCCGTTGGATATGGTGTGTAGAGCTGCGACCTGGTCAACTCCCTCAACCTTTGTGACACACTATAAGTTGGATGTGGCTTCTAAGAGGGATGCAGCCTTCGGTCGAGCGGTCCTTTTTTCAGCTGTGGCATGACACCCTCCTCCAAGGTTAGCAGCTTGCTAGTCTACCATTGGTGTGAATCACAGGCATACCACGCGGGGAAAATATAGGTTGCTTACCTGTAAACATAGTTTCCCGAGTGGTAGCCTGTGTATTCACACATCCCGCCCGTCCTCCCCACTCTTTGGTCATGCCCAGGACTTCGAGCTGCTTTTGCGGCGGAAGAACTGGCCGGTAGCCCCGCGGTTGGGCTATTTATGGAGTGGAGAGAAAGGGGCGGGGTTACCTAACGGTCAGTGAGTTGGCTCGTGAGTGTCCGTTGCTGGCCCGCAACATAAACAAATAATAAATAATTGGAAGTATATTTAGTGTAACACAACAGATTTTTTTTATTCTAACACACTTTTTGAGATATCAAGGGTCTGGAGAACAAGCCCTATGAGGAGCAGCTTAAAGAGCTGGGCATGTTTAGCATGAAGAAGAGAAGGCTGGGAGGAGTCATGATGGTCATGTATAAATATGTAAGGGGAAATCAGAGAGAAGGGAGCAAGCTTGTTTTCTGCTGCCCTGGCGACTAGGACGCAATGGAGCAATGGCTTCAAACTACAAGAAAGGAGATTCCATCTGAGCATGAGGAAGAACTTCCTGACTGTGAGAGCTGTTCAGCAGTGGAACTCTCTGCCCTAGAGTGTGGTGGAGGCTCCTTCTTTGGAGGCTTTTAAACAGAGGCTGGATGGCCATTTGTGGAGGGTGCTTTGAATGCAACATTCCTGCTTCTTGGCAGAATAGGGTTGGACTGGATAGTCCATGAGGTCTCTTTCCAACTCTATGATTCTATATTACTATTTCAAAAATATAATTTTGATAGGGACTTTAAACTTGCTTATTTTTGTGTAGTTTACATTGTTTTTATTTATTTATTTAGGGTATTTCTATCCTGCCTTTCTCCACTGCGCAGACCCAAGGCAGCTTACAAACTTAATACAAACATTAAAATCCTACAAATACACAAGATCATAATAAAACGATCAATAAAATTCAACCTTTTGGTATTACTAATGGAATAATTCTGTTTTATTGTAATTCCATTTTAAATTTATTATTGTGCTTTAACTCAACTGTATTTGTTCTTGCTTATAAGCTGCTCTAACTCTCAGGATGGGGGAAAAGTGGATGCAAATAAAGATGGTGATGATGCAGGTACATAAACCTCACAGGTTTGTCTGCCAATTGAAGCCTTCCCTGTCCCTTCCTCTTACCCATGGTCCATCCCACCATTTTCCACTCACCAGTTTCTGCAGTTTTCACAGCTGTGTCAATCAGCCCCTCTCGACCTCCCATGGCATGGAAGAAGAACTCTGTTGGGGTCAGGCCGGCCAGATAGGAGTTCTCCACAAAGCCCCTACTTTCGGGACCATAGTCATCCTTGATGAAGTGAGGTAGCGTCCGGTGCTTGAAGCCAAACGGGATGCGCTTCCCTTCAACGTTCTGCTGTCCCACCACAGCAATGACCTGCAGGGAGGGAGAGTCAGAGGATCATGCACAGGGATCTGTGATGAAGCAGGCAGCCAAGTAAGCAAGTCCACCCAAGAGGCAGGATGCAATGGGCCTTACCTGTGAGATGTTGATTTTGGAGCCTTTGGCTCCTGACACCACCATGGACTTGAAGTTGTTGTACTCCGAGAGGGACTTCTGCGCTGAAGAACCGGTCTTGTCTCGGGCGTCGTTCAGGATCCTGTTGACCTGGTTCTCAAAGGTCTGCCGCAGCGTGTTGCCAGGGGTGGGCTCCAGCTCATTGTTGTGAGCCTTCTCAATGACCTGGTGGTAGCGAGGGAAAAAGATTGGCTCTGGACCTAAGACTCTGTAAGTCCCAAGAATCTTATTGTTTACTTTTAAAATCTGATTCTACTCCTAAATATTTGTGGTCTACTGTTGGAGTGGCAGAATTCAAAGATATTGCCATATTAGTCTGGATCTGCACGCAAAGGGCTCATGTAGCACCTCTGAGACCTCCTGCACTGGAGGAGCCATTTAGGTTAACTGGAAGTGATGTTGGATCATTCTTGATTGTTTTTGGAGGGACATTTGGGTTTTTTTGGGGGGGATGCATTCTCAAGTATCTTTTAGCAATGGGTATTTTGACAGAAAATGAGAGACCCAGAAGCCAGTAGACAGCTTATGCCATTGATTTATTTCTCAATCAAAGAGATGCAACAAGATCTCTTTACAGTCTGTGGGAAAAAGAAAGTGACAGAATACCAGCTCACACTCAACACAAACTACAGGGGCTCCTAAACACCAACTCTGCTCCCAATTCTTCC
Source organism: Anolis sagrei ordinatus (assembly GCF_025583915.1). Classification (NCBI taxonomy): domain Eukaryota; kingdom Metazoa; phylum Chordata; class Lepidosauria; order Squamata; family Anolidae; genus Anolis; species Anolis sagrei. Next base: position 4,092,204 of record NW_026847660.1, read on the forward strand.
CTCATATGATTTCCCATCCACATATCCTCATTTTGTGCTCTATTGCTCTCTACTGGCCCACATCACCTTCTCTCTTAACAGCTCTTTTGTTTAAATATGTGTTGCTTTAAAAAAATATACAGTTAAACTCAATTTTGGGGGACAAAAATTCTTTTTACTTAGCAGAATAATTTCCAAAAAAGAAAAACACATAGCCACAAGTGTAGCTCTTTCCCAGTACCATAGTCAGGGAAATAACCTGCCCAGAAAGCGCTGGAATCATTGCTTCTATATTTCTATGTATTTTACTGATTTCAACCAGGGAGGATTGTGAAGTTGTGATGATTTATGTTGGTTGGTGGGGACGAGAGACAGGGTCTTCTCTGTGCTGGCCCCTCGACTATGGAACTCTCTCCCGAGTGAGATTAGATCTGCCCCCTCCCTCTTGTCCTTCAGGAGGCTAGTGAAATCCTGGTTATGGAACAAAGCATTCCCAAAATAATGGCTGAGACTGGTTACAGACCAAAGTAAGCGACCACATATGCAGACTGAGTTGAACATGATTTTACCGTGGTGATTTGGTATATATCTATATGTATTTTAATCTTGTATTATTGTATGATGTTTTAACTTGTATTAGTAGCATTGAATCCTTGCTGTAAGCTGGTCTAAGTCCCTCTACGGAGATGAGAAAATTGGGATATAAACGTTTTAAATAAATAAATAATATAATAAATTGTTTTTACACTTTTTGTTTTGTGTGTTTGCACCTTTAGTGCTTTGTGAGCTGCCCCTGGTTCCCTTTGGGAGATGGTGGCAGGGTATAAATAAAATTGTTTATTATTCTTCTTCTTATTATTATTATTATTTTACTGACACAAAAACACAGCATGTCACAGCAAATGGGCTTTTTATTACATTATTATTATTTTACTGACACAAAAGCACAGTATGTCACAGCAAATGAGATCTATATGCTGGGTTATTATTATTATTATTATTATTATTATTTTCTCCTCGCACATATTCCTTTCTCT
>NW_026847660.1:4093538-4125209 GCF_025583915.1 Anolis sagrei ordinatus
CCCCCCCCCCCCCCACAAAAACCCCATCATGATCTGTTGACCTCCTGCTGCAGTTTTGTGCTTGCTTCCTCTTACCTCTATCACATCTTGCTTGGCCTTCTTGATGGTGTTCTGAATGTCCTGGTAGGTCTTGGCATCAGCAATGGAATCTCCAATGCCAATGGTGTGACCTGTGAAAGGAGGAAGGTTCAAAGCTAGGAAGGAAATGCAAAACCCTACAAGGTTCTCTCCACACCGCTGAAAAGAGAGGCTTCCCTGCACAGAATATGGTAGACAGAAAGTTAAGCCAACAAGGGAGTAGTTTGCCCATAGTGATAAGATAACCCTCTTTCAAGATCCTTTTCTGTGGGTCTCCTAGTGTCAGTCAAATGAACGTGTCTGTTCTCAGACCTGAAATGCCCAAACTTCCCAAAAATGCCAAAAAAATAAAACTGTCATAGGAAAATGAACCTCCCTAAAGCACTCTATCAACTTCTCAGATTCTGGTTTTATGATGTTCACTATGCTAGACTGGCATCCAAGTCCTGCCAGTTGAATACAGAGGGAGGAAGGCAGAGTATAAATCAAGATCATCCTCATCACCATCATCCCCTTTCCTTCCTACAAGGCTAAGACTTCAAGGATCCTCTGAAAAAAGCAATACAAGACAATGCTGCCCTGGACGTCCATGTAGCATAGACTCACCTTCGATCAGGAGCCAGTTGTTGATGACGGTCTGGATGTTGCTGTAGAAGAGGCGGGTGACGTCGTGGCCCATCTCCAGGTAGGAAATGTGGACGAGGGAACCAGCCGAGGTGCCCAGAGACTTCTTACACAAGATGCCCATGATCAGCTCCCCATTTTCCACAATCACCTAGAGCAGCAGATTGAAAATTATACCTGACACTTATTAGCAGACATCTGAATAGAAACAGAAAACTGCAGCTATACGCCAAACCCAAGTTCAAAAGGTATTTTTGCCAACCGGATCAATTTTTGTCCAAAATTGGGGGCTATGATTTTACTTCTGAACTGGTAACCTACCAATAAGGCATCTAAAAAAGGCTAAAGAAGGCATGGGCCAACTTGGGCCCTCCAGGTGTTTTGGACTCCAACTCCCACAATTCCTGGCTGTTAGGAATTGTGAGAGTTAAAGTCCAAAACACCTGGAGGGCTCAAGTTGGCCCATGTCTGGTCTAGAGTGATGGAAATGGTCAGTTCTATTTGGAAAGACAACTGAAGATAAACAAGAATGAATAGAGGGCTCTTACTGCCATCTGGAGGAGAAAAGTAGTGGTGCTGTGCTGCTTCCCCAACTTGGTGTCCCACCATCGCCAGCCATCTTGCACATAGTTAGTTGTTTAACACTCATCTCAAAGCCTGATTCCTGGCAATACGGTACCTTTGTGTCTCCAGGAGAGATGTGCTTGTAAGGGCCGCTGTCCTCATCATCAGGGTGGGTGCTGTGCGTCCGGATGCAGTTGATGTGGCCAGGGATGATCAGGGAGAAGATCTGCTTCCCGGTCCAGAGCGGGCGCGGTTTGAGGATGGCCGGCTGTGGCACCTTGCCATCCCAGGTGGAGAGGAACATCAGCAAGTTCATCACCTCACCCTGAAGGAGAGGAAAGAAAACGAGGGGAGCCCTGAAAGTTAGATGTCAACGTTCTCAACCCAAAAGAAACTCCACTGTGAAAACCTCCAGGCCATTTTAAGACTCTAAGGTGCAAAGAATTCAGATTTTGTCCACCAACTTGTGATTTTCCTACAGAGTTTGGTATTGGCATGTAAATAAGAGAGAGTAGAATGAAGCACTATAAGGCTAGGAGACTTTTATGCTGAAATCATAGTATGAAGAGGGTGACCTGTCAGAAATCTTATTAACTAGTTAATTAGTTATTTTTATTTACAAAAATGTGAGTTAAGTTCTGAAAGGGTTAAATAGATGCAATGGTTCAGCAAAAGCTGCAGTTCAATATAAACAGGTGTGCCTGTAGCTTAATAGCCATCAGTTTGAGGTAAACCTCAATGGGAGAAAAGTCTCAGTCTGTGAGAAGGCCCCACAGTGCAAGGAAGGCCTTAGACTATGAGAAGACCTGGTGTGAGAAACTTCAGTGAGAAAAACCCCAGGTTGAAGGCCTCATGTGTAAAGTTGTGGGTAAAGTTCCTGTGTGAAGCTCCTGTGTAACTTCAGTGTGAGAGGAGGCTCTGTGAGAGCGAAGCCATTTATCTGGATGAGGAAGAAGCTCAGCGTGTAAGCAAAAAATATAAATAACTTTATTTGTGTTATGGAAACTTTGTTCTTGTAAATAGTGCAACCATATTATTTTACTACAAAGAAAAGCCTTCTAAGGAAGAGATAACATTGGTTTGGGTATTTTTGTTCTTTTTGTCACTTTGGGCTACTGGTGCTGGCTCACGCACGCTGCTGCTAAGAAGTTACTGTGTTGTGCGTTTTTGGGAAAGGATCTTTTGTTAATAAGCCCAAAAGATCACCCAACAGAACCCATATGTAGAGAACATCCCCCCGTCTCAACTCACCCTCTCCAGGAAGACATCTCTTTTGGTGAACTTGCGGACGGCTGTGAGGGTGTCCTGCACGATGCCCATAACGGGTCGGTTGGACTGGGGAGTGACGATCATACGGGGCACCATGGCCAGTTCCTGGATTTCTGCCCGGGTCTCAAGGGACTGGGGGAGGTGCAGGTTCATCTCGTCACCGTCGAAGTCAGCGTTGTACGGGGTGGTCACACTGCCAGGTCAAGAGAGACAGCCATATAAGCCTCTGCCTCGATCCAGAGCCAACCTAGGCACTGCACTCTGGGCACCCTCCCATCCTTCAAAGGCCTTCCTTACAGGCTGAAGGGTGCCCAAAACAAACCTGTGTTCATCTATGCAATTCCCACAATGTATAATATTAAAGACAACAACTGTCAACAATAGCGGTGGATTTCTTATTCAACTTTGACAAGCTTCTCTCCAAGAAACCACTGTGTCCCTACTGTTAAACTAACTTCTTATCAGTACAAAAGACCAATTATTATTTTTATTATTATTAAACTAAATTTATACCCCACCCTTCTCACCCCAGTGGGGGACTCAGGGTGGCTTACAATCCATGGCATACAATGCCGCATTACACATATAATAATAAACATAACACATTAATTTAAACAATTAATATATCAATTTAAACATACAATAATAAACATGAGATAATAATTCAAATATAAATACAATAACAAGCTTAGGAGTAATTCAAATAGAAATACAATAAAAAAAGCTTAAAAGTAAACATACAATAATTCAAATATAAATACAAAAAAGAGCTTAAACATAAACATTGAATCCCAACCAAAGTGGACTGATGGAAAATGCATAGTAACCTTTTAGATTGAGATGCTCAACCAGATTGGGGGCTATTATTACTGAAAATGTCCTAGCTTAATGCCCCTGATGCATTACCTTGAACATCAGTTGAGGACAGGCACACCTTGCTGCACTGCAGGAGCCATTTAGGTTAACTTGAAGTGATGTTGGATCATTCTTGATTGTTTTTGGAGGGACATTTGGGGGTTTTTTGAGGGGGGATGCATTCTCAAGTATCTTTTAGCAATGAGTATTTTGACAGAATAACGGACCTGGTGAAGTCCCAAGATTCCTGCTCTTGGACTATATAGCGACTTCATCTATTGCTTCTTAAACTTAAATTCAAGCTGGTGTCCAAAACCTGTTTTGGATTATGTAATTCCTAAAACCTTAAAGATGTCAACAGCAAACCAGTGGTTCTTAAAAGGAGGAAGATGCAATGCAACTCAGTGTAACAAGCATTTGAACTTATCTGCCTCACAGCAACATTTCCAAGATCTGCCCTACGCCTGCTCCGCCTTCTCATTTCCCTCTCTCTGCTCTCATATGGACAGCAATGGAGTATTGCAAAACAGAAGGGGGGAAAAACAAGGGCTCACCTGAGATTGAGGCGGAAGGTGGACCACGGCAGGATCCGGACCCTGTGCCCCATCATGGACATTTTGTGCAACGTGGGTTGCCGGTTGAAAATGACAATATCCCCATCGCACATGTGTCGCTCGACCTGGAAGGTGGAAGAATGGAAGAGCCTTTGTTAGTAACATCCAAGATCAGAAAGGATCACTGAAATAAAATGTAAATATTTCAGCAGTCAAATGCAAATGTCCTAGAGCTCAGCGGTGATGATAAAAATATATGTGATGTAAATATACATGTAGAATAGGAGATCCTTGGTTTCTTTTGCCTTCCCACACCCTTCCTTGGTCTGCCATCATCTCAGCACATCTCCTAGGCCAGTGGTTCTCAACCTTCCTAATGGCATGACCCCTTAATACAGTTCCTCATGTTGTGGTGACCCCCAACCATGCAATGATTTTTGTTGCTAATTCATAACTGTAATTTTGCTACTGTTTATGTCATTTGGAAATTGTGGTTGCTGGGATTTATACTTTCCCTATAATCAAAGAGCATTCTGAACTCCATTAACGATAGAATTGGGCCAAACTTCCCACAGAGAACCCCCATGACCAACAGAAAATACTGCATTTTTGGATGGTCTTTGGCAACCCCTCTGACACCCCTTTGCGACCCCCCCCCCCAGGGGTCCCCAACCTCTAGATTGAGAAATAGTGTCCTAGGCATTCGATGCTCCCATTCAATAGGATTCCCTAGAAATCTTTACTGCAGAAAGCAGAACTGACCTTGTAGCCAATCTGCAGGTGGAGGTCGCTGGGCTTGGGGTGAAAACGGAGGTCAATCCTGTCCCCGTTGTCACGAATAATGTATTTGGCTCCCGGGTATTGGCTGTTCCCTCTGCGGACCAACTCTTGGAGCCTGGAGGAGATGGGGAGAGTGAACAAGAACAATTCAGAGGAATGAAGATCTAGGCCTCTGACTCCAAATCCGAACAACAGGTGCAGCAGCGATGGTGCATGGACCCTCACCTGTCAATGTTGAAGGGCGTCACTATCTCTGCAAAGGTCATGTTGGCAGCGATGGAGCGAGGAACTCCCACCTGGTCGATGGAGAGATTGGGATCCGGCGTAATGACGGTCCGGGCTGAGAAATCCACTCGTTTCCCCATTAAGTTCCCTCGCACGCGCCCCTCTTTCCCCTTCAGCCGCTGTTTCAGGGATTTCAGAGGTCGCCCTGATTTCTGCATGGCCTGTGAACCAGGAGGGAGAAAAGAGTCAACGAAAGCTGAAGCAATGTCTCCCTTGGTCATTCCACAGATATATAAACCCATTTTCCTAGTTCCAACAGACCTCACTACCTCTGAGGATGCTTGCCATAGATGCAGGCGAAACGTCAGGAGAGAATGCCTCTAGAACATGGCCATATAGCCCGAAAAAACCTACAACAACCCAATGTCTCCCTGCTTGCTGTGCCCATGGAGAGGAGGCAACAGAGGGCACTTTTCCCCTGCTGAGGAAGCAGAGTGGCAATCAGATTTCCTACTATGGAGGAAATCTGCTCCAGGCACTTACCCGAGGCAGCCCGGGCAGCTCATTGTCCACCATGGTGGCCACGTGAAACTGCAGGAGTTTGACATCTTCAGCAATGACATGGGCAGCTGCCCCGTTCTGTTCATTCCTCCGGAGCTGGTTGTTGATCTTCACAATGTCAGCCAATTTGTGAGTCAAGTCATCCTGGAGAATGGTGGGAAAGATAAGGAAATATATACATGCTAAAACACAAATGTGTACATGTAAACCTCTGCAGGTGTTGAACATATGCTTAACTGCTATTCTGCTGGCCTCTGAGTGGGAAGGAGGCAGCCAGCAAGGCACAGTTACATCGTGTCTTATATACAGGGTGAAGCAGCATAACTTCCTTTTTAAAAATGTGTGCCATTCAGTCGGTTCAAGATGTAGCGGAGCGCTAGTGGTCTCGTTCGAGAGGCGGGACTATAATGTTTTATCCTGACACAGTTCAGTCGCCATCATGCGTTGGAATAGTGAGGAGCATGCTTTTGCCGTTGAGGCCTACTTTTTGAGCGGATTTGGAGTGGCCGGCCCGCTCTCCAGATTTGGCCCCTTGTGATTTTATTTATTTATTTTATTTATTGTTTATTTACTTTATTTGTATACCGCTGTTCTCAGCCCTTAGGCGACTCACAGCGGTCAACAACAATAGCAGCAAAAATTCAGTGCTAACAACAACAGGATATTTAAAAACAATTAACACAATAACAGATTAAGCAATTAACGCAATAACCATTCACTGGCGTCTCATAACTGAAAACATGATCCAAACTCGTCATCCATTGTTCCGTTCCTATATTCATTGCACTGGCTATTCAAACGCCTGTTCAAATAACCAGGTTTTCACTTTTCTCTGAAATCCTATTAATGATGGAGCCAATCTGATGTCCATGGGAAGGGCGTTCCACAGCCGAGGGGCCACTCCCGAAAAGGCCCTGTCTCTCGTCCTCGCCAGCCGTGCCTGTGTTGCAGGTGGGATCGAGAGCAGGGCCTCCCCGGAAGATCTCAAAGTCCTAGTGGGTTCGTAGGCAGAGATGCGATTGGATAGGTAACTTGGGCCGGAACCGTTTAAGGCTTTATAGGCCAACGCCAGCACTTTGAATTTTTTTCTATGGGGTTTTTTGAAATCCCGTGTTTCTGTGAACCGTCCAAGGACCCTACAAGATTTGAAGACCGACATCCAGGAAGAAATTGCCAACACAACGCCTGCTATACTGGCAAGAGTCATGACAAACACCAGAAATCGGTTTACTCAGTGTATGGAGAATGGGGGACGTCACCTACCCAATCTGATCTTCAAAACTACATAAAACGAAACTTTAGGTATGCGCCTACATTATAATTTTTTTTTTAAATCTGACTCATACAATGGGTTTTATTAAGTTTTGAAAAAAGGAAGTTATGCTGCCTCACCCTGTACTACATCTTTTTTTTCTAAGATTTTGTAAGCCTGAGGGTAAATTAACATTTTGCAAGCAATTCTAAGGGCCTTTGTGAATGAAGAGTAGGGTAAAAATTATCTTTAAAACCATATTCTAAAGCAGGGGTCCACAAACTTTTTAAACAGAGGGCCAGGTCACAGTCCCTCAAACTGTTGGAGGGCCGGATTATAACAGATCTTACTTGTAGTGCAAAAATCACTTAAAAACAATACAATAATTAAAATGAAGAACAATTTAACAAATATAAACTTATTAGTATCTCAATAGGAAGTCGCCCATCATTTTATTCCTCTCCTCTGGACACATTCCAGCTTGTCAAGAGAGATATTGACAAGCTGGAATGTGTCCAGAGGAGGGCGACTAAAATGATCAAGGGTCTGGAGAACAAGCCCTATGAGGAGCGGCTTAAGGAGCTGGGCATGTTTAGCCTGAAGAAGAGAAGGCTGAGAGGAGATATGATATTAGCCATGTATAAATATGTGAGAGGAAGCCACAGGGAGGAGGGAGCAAGCTTGTTTTCTGCTTCCTTGGCGACTAGGACGCGGAACAATGGCTTCAAACTACAAGAGAGGAGATTCCATCTGAACATGAGGAAGAACTTCCTGACTGTGAGAGCCGTTCAGCAGTGGAACTCTCTGCCCAGGAGTGTGGTGGAGGCTCCTTCTTTGGAAGCTTTTAAACAGAGGCTGGATGGCCATCTGTCAGGGGTGATTTGAATGCAATATTCCTGCTTCTTGGCAGGGGGTTGGACTGGATGGCCCATGAGGTCTCTTCCAACTCTATGAATCTATGATTTCAGTGGGAAGTGTGGGCCTGCTTTTGGCTGATGAGATAGGATTGTTGTTGTTGTTGTGTGCTTTCAAGTCGTTTCAGACTTAGGTTGACCCTGAGCGAGGGCCGGGTAAATGACCTTGGAGGGCCATATCTGGCCCCTGGGCCTTAGTTTGAGGACCCCTGTTCCAAAGGATATCCTATTGAAGATGGAAAAGGCTTTTTTCTGCTGTTTTAGAGACCAGATAACAATGGAACAATGAATTCAAACTGCAGGAAAACAGATTCCACCTGAAACTCCCTGACGGTAAGTGCTATCTGACAGTGGAATCTGCTGCAGCCTGAGAATCTGGTGGAGTCTCCTTCTCTGGCTATTTTTAAACAGAAGCTGGATGGCCATCTGTTGAAAGGGCTTGGGAGTCAAAGCCAAGCCAACAGTCTACTCCACTGGCCCAGTCCATCCCTTTATTCCAGGCATGGGGCAAAGTTCGGCCCTCCCTCCAGGTGTTTTGGACTTCAACACCCACCATCCTAACAGCCTACCGGCTGTTCGGAATGGTGGGCGTTGAAGTCCAAAACACCTGGAGGGAGGGCCGAACTTTGCCCCATGCCATGCTTGCTTTATTACCTGATTCCGCGCGGAGCCCTGCATGACCACAGCCGGCCTGACGGAGAGCGGTGGGACGGGGAGCACCGTGCAGATCATCCACTCAGGCCGGGCGAACTTGGGGTCCATGCCCAGGATGAAGCACTCCTCGTCCGAGATGCGCTTGAAGATCTCGTGCACCCGCTCCGGGCTGAGCAGGATCTTCTTCTCCTGGGAATCCTCGTTGACGTGCTTCCACTCGGCGTACAGCTCCAAGCCTGAGCGGCGGATCCTCGGCTGGTAGCGCCCACAGCCCCCGTGGCCCTGCAGCAAGGTGAGAGAAAGGAAGAAGAGGCATCAGGGGGAGGACTATTGCAGGAAAAAAAAGGATTCAACCCAGATATTAGAAAGCATTTCCTGATGGAAAGAGAGGTTCGGCAACTGAACATGCTACTGTTTTGGTTTTATTTTGCTGTGACATGTTGTCCGGGCTTGGCCCCATGTAAGCTGCTCCAAGTCCCCATTGGGGAGATGGTGGCGGAGTATAAAGTTTACTATTATTATTATTATTATTGAGTCTCCTTCTCAGGCTGGGGGTGGGGGGTTGTTAAGCAGAGGCTAAATGGTGACAAGTCAGGAAGGCTGCGAAGTTTAGTTTCACAACCCTGTGTGTTTTTATGAGCTCCCTGCAAATAATTTGCTCCTATTTTTATCTCATTAGTGTCTTTTAACATTTTATCCTGTACATGTGGCCCGCCCACTATTATCGTGATTGTGTTTATTGGAATGTTATTTTGTTACTGTATTTATACCTTTTTTTCTATGCAATTTTGATGTTGCTTGTTGTTTATGTTTCGGTTTTATTTTGCTGTAACATGTTGTCCGGGCTTGGCCCCATGTAAGCCGCTCTGAGTCCCCGTTGGGGAGATGGTGGCAGAGTATAAAGTTTATTATTATTATTATTATTATTATTCTCAAGTATAAGCCTAGTTTTTCAGTCCTTTTTTAAGGCTGAAAAAGTCTCCCTCGGCTTATACGGAAGTCAAGGTTATTTATTATTTTACTCTATTATTATTACTACTACTACATTTCTTATTTGATTCTATTTATTTCCCACCCTCGGCTGATACTCGATTCAATAAGGTAAGATCTGTTTCCTCCCTCCTGTCTTTCAGGAAAAAATTAAAATCATGTTTTTGGGACCAGGCTTTCAGACAGTAGATGTATGTAGCACTTTAGAGGGGCATTGATTGGAATGGCGATATGGCTGATGAGACTGTTTTACTGTTTTAATAATTGCTGACGTATTGTTTTAATTATGATTTATGTTCAATTGTGGTTTTATTATTATAATTGTTATGTAGTGGCGTTGTATTGGTGCCCATTGGAAGCCGTCCTGAGTCCCCCCCCTTTGAGGGTAGAGAAGTGAAGGGGTAGAAATACCAGAAATAATAAGTTTTCTCAGTTTTTTGTGGTAAAATTAGGTGCCTCGGCTTATTTTGGGTCGGCTTATACTCGAGTATATACGGTATATATTCCTGATAGGCAGAACGGGTTGGACCAGATGTTCTGAAGCCTCTTCTTTTGGAGGGAAGCTGATCAGTTCTTCAATGGGTTTGTTTATTTGTTTACTATATTTTACTTGTTTATTTGTTTACTGTATTTATATATCGCCTTCCCCACCCCTGGGGGACTCAAAGCGGATCCCAATATAATCCATGACAAAATCAAATGCCTTACATGTATAAAACATCACATATATCAATAAATTAAAACCATTAAAATTATAAAGCTATAAACAACAAACACAACATAAAAATTTAAGTCTTGCATCAATACTGAGGTTATCTTTGTTTCCATATTTTGATACTCCTGTCATTCACCAAATACCTTTTTTAACAACCAGGTCTTAAGTTCTTTCCTAAATGCTAAGAGGGAGGGAGTTCCACAGCCGAGGAGGCCACCACTGAGAAGGCCCTGTCTCTCATCCCTGCCAATCGCATCTGTGAAGGCAGAAGGACTGAGAGCAAGGCCTCCCAGGAAAAATCTTAGTGTTCTAGTTGGCTCATAAAGGGAGATGTATTCAGAAAAGTAAGCTAGACTGGAACCATTTAGAGATTTATAGGCTAAAGCCAGCACTTTGAATTCTGCTTGGTGGCAGACGGGTTCAGTCTGAAGTCCTATGCTGAGAAAAATTATGAACCCTTCCCCTAATTTCTTACCTTTGTCCCAGTATTAAATATAATATGTATCTTATAATTTTACGGCACAAATTTTAGTGGATGACCCACCTCTAATGACGGATATACCATGGCCCCCAAATCAGTAGTATCATCCACTTTGGAAAAAAAGTATCATCCCTAGCAATTTTTAGGTCTTCCATACAATTCTGTTATGCTTTAACTAGGCATTACCGCAGATTTATGCTAGAGAACCTAAAAAAAATCCTAGAGAATACCTTCCTAGGAATTTTCTAGGTCCTTCAAGCTAGTTTTAAGTTAACTTGCAATTTATTCCAATATAATTCACTGTTATTCACAGTTTCTTCTTTCCACAGCAAGTTGAGAATTGTATCCTCCACAAATATGAGCATACTTTACTTCCTTGAAGATCTAAAGGCCCGGCTCAACAGCTGAAGTAAATCTTGCCAATCAAAAGACTGACAGTTTGAAGCTGGGTCAGGGTGAGCTCCTGACCTTCAGCCCAGCTCCCCACCCACCTAGCAGATCAAAAACAGCAACGTGAGTAGATGAATAGGAACCGCGTTAAGAGGGGAGGTATTTTAGGCATGGCGTTTTGGAGGAAAGTTTACAAACAAAGAAAATACTTCGGCAAGGACATGGAGTGACAGCACTCCCCATAGCTGGAACCGAGCACAGCCTCCAAAGATGCCAAATGATGAGAAAAAAGCCTAGATATACCTCTATCTGTTGTCTGTCTTATCATTGTATAATCATTAAACCTTTGCTGTATATGTGTTCTATGATCTGCCCTGAGTCTCCTTTGGGGTGAGAAGGGTGGAATATAAGTACTGTAAACAATAAACTAAACTTCCAAAACCATTTTTGTAAAATATTACATATCCAGTTATAACATTACTGACAATAAGACCATTTTTTGAAATATCAAGGATAACTATTGGTTTAAAATGTAACAAATTTATTTAGATACACATCTATTCACTTCACAAAACTGTAGTATACTTTATGACTTGCAACATAGACCCAGGTTGAATTGCAACTAATTATTTTAAAAGGTAATAAGTTACTAATGCCTGAATTTACACATTTACTCGATATCATTATCCTATAAAGGTTTTTTTAAGTTTCCTGGTTTAACAGCCTCAGAGCTACGAGCACTTGATTCTAGCAGCTCCCACTGTAAATGGAGCAAGCTCTAAAGCTGTGCACCTAAATTTATCAGTTGCCTGGAGACCTCAAAGGCAACAAACCAGCACTTTGCTAATTGGAGTTAATTGGCAGTGGGGCTGGGAGTCAGCAGCATGTGGGCCAAATGCCAGAAGATTCTGTCTTCTGTGACCTGGTTTGGAGGACTGGAACTTGCTGGAAATCTGTTGCAGAAAGCATTGAAAACAGGACCCTCTGATTCATCTCAGAGTGTCTTTGCTGCTGTATTTTGTGTTGTCCGTGAGATTGGTACATAAGGTGAGGCTGGCTCAACTTTCCTGGGTATATATTCCTATTGCTAGCCATTCTTGACATTCTATACCCTCCTGCTTCCCTTTTTGTTTTTGGACATTAATCCACATTAAATGTCTGGGATTTCTGCAGGCAAGGTGAGTCAACAGAGACATGTAATGGGGCTCAACTATAATCCCAGGAAGTAGTAAAGGGACACCTTAACAGACTGTTCATCAATAGTGCCCCACCCTTAACTAATTTCACTTTTGAGAAGGGATTTTTAGTTCAGAACTCTGTCGTGCGGGATGTAGAGTGGCTTCAAAAACAAAGTGCCCCCATCTTCTTGAGCAACCTTCATCTCAATCTCCTCCATTTTAGACAGAAAAGGAATGCACTGAGGTCTGTGTTAACATGTCAGCATCCTAAATCAGTTTCACCCACTGCCTTGAGGCATAAAATGTAACAGCTCAAGGACAGAACAAAATGGAACTGAATTGTAACTAAAGACTGTATGGCTGAACCATTGACCTTGGTTTTTTTTCCTTTGATGACCCAATTAAGTTTTATTATGAGAATTAGCCATGTATAAATATGTGAGAGGAAGCCACAGGGAGGAGGGAGCAAGCTTGTTTTCTGCTTCCTTGGAGACTAGGACGCGGAACAATGGCTTCAAACTACAAGAAAGGAGATTCCATCTGAACATGAGGAAGAATTTCCTGACTGTGAGAGCCGTTCAGCAGTGGAACTCTCTGCCACCGGAGTGTGGTGGAGGCTCCTTCTTTGGAAGCTTTTAAACAGAGGCTGGATGGCCATCTGTCAGGGGTGCTTTGAATGCAATATTCCTGCATCTTGGCTGAATGGGGTTGGACTGGATGACCCATGAGGTCTCTTCCAACTCTATGATTCTATGATTCTATGAACTAAATATTTATATACACATGTGCTGTGATTGCCTTTAGTTCATTGTCATGTGAACTTATAAATTTCTGACAACCAACAAGCTGTTCCTCTTTACCTATGAAAGAAGGTGGGGGTTTTGCACAAATGTGATTATGTATAACAAAACATGTCATCATGGAAAAGAGATCAAAATGCAAATATTGTTGCAAAAACTCCATCAATGCTTTGAGCAACCAGGAATGTTTTCAAGAAGGCCAACATCAAGAATAGAAAATAACCCCCGATACTTAAAAAGGGAATACCATGGCTTTTTTCAAAGCCATGGTATTCCCTGTAGTAACCTACGGATGTGAGAGCTGGACCTTAGGGAAGGCTGAGCGAAGGAAGATCGATGCTTTTGAACTGTGGTGTTGGAGGAAAGTGCTGAGAGTGCCTTGGACTGCGAGAAGATCCAACCAGTCCATCTTCCAGGAAATAAAGCCCGACTGCTCATTGGAGGGAAAGATACTAGAGACAAAGTTGAAGTACTTTGGCCACATCATGAGGAGACAGGAAAGCCTAGAGAAGACAATTATGCTGGGGAAAGTGGAAGGCAAAAGGAAGAGGGGCCGACCAAGGGCAAGATGGATGGATGACATCCTTGAAGTGACTGGACTGACCTTGGAGGAGCTGGGGGTAGTGACGGCCGACAGGGAGCTCTGGCGTGGGCTGGTCCATGAGGTCACGAAGAGGCTCGGAGACGACTGAACGAATGAACAACAACAACACTTAAAAAGGAGATGCCAACAAACGACATCTCAGATATGAGCATCACACCGCCTGCGCCCCACGACTTGTCCTTCTGACCTTTTCCTTTGTGATGTCCTCATCTCCCTCCGGCTGCTCCACGCCAAACTTGTTGTCCATCTCTTCTCCCCCTTCACAGATGTTCTTGCCTTTGCAAAGGTCGTAGACGTGGGTCAGGCGCTTCTTTGGTTGTCCCTTGGATTTGGTCAGGATATCTTTGATCTTTGGATTGTTCTGCAGAAACAGAGCAAAACAGAGACCTGTTGGAAAAAGGTGATTAAAACCCGACCTTCCTGACACTTCACTATTTGCCCCAAACATGCAGATTACTAAACACCTGCATCTAAATTCCAGAAATCTGTTCGTGTCCAGTGTAATCCAAACCATACTGAACAGACTGCAGGGTTGAACTCAGTGATACAACAATTTCATATATTCATACCTACATTTGCACATGTGCATTTGAGTTAGTAAAGATGTGAACATTTAATCACACCTCCTCACAGATTCCATCAGAAGTGAGTAGACACTTCATCCTTGCCCAGCCTCAGCTCACAGCAGGCCTCCTGACACCTGCTAGTTTGGGGGATTGTAGCTATACAAACCTACCTTACTGGTAAATTCACATAAAATGGAGATTTCTTATAACCCAAAGAAAGAGTGAAAGTTCACAGTCTCATACCATGGATCAGTTATGCTTAATAACTCTTGGAGCAGGGATGGGCAAACTTTGGCCCTCCAAGTGTTTTGGACTTCAACTACTTCAATTCCTAACAGCCTAGTTGTTAGGAATTGTGGGAGTTGAAGTACAAAACACCTGGAGGAGGGCCAAAGTTTGTCCATGCCTGTATTAGAGCAAAGGCATTTGCTGGACCACAGATAAAGGGCAGGTCATGTAGGACCCGAATGGTATTCTTTGTCTCCAATGAGATACAAGTAGTGCCTTGAAAGTAGTTTTCCTCAATGACTCAGGCAGCAAGGGCCACAGGCCACCTTTCATGGTGTAACTCTCTCCCTTCCATATGGTTATCCTCTCTGGTGGATTACTGGAGATCCATGGTCAATTTACCTCAAGGAACCCTGCCCCCTTCTCTTCTCCAGGGCTTCACTAATTCTGTTGCCTTACATGTATGGAAAATGGTTTCGGTGTCAGACATCGAAGAGAGGCGGGGGGGAGGGGAAGCTAAGTGAATATTAAGAAGTTAAGCTTGAGTCACATGGACAAGACAGAAGGGCAGATGGTCCTCCTGTAGAAATTCTCCATGAAAGAGGACACTTTAAAAGCTGATGAAAAAGGAAATTAATAAAATGCTAAGTGGCCAAGAGTCCATTTCTGGTTTGCAAAAAGCAGCCTCAGGGGACTGCCTGCCCAGTCACCAGCCAGTGAAATAAAGACAAATTATTTCCAACTTGAATTCGTTTGTACCTTTTTGTTTACTATGAGCAGAAATGATCACCAGCATGGCCGCTGTAATTTTTAACTATCAGTGCAATTATATTTCCTTTGCTTGTTATTGCATCTATAACGTGGTGAAACTAGGTCACAGGAGTGTTTTTATTTTGGTTTTTGCCTTCCCTGGAGGCTGAGAGTGTGTCCTCTGATAACACAATTGAAATGTTTATCCTTAAAGCTTACCATTAACTGTGGTAAGCACCAAAAAGTCTTCACAGTACCAAATTGGGAGGGATAGCCAATACTCCAGAGGACAAGAGTAGGATTCAAAACTATCTTGACAGATTAGAGAGATGATGGGCCAAAACTAACAAAATGAAGTTTAACAGTGACAAATGCAAGATACTCCACTTTGGCAGGAAAAGCGAATTGCAAAGATATAGAATGGGGGATGCCTGGCTCAAGAGCAGTACATGTGAAAAAGATCTTGGAGTCCTCGTGGACAACAAGTTAAACATGAGCCAACAATGTGATGTGGTGGCAAAAAAAAGCCAATGGGATTTTGGCCTGCATCAATAGGAGCATAGTGTCTAGATCTAAGGAAGTCATGCTACCCCTCTATTCTGCTTTGGTTAGACCACACTGGAATATTGTGTCCAATTCTGGGCACCACAATTCAAGAGAGATATTGACAAGCTGGAATGTGTCCAGAGGAGGGCGACTAAAATCATCAAGGGTCTGGAGAACAAGCCCTATGAGGAGTGGCTTAAGGAGCTGGGCATGTTTAGCCTGAAGAAGAGACAGGTTAGTAAAAAAAAAATCTTGTCTGGATTCATGTCCAAGGAGACAAATCAGCTTCTGTACTCACCGAGTCAACCAGCAGTTTGGAGCAGAAGAAGCAAACGCAGCGGAGAACTTTCATTGTCTTGCCCAAGAAACCCACGTGGAAAACAGGCTTGGCCAGCTCAATGTGTCCAAAGTGGCCAGGACATTCTGTCATGTTGCCTGCCGGGTGGGAGCGAAAGGAGACACCATCAGCCCCTCTTTCTCAGAGAACCTCACCCAACAATTTGGTGGTTGGTGTCTTCCACCTCCGACTCTTACTTTCCTAATGAAGACATTCTACCCAATACCTGTTTGTTTCATTTAGATTCTGCCATTCTCTCAATATTGGATCAAATACATCAACTAATGCAAGTTACTCGGCTTCAAACATCAGTGATTTTTAAAAACAATTACAACTACCTCAGAACCACTAATTGAGAACCATTTTAAGAGCATGTAAAAATAAAATAAAATAAAATAAATGTAATAAATAATAACAGAGTAGAATAAATAATTTTGACTCGAGGATTAGCTGAAGGGGGCTTTTTCAGCCTTAAAAAGGGCTGAAAAACTAGGCTTATACTGGAGTACATACGGTATGTATGTGTCCTTATCTCTTTAAAGGGACTGGCTTAACCTCCGGTTTGCTAGTAAAATTGAATTACTGTGTCTAGTAAGAAAGTGTCACCACTGCTCAATGTAAGCAAAATTTGTTTCAAGTAAAAAAAAACAAACAACACTTTTAAACAATGTATAAAATTACATTCTGGCGATGTACATGAAGCATAAATGACTGAAGTAAGGGTTAGGGTGAATCTGTACACCTTTATTGACAGTGGGTGTCAATGAAAGCCCTAATCAACAGACTAACCTGCACAAGTCTGGCACCGCCCGGTCCTCTCAATGACACCTTGCCGAGGGTCCATCAAGCCCCCCAGCTTGGGGCGGCCCCCTTCTGTTGTCTCGGGGTACTTGATCCCCCCTTCCGTCACCGACATCCGTTTCTGGAAAGAAAAAACAAAGAAAAGCCAAAATCAGTATAGCCTTAGCATGGGCAAATTTTGTCCCTCTAGATATATTTTGGACTTCAACTCCCATAATTCCTAACAGCCTAACCATGCCCATGCCCAGTATTATACCCAATATAACAAGAAATTGCAAATTTCTTTAATTCTAGGATGCATTCAATTGTTAAAGACGTTTACATGGGGCAAATGCATTTCAGAATTGCAGAAATATAGTATTTTTATCCAAGTGTACCCAAAAACCATAAGGCACATCAAATCTATGAGAGGTTTGCTTTAGGAACAGTTATTCTATCTTCTTAATAGTTATTCTATTAACTAGGAACAGTTTTAGGAACAGTTATTCTATCTTCTTAATAATTTCCTTCAGTCCTGCCCCTGTGCTGGCAGGACTGAAGACCGACAGGTTGCAGGTTCAAATCCGGGGAGAGGTGGATGAGCTCCCTCTATCAGCTCCAGCTCCCCATGCAGGGACATGAGAGAAGCCTCCCACAAGAATGATAAAAACATCAAATCATCTGGGCGTCCCCTGGGCAACGTCCTTGTAGACGGCCAATTCTCTCACACCAGAAGCGACTTGCAGTTTTTCAAGTAGCTCCTGACATGACAAAAAAAAAAATAATTTCCTAAATGAATTTTATTCTTAAGGGTTAAGGAAGTCTCCAAAACTATGGAATTAATGCAATTTTGACACTTCTTCCTGGCACGACTCAATGCTATCGAATCCTGGGTGTTGTGGCTTCATGAAGTTCCAGGACTCTTTTTGGCAGAGTAAGTTAAAAAGCCTTATCAAACTACAACTTTTGGGATTCCACAGCATTGGACCATGGCTGTTTGAAGGGTTGTCAAACTGCACTGATTCTACAGTGTAGCTGCACTCCAAAACAAGACAGTGGGGCACAAGGTCGTTTTCCCACCAAGTAGCTATTTAATGCAATTTTTTTTAAAGCTCCAATACAAAGTGCAATGTCACATTCGATGCTATTCTCTCCTGTCAACTCAACTCTGTAACTGTAAAAAGAGTTCCAAGTACACAGCCAGAAACAAAGGGCAGCATGATCTGAAAGATCGGTTTTACATATTTCTCTCACTGCACATATTGGAAGGAAGGACAACAAAGAAAAACCAGTGGAAGTGTTGTGTGCAATGCAAGATTTATGCAGGGAGATTCTGGACAAAATCAAAGAGGTTTCGTATAGAAATACACAATTTATACAAAAATCTAAGTCTCCGATATTTACTCCATGTCCAGCAGCTCTGGTTGCTATAGAAATATATGACTCATACCAAAACTGACTCGACAGTAGCCTCCAAATAACAATGTTAGATAAACCAAGTCACCGTGTTATATGAAAATATGAGTGTTACAGGATTTAAATTCCCAAATGCTTCCACACTTGAAGGAATATCACCTCAGAAGTCCTTATAGCAGTGTTTTTCAACCTTCCTAATGTCAATGTATTGTCGAAGGCTTTCATGGCTGGAATAACTAGGTTCTTGTGGGTTTTTTCGGGCTATAGGGCCATGTTCTAGAGGCATTTCTCCTGACGTTTCGCCTGCATCTATGGCAAGCATCCTCAGAGGTCGCGACCCCTCAACACAGTTCCTCATATTGTCGTGACCCCGAACTATAGCATTATTTTTGTTGATACTTCATAACTGTAATTTTGCTACTGTTATGAATCGTAACGTAAATATCCAATATGCAGGTTGTATTTTCATTTACTGGACCAAATTTGGCACAAATACCCAATTACGCCCATATTTGAATACTGGTGGGGTTGGGGGGGATTGATTTTGTCATTTGGGAGTTGTAGTTGCTGGGATTTATAGTTCACCTACAATCAAAGAGCATTCTGAACTCCACCAACGATGGAAGTGAACCAAACTTGGCACACAGAACTCCCATGACCAACAGAAAATACTGGAAAGGGTTTGGTGGGCATTGACCTTGTGTTTGAGAGTTGTAGTTCACCTACATCCAGAGAACACTGTGGACTCAAACAATGATGTATCTGGACCAAACTTGGCGCGAATACTCAATATGTCCAAATGTGAGCACTGGTGGAGTTTGGAGAAACTAAAGCTTGACATTTGGGAGTTGTAGTAACTGGGCTTTATAGTTCACCTCCAATCAAAGACCATTCTGAACTCCACCAATGATAGAATTGGGTCAGGCTTCCCACACAGAACCCCCATGACCAACAGAAAATACTGTGTTTTATTATGGTCTTTGGCAACCCCTTTTACGACCCCCCCTCCGGGTCCTGACCCCCAGGTTGAGAAATGTTGCCTTATAGGATGGGGAACGCAACAGAAATACAGTTGGCCCCCCATATCCCCAAATTCTCCAGCTATGGATACAACCACCAACAGGTTGAAAATACTCCCCAAAATACAAATAAATCCACATATAAAACATGGACTTTGACGTTTTATGTTAGGGAACACCATTGATTTCAGTGACCCATAGTGGGTCAAACGCCAGTGGTGACCGCTGTATAGAAGTAATCTTGGAGGGAGTCTTGATTGCTGTTCTTCCCAAATAAAATCCCTCATTTATGTATAGTAAAGGGAGAGGTGGAGTAACATTCACAGTTTTAAGTTTCAGGTAAAGGCAATCCCCAGGTTACAGACATCCAACTTATAGATGACTCCTAGTTAAGAATAGGGCTGAGACAACAGGAAGTGAAAGAGATCTCCCTCTCAGATGGGAAATTCATTCCTGAAAGAATATTATCAAGGGAAAAAGTCTCTCAACTAAAGCCTTATCACCAATCCTTGTTTCCCTATGCTATCCAAAGCGCATCTATCTATATGGCTGGAGTAACACTTAAAAAAGACACCTGCTCTGACCTAGATACAAATTCAACTTAAGAACAAACCTACTAAATTTATTTATTTATATACTACTTTTCTCACCCCTGGAGGGAAGGGGAAGGGGAGGGGTCTCAAACTGGTTTCCAACATAATCCACGGCAAAATTCAATGCCTAAAACGTCATCTCAAATTAGCCACATATAATAGATTAAAACCATTAAAACTATAAATCACAAACACAACAGAAACATTTAAGCTTTGCATCCATCCCGAGGATATCTTAACTATTTCTATATTTATCATTCACTGAATGCCTTCTTGAACAACCAGGTATTGTTTCCTAAATGCTAGGAGGGAGGGGACAATCTGATTTGGGGAGTTTCACAGATGAGGGGCCACTACCAAGAAGGCCCTGTCTCTCGTCCCTGCCAATCGCACCTGCAAAGGCAGTGGGACTGAGAGCAGGGCCTCCCCAGCAGATCTTAATGTTCTAGCTGGCTCACAAAGGGATATGCATTCAGATAGGTAAGTGGAACCTAACCGGTCTATAACTTGGGGACTGCCTCAACTTTGAGTATTATTGAGTATTATTATTCTGCTTGAGTATTATTTGAGTATTTTGAGTATTATTATTGAGTATTATTCTGCTTTATCTCCCCAAAGGAAGACAAGATGAATAAAAGCCTTCCAATGTAATGCAAAATTAAATAAAGCCCTCAGTGGAAGTATAGAATACAATAAAATGACTAAAATGAATAAATAAAAGCCTCCAAATATCATGCAAAAATAAATAATATAAATCAATAAAATAACAATATATTGGATAGAACACTCCAAAAGGTAATGCAAGAATGCATAAAAGTTTCCAGTGGCAATGTGAAAATAAATAAAAGCCTCCAAATGTCATCATGAAATATATATATATATATATACACACACACACACAATATAGGGATTTTTTTAAAGTAAAGCAAGAATGCACAAAGTATTCTGAGTGCAATGAAAAATAAATACCAGCCTCCAAATGTCATACAAAAACTAATGAAATATCATAAAGGAATAAAAGAATAAGAATAATATAAATCAAAATAAATTGATAAAACCCAAAATGTAATGCAAGATTGCATAAAATCTTGCAAATGCAATGTAAAAATAAAGAAATAAAAACCTCCAAATGTCATTCAAAAACTAATGAAATATTGAGGAATAAAAGAAGAAGAATATAAATAAATGCTTAAAAAAGCCCAAATGCGTAAAATTTTGCAAATGTGATGTAAAAATAAATAAAAGCCTCCAAATGTCATGGAAAAGCTAATGAATTATTATAAAGGACAATAATAATAATAATAATAATAATAATAATAATAATAATAATAATAATATAAATAAATGGATAAGAAAACCCAAAATGTAATGCAAGAATGCACAAAATCTTTATAAAGGAATAAAATATAAATCTAAATAAATGGATAAGAAAACCCAAAATGTAATGCAAGAATGCACAAAATTTTGCAAATGTAAGGTATAAATAAATAAAAGCCTCCAAATGTCATGCAAAAACTAATGCAATATTATAAAAGAATAACATAATATAAATATAAATAATATATAGAAATGGATAAGGAAGCTCAAAATGTAATGCAAGAAAGCATAAACTCTTGCAAATAACATAATATAATATGTAATATATAATATAATGAATTTACAAATTTAAGGTATTAATAAATAAAAGCCTCCAAATGTCATGCAAAAACTAATGCCATATTATAAAAGAATAACATAATATAATTATAAACAATATAAAGAAATGGATAAGGAAGCTCAAAAAGTAATGCAAGAATGCATAAACTCTTGCAAATAACATAATATAATATGTAATAGATATATAATATAATGAACATAATAAAAACATAATATAAATAAATGGATACGAAAACTCAAAATATAATGTAATAAATATATAATATAATGAAGATAATAAAAAAACATAATATAAAGAAATGGATACAAAAATTCAAAATATGATGTAATAAATATATAATATAATTAATATAATAAAAAACATAATATAAAGAAATGGATATGAAAACTCAAAATATAACATAATAAATATACAATATAATGAATATAATAAAAAATATAAATAAATGGATACGAAAACTCAAAATATAATGCAAGAATGCATAAACTCTTGCAAATAATATAATAAATATATAATTGAATAAAAATAATAAGAGCGTAATATAAATATAAATAAATGGATAAGAAAACCCCAAATATAATGCAAGAATGCAAATAATATAATAAATATAATAAAAAGCATAATGAATAAATAAGAAAACCCAAAATATAATGTAATAAATATATAATAAATATAATAAAAACATAATATAAATATAAATAAATGGATACGAAAACTCAAAATATGATGTAATATATAATATAATGAATATAATAAAAAAGCATATTATAAATATAAATGGATAAGAAAACCCAAAATATAAAGCAAGAATGCACAAAATCTTGCAAATGCCAGGTAAAAATAAAACGAAAAGCCTCCTGATGTCATGCCAAAACAAATAATATAAATGAATTAAAAATAATAATATAAATATATGTAAAATAGGGAATCATTAACCCAATTATTCCTCCCATCCATTGCAAAGCTAAATGACAACAGGGAAAGAAAGGGTGGCATTATTATGATTATTGTGTTTGTTTGGTTTGTCTTTTTTTGGGGGGGTGCACCAGCATGGGGGGGGGGGGCGGGGGGCGTACCATCTCATCCGGACTGAGGATGCCGAACTGCACGCGCTTGATGGTGCGCAGTGGGCATGCGCTGTCCCCGGAGGGCGCCCCCCCGTGCATCTTGGCGGCGGRGGCTCTGCTCCTCCCGGGGTCACGTGACGCAGCCGCCTCGGCTCTGCCTCCGCCTCACAAGCCCGCCGCCAGTCAGGAAGGAGGCGTCGACGGAGGAGGAGCGCCGCCCTTCTCTCCTCTTCTCTCCTCTCCCCTTCCCCGCTGCTTCTCCTCCTCACACAGACACTTCGCCGACCGATACACCGCCTCACGCCGCTACTCCCGGACTCCTCCCGGTGGCCGGCCGGCCGTCCGACAATCTCCACTCGCCCCCACCGCGACCACGTCCAGCCGCCTTCTCCCCTCCCTGCTATCCTTCCCCTCCGCGCTCTACAGCGCTTCTGAGCCTGTGGCGCTCTGCCGCGGCTTTAAATAGGCTCACCCCCTCTACGGGGATGCACGGGCAGGGCGGCAGGGGCGGTGACGGCGACTGCGGGCGGGGCCGCGGCTGCGTCGTCGCTGAGAAAGAGGAGGGCGGGGCTTAGCCGGAGAGCAAGAAAATACGAAGGCGGGGTTGTGGAAGGGGGAAAGGGCGAAACCATTTCTCAGGAAGGGGAGAAGAGAAGTATGTTTTGTTTCCTTTTGTAGCTCTACTACCCCTTCCACACTATCATATAACCCACAATATCAAGACAGAAAATCCCACAATATCTGCTTTGAACTGGGTTATGATCTAGTACAATAAACTATATATATATATATATTATATCATATTACATTATATCAAATATAGTATTATATATATTGTGGTATAATAATATACTACAGTATAATAGAGAGATAGATAGTACTGTAATAAACTATATTATATAATACAATAAACTATATATATGCTGGTCGCTTTGGTGCTCTGACCTATTTATTTATTTATTTATTTATTTACTTTGCTTATATACCGCTGTATCTCAAGCCCGAAGGCGACTCACAGCGGTTCACAAACAGTAAAAACAGTAGAAACAGCAGTGGTTCCATACAACATATAACAATTGACTTAACACATTATCCATAAAATTACCAATAAGCAATTACAATGCACAATTATTACAAAAAACAACCGTACCCAATCTTCTCATCATCCAAGTGTAGTCCAGGTTCGTCGTCCATTGTTCCATTCCTATGTTCCATTACCAGATTGCACTAAATTATAATATATATATATATATTATATCATATTACATTATATCAAATAGAGTATTATATATATTGTGGTATAATAATATACTACAGTATAATAGAGAGATAGATAGTACTGTAATAAACTATATTATATAGTACAATAAACTATATATATGCTGGTCGCTTCGGTGCTCTGACCTACAAGAAGCACTGCCTGAATATCAAGCAAAAGTGGGTGCTAGAAACAATATCATACGAAAGCTGACTGGCACAACCTGGGGATCACAACCAGACACAGTGAAGACATCTGCCCTTGCGCTATGCTACTCTGCTGCTGAGTATGCATGCCCAGTGTGGAACACATCTCACCACGCTAAAACAGTAGATGTGGCTCTTAATGAGACATGCCACATCATCACGGGGTGTCTGCGCCCTACACCACTGGAGAAATTACACTGTTAGCCGGTATTGCACCACTTGACATCCGCTGGGAAGTAGCAGCCAATAGTGAAAGGACCAAGGCAGAGACATCTCCAGCTCATCCCTTGTTTGGGTATCAGCCAGCACGTCAACGACTTAAATCAAGAAATAGTTTTCTAAGATCTACAGAGACACTCGCTGGAACACCTCAGCAAGCGAGAGTCCGAAAGTGGCAGGCTCAAACCCAGAACCTCAACCAATGGCTGATACCAAATGAGAGACTCCCCCCTGGGCACACAGAAGACTGGGCGACTTGGAAGGCGCTGAACAGACTGCGCTCTGGCACCACGAGATGCAGAGCCAACCTTCAGAAATGGGGCCACAAAGTGGAATCCACGACATGCGAGTGCGGAGAAGAGCAAACCACTGACCACCTGCTGCAATGCACCCTGAGCCCTGCCACAGGCACAAGGGAGGACCTTCTTGGGGCAACACCAGAAGCACTCCAAGTGGTCAGATACTAGTCAAAGGACATTTAACCAACTACCAAACTCACAAGTTTTGTATTTGTCTGTTTGTTTGCTTTGTTCTGTTAGAAATGTAACTGTCCCTTCTGGCAGTGGCTGGTCATTTGTGTAGATACTGAACATGGATGGGGCAAGCACGCTCCCCTGAGGCAGGCCGTTCTTCTGTTTCCGCCATCTGCTTCTCTGGCCTTGGAACTCAACAAAAAAGCTCCTGTTTTGTAGCAGGTTTCCTATGAGGCGGGTGAGGTGGTCGTCCTTTGTGATATTATACATTTTTCTCAGGAGGAGGCGGTGGTTCACAGTATCATAGGCTGCTGACAAGTCTATGAAGACAGCTCCTGTGATCTGCTGCTTTTCAAAGCCATCTTCTATGTGCTGAGTCAGGTTCAGCACTTGCGATGTGCAGCTTTTGCCTTTTCTGAAGCCAGCTTGCTTCAGAATATATAATACCACATAATATAATAATAATACAATATAGAAATGTGTAGTAATAATATTTTAATACAATACTAATCTATTAAATATGGAACTACCGATAATATATAATAATATATAATGATATACTCTATTATTATTGAAAGCATAATAATTCCTCTGATTCACTGTAATTGCAACCAGGTTAAATTTTTACTTTATTATCACTTAAATTGTTCCTTGCAACCCCAAAACATGCCATTAATATATTTTTTTATCCATCACAGACTATTAACTAATTTTGTGCAATTAAATTGAAACTGCAGCGTGCAAACTTTTGCATGCAAACAGACAAATATGGTTTCTCAAGCTTGCTTTCTTTCCAGAATTAAATCAAAGCATCATCCCAACTTTAAAATGTTTCTGGTCCCAAGAGGAAAATCTTAACATAGCTCAAAACCATCTATTTTGGCAGACAAAAAGATTACATAGATAGGTACTTTCTTGCTCCCCCCTTTTCGGCTAATGGTACAGTCCGGGCGAAGAAGGCGGGCCCTCCTCCCAACTTTCGGGAGAAATTCAACCCGCCTCTTTGAATATTCATAAGCCGAGCTGGGCGGGAAAAGAAAGGCCGGGAGGCGTGGCCACCTTCCGAAGTTTGCCGATGATGTCCGAAGGGGGGCCGAGGGCGGAGAGAGGGATTCATCTCCCAGCTCGCTTTTGTCGAGAGCGAGGTCGAGAGGGTTGGAACGTTCCCGGAAGCGGCCTTGAAAGCCTCGCGCTCGCGTAGTTGACGTCGCCGGAGAGGGCGCACAGCGGGTCGGGCGCTGTACTTAGGAAACACCGCGGCTTTGGGGCCTACCTCCGGAACTGGGTTTGGCCTTGGCGGGAAGACAGGAAAAGCGGTCTCGGGCGGGATTTGCGTCGCAGAGGGTTAGGAAGGCTGCTGGGTCTTTGTGTCTTGAGGGAAAGATGGAGGATTTAGTTGGGGAGGTGATAAATAAAATATTATTACATTATATTATTATTATGAAAGGTTTACATTCGCTGTTGGGGTGTTTTCTTTGTTTATCTTTGTTTTTAATATATTTAATATATATGTTTAAAATGTCACTTTTCCCTAAATGCTTGGAGCCAGAAGTGTTTAGAAATTTGAATTATTATTATTATTTGGATTTTGGAATATTTTCTTACATACACACACACACATATATATAAATATATATGTTTAAAATGTCACTTTACTCGAAATGTTTGGAACCAGAAGTGTTTAGAAATTTGGATTATTATTATTATTATTATTATTATTTGGATTTTGGAATATTTTCTTACACACACACACACATATATATGTTTAAAATGTCACTTTTCTCGAAATGTTTGGAGCCAGAAGTGTTTAGAAATTTGGATTATTATTATTATTTGGATTTTGGAATATTTTCTTACACACATACACACATATATATGTTTAAAATGTCACTTTTCTCAAAATGTTTGGAGCCAGAAGTGTTTAGAAATCTGAATTATTATTATTATTTGGATTTTGGAATATTTTCTTACACACACACACATATATATGTTTAAAATGTCACTTTTCTCGTAATGTTTGAAGCCAGAAGTGTTTAGAAATTTGTATTATTATTATTATTTGGATTTTGGAATATTTCCTTACACACACACATATATAAATATATATGTTTAAAATGTCACTTTTCTCAAAATGTTTGGAGCCAGAAGTGCTTAGAAATTTGGATTATTATTATTATTATTTGGATTTTGGAACATTTTCTACACATAACGAGACATTTTGTAGGTGGGCCCCAAGTCTGAACGCGGAAGTGTATTTATGTAACTTATAATCAGCCTGATGCTAACGTTATTCTCGGTATTTTAAAATCATTTTGTGTATAGAGAAAACAGATCTGAGTGAACCACCAGAAAGCAAAGGAGTCACACTATTTGTGTGGAGTCCATTTTGTAACAGAGCGTTTTGGCGTTTTAGCTAAAAGAAACTCGATCGGTAGTAATTGTCGTAATATTAATAATAATTATTTGTATGTTACTTGCTTCTCTTCACGAATTCTGAGGGCGAATCCTGGATATTGTCATTTAGAGAAGCCCCTGGACTCTTTAGCAGAGAAAGTTTAAAGGTATTTTACATCTACAACTCCCATAATTATGGAGCTTTGAGCCATTGCAGTCAAAGTGGTGTCAAACTGCATTAATTCTGTGATGTAGACGCACCCTGAGTTGAGACATTCAGGAAATTGTGGTGAGGGGATGTAACAGGTCTTTGGGGCCAGTTGGGGGAGGTTGGTATCACTGAATGTATTGGGTTTAAGATCTAAGGTTTTGTAATCCTTGGAGGGCCTCAAGGAACACAAAAACTGGCCCGAGGGTCACATGTGGCATGCCTTTCCCCCACCCTTTGGGTTCCAAGAATAAAGTTAATTATAATGGGCAATGCAACTCTATTATGTGAGGGCCGAGTGTTTGGTTTTCGATGGTGAACTACCATCTGGGCCCAGAGAAAGCTAACCGGGGAGGGAGATATGTGAGTGGGTTGCAAAGTAAGAAGGGTTTAAATAGAGGCAAGAAAGTGAGTCATGAAAGAAATATTTCAGGTAGCCATGAGGCTACTCAGAAATGCCTGTGAGGAGGTTCTCGTACAGGCACCCCCCAAGTTACAAACAACTATATTGTCGAAGGCTTTCATGGCCAGAATCACTGGGTTGTTGTAGGTTTTTTGGGGGGATATATGGCCATGTTCTAGAGGCATTCTCCCCTGAAATGTCAGGAGAGAATGCCTCTAGAACAGGGGTCTTCAAACTTTTTAAACAGAGGGCCAGGTCACAGTCCCTCAAACTGTTGGAGGGCCTGATTATAATTTTAAAAAAAATGAATTAATTCCTATGCACACTGAACATACCTTATTTGTAGTGCAAAACACTTAAAAACAATACAATAATTAATAATGAATAATAATTTTAACAAATACAAACTTATTAATATTTCAGTGGGAAGTGTGGGCCTGCTTTTGGCTGATGAGATAGGATTGTTGTTGTTGTGTGTGCTTTCAAGTCATTTCAGACTTAGGTTGACCCTGAGCGAGGGCCGGGTAAATGACCTTGGAGGGCCGTATCCGGCCCCCGGGCCTTAGTTTGAGGACCCCTGCTCTAGAACATGACCATATAGCCCGAAAAACCCTACAACAACCCTACAAACAACTAATTAAGAATGGGGCTGAGACAACAGGAAGTGAGGGAAATCTACCCCTCAGAAGGGAAATTCACTTTTGGAAGAGTTATTTTCCTGGGGAAAAGGTGTCTCCACTGGTCCTTGTATCCACAACAAGGTAGTTCAGGGATCTTCAAACTTTTTAAACAGAGGGCCAGGTCACAGTCCCTCAAACTGTTGGAGGGCCGGATTATAATTTGGAGGAAAAAAAACCATGAATGAATTCCTCTGCACACTGCACATATCTTATTTGTAGTGCAAAAAACACTTTAAAACAATGCAATAATTAAAATGAAGAACAATTTTAACAAATATAAATTTATTAGTATTTCAATGAGAAGTGTGGGCCTCTTTTTGGCTGATGAGATAGGGTTGTTGTTGTTGTTGTGTGCTTTCAAGTCGTTTCAGACTTAGGTTGACCCTGAGCGAGGGCCGGGTAAATGACCTTGAAGGGCCGCCCCTGGACCTAAATTTGAGGACCCCTGAGCTAGTTCATATAGTATTTTATGTAGTATTTTAAGGGTGCATCTTGCCATTGATTTATGTAGTATTTTAAGGGTGTATTTCATATTGTATTTAATAATCTGGTTTTTATGTAACGTATATACTTGAATATAAGCCGACCCGAATATAAGCCGAGGCACCTAATTTTACGACAAGAAACTTGGAAAATGTATTGACTCGAGTATAAGCCGAGGGTGAAAAATGCAGCTGCTACTGAAAATCATCAGTAGGTTAAACATTTTTGTGTATTTACATAAAACTGTAATTTAAGATAAGACTATCCTACTCTGATGATTATTCTAATCTTCTTCAATGTCAATGTGTTTACATATCCTTCCAATAATAATAATGTAATAACAATAATAGAATAAATAATGGAAATGTAATAACAGTAACAGAGTAAAATAATAAATGTAACAATAATACATAGAATAAAATAATAAATGTAATAAAATAATAGTACAGTAAAATAATGTAAAGGCAATAATAATAAATAGAGTAAAATAATAAATGTAATAAAATAATACTAATAACAGAGTAAAATAATAAATAACCTTGACTCGAGTATAAGCCTAGGAGAACTTTTTTAGCCTAAAAAGGGGCTGAAAAACTAGGCTTATACTCGAGTATATACAGTATTTGTTTGTCCTATATGTGAGAGACCTAAGGTCTAAGATTGAATAAACTAGAACACAACAAGCCAAATTGTTCAAAATTCAATTATCACAGGAACAGAAAGTGAGGGGAAATCTTCCCAACAGGGACATAGACAGCAAAACAAACACCACAGGTGTGTTAACCCTTCCTTATGCTATCCAATGCTATATGGCTGGGGTTACACTTTTTAAAAAATCTACTTGTTCTGATTTACTTACAAATTCAACTGAAGAACAAACCTGCAGTAATTTTGGGGCTGCCTGTACTAAGAAAGGTTTAGTTCTTACAGAGACAGGAAGCAAATCAGGAGGAATGGGGAGAGGGTGGAATGGGTTTGTCTTTGGGGAAATATTGCAAAATGGCAAGTTTCAGTTGTAATAAATAGCTCAAGAGAGACAGGTTTGTGGATTGGAATCCAGTTTGAGCTCTAGCTTCAGGAATCAAGCTATGAATGGTTTGATACTTCCTGGTTGGTGAGACAAGGAAGAATGGCACTAATTGATGGTGTTAAATGGAAGTTTCCTTGAAAACAAGGTGAGAATCAACAAGTCCTTCCAGATAAGGTTGAACTCCATTTCCCAGCAGCTTCACTCGGCATAATCAAGGATGAAAAGGGCTGAAAACATACAGAAAACACCATAATTCTTATCTCCAAGAAGAGGAATCTTGGGTTGAAAAATTATATTTGAAGAAGGAATGTCTGTGAGAAAATAATTACATGTTTTTAATTAGGAAGGATGATCTTGGTAAAATTGAGTGAAAAAAAATCACATTTTAAGCATCAGATACCTTGAATGTATCTCAAAGATTTATATACCACAACTCTTCAATCTGGCTTCCAGAGCAGTTTATAGATAGTTGGGCAAACACAAATAAAATGTAACAAGAAGTTAAAAGTATACTTAAAAGCTTGGGAAAGTAATAATGCATTTATTATGTTTTTGTTTGAGTATTTTTGAACTACTATCCGAAGGCTCACCATTTCAGAGGGGTGAGTAACATCAATGTGTTTGATAATATAAGTATTCAGTTTGCAGGTAGAGATTTCTGAGGAGGGGATTCCTCAAAAAGGACATTCCAGGAAAGAAAAAAATGCCTTCTCCTCCTTGGTGTTTCCTTAATTCTAGTGGCTAGGACACCTGAAAAGTAGCTAAAACTAGCAGATATTCTTTTGGGTGCCTCAATTTTCCCAAATGAAATGCCTACCTGTGTGACTGCATCTCCATATATGAACCCACACGATCCCTTCGATCATCTGGAGAGACCCTGCTCACGATCCCACCTGCGTCGCAAGCGCGTTTGGTGGGGACGAGGGACAGTGCCTTCTCTGTAGCGGCCCCCCCGACTCTGGAACTCTCTCCCCAAGGACATCAGACAAGCCCCAATGTTGGCAGTCTTTAGGAAGAGCCTGAAGACCTGGCTGTTCCAGTGTGCCTTTTCCAGAATAGGAAACCCCTAGCATCATGTCCCAAAAGCACTTTGTTAGAGATTTAGGATTCTCTGCACATTGCACCTACCTCCAAAAACCTCTACATTTCACCTGTCATATCCAGCACTTTTAAATTTGTCCGTTTATTTGGCCCGGACTTAGGTTTTTAAATGCGTCATGGTGTTATTGTTTTTAGTGTTTTATTGTTTTGCTTGATGTTTATTATTTGCTTTATGAGTTTTACTGTTGTATTTGTATGCTGTTGTTTTGTTGGTGGCCTTGGCCTTTGTAAGCCACATCGAGTCCTTCGGGAGATGTTAGCGGGGTACAAATAAAGCTAATAAATAAATAAATAAATTCATGGAGTAATAGATTCTGTACAGAACTGAGAAAGCACCTCCATCTTCTGGGGTCAGTTGTAGACATAATACATAGTACTTCCTTCTTCTTCTTCTTCTTTTTTTTTTTTTTTTTTTTTGCTGTGGAACAATTATTATTTATTTACATCACTTATATCCCGCCCATATCAGCCCGCAGGCGACTCAGGGCGGTCTACATATCGGCACAATTCGATGCCATCAATACAATACAAAAGCAAAAACAGTTAAGTGCAATTATACAAAAAAGACAGTGCAATGACAATTTAAAAAGAGCTATATCCTCTCATTCTAATCCTCGTCCATTTCATCGTCTTGGCCGTTCCTGGGTCATTCTCCATCTCAAGCTTGACTATCTATTCTGGGGTTCTGAATGCCTGCTTTTCACTCTCTTATGAAAGGTCAGGAGGGAGGGGGCTGATCTAATATCCCTAGGCAAGGAGTTCCACAGCC
>NW_026847660.1:4125309-4188489 GCF_025583915.1 Anolis sagrei ordinatus
GCTGGATGGCCATCTGTCAGGGGTGATTTGAATGCAATATTCCTGCTTCTTGGCAGAATGGGGTTGAACTGGCTGGCCCATGAGGTCCCTTCCAACTCTTTGATTCTATGATTCTATAAATAAAGCTTTATTATTATTATTATTATTATTATTATTATTATTATTATTATTATTATTATTAAATTAGAAGTGACACCCCTCAAAGAGGAGCCAGGTGCAGCTCCTGAAGTTGCTTCCCCTTTTGTTTTGGCTCACACTTAAGATTACCATATTGTGCAAATTTAATGCATGTCCTAATTTTGTTAATTTAGCCCCAAAAAGTGAGCATTATATATGAATAAATATTATATTTTGTGGAATATGCCACCTAGGTTTTACCAGTTGCGGCTGTGCTTTAACTGTAAGTAAGAGATTGTAGTTCTGAATAAAGGAAGGGATTTAAAAAACAAGTTGGAGAAAGAGATAGTGGGTGGAAATGGAGAGCTCTGTGTTGTAGCAGTAGGGAAGAGGGCTGGACATGCTTTTCCTTTCTTGCCTGCTCTTTGTATTTGCGTCGTCCCGGCAGATGGCGCAGGCACACCGCTTAACCCCCAGAAGGCACTTTCGGCCATCCCATCCAATCCGGGATTCCAGCCAGCAAAGCCGAGGCTGAAAATGGCTGCGAGGCCTTGGGTTTGCCTCAGCAAAACAGAGCCTGGCTTCCTTTCTCTGTATATATGTCCCATTTTATTCAAGCTGCGTTTGCTCTTGTCTGGGCTATTGGTGGCCTTTTGACTGTGCTGGGTAATGTATTCTAGGCTTAGCAAGGTGTTGTGGAACTCAGAAATAGGAGGCACCTTGGGCAGAAGTTGGCCACCTTGAGTCCCTATATTTATTTATTTATTATTATTTATTTACAGCTTTTATATTCCGCCCTTCTCACCCCGCAGGGGACTCAGGATTAAACCCTATATGGTTCCAGCCCAGTGTATCTGTCCGAATGGATCTCCCTCTACGTCCCACTCCGGAATCTAAGATCTTCTGGGGAGGCCCTGCTCTCGACCCCGCCTCTATCACAAGTGAGATTGGCGGGGATGAGGAGCAGGGCCTTCTCGGTGGTGGCCCCCCACCTGTGGAATTCACTCCCCGGGGAAATTAGATCTGCAACATCGCTCCTTTCCTTTAGGAAAAAACTAAAAACATGGATCTGGGACCAGGCATTCGGACAATCGGGCAGATAAAGAAAGAACTTTGACGATGACTAGGAAATGATTAATGGATTAGATCTATGGAACTCTGAAAAACGAAATGCTGATCATGAGAATGGTTTTTATACGATGTTTTATATGATGTGTTATGTATTGGTTGTTTGATTGTTTTAATTGTGATAATTGCTTTTAACTATAGTTTTGTATATTATGTGTAATCTGTATAGGCATCAAATTGTGCCTTTTTTGTAAGCCGCCCTGAGTCCTCCTTCGGGGGTTGAGAAGGGCGGGGTAAAAGCACCCGAAATAAATAAATAAATAAATTACAGTGTACACATATATGGCAAACATTCAATGCCAAATTTTGACATACAAACATATGCAGACATACACAGAGGCTATTTAACTTTTTCTGGCCACCAGGGGAGCTGTTGCTTTCATCGTCCATCTGTGACGCTGATGAAGCACTTCCGCATTCCCCGCATGCTTCCCCGCTGGAATGCTTTGCTGGAGTCTTCTTTATGGCCTCATAAATCAGTTAATTTAGCCTCCCCACACTTTAAGGTGGTACCTAATTTCCTACTTGACAGATGCAACTGTCTTTCGGGTTGCAAAGGTCGACAACAGGCTACACACAATTGGTTGGAAACCCACTCCAACCCGGGCTGGCTTCGAACTCATGACCTTTTGGTCAGAGTGATCTTAATGCAGCTGACACTCAGCCAGCTGCGCCACAATCCCAGAATAGTGGGATGGAAATAAACAAGGAGGTTTTGATCATAGGAGGAAAGACAAAGAGGATGCGAAAGGACTTGTGGAGTCAATTGTGGCTAAAGATGTCTCAATTCAAATCAAGCCTGGTTAGGTCTGACTGTCTTTATGGGGAGAGGGGCAAGGAATCAATATGTGACTGTGAATATCTGGAAGCGGAATTCAGGTGCACCCACCCTTGGGTCCTTTCTATGAGGGAAATCCCTGTAATGTGGTTTTGTGAGGCTACGCCCCAAATGTAAAGGGTCAGCTCAGGCCGCGTCCCTCTCTTTGACCCGCTTTCCCTGCTCCTCCGGCAAGCCTTGTTGTGTGAAATCTTCCATTCTCCGGGGAGCACACGTCTGATGTGCGTTCATAAATACCAATGCCATCTGCTTGTCACGGACGTCTGATGCCTTAAAGTGCCTCTGATTACATTTGCATTTTAATGAGGTGCTTGGAGCACAAGAGCCTCTTTTCCGGGGCTCCCACGGCGGCAACACCGCTTCCCGTTCCTCTCCTCCACCCCCCTCGCTCCCCCCATAAGTCGAAGTTCGTTTTATAACCAAATACTGTGAATAAAAAAGGTCTTTCCACACTGACGTAAGTGTCTTGCCGCATTTTTTGCTTCAAGGGGTGGGAGCTTACCAGCTGACGCTCTCCTCTCTCAAGATGCTGTTCGAGTTGGCAGCTATTTTTTTAAAATAAGCCCTCGAGGTTTCTAGTCCTCATGAAGGGGGCAGGAGAGGATTCACAGCGGTTTGTTTAAAGGGCTTTGAGAGAATGAGAGGCCGCAAGAAAGCGTTGGATTGTCTGCGTTTGTTGCTCTCCAAATCTGGGCTGCCAAGTCATGGCTCTGGAATTTAGAAATATCAGCACTTGTGGTCAGCTCAGCTGGTAAAAGGGGGGGCTCTTTGCACGGTGCATCCTGCCAGGAATTGTCTCTCAAAACAGGAAAAACCACAAAAGGTTTAGGGTGCGTGGTGTTCTCTCGCAAGGCCCGGTCTTGCTGGAAACACGAGCTCTCAAGCAATCAAGAGGGACTTAATATGGTGGGCTTAATACAACAGGACTCACCAAATGCTTCCTCTTCATCCTGGAAAGAAATGACAAGTGGAGTGCCGCAGGGTTCTGTCCTGGGCCCGGTCCTGTTCAACATCTTTATTAATGACTTAGATGAAGGGCTAGAAGGCAGGATCATCAAGTTTGCAGACGACACCAAATTGGGAGGGAGAGCCAATACTCCAGAGGACAGGAGCAGGATTCAAAACGATCTGGACAGATTAGAGAGATGGGCCAAAACTAACAAAATGAAGTTCAACAGTGACAAATGCAAGATACTCCACTTTGGCAGGAAAAACGAAATGCAAAGATACAAAATGGGGGACAATGCCTGGCTCGAGAGCAGTACGTGTGAAAAAGATCTTGGAGTCCTCGTGGACAACAAGTTAAACATGAGCCAACAATGTGATGTGGCGGCAAAAAAAGCCAATGGGATTTGGCCTGCATCAATAGGAGCATAGTGTCTAGATCTAGGGAAGTCATGCTACCCCTCTATTCCGCTTTGGTTAGACCACACCTGGAATATTGTGTCCAATTCTGGGCACCACAATTGAAGGGAGATATTGACAAGCTGGAATGTGTCCAGAGGAGGGCGACTAAAATGATCAAGGGTCTGGAGAACAAGCCCTATGAGGAGCGGCTTAAGGAGCTGGGCATGTTTAGCCTGAAGAAGAGAAGGCTGAGAGGAGATATGATAGCAATGTATAAATATGTGAGAGGAAGCCACAGGGAGGAGGAGGGAGCAAGCTTGTTTTCTGCTTCCTTGGAGACTAGGACGCGGAACAATGGCTTCAAACTACAAGAGAGGAGATTCCATCTGAACATGAGGAAGAACTTCCTGACTGTGAGAGCCGTTCAGCAGTGGAACTCTCTGCCCCGGAGTGTGGTGGAGGCTCCTTCTTTGGAAGGTTTTAAACAGAGGCTGGATGGCCATCTGTCGGGGTGATTTGAATGCAATATTCCTGCTTCTTGGCAGGGGGTTGGACTGGATGGCCCATGAGGTCTCTTCCAACTCTTTGATTCTATGATTTTATGAAACGTGGGATTTCTTGGATGCACGTCAGAAATACCCCAGAGACGGATGAGTGTGGATAACCAGAACTGTGGACTGGGACATACTGGTTTCAGATCTTGCTACAGGTGGCTTGGAGGCAAACCTCTTAACAACTGTGTCTACAATATGAGTGTAACTTTAATTACTTTGGTCATTATACAGTGCCTTCAAGTAGACTAGATTTATAGAAAAGCCCACAATGGCCATCTTGTCCAATCCCATTCTGCCAGGCAGTAAGACTCCACCAAAGCCTTCCCAATGGATGACCATCCAACCTCTATTTAAAGCAGTGGTTCTCAACCTTCCTAATGCCTCTTAATACAGTTCTTCATGTTGTGGTGACCCCAACAATAAAATTGTTTTTGTTGCTACTTAACTAATTTTGCTAACGTTATAAATTTTAATGTAAATATCTGATATACAGGATGTATTTTCATTCGCTGGACCAAATTTGGCACAAATACCCAATACGCCCAAAATTTAATACTGGTGGGGTTGGGGGTGGGTTTGATATTGTTATTTGGGATTTACAGTTCACCTACAATCAAAGAGCATTCTGAACTTTACCAATGATGGAATTGAACCAAACTTGGCACACAGAACTCCCATGACCAACAGGAAATACTGGAAGGGTTTAGTGGGCATTGACCTTGAGTTTTGGAGTTGTAGTTCACTACATCCAGAGAGCATTGTGGACTCAACAATGATGGATCTGGACCAAACTATGGCGGAGTTTGGAGAGAATAGACCTTGACATTTGGGAGTTGTAGTTGCTGGGATTGATAGTTCACCTACAGTCAAAGAGCATTCTGAACCCCACCAACAATGGAATTGAACCAAACTTCGCACACAGAACTTCCATGACCAACAGAAAGTACTGGAAGGTTTTGGTGGTCATTGGCCTTCCATTTTTGAGCTGTAGTTCACCTACAGAGAGCTGTAGTTCACCTACAGCGAGCTGTGGACTCAAACACTGGTGGAATTTGGGGATAATAGACCTTAACATTAATCCCATTGTAGTTGCTGGGATTTATAGTTCCCCTACAGTCAATGAGCATTCTGAACCCCACCAACAATAGAATTGGGCCAAGCTTCTCACACAGAACCCCCATGACCAACAGAAAATACTGTGACAGACCTCACAACCTCTGAGGATGCTTGCCATAGATGCAGACGAAACGTCAGGAGAGAATGCTTCTAGTACAAGGCCATACAGCCCGAAAAACCCACAACAACCCAGAAAATACTGTGTTTTCTGATGGTGTTTGGTGACCCCTCTGACACCCCCCAAGGGTCCTGAACCCCAGGTTAAGAAACACTGATGTAAAGTTCCGGAGAAGGAGGGTCCACTGGTCTCTCAGGTAGCACATTCCACTAATGATGGTCTTTGGGGGTCTATTCCAACTCAGTGGTTCTATGAGAAGGGTGTTCTATGGCACAGGAGAAGCTAGAGAGAGAAACCTGGAAGGAGAAGGGCAGGAAGAAGGGCTTCAGGAAACCACAGAGAGCACATAGCACCTCAAATCAATCTGGAACTTGTTCAAAAAGCCGCAGCACCACCACTACCATCCAAGCAAGAGACGGAGTAGACCATTCCTTAGGTGATCCCTTGTAGTCCGAGGATGATGGTCCTCCAAGTTCGGTGTCCTGGGTTTGGGTTCGTAGGTGGCTGTGGACCCTCTTCTTGCTCTGCATCTTCTCCCCCAGTGAGGGCATTGGTTTCCAGGTGGGAGGCGGTCTCGGTCGGGGTTGGCTTGACACGCCTTCCTCTTGGCACGTTTTTCTCTTTCACCCTCCATTTGTGCCTCTTCAAATTCTGCAGCACTGCTGGTCACAGCTGACCTCCAGCTGGAGCGCTCAAGGGCCAGGGCTTCCCATATAAATGCCAGAGTTTTTAAGGTTAGCTTTGAGCCCATCTTTCAATCTCTTTTCCTGCCCACCAACATTCCATTTTCCGTTCTTGAGTTTGGAGTAGAGCAACTGCTTTGGGAGACAGTGGTCAGGCATCCAGACAACGTGGCCGATCCAGCGGAGTTGATAGCGGAGGACCATTGCTTCAAACTGGTGGTCTTTGCTTCTTCCAGCACGCTGACGTTTATCCGCCTGTCTTCCCAAGAGATTTGCAGGATTTTCCAGAGGCAGCACTGATGGAATCATTCCAGGAGTTGCATGTGACACCTGTAGACAGTCTACGTCTCACAGGCATATAGCAGGGTTGGGAGGACAGTAGCTTTATAGACAAGCACCTTGGTATCCCTACGGATGTCCCGGTCCTCAAACATTCTCTGCTCCATTCGGAAAAAATGTTGCACTCGCAGAGCTCAGGCGGTGTTGTATTTCGGCGTCAATGTTGACTTTGGTGGAGAGGTGACTGCCAAGGGAGCGGAAATGATCAACATTTTCTAATGTTACACCATTAAGCTGTACCACTGGCATTGGAGAGGGGTGGCTGGTGTCTGCTGGAACAGCACTTTGGTTTTCTCGATGTTCAATGACAGGCCGAGCTTCTCGGCAGGCCGACCATACTCCCCCAGTAACTGAATGTTTTGCAGGACACCGAAGACAAGAGGCGGAAATGTAAGCAGCAAGCGCAGTGCGCACACACAAACGAGAGAGCGCTTGTTGTGAACTTTCTAGGCCGCTGCCTTGGCTGCGCAAGCGAGGAGCCCTTCCTGTCTGGTAAGTCCCGCAGCCAGCGAGCCGCCAGAGGGCAGAATGGTGGCAGGCCCTCCCTTTTGCACACTGCTTTATGCGCTTTCTGGATCAGCTGTCAGTGTGTGGGCCCTGTTATGGGACACAGGTGACGCTTTGACTTGTCTGGGATGCTTGAGGGCGGGGGAACATCCGCCGCCGGGGAACCAAAACTATCTTTGGGATTGTTCCACAGCAGACGTCTTTTATTTGTTTAGCCAGCCATCTTGGCAAGAGTTTTCGCTTCCTGCATTCTTCAGCCCGAGTGTTTGGTTCCAAGGTTTCTCAGATAAGCAGCAAACAAAGGGTTGTTGTAGGTATTTCAGGCTGTATGGCCATGTTCTAGAACAGCGTTTCTCAACCTGGGGGTCAGGACCCCTGTGAGGATCGCGAAGGGATGTCAGAGACCGCCAAAGACCACCAGAAAACACAATATTTTGTCTTGGTCATGGGGGTTCTGTGTGGGAAGTTTGACCCAATTCTATCGTTGGTGAGGTTCAGAATGCTCATCGATTGTAGGTGAACTATAAATCCCAGCAACCACAACTCCCAAATGTCAAGGTCTCTTTTCCCAAAACTCCACCAGTGTTCACATTTGCTCATATTGAGTATCCATACCATGTTTGGTCAAAATCCATCACTGTTTGAGTCCACAGTGCTCTCAGGATATAGGTGAACTACAACTCCCAAACTCAAGGTCAATGTCCACCAAACCCTTCCTGTATTTTCTGTGGGTCATGGGAGTTCTGTGTGCCAAGTTTGGTTCAATTCCATCATTGGTGGAGTTCAGAATGCTCTGATTGTAGGTGAATTATAAATCCCAGCAACCACAACTCCCAAATGTCAAGGTCTATTTCCCCAAAACTCCACCAGTGTTCACATTTGGGTATATTGAGTATCTGTGCCAAGTTTGGTTCAGATCCATTATTGTTTGAGTCCATAGGTGTAGTTCACCTATATCTCAGGATATAGGTGAACTACAACTCCCAAACTCAAGGTCAATGCCCACCAAACCCTTCCCGTATTTTCTGTGGGTCATGGGAGTTCTGTGTGCCAAGTTTGGTTCAATTCCATCATTGGTGGAGTTCAGAATGCTCTTCATTGGTAGGTGAACTATAAATCCCAGCAACTACAAATTCCGAATCACTAAATCAACCCCCCAACCCTGCTAGTATACAAATTTGGGCATATTGGGTCCATTGAATGAAAATACATCCTGCATATGATATTTACATGACAATTCATAACAGTAGCAAAATAACAGTTGTGAAGTGACAACAAAAATAATTTTATGGTTGGGGGTCCCCACAACATGTGGAACTGTATTAAGGGATCGCGGCATTAGGAAGGTTGGGAAACACTGTTCTAGAAGCATTCTCTCCTGACGTTTTGCCTGCATCTATGGCAGGCATCCTCAGAGGTTGTGAGGTCTTTTGGAAACTAGGAAAATGGGGTTTATATATCTGTAGAAAGTCCAGGGTGGGAGAAAGGCCATCAGCGCTAATCAAGGTGGCCAATTGAAACATTCATACCTAGCTCCAACAGACAAGAGTTCTTTCTCCCACCGTGGATTTTCCACAGATAGGTAAAGGTAAAGGTTTTCCCCTGACATTAAGTCCTGTTGTGTCCGACTCTGGGGGCTGTGCTCATCTCCATTTCTAAGCCGAAGAGCCGGCATTGTCCGTAGACACCTCCAAGGTCATGTGGCTGGCATGACTGCATGGAGCACCGTTACCTTCCCATGCAGGGGTACCTATTAATCTACTCATATTTGTATGTTTTTGAACTGCGAGGTTGGCAGAAGCTGGGGCTAACAGCGGGAGCTCACGCCGCTCCCTGGATTTGAACCTGTGACCTGCGGTCAACAAGTTTGGCAGCTCAATGCTTTAACCTACTGCGCCACCGGGGGCTCCACAGATACATAAACCCCATTTTCCTAGTTTCCAACAGACCTCACCACCTCTGACGATGCCTGCCACAGATGCAGGTGAAATGTCAGGAGAGAATGCTTCTAGAAAAGGCTTGCCAGTTATGATGCCGGACCTTGAGACTGTACCTTTGTTGCACTACATTGTGGGAAATGTAGTGCAACAAAGGCACAGTCCCAAGCTCTGGCATCATAACAGGCAACAATATCCAAACATCTTTACTGTTGACAAGCTGGAATGTGTCCAGAGGAGGGCGACTAAAATGATCAAGGGTCTGGAGAGCAAACCCTATGAGGAGCGGCTTAAAGAGCTGGGCATGTTTAGCCTGCAGAAGAGAAGGCTGAGAGGAGACAAGATGGCCATGTATAAATATCTAATCATAGAGAGGAGGGAGCAAGCTTGTTTTCTGCTGCCCTGGAGACTAGGACACAATGGAACAATGGCTTCAAACTACAAGAAAGGAGATTCCATCTGAACATTAGGAAAAACTTCCTGACTGTGAGAACCGTTCAGCAGTGGAACTCTCTGCCCCGGAGCGTGGTGGAGGCTCCTTCTTTGGAAGCTTTTAAACAGAGGCTGGATGGCCATCTGTTAGGGGTGATTTGAATGCAATATTCCTGCTTCTTGGCAGAATGGGGTTGGACTGGATGGCCCATGAGATCTCTACCTGAACATTAGGAAGAACTTCCTGATAGAGCTGGAACCCTCTCTGCCCCGGAGTGTGATGTAGGCTCATTTGGAGGCTTTTAAGCAGAAGCTGGATGACCATCTGTTGCGATTTTTGAATGCGATTTTCCTGCTTCTTGGCAGAGTGGGGTTGGACCGGATGGCCCACGTGGTCTCTTCCAACTCTAGGATTCTATGAAATGTGCAAACAGCATTTGTGTATCCCTTTAGACCTTGCTGGAATGCAGCATGATTCACTCATGTGGGTTAGGGATGCTAGGAGCTTCTGCCTAACAATACCTGGAGGCCTGGATGAGTCTCAGTTCTGCTTTCTGTGTGCTTTTGGTGTACAGAACATACAGCACTCCCAAGGATTTTGGCCTGAGATTTCCATCGGTTCTTACCAGACAAAGCCAGTGGTGAAGAACGAGGAGAGCTGCAATCAGTACAACAGCATTTAGAAATACGTTATATTGAGCAGTGTTTCTCAACCTGGGGGTTGGGACCCCTGCGGGGTTGCGAGGGAGTTTCAGAGGGGTTGCCAAAGACCATCAGCGAACCCAAATATCTGGGAGTCACTCTGGACCATGCTCTGACCTACAAGAAGCACTGCCTGAACATCAAGCAAAAAGGGGGTGCTAGAAACAGTATCATACGAAAGCTGACTGCCACAACCTGGGGATCACGACTAGACACAGTGAAGACATCTGCCCTTGCGCTATGCTACTCTGCTGCTGAGTACGCATGCCCAGTGTGGAACACATCTCACCACGCTAAAACAGTGGATGTGGCTCTTAATGAGACATGCCACATCATCACGGGGTGTCTGCGCCCTACACCACTGGAGAAATTACACTGCTTAGCTGGTATTGCACCACCTGACATCCGCCGGGAAGTAGCAGCCAATAGTGAAAGGACCAAGGCAGTGACATCTCCAGCTCATCCCCTGTTTGGGTATCAGCCAGCATGTCAACGACTTAAATCTAGAAATAGTTTTCTAAGATCTACAGAGGCACTTGCTGGAACACCTGAGCAAGCGGGAGTCCAAAAGTGGCAGGCTCAAACCCAGAGCCTCAATCAATGGCTGATACCAAATGAGAGACTCCCTCCTGGGCACATAGAAAACTAGGTGACTTGAAAGGTGCTGAACAGGCTGCGCTCTGGCACCACGAGATGCAGAGCCAACCTAAGGAAATGGGGCCACAAAGTGGAATCCACGACATGCG
Source organism: Anolis sagrei ordinatus (assembly GCF_025583915.1). Classification (NCBI taxonomy): domain Eukaryota; kingdom Metazoa; phylum Chordata; class Lepidosauria; order Squamata; family Anolidae; genus Anolis; species Anolis sagrei. Next base: position 4,135,874 of record NW_026847660.1, read on the forward strand.
AGTGTGGAGAAGAGCAAACCACTGACCACCTGCTGCAATGCACCCTGAGCCCTGCCACATGCACCATGGAGGACCTTCTTGCGGCAACACCAGAGGCACTCCAAGTGGCCAGATACTGGTCAAAGGACATTTAATCAACCACCAAGCTTGCAAATTTTGTGTTTTGTCTGTTTGTTTTGTTCTGTTAGAAATGTAATACAATTGACTGATTGCCCTGACACGACAAATAAATCAGAAAACGTATATTTCTGATGGTCTTAGGTACCCCTTTGGCAGAGAAGGCTGAAGATCTCTTTGCCTCTCCTCTTCCTTTTTGGAAACAGATGGCAAATCCTTCCACCGAAAGCCCTCCTCTGCTGTGACTGGCTGGCCTCTTTGCCAAGAGGAGGGCTGTTTTTGAGCCTCCAAGTAGAGAGAAAAGAGCAGGTGTGCTTGGCGCATGGTGCACATGTGTGGATGAGGGAGAGCGTGCGAGGCTGGAGGGAGGCTCACACCAGTGAGTCTATGCTGGTACGGCTGTACCAGGAGCTCCAACTTTATTTGCTTTGTATTAAGTGTTTGCTTGCAGTCCAAGGTTTCAGGGATTCTGCAGAAAGGTGGCTTCCTTTGGTTGCAGTCATAGGGCAAGTCACATGTCCATCATCGTTAAGCTTTGGTTCCGCCCCTTGCTCAGGGCAATTGGGAAGGGAAGGGAGCCATTTTTAGTTAGTCTCAGTAAGGAAAGCTAATTTAGAGGGTGTATACAAGCTTTTCCTGTAAAAAAAAAAAAGCTTCAACCCTTAAGACTTTCTGGAGGAGAACAGTCTTAAGAGCATCCAAAGATCTCTAAAGATTTCCAGGGAAACAACCCTAAAGCTTTGAGGAATTTCGGAAGGTAAACAGTTTGGAAGACCAAAGAACTCCAGCTGGAGAATCTACTGGCTTTACTGGTAGGTCCACTCGGTGCTTGAGATGCAGTTCGACCCGGTAGCGGAGCCCACATCAGTAAGTAACTCCCAGTCAGCCTGGGAGAAGTTAAAAAGGGGATTTCCCTTTAAAGTAAAGAAACAGTTATTGAAGACAATTGCCTGTCCTTCATGGACAAGAGTAGGAAGCCACCAATTGCATAAAAGCCTGGAATAATTTGTTTAACTTTCTGAAGACGAGACGTTTCTGTTTGATTGTTCATTAATAAAGGACTTTGTTATACTTCACAAGCCATCTAAAGATCATTTGTGGTGGAAAACCCCTGAGAACTTCTTTTCGGGGGGGGGGGGGGCTGGCTTCCCGCTGGGCAAAGGTCGCATGTCCTGATTTAAAGACAATTCTTTACAGGCCCAGCACGCGACAGAACAGAGTACTTTCAAGGCATGGGACTTCTGTGTGCCAAGTTTGGTTCAATTCAATTCAAAGTTGATGGGGTTCAGAATGCTCTTTGTAGGCGAACTATAAATCCCTGCAACTACAACTCCCAAATGGCAAAATCAATACCCTCCCAGTATTCAAATTTGGGTATATCGGGTATTTGTGCCAAATTTGGTCCAATGAATGACAATACATCCTGCATATCTTATATTTACATTACGATTCATAACGGTAGCAAAATTACAGTTATGAAGTAGCAACAAAAATAATGTTATGGTTGGGGGTCACCACATCATGAGGGACTGTATTAAGGGGTCACGGCATTAGGAAGGTTGAGAAACACTGATATACAGTGTAGTTTGGGTTCTAGATTGTGTCCTGCTTTGCCTAGCTTCCTCTTTGTACTCCAGTTCTCCCCACAAACACATCTCCTCCCTCCAAGACCCATTGCATTCCCTTTTAAGTCTTTCTTCAGACTTAGAACTGGTCAGCCATATGACTAAGCAGCCCAGTGGTCAGCTCATTCCACAAACGGGATCCTTGTCCTGGGGATTCAGCAGGGAGCAAAATAGCCTCTCTATCTTATCCCTTGTCTCTAAAAGTTCAGATGTTTGGATATTATTGCTTCTTATGACGCCAGAGCTTGGGACTGTGCCTTTCTTGGACTACATTTCCCACAATCGTGGCTCTGACTCAGCATGCATTCACCCCTTTCACATTCCAGCTCGGCTTTTTTAAAAAGTCGTCATTTTTATTATAAACCATTGGAAAGAAAACATTGAGAGAACCAAAATGCCAGTTCTATGTACAGAAGTCTTCTTCAGCTCCTTCGACACAAAGAGCAACCCATTACATTTACAGAAGTCTCCTTAAGGTTCGTCTTCAAAACGTGGCTTTGCGTCTCACTTGATTTGGAGTTGCATTTGAGTGCGTTCCCCTTGAGTCGCCTCATGGAGTTTCCCCAGTGGCTGCCACCTCCTCCTCCTCGGATCTTGATCTGAAAATTTGGGCCACTTGAGCTGGAGGTGCTCCTCATTCCATCCATCTTGACCTTCTGTGTCACAAGTGCTTCTACCTTCAATGAGGAAGCAACACTGAGGATCTGTGTCTTTTCCTCTGTGGCTCATAAGAGGAAGAAGAACGTCTCCTGCCATGGAGGAGATTCCACCGAGGCGGATCAGTTACATGATGCAAGTTTCCAGGTGATTTTTTGCAAATGGTTGGAAGGGTTTTCTCCTTTGGGAAAATGTCTGCCTTCTGCTCATAATGTGGGCTTCAAGACTGAAGCTTAGGGAGTTCTCCATCTTTTCCATTTCCATGATCCACAGAGGAGTTTGCCAGGAGAAGCAGATGTGCTCATAATGTGGGCCTCAAGACTGAAGCTTAGGGAGTTCTCCATCTTTTCCATTTCCATGATCCACAGAGGAGGCTTGCCAGGAGAAGTAGTTATGCCAGGTAAATATCTGAGATCTGTTGCCATTTTAATCCCAACATCAAGGGATCGATTGGGAAATTCAGCGTTAACATTCAACGCTCAGATGTTTCCTACCATCTTCAAGTTGGCTAAAAGTCTCTACTGCTTCCCAGCCCCAAATATGACCATGGGATGAAGGACCATAACAGCTCCCATGCTGTTCTGTAGGTGGTAATTCTGGACATACCCCATTCTGTGAGGCACTGCCTTGTCAAGATCGTGCTCCAACCGCCTGTGCATCCTTCCTCCACTATTCAATCCCCTTAAGGTGCAAGATGGACCCATCGTCCTCCTCTGTGGTGTCGCAGCTGATATTCTGGGCTGTGATGATCGCAATGCTGCCCAGGATGACCCCGGCCCCCATGATGTCGAAGGGCGTGACAGCCTCGCGCAGGACATAGTACTGGACGGCTAGGGTGACCACCACCTCGGAGTGCAACACAGCACAGACCAGAGCTGGGTGGGCTTTGGTCACCGCGTAGCTGGCGCACAAGAAGGATACCAAGGCCAGGATGGTGATGGACCCGACGTAAATCCAGGTCAGCAGGTCCACGGGCATCACTGGATCCTGCAGGAGGAACATCACTGGAGAGCACAGCAGGCTGCCCACCACGCCAAACAGGAAGGCCACCGTCACCAGCTTGGTGGGGAAGTCCAGGGCTCGGAAGATGACCAGGCCCAAGGCCAAGGCTATCCCACCCAGGCAGGCCAAGATGTAACCGAAGGTGTCGTAGAGTTGCGTGCTCTTGTCCAGGTTCAGCACATCCGGCACCACCATGATGATCAAGCCCAGGGTGCTGCCCACCAGTCCGAACCAGTCGTACCCAGTCAGGCTCGTGTTCCCGATGCAAATGGCCAGCAGGACGGAGAAGATGGTGGAGGAGCCCTTGCGGACCGTGGCGGCGTTCCCACTGGGCACCACCATGAAGGAGCTGTAGGCGCAGCCGATGGAGATGACGTTGATGAAGGCATGGAGAAAACTGCGCAGGCGGGCCTCCGGAGGTGCAAAGCACGAGGCATTCCGGCAGCACAGGTAGAAGGAGAAGAGCAGGTGCAGGATGCAGCGGAATAAGAGGATCTCCAAGGAAGGGATCCCCGAAGCTTCGTTGGCCATGCGGGTGAAAGGGGCCACGAAGCCGGCCGGCACTCCGCCTCCGACCAGAGCCACCAGGAGCCCCTTCATGCTCTCCGACAGGCGGTAGCGGCTCCAGGCCGGGCGGCGGGGAGGCGGTGGCGGGGAGCAGGGCGGGGAGAAGCGTAGCAGGTCCGCCACGGTCCAGACCGCTCGGGCAGGAGGTGTGTTGTCACACTCCATCTTGGAGCGGAGACAAAGCTTGGAGTCCAATGCAAAAGAGTCACAGGCACAGAGCAGAATCAAGCGTCAACCTGGGGGAAGAGGAAGGAAGAGATGACTAGGTTGCTAGAAAGACACAATTCAAGAAGGATGTGGACAAACTGGAATGTGTCCAGAGAAAGGTGACCAAAATGATCAATTTATTTATTTATTTACTTACTTACTTTACTTATATACCGCTGTTCTCAGCCCGAAGGCGACTCACAACAAATAAGAACAGCAAAAATTCAGTGCTACAGTGTAAAAACAGTTAACAACCTAACATATTACATAATTAATAAACAATTACTACAATAACCATTCACTATTCACTATCGTCTCATCATCAAAAACATGATCCAGATTCGTCATCCATTATTCCGTTCCAATGTTCATTAACCAATCATTGCACTAATTATTCGAACGCCTGCTCAAACAGCCAGGTCTTCACTTTTTTGCGGAATACCATTAGAGATGGTGCTAGTCTAATGTCCGTAGGAAGGGCGTTCCACAGCCGAGGAGCCACCACCGAGAAGGCCCTATCTCTCGTCCCCGCCAGCCGAGCTTGAGAAGCAGGCGGGATCGAGAGCAGGGTCTCCCCGGAAGATCTTAAAGTCCTGGTGGGTTCATAGGCAGAGATGCGGTCGGATAGGTAGCTTGGGCCGGAACCGTTTAGGGCTTTAAAGGCCAACGCCAGCACTTTGAATTGAGCCCGGTAGCAGATCGGTAGCCAGTGGAGTTGGTGCAACAGGGGGGTTGTATGCTCCCTGCGCTCCGCTCCTGTTAAAATCATGGCTGCCGAGCGTTGGACTAGTTGGAGCTTCCGAGCTGTCTTCAAAGGCAACCCCACGTAAAGAGTGTTGCAGTAGTCTAAACGGGATGTAACCAGAGCGTGGACTACCGTGGCCAAGTCAGACTTCCTAAGGTATGGGCGCAGCTGGCGCACAAGTTTTAGCTGTGCAAATGCTCCCCTGGTCACCGCCGAAACCTGGGGTTCCAGGCTCAGCGATGAGTCCAGGGTCACACCCAAGCTGCGATGAAATGCTATGAGAATGCTATGAGAAGCAGCAGAGGGAGCTGGGGATGTTTAGCTTGGAGCAAAGGCGTCTGAGAAGGGACATGAGTGCCATGTTTACATATCTGAAATGATGTCACATTAAGAAAGGGGCAAGTTCGCTTTCTCTGCTGCTCCAGAAACTAGGACACAATGAAGCAATGGATTCAAATGACAGAAAAAAGAGATTCCACCTGAAAATTAGGAGAAACTTTGGACAGTAACAGCACTAACTCTCAGGAAGATTTTCCTAATATTTTGGTGGAATCTCTTTTCCTGCCATTTGAACTCATTGCACCCTAGTCTCCAGTGCAGCAGAAAACAGGTTTGCTCCCTCCTCAATGGGACACCCCTTCAAATATGTAAACATATCTCTCGGGTCTCCTTTCAGCCTTCTTCTTTCCAAGCTAAACACTCCCATCTCCCTGTGCTGCTCTTCATAGAGATTAATAGTTTCCAGACCTTTGACCATTTTGGCCTCCCTTCCCTTGACACCTTTCAGCTTTTCTATCTCTTTCTTCAGTTGCGGTCACCAGAACGAGTCCAGGTGAGCTCTAACCAATCTATATAAATAAAAATGTAATGTTTGTTTGTGGGATTAACGTAACTCAAAAACCACTGCATTAATTGACACCAAATTTGGACACAAGACACCTATCAGGCCAACGAGTGACCATCACTCATAAAAACACTGAAAAACAGACTTTAAAAGCCAAAAAAACAAAAACTTTAAAAAACAAAAAACACATTACAACGCATGCACAAAACCACAGATATACATAAACACACATATATACACACACAAAACACATAAACACAGACTGGGCCACAGCAACACGCGGCAGGGGATGGCTTCTCTATATAAATAAAAATGTAATGTTCATTTGTGGGATTAACTTAACTCAAAAACTACTGGACCAATTCACACCAAATTTGGACACACTATACCTAACAACCCAATGAGTGACCATTACTCCAAACATTGATTTTCTCATTTGGGAGTTGTAGTTGCTGGGATTAATAGTTCACCTACAATCAAAGAGCATTCTGAATTCCACCAATGATGGAATTGACCCAAACTTGGCACACAGGATTCCCATGACCAACAGAAAATACTGGAAGGTTTTGGTGGGCATTGATCTTGAGTTTGGGAGTTGTAGTTCACCTACATCCAGAGATCACTGTAGACTCAAAACAATGAAGGATTTAGGCCAAACTTGGCACGAATACTCCATATGCCCAAATATGAACACAAATGGAGCATGGGAGAAATAGCTCTGACATTTGGGAGTTGTAGTTGCTAGGATTTATAGTTCACCTACAGTCAAAGAGCATTCTGAACCTCACCAACGACAGAATTGGGTCAAACTTCTCACATAGTACCCTCATGACCAACAGAAAATATTGTGCCTTTTGGTAGTCTTTGACACCCCCTTGCGACCCGCCCCCCCCGGGGTCCCGACCCTCAGGCTGAGAAATGCTGCCTTAAGGCCATCCAGTCCAACTCCCTTCACCAGGGCAAGAAAACATAATCAAAGCCCTTCTGAAAAAGAGCCATCCAGCCATAGATACAGATAGATAGATAGATAGATAGATAGATAGATAGATGATAGATAGATAGATAGATAGATAGATAGATAGATAGATAGATAGATGGGTAGATGGGTAGATGGGTAGATGGGTAGATGGGTAGATGGGTAGATGGGTAGATAGGTAGATAGGTAGATAGTTAGATATGATTTACACGCACAGACACATGTATATGACAGATATAGTATTCTAGATTTGAATGGGACCCCCAAAGAAGGACAATGATATGTTGCATGTTCCAGAATAGGCAAACCAGACACTTTCCACATCAACACTGACAAAGAAACAACAAAAAATACTGTTTACCCACAAGCAGAAAAAAATGACATACATTAGAAACCAACACTTTCTCGTTACTTTATTTTCCAGATCACCAGACTGGGCCACAGCAACACCTGGCAGGGGATGGCTAGTGCACAATAGAACAGTCCCATCAGTTATCTACACTGTTCACTCAGTCTTCAAACTCAATTGGTCAAGGGAGAGTGGCATAAGTTCTTATCCAAATGCTTCTAATGACTCTTCAGAGCTAACTTTGAAATTCAACTAGGATATTGTCAGAAATATTAAATATCAACTTTTAGTCAAGTACTGAAAGGGTTAAATGGATAAAATGACTTAGCACAGTGTTTCTCAACCTGGGGGTTGGGACCCCTGGGTGGGTTGCGAGGGGGTGTCGGGGGGTCGCCGAAGACAATTAAAAAACAGTTTTTTCTCTAATGGCCGTGGGGGTTCCGTGTGGGAAGTTTGGCCCAATTCTGTCATTGGTGGAGTTCAGAATGCTCTTTGATTATAAGTGAACTATAAATCCCAGCAACTACAACTCCCAAATATCAAGGTCTGTCTTCCCCAAACCCCACCAGTGTCCACATTTGGGCATGTTGAGTATTCGTGCCAAGTTTGGTCCAGATGCATCTGGATGTAGGTGAACTACAACTCCAAAACTCAAGGTCAATCAATGCCCACCAAGCCCTTCTAGTATTTTCTGTTGGTCATGGGAGCTCTGTGTCCCAAGTTTGGTTCAATTCCATCCTTGTTGGAGTTCAGAATGCCCTTTGATATTGTAGGTAAACTATAAATCCCAGCAACTACAACTCCCAAATGACAAAAATCAATCGTCCCCTCAACCCCACCAGTATTCAAATTTGGGCGTATCGAGTATTTGTTCCAAATGAATGAAAATACATCCTGCATATCGGATATTTACAAGATGATTCATAACAGGAGGAAAATTACAGTTGTGAAGTAGCAAAGAAAATAATGTAATGGTTGGGGGTCACCACAACATAAGGAACTGTATTAAGGGGTCGCGGCATTAGGAAGGTTGAGAACCACTGACTTAGCAAAAGCTGCAGTTCTATATAAGTAGGTGTGCCTGTAGCTTAGTAGCCCTCAGTCTGTGTGATAGGTCTCTGTGGGAGAAGGGCCTAAATGTGTTCGTAGGCCTCAGTAGGAGAAAGACCTCAGTGTGAGGTAGGCCTCAGTGTGAGTAGGCTTTGGTGAGAGAAGCCCCACTTTGAAGGCCATCGTGTGTGAAGCTCCAGTGTGAAAGCTGCTGTATATAAAACCCTATATCAGTGGTTCTCAACCTTTCCAAGCCCGCGACCCCTTAATACAGTTCCTCAGGTTGTGGTGACCCCCAACCATAAAATTATTTTCGTTGCTGAAATGCAGGATGTATTTTCATTCACTGGACCAAATTTGGCACAAATACCCAATACGCCCACATTTGAATATTGGTGGGCTTGGAAGGGGATTGATTTTGTAATTTGGGAGTTGTAGTTACTAGGATTTATAGTTCACCTACAATCAAAGAGCATTCTGAACTCCACCGACAATGGAATTCAACCAAACTGGGCACACAGAACTCCTACTGCCAACAGAAAATACTGGAAGGGTTTGGTGGGCATTGACCTTGAGTTTGGGAATTGTAGTTCACCGACATCCAGAGAGCACTGTGGATTCAAACAATGATGGATCTGGACCAAACTTGGCACGAATACTCAACATGTCCAAATGTGGACACTGGTAGAGTTTGGGAGAAATAGACCTTGACATTTGGGAGTTGTAGTTGCTGTGTTTTCTGATGGTCTTCAGTGACCCCTCTGACACCCCCTCGCGACCCCCTCAGGGGTCGTGACCCCCAGGTTGAGAAACACTGCCCTATATGGATCCGGCCCAGCTTACTTGTCCGAACGTATCTCCCTCTATGTTCCACCTCATAATTTAAGATCTACTGGGGAGGCCCTGCTCTTGGTCCCACCGGCTTCGCAAACGCGTCTGGTGGGGACGAGAGACAGGGCCTTCTCAGTGGTGGCCCCCCGCTTGTAGAATTCACTCCCCAGCGAGATCAGATCGGCGTCCTCCCTCCTTTCTTCTAGGAAAAAAAACTAAAATCGTGGTTTTGGAGCCAGGCCTTTGGCTAGTGGGCACCGCAGCACTTTAGACACTGAACCCGGACCACAGGACTGTTACGACAATTGGAAACGGCTATGTGACTATATGATTATATGACTATGTGATTATAATTAATGTTACTGTTTTTAACCTGCAATGTATTATGATTTTATATTGTGTTACTGATATTGTGGCATCGAATTGCTGCCTGTGTTAGCCGCCCTGAGTCCCCCTCCTTGGGGGTGAGAAGGGTGCGGTAGAAATGGTGTAAATAATAAATAATAATAAAATAAAAAGCTACTGTGTGAAGCTCCTGTGTAACTTCGCTGTGAGAGGAGACTCTGTGAGAGCGAAGCTGTTTATCTGCATGAGAAAGAAGCCCAACATGGAAGCAAAGAAGGAAGTGTAAAGAACTTTGTGTTACGGAAACCTTGTTCTTGTAAATAGTGCAACCATATTATTTTGCTATAAAGAAAAGCCTCCTATGGAAGAGATAACATTGGTCTGCGTGTTTGTGTTCGTTTTTCACTTTGGACTACTGGTGCCGAGTCACGCTGCTGCTGATAAGTTACTCTGCTATATATTTATGGAGAGAGTCTTTTTTTAAATAACCCCACAGGCCAACAATTCATAGTTTTCAGGCCTTGGACCATTTTGGTGGCCCTTCTCTTGACACCTTCCATCTTGTCAATATATCCTCTGGAATTGTAGGCTGTTAGGAATTGTGGGAGTTGAAGTCCAAAACACCTGGAAGGGCAAATTTGGTCCATGCCTGGTTAAGGATCACTATAAGTCGGAAACAAAGGCATGCAACAACACAACAGCAGAAGTAAACAGTGACATTAAGTGCAAATTGAACTGTTTCTTCTTGGGTTGTTGTAGGTTTTTTCGGGCTATGTGGCCATGTTCTGGAGGCATTCTCTCCTGACGTTTCGCCTGCATCTATGGCAAGCATCCTCAGAGGTAGTGAGGTCTGTTGGAACTAGGAAAATGGGTTTATATATCTGTGGAAAGACCAGGGTGGGACAAAGGACTCTTGTCTGCTGGAGCTAGGTGTGAATGTTTCAACTGACCACCTTGATTAGCATTTGATAACCTGGCAGTGCCTGGAGCAATCTTTTGTTGAGAGGTGATTAGATGTCCCTGATTGTTTTCCCTCTGCTGTTTTGCTGTTGTAATTGTAGAGTTTTTTAATACTGGTAGCCAGATTTTGTTCATTTTCATGGTTTCCTCCTTTCTGTTGAAATTGTCCACATGCTTGTGGATTTCAATGGCTTCTCTGTGTAGTCTGACATGGTGGTTGTGAGAGTGGTCCAGCATTTCTGTGTTCTCAAATAATATGCTGTGTCCAGGCTGGTTCATCGGGTGCTCTGCTATGGCTGACTTCTCTGGTTGAAGTAGTCTGCAGTGCCTTTCATGTTCCTTGATTCGTGTTTGGGCTACACAGAAAAGCCATTGAAATCCACAAGCATGTGGACAATTTCAACAGAAAGGAGGAAAGTATGAAAATTAACAAAATCTGGCTACCAGTATTAACAAACTCTAAAATCAAAACAGCAAAGGGAAAACAATCAGGAACATCTAATCCCCTCCCAACAAAAGATTGCTCCAGGCACTGCCAGGCTATCAAATGCCAATCAAGGTGGTCAGTTGAAACATTCACACCTGGCTCCAGCAGACAAGAGCTCCTTGTCCCACCCTGGTCTTTCCACAGATATATAAACCCGATTTTCCTAGTTCCAACAGACCTCACTACCTCTGAGGATGCTTGCCATAGATGCAGGCAACAAAAGATTGCTCCAGGCACTGCCAGACTATCAAATGCTAACCAAGGTGGTCATTTGAAATATTCACACCTAGCTCCAGCAGACAAGAGCTCCTTGTCCCACCCTGGTCTTTCCACAGATATATAAACCCCATTTTCCTAGTTCCAACAGACCTCACTTCCTCTGAGGATGCTTGCCATAGATGCAGGCGAAACATCAGGAGAGAATGCCTCCAGAACATGGCCATATAGCCCGAAAAAACCTACAACAACCCAGTGATTCTGGCCATGCAAGCCTTCAACAATACATTGTTTCTTCTTGCTTTCTTGGAGCTTCTCCTAAAACAGTTGTGTCTCCATTTTGAAGCCTATCCCTGCATCTTAAGGACTAGAAACTTGAGAGTGTGTGATTGGACTACCGCTCCCATCCGTCTTGGACTAATGGAGCTGTGGCAAGACCACACGTGAATTCTGTCACCCAGACTGAATCCTTTTCACAAAGACTGAATGAAACCCAACATCCTGGCCCATCTCTGCGTCTGCTTTGCATCCGTTTGCCCTCATTTTTCATCCCTCCCTCCTCTTGGTCCTATTCCCTTTCCCTCCTCTCCTTTTTCTGTTCTCTCTTACACTTTGGGTGTGATTCCTATTATTACGGATTAGGCGGAGAATGGCTTTTATTAAGCATCTAGCAATTCTTACGTCTTTTTTTTTCCTAAACGTGCGTGCCAGTTTTTTAATCTCCGCAATAGTTCTATTTCCACACTACAGATGGAAAATGGGATTAAAGAGGCGGAAGCGGGCGAAGAGGGAGGGAGAGAAGGAGACGTGGTTTTCGCAAGGCCACCCAGGGCTGGGTTTTGTTCCCAGGAACCATAGATTTCAATGGAGACGGTTCCCAACAGCATTTTCTTAGAATAGCATTTCTCAACCTGGGGATGGGACCTCTGGGGGGTCGTGAGGGGGTTTCAGAAGGATCACCAAAGACCATCAGAAAACATATAGTTCTGGTGGTTTTGGGAACCCCTTTGGAAGAGAAGGCTGAAAATCTCTCCACCTGTCCTTTTTGGAAACAGCAGGTGAATCCTCCCAGCAAAAGCCCTCCTCTGCTGTGACCGGCTGGCTTCTCAACCAAGGGGAGGGCTGTTTCTGAGACTCCAAGTGGAGAGGGGAGAGCAGGTGTGCTCGGCACATGGCAGCATGGTGCACATGTGCAAGCGAGGGCGAGCGTGTGAGGCTGGAGGGAAGCTGAAGCCAGCAAGTTCCTTCAAGGCATGGGAGTTCTGTATGGGAAGTTTGGCCCAATTCTATTGTTGGTGGGTTTCGAAATGCTCTTTGATTATAGGTGAACTCAAAAATTAGGCAAGTGCTACAAGAATGCCAATACAGAATGTTGGAAATGTAGGAAGAAAGAAGGCACATATTTCCACATGTGGTAGACGTGTGATAAAGCAAAACAATATTGGAAGAAAATACAAGAGACACTACAAATAATACTAGGAATAAACACTCAGTTAAAGCCAGAAATATTTCTACTTGGAATCACGGAACAAAAAATGGAGAGGAATATAGATAAACTCTTCTTCTTACTAACAACTGCGGCCAGAATTTGCTGCGCAAAACTATGGAAAAAACAAGAGATGCCGAACATAGAAGAATGGTTAGAAAAAGTTCTTGATATTAGAAACAACCCCCCTGTTGCGCCAGCTCCATTAGCTGCCGATCTGCTACCGGGCTCAATTCAAGGTGTTGGCGCTGGCCTATAAAGCCCTAAACGGTTCCGGCCCAAGATACCTATCTGACCGCATCTCGGCCTATGAACCCACCAGGTCTCTGAGATCTTCCGGGGAGGCCCTGCTCTCGATCCCGCCGGCTTCTCAAGCACGGTTGGCGGGGACGAGAGATAGGGCCTTCTCGGTGGTGGCTCCTCGGCTGTGGAACGCCCTTCCTACGGACATTAGGCTGGCACCATCTCTCATGGCATTCCGAAAAAAGTTGAAGACCTGGATGTTTGTGCAGACGTTTGAGTAATCTAGTGCAATATTGGTAACTGAACATAGGAATGGAACAATGGACGACGAACTTGGACTACGCTTTGATGATGAGACGATTGGGTTGGTTATTGTAATAATTGTTTAATGCAATTGCTTGTTGTTGATTAAGTGGATAATGTGTTAAGTGGTTAATTGTTATATGTGCATTGAATTATTGCTGTTTTTATTGGGTGTAAACCACTGTGAGTCGCCTTCGGGCTGAGAACAGTGGTATATAAGCAAAGTAAATAAATAAATAAATAGATAAACATGGATAGACTTACCTATCTACTGTCAAAAAGCAAAGATAAACCGATAAAAGAAACAGATTGGACAAAAGTCACAGATTATTTAAAAGACAAAAAGTACAAGACATTAATATAAATTCAAGAACTAACTCCAGCCGAAAGAAAGGGAGAAGGAACAGGTAACGAAGGAAGAGAAGGAAGATAGAAGAAGAAGGAAAAGGACAACACCTCACAGAAGACACTCTGGAAGTCACGAAGAAAAAAGTTATTCAATATATATATATATATACACACACACACACACACACACACTGTATTTTTGTTGTTTTTTTCTCTTTCTTTTTTCTCCTTTCTCTTTTGCTTCTTTATGACTTTTATGTTGTATTTTAATAGAAAATCTCAATAAAGACTATTTTAAAAAAAGATTATAGGTGAACTATAAATCCCTGCAACTACAACTCCCAAATGTCAAGGTCTATTTTCCCCAAACTCCACCAGTGTTCACATTTGGGCATATTGAGTATTCATGCCAAGTTTGGTCCAGATCTATCATTGTTTGAATCAACAGTGCTCTCTGGATGTAGGTGAACTGCAACTCCAAAACTCAAGGTCAGTACACACAAAACCCTTCCAGTATTGATCATGGGAGTTCTTTGTGCTGAGTTTGGTTCAGTTCCATCAGTGGTGGAACTCAGAATGCTCTTTGGTTGAAGGTGAACTATAAATCCATGCAACGACATCTCCCAAATGTCAAGGTCTATTTTCCCCAAACTCCACCAGTGTTCACATCTGGGCATATAGAGTATCAGTGCCAAGTTTGGTCCAGATCTATCATTGTTTGAATCAACAATGCTCTTTGGATGTAGGTGAACTACAACTCCAAAATGTCAAAGTCTATTTTTCCCAAACTTCACCAGTGTTCACATTTGGGCATATAAGTATTCATGCCAAGTTTGGTTCGGATCTATCATTGTTTGACTCAACAGTGTTCTCTGGATGTAGGTGAACTACAACTCCAAAATTCAAGGTCAGTACATACAAAACCCTTCCAGTATTGATCATGGGAGTTCAGTGTGCCTAGTTTGGTTCAGTTCCATCATTGGTGGAACTCAGAATGCTCTTTGGTTGAAGGTGAACTATAAATCCCAGCAACTACAACTCCCAAATGACAAAATCAATACCCACCCCCACCCCACTAGTATTCAAATTTGGGTGTATCGGGTATAGGTACCAAATTTGACCCAGTGAATGAAAATACATCCTGCATATCAGATGTTTACATTACGATTCATAACAGTAGCAAAATTACGGTTATGAAGTAGCAACGAAAATAATGTTATGGTTGGGGGGTCAACACAACATGAGGAACGATATTAATGGGTTCTGGAATTCAGAAAGTTTAGAAACACTGTCTTAGAAGAATCCCACCATTTGTTGATGGTCAAGGACCCTTTATGTTCTGTGATCCGGTTCTAGAAGGGAAGGAAGAGCCATTTGCCTTATGAATAGCAGACACAAAGGCGCCTAGACGGGCTCTGACCTGGAGAGGAGATGAAAGGACTGGAGGAATACTTACTCTAGATCCTTGCTTGCCACAAACTCATAGACTTCCACAGCCACCATAAAACACAACCCTTTCCCCCAATTGTGATGTCATCCTTCCTCCTGGCATCTCTGTGACATCAGACCTCGGAAGTGATGTCACTTCCTTGAGCATCTCCTGCAGACAGGAAGTAATCCAAGCTGCCTACCTCTCCAGGCAATGCTTCTCTTCCTCCCCATTGCTACTTCACTGTCCACTTGTAAAACAGAGTTGTTGATGGAGTACTTCCTCATTCTTATGCACATAAGATAATAAACAATAACCTCATACTATTCTCACCCTATCATTTTCCAGAGAAGTAGATGGCGGAAACAGAAGAACGGCCTGCCTCAGGGGAGCGTGCTTGCTCCATCCATGTTCAACATCTACACAAATGACCAGCCACTGCCAGAAGGGACAGAGAGTTTCATCTATGCTGATGATCGTGCCATCACCGCTCAAGCAGGAAGCTTTGAGATGGTTGAACAGAAGCTCTCCGAAGCTCTAGGTGCTCTTACTGCCTATTACAGGGAAAACCAGATGATCCCTAACCCATCTAAAACACAGACATGTGCTTTCATCTCAAGAACAGACAAGCATCCCGAGCTCTGAGGATTACCTGGGAAGGAATCCCACTGGAGCATTGCAGCGCACCCAAATACCTGGGAGTCACTCTGGACCGTGCTCTGACCTACAAGAAGCACTGCCTGAATATCAAGCAAAAAGTGGGTGCTAGAAACAATATCATACGAAAGCTGACTGGCACAACCTGGGGATCACAACCAGACACAGTGAAGACATCCGCTCTTGCGCTATGCTACTCTGCTGCTGAGTACACATGCCCAGTGTGGAACACATCTCACCACACTAAAACAGTGGATGTGGCTCTTAATGAGACATGCTACATTATCACGGGGTGTCTGTGCCCCACATCACTGGAGAAATTACACTGCTTTGCCGGTATTGCACCACCTGACATCCGCTGGGAAGTAGCAGCCAATAGTGAAAGGACCAAGGCAGTGACATCTCCAGCTCATCCCCTGTTTGGGTATCAGCCAGCACGTCAACGACTTAAATCAAGAAATAGTTTTCTAAGATATACAGAGACACTCACTGGAACACCTCAGCAAGCGAGAGTCCAAAAGTGGCAGGCTCAAACCCAGAACCTCAACCAATGGCTGATACCAAATGAGAGACTCTCCTGGGCACACAGAAGACTGGGCAACTTGGAAGGCGCTGAACAGACTGCGCTCTGGCACCACGAGATGCAGAGCCAACCAAGAAATGGGGCTACAAAGTGGAATCCATGACATGCGAGTGTGGAGAAGAGCAAACCACAGACCACCTACAATGCAACCTGAGCCCTGCCACATGCACAAGGGAGGACCTTCTCACAGCGACACCAAAGGCACTCCAAGTGGCCAGCTTCTGGTCAAAGGAAATTTAGTATAATGTAAAGTTTTTAACTTTGTTTGTGGTTTTTCTATATATTATAACTGTAATAATAATAATACACAAATTTAATAAACAAAAACACATCTTCCATCCATCCTTCCATCCTTCCATTCATTCCCACACATATATTAAATTCACATTTATCAAATCTGCACATTGAATTTCTTATTACCGATAAAGGCAAAGGTTTCCCCTGACATTAAGTCTAGTCATGTCTGCCTCTGGAGCGTGATGCTCCTCAAGGGTCTGGAGAACAAGCCCTATGAGGAGCGGCTTAAGGAGCTGGGCATGTTTAGCCTGAAGAAGAGAAGTCTGAGAGGAGATATGATAGCCATGTATAAATATCTGAGAGGAAGCCACAGGGAGGAGGAGGGAGCAAGCTTGTTTTCTGCTTCCTTGGAGACTAGGACGCAGAACAATGGCTTCAAACTACAAGAGAGGAGATGCCATCTGAACACGAGGAAGAACTTCCTGACTGTGAGAGCTGTTCAGCAGTGGAACTCTCTGCCCCTGAGTGTGGTGGAGGCTCCATCTTTGGAAGCTTTTAAATAGAGGCTGGATGGCCATCTGTCAGGGGTGATTTGAATGCAATATTCCTGCTTCTTGGCAGAATGGGGTTGGACTAGATGGCCCATGAGGTCTCTTCCAACTCTTTGATTCTATGATTCTATCTCACTTTCTACACCAAAGAGCTGGCGTTGTCTGAAGACACCTCCAATGTCATGTGGCCCACATGAGTGCATCTAGACCAAACTTGGCAGGAATACTCAATATGCTGAAATGTGAACACTGGTGGAGTTTGGGGAAACTAGACCTTAACATTTGGAAGTTGTAGTTGCTGGGATGTCTAGTTCACCTACAATCAGAGAGCATTCTGAACTCCAGCAACGATAGAATTGTGCCAAACTTTCCACACAGAACACACATGAGCAACAGAAAATACTGTGTTTTCTGATAGTCTTTGGTGACCCCTCTGACACCCCTTTGTGACTCCCCCGGGGGTCCCGACCCCCAGGTTGTGAAACACTGCCCTATGAACCATCACGGAGATTAAGATCCTCGGGGGAGGCCCTGCTTTCTGTCCCGCCATTGTCACAGGCGTGATTGGTGGGGACAAGAGACAGGGCCTTCTCGGTGATTGCTCCCCGGCTATGGAACTCCCTTCCTGGTGGGATCAGGTCGGCCCCCTCTCTCCTGTCCTTTAGAAGGATGGTCGAAACTTGGCTGTGGGACCAAGCTTTCAGTATAGGGCAATAAAAGCGGCAGTGGGAAAGATGACAGGGCCAATTGGATTTGATGCGGATGGCTAGGACGGTTTTAAATGATGTATTTTAATATTTTGATAAATATTTTTTTAATGTTTATGTACTGTATGTGAATTTGTGTCCCGCCATTGAATGTTTGCCGTGTATATGCTATGCTCCGCCCTGGGTCCCCTTCGGGGTGAGAAGGGCAGAACATAAATGTTTTAAATAAATAATAAAATAATAATAATTGTTGAAGGCTTTCATGGCTGGAATCACTGGGTTGTTGTAGGTTTTCCAGGTTGCATGGCCATGTTCTAGAACAGCGGTTCTCAACCTGGGGGTCGCGACCCCTCGGGGGGTCGTTTGGCCATTTTCTGGGGGTCGCGAAGCCGCATTGGCTGGCCATGCCCCCTCCAAAATGGCGGCCGACCCCCTGCGCCACCGGCATTCCCGCGCGCGAAGCCATCCGCCTGTCTCTCATCTCCTTCTGATGGCAGAAGGAGGTGAGGGATGGGCGAGTGGCTCCTTGGGCGCCCCTCGCCTGCTCCGCTCTCCCGCCGGCCAGCAGGGGTGCGGAGCAAGCGAGGGCTCTTCGTTGCAGGTGAACTATAAATCCCAGCAACTGCATATCCCAAATGTCAAGGTCTATTTTCCCCAAACTCCACCAGTTTTCACATTGGGGCATATTGAGTATCTGTGCCAAGTGTGGTCCAGATCCATCATTGTGGGAGTCTGCAATGCTCTCTGGATGCAGGTGAACTACACCTCCCAAACTCAAGGTCACCAGACCATTCCAGTATTTTTTGTTGGTTGTGGGAGTTCTGTGTGCCAACTTTGGTCCAATTCCATCATTGGTGGAGTTCAAAATGCTCTTTAATTGTAGGTGAACTATAAATCCCAGCAACTACAACTCCCAAATGACATAATCAATTTTCCCTCCAACCCCACCAGTATTCAAATTTGGGCATATTGGATAACGTAAGGTAAAAGTTTTCCCCTGACATTAAGTCCAGTCGTGTCCAACTCTGGGAGTTGGTGCTCAATTTCTAGGCCAAAGAGCCGGTGTTGTTCATAGACACCTCCAAGGTCATGTGGCTGACATGATGGCATGGAGTGCTGTTTTTGGGTATTTCTGCCAAATTTGGTCCAGTGAATGAAAATACATCCTGCATTTCAGATTTTTACATTATGATTCATAACAGTAACACAATTATAATTAGGAAGTAGCAATAATAATAATTTTATGGTTGGGGGGTCACCACAACGTGAGGCACTGTATTAAGGGGTCGCGGCATTACGAAGGTTGAGAACCACTGTTCTAGAAGCATACTCTCCTGACATTTCACCTGCATCCGTGGCAACCTCTGAGGAAGTTTGCCACAGATGCAGGCAAAACATCAGGAGAGAATGCTTCTAGAACATGGCCATACAACCCAAAAAACCTACAACAACCAGTCAGAAGACAATGCTTCTGGAACATGACTATACAGCTTGGAAAACTCCCAGTAACCCAGTGTTCAGGCCATGAAAGCCTTCGACAACACATGGGAGCTATAATTCGGAGAGGTCTTTAGTCTTCCCTGCCAAAGAGTGCCGTTGTTTTACCAAACTGCAATAAATTTACAGTGTAGATGCACACCAAGACAGGCAATTAATTTTCTTGGCCAGCAAAAGGGCAGAACGGAGACATTGTGGAAGGTTCAAGGACCACTTATGGCTCTAGGGTCAGACTTGCCCCATTCCTGCGCTTGACAAAAGCTGCTAAGTTGTCTGTTCAAATCCAGGAGCCTCCCTTGTCTCCAAAAGTGCGGCCATCCTGCGCTTCTGTCATTAGACAGCGGAGCTGCAAAGCTGCCTGGATCTGAATGATTCCTTGTGCATAATAGATCATCTGAAAACGCCAGCTAAGGAAAGGCAGCGGAAACAGGCAGGCGCAGGCTTTGGCACATCTCCTGCGGAAGTCTTGTGATTTGGAAAAGAGGAGAGGTTTGGCCGTGGCACCGAACCCAGTTTGAGGACTGGCAGCGAGGCACGCTCTTTATGCGCAGCAGGGCCGAGACAATAACGCACTGCTGCCGGCCTATATTTCGTTTTCCATTGTGGCTGGCACATTTGCGCCCTTAGTAGAGCTGCGAGTTTCAATTTTGCTCGGCTTTCTGCAGGAAATCACTTTCGAGATGAGGCTGGTGCAGTCGTTTGTGCGTTTTGGAAATGCTCTTCGGGCAGAAGACCTGGAATCTGTGCTGTGAGATCTACTGTCAAGAATATCAAGGGTATCCTGAGTCACAGCCTTTCACCTGCACTTAATAAAGAGATTAAAGTGGTATGATGATGATGATGATGATGACGACGATATCTAACCACAGCTGCCTTGCATCTGGGATGAAGTAGTAGAATTTGGGATGGATGAGAACCCTTGTTAATTGAATCTATGGAGGAGAAGACTTGTTGATCAAATCTGTGTGTGCCGTTTTAGATGCAACCCGTGTTGTTGTTGCTGATGTGTTCCTTCAAATCTTTTCTCACTTATGGCAAACCCCATCATGGGGTTTCTAGGACTGAGAATCCGAGAATTCAGTGAGCATTGCTTCTGGGTGATCATTAATTGCAACACAGCACTTTGAGGGGGATTTTTACTCCCAAAGACTGGGCTGTGGCACAGCTAGTTAGTAGTCAGCTGCATTAAATCACTACTGACCAAGAGGTCGTGAGTTCAAAGCCAGCCCGGGTCGGAGTAAGCTCCCGACCATTAATAGTCTAGCTTACTGTTGACCTATGCAGCCCGAAAGACAGTTGCATCTGTCAAGTAAGGAGACCCCAATGGCGCAGTGGGTTAAACCCTTGTGCTGGCAGGACTGAAAATTGACATGTCACAGGCTCGAATCCGGGGAGAGTGCAGATGAGCTCCCTTTGTCAGCTCCAGCTTCTTGTGTGGGGACATGACAGAAGCCTCCCACAAGGATGGTAAAACATCAAAATATCCAGGCAACATCCCCTGGGCAATGTCCTTACAGACAGCCAATTCTCTCACACCAGAAGCAACTTGCAGTTTCTCAAGTTGCTCCTGACATTAAAAAAGAAATCTGTCAAGTAGGAAATTTAGGTAATTTTCAACAGAAAGGAGGAAACCATGAAAATGAACAAAATCTGGCTACCAATATTAAGAAATTCTAAAATTGCAACAGCACAACAACAGAGAGGAAGCAGGCAGGGACATCTAATCACCTCTCAACAAAAGTTTGCTCCAGGCACAGTCAGCCCATTGTATGTATTGTCGAAGGCTTTCATGGCTGGAATCACTAGGTTCTTGTGGGTTTTTTCGGGCTATAGGGCCATGTTCTAGAGGCATTTCTCCTGACGTTTCGCCTGCATCTATGGCAAGCATCCTCAGAGGTAGTGAGGTCACTACCTCTGAGGATGCTTGCCACCTCACTACCTCTGAGGATGCTTGCCATAGATGTAGGCGAAACGTCAGAAGAAATGCCTCTAGAACATGGCCCTATAGCCCGAAAAAACCCACAAGAACCTAGCCCATTGTATGCTAATCAAGGTGGTCATTCACACCTAGCTCCAGCAGAAAAGAGTTCTTTGTCTCACCCTGGTCATTCCACAGATATATAAACCCCTTTTCCTAGTTCCAACAAATCTCACTACCTCTGAGAATGCTTGCCATAGATGCAGGCAAAACGTCAGGAGAGAATGCCTCTAGACCATGGCCATACAGCCCGAAAAAAAACCTACAACAACCCAATTTAGGTACCAGTTTATGTGGGGGAGGCTAATTTAACTGATTTACGACACCATAAAACTTTCCAGTAGCATGCAGAAGAATGAGGAAGCACTCCATCAAAAAACCCGGTGTCCCAAGTGGACGGTAAAGCGGCAGCTCCCACTGTGGCCGGAACCAAGCATACCCTCATGAAGCCGGAAAAGCGGGAATGTTAAATTGCCTCTGTGTCTGTCTATATATGTTGTATGTCTAAATGGCATTGAATGTTTGCCATGTATATGTGCATTGCAATTTGCCCTGAGTCTCCTGCGGGATCAGAAGGGTGGAATATAAATACTGTAAATAAAAATAATAAAATAATAAATAAATTATGTTTATATTTCCAAAAACTCCAGAATTGGTTTTTTTTGGTTGTGTCAGGAGCGACTTGAGAAACTGCAAGTCACTTCTGGTGTGAGAGAATTATTAATAGCCCTCACTCTCCAAAGAGAAGGATGTTTGGGATCCTTTCCATTATTACTGATGACTTAAACCTCTCATCTTTGTAGATTTTAAAATTACTGAAATGCTTTCAAAGTTGCTTTGAGTCTCCTTGTGGAGAGAAAAAGTGGAGCAGGAATAAACAACAACCTCTGAGCATACCACAGCTGGACAATATCAAGCACGGACATGTGAAAAATGTGGTCAGCAAAGAATATGTCCAAAGGGCCAGAAAAATTCTGAAGAGCAAATTAAATGGCGGAAATACAATCAAGGCTATCAGCACCTGGGCCATCCCCGTCATCAGATACACGGTTGGAATTGTGAAGTGGACACAAGCAAAACTGGAGGATCTGGACAGAAAAACAAGGCAACTGGTGACAATCCACTACTCATGACACCCGCGTAGTGATGTCGACAGACTTTACCTGCCAGAGCCCCCGGTTGTGCAGTGGGTTAAATCCTTGTTCCAGCAGGACTGCAGACTGACAGGTCGCAGGTTCGAATCCGGGGAGAGTGAGGATGAGCTCCCTCTGTCAGCTCCAGCTCTCCACATGGGGACATGAGAGAAGCCTCTCACAAGGAGGGTAAAACTTCAAAACATCCGGGCGTTCCCTGGGCAACATCTTTGCAGACGGCCAATTCTCTCACACCAGAAGCGACTTGCAGTTTCTCAAGTTGCTCCTGACACGAAAAAAAAACCAAACAATTTTACCTGCCGAGAAAATCAGGAGGCAGAGAGAGGGCTTCTGCAAGTGAAACAAATGGTAGAAGAAGAGAAACACGCACTGGCAGATGTTGGGAAAGGCAGTCAAGAACCAACATTGAGGGAAGTCAATAGTCAAAAAATGGCTTAAAGTACAAAAGACAAAGATGGAATATTGTAACAATACTATGACTTCCTATCACTTATTGATACGCGGCTATCATGTCTCCTCTTACCCTTCTCTTCTTCATATAATGAATTCATTATATGCATACATAAATACTATGTCTCAATATTAAAATACACTGTTTAACTTCCTTCCTCCCTTCCTTTTCTTCCCTGTTTCATGTCTGGAATACCTCTGTTTTCTGAGGGCCACAGCAACCCGCGGCCAGGTACAGCTAGTGGGTTTATGAACAAGCACCTTGGTATCTCTATGGATGTCCTGATTCTCAAACACTCTCTGCTTCATTCGGAAGAATGCTGCACTCGCAGAGCTCAGGCGGTGTTGTGTTTCAGTGCCAATTTTGACTCTTGTGGAGAGGTGGTTGCCAAGGGAGCGGAAATTGTCAATATTTTCTAACTAGACCAGGCTGTGGCGCAGCTAGTTAGTAGCTGCTGCATGAAATCACTACCAAGAGGTCATGAGTCTGAAGCATGTGCAAGATAAAAACTTAAGATACTAAAAATACTAAAATCAAGATGAGATAGGGATGGAGCAGATTGCTTGTGGGGGGAGAATCTCGTAAAGAGGAGATTCCATCTGAACACGAGGAAGAACTTCCTGACTGTGAGAGCCGTTCAGCAGTGGAACTCTCTGCCCCGGAGTGTGGTGGAGGCTCCTTCTTTGGAAGCTTTTAAATAGAGGCTGGACACCTCTGCAGGAGTCTACCGTATACCATGCAGCTGTGGACAAGTCTACATAGGGACCACCAAACGCAGCGCCCAAACACGAATCAAGGAACATGAAAGGCACTGCAGACTACTCCAACCAGAGAAGTCAGCCATAGCAGAGCACCTGATGAACCAGCCTGGACACAGCATATTATTTGAGAACACAGAAATGCTGGACAACTCCAACAACCACCATGTCAGACTACACAGAGAAGCCATTGAAATCCACAAGCATGTGGACAATTTCAACAGAAAGGAGGAGAGACCATGAAAATGAACAAAATCTGGCTACCAGTATTAAAAAACTCAAAAATTACAACAGCAAAACAGCAGAGAGGAAACAACCAGGCACATCTTAACACCTCTCAACAAAAGATTTTCCCAGGCTCAGCCAGGCCTTCAAATGCTAATGAAGGTGGTCAGTTGAAACATTCACACCTAGCTCCAGCAGAGAAGAGCTCTTTGCCCCACCCCAGCCATTCCACAGATATATAAACCCATTTTCCTATTTCCAACAGACCTCACTACCTCTGAGGATGCTTGCCATAGATGCAGGCGAAACGTCAGGAGAAATGCCTCTAGAACATGGCCATATAGCCCGAAAAAACCTACAAGAACCTAGTGATTCCAGCCATGAAAGCCTTCGACAATACCTTAATAATAATAATAATAATAGTAGTAGCTGCTGCATGAAATCACTATCAAGAGGTCATGAGTCTGAAGCATGTGCAAGATAAAAACTTAAGATACTAAAAATACTAAAATCAGGATGAGATAGGGATGGAGCAGATTGTTTGTGGGGGAGAATCTCGTAAAGAGGAGATTCCATCTGAACACGAGGAAGAACTTCTTGACTGTGAGAGCCGTTCAGCAGTGGAACTCTCTGCCCCGGAGTGTGGTGGAGGCTCCTTCTTTGGAAGCTTTTAAACAGAGGCTGGATGGCCATCTGTCAAGTGTGCTTTGAATGCAATTCTCCTGCTTCTTGGCAGAATGGGGTTGGACCGGATGGCCCATGAGGTCTCTTCCAACTTTATGATTCTATGATTCTACAATACACATTTTCACTATTGTTCTGGGAGTTGGAGTCCAAAACACCTGGAGGGTTGAAGTTTGCCCATATCTGGTATAGCCACAGGGGTGATTTGAATGCAATATTCCTGCTTCTTGGCAGAATGGGGTTGGACTCGATGGTCCATGAGGGAATTGTAGTTGCTGGGATTTATAGTTCACCTACAATCACGGAGAATTTCGTACCCCACCAACGATGGAATTGGGCCAAACATCCCACACAGAACCCCCATGACCAACAGAAAATACTGTTTTTTCCGGTGGTCTTTGTTGACCCTTCTGACACCCCCCTGGTGACCCCCTCCCCACGGGGTCTTGACTTCTCAGGTTGAGAAACAGAGGCTGGATGGCCATCTGTCAGGGGTGATTTGAATACAATATTCCTGCTTCTTGGCAGAATGGGGTTGGACTGGATGGCCCATGAGGTCTCTTCCAACTCTATGATTCTAAAGGAATGGGGTCATAAATATACAGGTGGGGAAATATACTCTGGGGACAACTAAATAAACAAACAATGTCACACCATTAAACGGCATTTCTGGCATTGCAGAGGGATTCGCGGATACCGAAACCCGCGGATGCTCGGGTCCCATTGCATGCCTACCATGTTTACGCCTGGCTTTTTCCAAACTAAGACTGTATAATAATACTCTATCCCAGTGCCAAAGGGCTGGCGTTTGCAAAGAAGGGCAAGGAGGAAGGGAGAGGTCTTTTGGGGCTTGGAAGGGCCAAGGGGCAGGAGGGCAGGCAGGCAGGCAGGCGGTGGGTCCTGGGGCGCCAGGCTTGCGTGCGAACGGGGCGAGCGATGATGTCAGAGGGGGAGGCAGCCGAAGCGAAGGCGGCGAGAGGAGCAGCAGCAGCAGCAGAGGCAAAGCCCAGAGCCGCCGCCAAGGCAGCCAAAGCAGCAGCAGAAGCCAAGGCGGCGAGGCTGGGCTGAGGAAGCGCCATCGTGGAGCAGAGGCAGAAACGGCCCGTGCCAAGCCGGCTGCGAGCATGAATGGCCGGGCAGGAAGGAGCCTCCATCTTGGGCCGCCCCCTGACCAAACCCCACAGGTAAGGAGCCCCCCACGCCTCCCCAAAAAGCCTCCAAACGCGCTCTCCAAAACAGGGCGCTTGCTTTGACGCACGGCGCTTTTGCCTGCGTGCCCCCTTTTTGCGCGCGGCCTGGGCGCCCCCCTTTGGCTCTGCCCGCCACCAAACCCATGCCTCCCCCTTCCTTGGGGTCCCCTCTGCGTGCCCCTTTTCCTCCCGACCCCCAAAGAGGCGTCCCGGAGGAAGGAGAGGAAGAGAAACAAGGTCCCCCCTTCTCGGTGCCAAAAGCGCACCGCCCTCCTCCTCCTCCTCCTCCTCTTCCTGCTGCTGCTTCTTCTTATGGCAGCTTGGAAATGCAGCTGCGTATTTGGGGCCCAGTGGCCCCCGGAGCCAGGAGAAGCGCTTAAGGTGAAGCCCAAGGGAAGTGGGGTCAAGGGGAGAGAGAGAGAGACCACGACCCACGGAAAGGGAAAGTATGGGGCAGCCCCACCGGGAGCAGAAGTCCCTCTCCTCTTTGGAAAGAAGGAAGGAAGGAAGGAAGGCGCCAAGGGTGGGGCTGTTGGGGAGCGGATCTGGAAATCTCTGGGGTCTTGGGAAAGAATCTCTCCTGGGATCCAGGAAGGGAAGCCAAGCCTCCTTCCTGTGGGGCAAGTTGGGGTTACTAGAGTTCATCCCAAGGGGCCCCAGAGCCTGTGTGTTGTCTCTGTGTTTGTGGCCCTTGCCATGCATTCCCTCCTGCGCCTGCTTTTGGATGCTCGCTCTTGGAGAGCTCCCTCCTCCTCCTCTCCTGGAAGGCAGGACTGATGATTAATCACTTTTTCAAACATCGGTTGAAACCCCCTTTTCCCTCGCTCATTCCTTTCCCCAAAAATATAGTTTTTCTCAAAACCAGGACTAGAGCCTTGGGTTACTTTTTGTTTTTGTTTTGTGTGTTTGTGAACATTCTCTTCCAAACAGTCTGCACTCAAAAACACTAAATGGTGTTGTCGAAGGCGTTCGTGGCTGGAATCACTGGGTTGCGCAGTGGGTTAAACCCCTGAAGACCGACAGATCGCAGGTTTAAATCTGGGGAGAGGCGGATGAGCTCCCTCTGTCAGCTCCAGCTCCTCATAGAATCATAGAATCATAGAATCAAAGAGTTGGAAGAGACCTCCTAGACCATCCAGTCCAACCCCATTCTGCCAAGAAGCAGTGACTGGGTGCATAACCTTTGTTGAAAAGGAACAGACCTGAGGCTGTTAGGAATTGTGGGAGTTGAACTCCACAACTGGGCCCATAACCCTTGTTGAAAAGAAAGGGGACCGAGGCTGTTAGGAATTGTGGGAGTTGAAGTCCAATACACCTGAAGGGCAGAGTTGGCCTGTGCCTGGCGCAGATGCACCTTGAAATTGTTGCTGACACAACCCTTAGAATCATAGAATCATAGAATCAAAGAGTTGGAAGAGACCTCCTGGGCCATCCAGTCCAACCCCATTCTGCCAAGAAGCAGGAATACTGCATTCAAATCACCCCTGACAGATGGCCATCCAGCCTCTGTTTAAAAGCTTCCAAAGAAGGAGCCTCCACCACACTCCGGGGCTGACAGTTCCACTGCTGAACGGCTCTCACAGTCAGGAGCTAACAGAGGGAGCTCATCCGCCTCTCCCTGGATTCGAACCTGTGACCTGTCGGTTTTCAGTCCTGCCGGCACTGTGCCACCGGGGGCTCCACAAGGATGATAAAAACATCAAATCATCTGGGCGTCCCCTGGGCAACGTCCTTGCAGATGGCCAATTCTCTCACACTAGAAGCGACTTGCAGTTTCTCAAGTCGCTCCTGACATGACAAAAAAAACTGGGTCAGGAAGTTCTTCCTCATGTTCAGATGGAATCTCCTCTCTTGTAGTTCGAAGCCATTGTTCCATTGCGTCCTAGTCTCCAGGGAAGCAGAAAACAAGCTTGCTCCCTCCTCCTCCCTGTGGCTTCCTCTCACATATTTATACATGGCTATCATATCCCCTCTCAGCCTTCTCTTCTTCAGGCTAAACATGCCCAGCTCCTTAAGCCCCTCCTCATAGGACTTGTTCTCCAGAGCCTTTATCATTTGTAGGGACATGAGAGAAGCCTCCCACAAGGATGCTTTTTGTCGTGTCAGGAGCGACTTGAGAAACTGCAAGTCGCTTCTGGTGTGAGAGAATTGGCCATCTGCAAGGACGTTGCCCAGGGGACGCCTGGATGTTTTGATGTTTTACCATCCTTGTGGGAGGCTTCTCTCATGTCCTCGCACGAGGAGCTGGAGCTGACAGATGGAGCTCATCCGCCTCTCCCCAGATTCGAACCTGCGACCTGTCGGTCTTTAGTCCTGCCGGCACTGCGCCACCAGGGGCTCCACAAAGATGATAAAAACATCAAATCATTCGGGCATCCCCTGGGCAATGTCCTTGCAAACGGCCAATTCTCTCACACCAGAAGCGACTTTCTCAAGTCGCTCCTGACACAACAAAAAACAACAACTGGGTTGCTGTGAGTTTTCCGGGCTGTATGGCTATGTTCCAGAAGCATTCTCTCCTGGTTTCACCTACATCTATGGCAGGCATTCTCAGAGCTCATGAGGTCTGGGTTGTAAGTTTTCTGTGCTTTATGGCCATGTTCCAGAAGCATTCTCTCCTGACATTTCACCCACATCTATGGCAGGCATCCTAAGAGCTCATCAGGCCTGGGTTGTTGTAAGTTTTCCGTGCTTTGTGGCCATGTTCCAGAAGCATTCTCTTCTGACATTTTGCCTGCACCTATGCCAGGCATCCTCAGAGGTTTTGAGGACCTCACAACCTCTGAGGATGCCTGCCATAGATGCAGGTGAAATATCTGGAGAGAATGCTTCTGGAACATGGTCAGACAGCCCGGAAAACTCACAACAACACAGTGATTCCAGCCAAGAAAGCCTTCAACAATATGTTCTGCGGTCTATTGGAAACTAGGCAAGGAGGGAACCATGAAAGTTAACAAAATCTGGCTACCAGCATTAAAAAATCTGTAAAATTAGGACAGCAAATAAACAACAACACTCTGAAAACAGGGGAAATTCAGACAGGAAACAATCAGGGCCAGCTAACACCTCCCAAAAAGATGAGTCCCCCAGGCAGGAAGCAGCCAGGCCTTAAAGCTGCAAGGCTTTTCAATGCTAATCAAGGTGATTAATTGAAAATATATTGTCGAAGGCTTTAATGGCCGGGATCACTGAGTTGTTGTGCATTTTCCGGGCTGTATGGCCGTGTTCCAGACGCATTCTCTCCTGACATTTCACTCACATCTATGGCAGGCATCCTCAGAGGTTGTGAGGTCTGTTGGAAACTTGCAAAATTGGAAACTAAGAAACTCTTTGTCTATTGGGTTGTTGTAGGTTTTTTCAGGCTGTATGGCCATGGTCTAGAGGCATTCTCTCCTGACATTTCGCCTGCATCTATGGCAAGCATCCTCAGAGGTGGTTTGTCTATTTCTTGTTTCCAGGCAACAAATAATCATGGCTAGATAATCACCTCCCAACCAAGGATTTCCCAAGGCAGTAAGAAGCCAAACTTTGAAACTGCCAGGCCATTAAATGCCAATCAAGGTGACCAATTGCAACATTCACTCCTACCTCAAACAGACAAGAGTTCTTTCTCCCACCTTGGACATCATCCCACAGGTATATAAACCCCATTTTCCTAGTTTCCAACAGACCTCACAACCTCTGAGGATGCCTGCCATAGATTTGGGCAAAAGGTCAGGAGAGAATGCTTCTGGAACATGGTCAGACAGCTTGGAAAACTCACAGTGACCCAAAAATACTAAATTGTATCAGTGGTTTTTAAAAACGTTACAGTAAATGAAACAGTAAAAAACTCTAAAATTACAACAGCACAACAACAGAGAGGAAACAAACAAGGACATCTAATCAACTCTCAACAAAAGTTTGCTCCAGGCACTGTCAGGCCATTATGTGCTAATCAAGGTGGTCAGTTCAAACATTCACACCTAGCTCCAACAGACAAGAGGCCTTTGTCTCACCCTGGTCATTCCACAGATATATAAACACTTTTTCCTAGTTCCAACAGACCTCACAACCTCTGAGGATGCTTGCCATAGATGCAGGCGAAACGTCAGGAGAGAATGCCTCTAGACCATGGCCATATAGCCCGAAAAAACCTACAACAACCCTAATGAAACAGTTCATCAATTAGATATTTTAAACTCCTTCGAACACTTTCAGATGTTGTCCTGTGTGGCCCCTGAGGGTCCCAAGGCAGGAAATTGGTCATCTCTGAAATAGATGGAAGGAAGTCCAAGAACCGAGCCCTGAGTGATGTAGTTCTCTGGATTCTGTCTTACCTGGAAGGAATCCCCCTCTAAAATGTCTATGGCAGGAGGTTTGAGGGGCAGAGCCCTTTTCTGTTCCTCCAACCCAAAAATAGATCACCTTCCTGGGAATTTTAGTGCAGTGTTTCTCAACCTTCCTCATGCCGCGACCCCTTAATACAGTTCCTCATGTTGTGGTGACCCCCAACCATAACATTATTTTCGTTGCTACTTCACAACTGTAATTTTGCTCCAGTTATGAATCGCAATGTAAACATCTGATATGCAGGATGAATTTTCATTCACTGGACCAAATTTGGCACAAATACCCAATATTTGAATACTGGTGGGGTTGGAGGGGGATTGATTTTGTCATTTCGGAGTTGTTGTTGCTGGGATTTATAGTTCACCCACAATCAAAGAGCATTCTGAACTCCACCAATGATCGAATTGAACCAAACTCGGCACGCAGAACTCCCATGACCAAGAAAAAATGCTGGAAGGGTTTGGTGGGCATTGACCTTGAGTTTGGGAGTTGCAGTTCACCTACATCCAGAGAGTACTGTGAGTTCAAACAATGATGGATCTGGACCAAACTTGGCATGGATATCCAATATGCCCAAATCTGAACACTGGTGGACTTTGCGGGGAAACAGACCTTGAGATTTGGGAGTTCTAGTTGCTGGGATTTATAGCTCACCTACAATCAAATAGCGTTCTGAGAACTCCCATAACCAACAGAAAACACTGGAAGGGTTTGGTGGGCATTGACCTTGAGTTTTGGAGTTGTAGTTCACCTACATCCAGAGAGTACTGTGAGTTCAAACAATGATGGATCTGGACCAAACTTGGCATGGATACCCAATATGCCCAAAGGTGAACTCTGGTGGAGTATGGGGGAAATGGTCCTTGGCATTTGGGAGTTGTAATTGCTGGGATTTATAGTTCACCTACACTCAAAGAGCATTCTGATTCCCACCAACAATAGAACTGGGCCAAACTTTCCATACAGAACTCTCATGACCAACAGATAATACTGGAAGGGTTTGGTGGGCATTGGCCTTGAGTTTTGGAGTTGTAGTTCACCTATATCCAGAGATCACTGTGAATTCACACAGTGATGGATCTGGACCAAAATTGGCACGGATACTCAATATGCCAAAATGTAAACACTGGTGGAGTTTGGGGAAAATAGACCTTGACATTTGACTTACAGTCAAAGAGCATTCTGAACCCCACCAACGATAGAATTGGGCCAAACTTGCCACACAGAAGACCCATGACCAACAGAAAATACTTTGGTGACCCCCCTTGCAACCCATCTAGATGTATTGTCGAAGGCTTTCATGGCCGGAATCACTGGGTTGTTGTAGGTTTTTTCGGGCTATATGGCCATGGTCTAGAGGCATTCTCTCCTGACGTTTCGCCTGCATCTATGGCAAGCATCCTCAGAGGATGCTTGCCATAGATGCAGGCGAAACGTCAGGAGAGAATGCCTCTAGACCATGGCCATATAGCCCGAAAAAACCTACAACAACCCAACCCATCTAGTGTTCCCAACTCTCAGGTTGAGGAAACGCTGCTTTAGTGGCAACCGCTTACCTTTAAAAAAAATATAGGTTGCAGCCTTTCCTCCCTGGACTATTTCATATCAAAGCTGCTCTTTTCCCAAAATGGAAACAGAAGACCAAAGAGCGTTTCCCTCCACGAAGCCGGAAGGGAAAACAACATGGTTGTAGGACCAAAGACTAAAATGGCAGGGCAGCGGGGACACGGCTATTTTAGGAAGGAGTTCTGTATATGTTGGGACCATCTGGATATTTGTGGTTAGAAAAATAATTTGCAGTTCTTGGGATCTCTTGGTAATGTGGGAGAAGAGCTCCCCAAAGGAAAGGTAGTATCTTTTTGAGGGGCCAGGTAGGTTTATTTTAGTTGATGGGGAGGAGCACCACAAAACGAGGCCAAAAGGTAGAAGTAGGGACCTCAGGCGCCTGTGGGGGTGACCTCGTTTGACGGAGAGCTACCTTTGTGCATTTCTCTTTCTGTACCAGTCTTATCCAGGTCTTTTTTTTTGGGGGGGGGGGGGAACGGACGGGGACGACAGCATGGTAGATACCCCTCATGCCAGACAATGTGGCCCTGGCACATTTCAGGAGTTGGTCTTCTACAGCAATGTTTCTAACCTGGGTGTCAGGACCCCATGATTCTATATCCCATCATCCGCATTTCTGACAAATCCCATCAACAAGCCACCCCGCCACCTCTCCCTTCCCTTGACATCCTTTCCCAAACTTGGAGGTTGGGACCCCTGGGGGGGGGGTCGCAAGGGGGGGAAGGAGGGTATCAGAGAGGTCACCAAAGACGCTCAAAAACACAGTATTTTCTGTTGGTCATGGGGGTTCTGTGTGGGAAGTTTGGCCCAATTCTATCATTGGTGGGGTTCAGAATGCTCTTTGATTGTAGGTGAACTATAAATCCCAGCAACTACAACTCCCAAATGTCAAGGTCGGTTTTCTCCAAACTCCAGCAGTGTTCACATTTGGTCATATTGAATATTCATGCCAAGTTTGTTCCAGATCCATCATTGTTTGAATCCACAGTGCTCTCTCGATGTAGGTGAACTACAACTCCCACACTCAAGGTCGATGCCCACCAAAATCTTCCATTATTTTCTCTTGCTCATGGCAGTTCTGTGTGCCAAGATTGGTTCAATTGCATCATTGGTGGGGTTCGGGATTCTCTTTGATTGTAGGTGAACTATAAACCCCAGCAACTACAACTCCCAAATGTCAAGGTCGGTTTTCTCCAAACTCCAGCAGTGTTCACATTTGGTCATATTGAATATTCATGCCAAGTTTGTTCCAGATCCATCATTGTTTGAATCCACAGTGCTCTCTCGATGTAGGTGAACTACAACTCCCACACTCAAGGTCGATGCCCACCAAAATCTTCCATTATTTTCTCTTGCTCATGGCAGTTCTGTGTGCCAAGATTGGTTCAATTGCATCATTGGTGGGATTCAGGATGCTCTTTGATTGTAGGTGAACTATAAATCCCAGCAACTACAACTCCCAAATGACAAAAATCAATCCCCAACCCCACCAGCTTTCAACCTTGGGCGTATCGGGTATTTGTGCCAAATGTGGTCCAGTGAATGGAAATACATCTTGCATATCAGATGTTTACATTACAATTCATAATAGTTATGAAGTAGCAACAAAATAATGTTATGGTTGGGGGTCACCACAACATGAGGAACTGTATTAAGAGGTTGAGAAACACGGATCTACAGGCAATACTTGTGCGTGGCATCCAGATAAACACTCTGCGCAACCCGAATTGCCAGCGTCCGTGTTTGTACATGCTCAGCATCTTATTTTCGCATGCTTTTCAACTCTGGGGGGGTGGGGGCGGGAAGTCTTCATTAGTGGCGCAGATGCCCTCCTTCCGATAATTTCCTCCAAGCTCTCCTCTGCCGTCCTATCTTCCCTCGCCGTCTCGAGCACTCCCATAAATAGCTATTGCGTTGCTCTCTCTGCGCATAGCCTGTTTCCACACAGGATAAACAGGGCCTTTTGTGTTAATTCGCAATTCTCCATCGTCGTCGTCGTCGGTTCCCTGCGTAAGCCACCATGACCCGCACGCCTCTGCCTCAGATTTCCTCTGCTGTTTTCCCTCTTCTGCTTTCATTCTCTCCGCTGCATCCCACATCTGTCATGGGCGCATGCCCATGCCGGGGGGGGGGGGCACACGGGTGCAGACTTGCCGCCTTGGCAGGCCCAGCGCCTCTCCCCCGCAGCACTCCTCCGAACCACGGTTTGTCGGGATCTCGCCTAAGACGTCTTCACGCCCGAGGCAGAAAATCCCCACGGAAGAGCAACACATCTAGTTGCACAAGCCAGCAGCAACTTTTCCTGCGGAAGCCATGTTAAGACGAAACCGGAGCTTCGGAAGAGTTTTGTCCTGCTGACGACACAAGGCCGTCTCAGCTGGTTGTTTCTCCGCAACCAGATACCTGGAAACCTCACACCTTCCTCTGCTACCTACCGTGGAAGTGGAACTGCAACCTTGTCCAGATACTTGGGAGCCATTTTTAAGGGCGCTCACTGTTTGTTTTCCTCTCTTACTTGGTCTTGGAGAGCGATTGCCTGGCTTGAGAGCAGTACGTGTGAAAAAGATCTTGGAGTGTTGTCGAAGGCTTTCATGGCTGGAATCACTAGGTTCTTGTGGGTTTTTTCAGGCTATATGGTCATGTTCTAGAGGAGAAAATGCCTCTAGAACATGGCCATATAGCCTGAAAAAACCCACAAGAACCTAGATCTTGGAGTCCTCGTGGACAACAAGTTAAACATGAGCCAACAATGTGATGTGGCGGCAAAAAAAGCCAATGGGATTTTGGCCTGCATCAAGAGGAGCATAGTGTCTAGATCAGTGTTTCTCAACCTGGGGGTCGGGACCCCTTGGGGGGGGGGTCATGTGGGGGTGTCAGGGGGGGTCGCCAAAGACCATATTCCGTTGGCCATGGGGGTTCTGTGTGGGAAGTTTGGCCGAATTGTATCATTGGTGTACTTCAGAATGCTCTTTGATTGCAAGTGAACTATAAATTCCAGCAACTACAACTCCCAAATGTCAAGGTGTATTTTCCCCAAACTCCACCAGTGTTTACATTTGGACTTATTGAGTATTCGTACCAAGTTTGGTCCAGATAGATGAGTGGTTCTCAACCTTGCTAATGCTGTGACCCCTTAATGCAGTTCCATATGTTGTGGTGACCCCCAACCGTAATATTGTTTTTGTTGCTACTTGACACCTGTCATTTTACTACTTTATAAATCGTAATGTAAATATCCGATATGCAGGATGTATTTTCATTCACTGGACTAAATTGAGCACAGATACCAAATATGCCCAAATGTGAATGCTAGTGGGGTTGCAGGAGGATTGATTTTGTAATTTGGGAACTGTAATTGCTGGGATTTATAGTTCATCTACAATCAAAGAGCATTCTGAACTCCACCAGCGATGGATTTAAACCAAACTTGGCACACAGAACTCCCATGACGATTAGAAAACACTGGAAGGGTTTTGTGGGCACTGACCTTGAGATTGGGAGTTGTAGTTCATCTATATCCAGAGGAGTGCTGTGGATTCATGCAATGATGGATCTGGACCAAACTTGGCATGAGTAGTCAATAGGCCCAAATGTGAACACTGGTGGAATCTGGGGAAAATAGACCCTGACATTTGGGAGTTGTAGTTGCTGGGTTTTATAGTTCACCTACAATCAGAGCATTCTCACCTCCACCAAGAATAGAATTGAACCAAACTTGGCACACAGAACTTCCATGGCCAACAGAAAATAATGGAAGAGTTTGGTGAGCATTGACCTTGAGTTTTGGAGTTGTAGTTCACCGACATCCAGATAGCACTGTGGACTCAAACAATGATGTATCTGGACCAAACTTGGCACGAATACTCAATATGCCCAAATATTAACACTGGTTGAGTTTGGGGAAAATAGACCTTGACATTTGGGAGTTGTAGTTGCTGGGTTTTATAGTTCACCTACAATCAAAGAGCATTCTGAACCCCACCAATGATAAAATTGGGCAAACTTTCCTACACAGAACCCCCATGGCCAACAGAAAATACTGTGTTTTCTGCTGGTCTTTGGTGACCCCATCCCCCCCAAGGGTCTTAACCCCCCAGGTTGAGAAACAGACATTGACATTTGGAAGTTGTAATTGCTGGAATTCATAGTTCACCTACAATCACAGAGCATTCTGAACCCTGCCAAAGAGAGAACTGAGCCAAACTCCCATTATCAACAGAAAATACTGTGTTTCCTGATGGTCTTTGGTGACCCCTCTGACACCCCCTTGTGACCCCTCCAGAGGTCCTGACCCCCAAGCTGAGAAAGCTGTTTAGACACATCAGTGCAATAACTTGGGCTTCTTCCTCGCAGGGATTTATTTTCCAATCTTCTGTCTGTATTTTTCCCTAAACTGTGCCAGATTTCTTCACGCTTCCTGTGTGTCTCTTCTCTTTCTCACATGGATGCAGAAAGCATGTTGTAGCCTCCTTGTCTCATACACGGGCACTTTTTTGACACCCTCAACCGTTTCCCATTTTGTTCGCACCTCTTGCCATACCCAGGCAGCCCACGTTCTTCGTCGACGCATTTCTGCATTTCAACCCAGACTTTTTGGCTTCGCCGTTTCTCTTTGCGTACCCTTCAAACGCCCCTGAAACCTCCCCGACGGCTTCTTTTCTCCTGCTTTTGCGCCGACGTGGTTTTACGCGTTCAGACGGATGCGCAGAGCCGGAGGCGTCCAAAACGTCGACACCTCTTGAGGTTCTAGCCACGGGATGTGTGCTTATGCGCGATGCAGATAAGATGGGGAGAGCTTGTGTGTAGTAACAAGCCTCGAATAGCAGCCACCTCTGCATTCGGGCAGCGAGGAAACGCAATCGCGAGTCGAGACAACAAATTGATTGTGTTGCGGAGAGAGAGAGAGAGAGGCGTTTTGTGTGCGTAATGCTGTGTGTTATGCACATGCTTAGAAAGAAGTGTGGGCGTTTTATATGCGGCCGTGCAATGTAATGTGGTCATCTGGTGAGGCGTTTGTGCAAACTCATGTGCATCCCTGGGGGTGTGTTTGTTTATCTGGATGGAAGTAACGTTGTGGCAGAAACAAGGCCTAGGGTGCATCTACACTGTAGAAATAATGCGGTTTGGCACCACTTTAACTGCTTTAGAGTCTTGGATTTTTTTCAAGGATCTTGATCGTTCTCTCCAAATCACTTTAGTCAGTCCCTCATCAAAATATGACTCCTTGGAGTCTTTCACATTCAGGTGCAGCAGTTAAAAGTGATGCCAAACTGCATTAATTCTGCAGTGTAGACGTGTCCCTAGTCAACAGATTCAACAGGTGATGTGTACGCAAAGTTGGATAAACATCTGCCTCTTTTCCTGGAATATTTAAGACTCTAAGTCAGTGTTTCTCCACCTTCCAAATGCCGTGACCCCTCAATCCAGTTTCTCATGTTGTGGTGATCCTCAACCATAACAATATTTTCGTTGCTACTTCATAACTGTCATTTTGCTACAGTTAGGAATCGTTGTGTAACTATCTAATATGCAGGATGGATTTTCATTCACTGCCCAAAATTTGGCACAAATACTCAATATGCCTAAATTTGAATACTGATGGGGTTGGAGGGAGATTGATTTTGTAATTTGGGAGTTGTAGTTGCTGGGATTTATAGTTCACCTCCAATCAAAGAGCATCCTGAACTCCACCAACAATGGAATTGAACC
Organism: Anolis sagrei ordinatus; assembly: GCF_025583915.1. Classification (NCBI taxonomy): domain Eukaryota; kingdom Metazoa; phylum Chordata; class Lepidosauria; order Squamata; family Anolidae; genus Anolis; species Anolis sagrei. The sequence goes on from NW_026847660.1 coordinate 4,172,940, forward strand.
AGACTTGGCACCCAAAACTACCATGACCAACAGAAAATACTGGAAGGGTTTGTGAGCATTGACCTTGAGTTTAGGAGTTGTAGTTCACCTATATCGAGAGAGCACTGTGGACTCAAACAATGATGGATCTGGACCAAACTTTGCATGAATCCTCAGTATGCCCAAATGTGAACACTGGTGTAGTTTGGGAAAAATAGACCTTGACATTTGGGAGTTGTAGTTGCAGGGATTTATAGTTCACCTATAATCAAAGAGCATTCTGAACCCCACCAACAATAGAATTGGGCCAAAATTCCCACACAGAACTCCCATGACCAAAAGACCAAAACTGGGCCCATAACCCTTGTTGAAATCCAAAACCGGGCCCATAACCCTTGTTGAAGTCCAAAACTGGGTCCATAACCCTTGTTGAAGACCAAACTGGGCCCATAACTCTTGTTGAAATCCAAAACCAGACCCATAACCCTTGTTGAAGACCAAAACTGGGCCCATAACCCTTGTTGAAGACCAAAACTGGGCCCGTAACCCTTGTTTAAGACCAAAACTGTGCCCGTAACCCTTGTTTAAGACCAAAACTGTGCCCGTAACCACTCAATCGGCTGAGGGGGGAAAGGAAAGGGCCTGAGGCTGTTAGGAATCAAATCATTTGGGAGCAGTCACAAAGAAGTATCTGTTTTACGTCTCCCATCAAACGCACCTGTAACCATTACGGGATGGAGGGACAGCTCTTTCTCAAAGGTCTTAAAGACTGGGCGTTATCATTATTATTCATTTATTTTAACCTGTGATTGAGCAGGTATAGCTCACTTTGCAAAGTCGATGCGTTCCAGGGCACGATGTGTGCGCCAGAGGCAGAAATAACACGAAAAGACAAGGGCTAAGTTCCTACATCAACAAAGAAAGGAGAGCCGTTGGACATGTCTCCACCAACTGTTTATTCAGAACTAACAATAGCACACATGAAATGAAACAACCAGGTCGGCAAAGCTTTGCATAAGTCGAGAAAAAAAACATTTCGGAGACGACTTGGAAGTCTTCCGAAATGCATCCAGGGAGCATTTTCTTTTTCCAAACATATAAATGTAGTTCTATGATCTTTTTGAACATGTTGGTGAAGTTGCCACTTTGAGTCTCATTTAGGAGAGGAAAGTGCGGTGCACATAAATATAATAATGGGTTGCTGTGAGTTTTCCGGGCTATATGGCCACACTCCAGAATGCTTCTGGAACATGGCCATACAGCCCGGAAAACTCACAGCCACCCAGTTTGGGATGGGCTTTTGCACAGCGGGTTAAACCGCCAGCTATAGAAAATCCTGCTGTAGAAAAGTTGGCAGTTCAAGCCCGGGTTGGGGTGAGCTCCCACCGTCAGCCCAGCTTCTGCCCACCTAAACAAAAACTAATGTGAGTAGATAAATAGGTACTGCTTTTAGTGGGGGAGGCGCCACTAGCACTGTGGGTTAAACCACTGAGCTGCTAAACCTGGTGACCGAAAGGTCGCAGGTTCGAATCCGTGGAGCAACGTGAGCTCTCGCTGTTAGCCCCAGCTTCTGCCAACCTAGCAGTTCAAATAAGCAAATATGAGTAGATCAATAGGTACCACTCCGGCGGGAAGGTAACAGTGCTCTATGCAGTCATGCTGGCCACATGACCTTGGAGGTGTCTACGGACAACGCTGGTTCTTCGGCTTAGAAATGGAGATGAGCACCAACCCCCAGAGTCGGACACTACTGGACTTAATGTCAGGGGAAAACCTTTACCTTTACCTTTAGCAGGGAGGTAATAAAAGGTACCTATAAGGACATGCTTATAGGGGGGCATCTAAGGATGACAAAGCTCCTCCGCATGGATGATGGAGCAACATCACCACCTTGTGGCCAGAGTTGAGCACAGCCTCCAGATGCCAGAAAATGAAAAGATGGGACAGCCTATACCTCTGTTTATGTATTGTCTGTCCTTGTTAATACAGTAGAGTCTCGATTATCCGAGATAAACAGGCTAGTAGAATGTCGGATAAACAAAAATGTCAGATAATACGGAGTCTCCAACTGTTACCCATTCGACGCATTGCTAGATAACTAGAATACTAACAACAGGGACTCAAAGGGTTAAAGCAAGGCAACGCCTCAGGGCTAGAAGTGCCCGGATGTAGGAGTGTGGAAATCACAGAGGGAAGGACGGAGGACACTTCTGCTTCTGGTCCCACCTCTTTTCCCCTTTCCTCCCGCCTCCTCCTCCTCCTTGTTTTGCCATTTTCACTTATTGGGAATGGAGAGAGAGTTGGGGGGGGGCGCTCCTTTAATTGAAGGGAAAGGGGGGCATCGGATAAGACGGAAGGTCGGATAAGCGAAGGTCGGATAAGCAAGACTCTACTGAAGTATAACAACATTGAATGTTTGCTGAATATGTGTTCTGTAATCCGCCCTGAGTCCCTTTGGGGAGATAGAGCGGAATATAAATAAAGTATATTAATATTAATATAGGGACTCCCTGGTGGCGCAGCACGTTAAACCACTGAGTTGCTGAACTTGCTAACGGAAAGGTTGGCGGTTCAAATCCAGGGAGTGGGGATGAGCTCCCGCTGTTAGCCCTAAGTCTGCCAACCTAGCAGTTTGAAAACATGCAAATGTGAGTAGATCAGTAGGTACCATTTCTGCGGGAAGGTAACGACGCTCCATGCAATCATGCTGGCCACATGACCTTGGAGGTGTCTATGGACAACGCTGGCTCTTTGGCTTAGAAATGGAGATGAGCACCAACCCCCAGAGTCAGACACGATTAGACTTAATTTCAGGGGAAACCTTTACTTTACCTTTATTATATTAATTAATATAAATAAAGTATATTGATTCCGGCCTTTGATAACCAATATAATAATATTAATATTAATCAATAATAAGTCTTGTTGGTGCTCTCCTTTCCTCTGCTGTAAACGATTCCAGAGGCAACTGCGCTTTACTTTGTGGATTGTAGGCAATGTGACACGGCGGCAAAAGCATTGGTTGGAGCCGAATCCCATTCTTTTACTTATTGCGCTGTTTATTGCAGACACGTTGCTCCAGTTCCGCACCGAAAGTCTGCGTTTCTCCATCTCTCCTTCGCTCTTCTCCCAACGGAATTAAAAAACCCATTAATCCACGGAAGCGGCAGAGACATAAAAAGACTTGGTTAAAAAAGAAAAGGGAAACGGCTTTGCGAACCGAGGTTTTCCTGTGCCGAAGCAAAACCCAGTTCTTTCCCTACGTATTAAAAAATGCATTAACTTCTGGAATATTGCTGAATGCAAGCCTTCCATTTGCTCCAAGGCTCGTGGCAAAGAGGGAGACAATAGTTAGATACAGATACATAGATACTAGGCGTGTAGATGCACAGCTCTGACGTAATAAACACCTAATAGACCTTGCAATCTTCGCGTCGTCCGGTTTGCAGACTAGATGAATGGCCAGTGTTGGGCAATGCGGTAAAGGTAGAGAGAAACAACGTCCCAACGTTGCAAAACGACAACGTGTTTTCAAGGCAGGCTTCTGTACTGAGACAACAACCGTTCTTAGCCATGCGTTCTTTCCTCATATTTTGGATCTCAAAAAGATAATATCCATGCACCCGTCAGCTAGGATGTTCTTGTTTGTGTGGCGTTAATATGTTGTAAGCTGCTTTGAGTTTCATAACGGAGAAAAGCAGGATATAAATAAGGACTTATTATTATTATTATTATTATTATTATTATTATTATTATTATTATTATTATTTGAAACCCAACAAGATGAGTCCACAGCAGACACTCTGCTGGCTGTTGTATTGGATCACACGTCGGACACTTCTGAAGTGTCTAGGACTATTATTATTATTATTATTATTATTATTATTATTATTTGAAACTCAACAAGATGAGTCCACAGCAGACACTCTGCTAGCTGTTGCATTGGATCACACGTCGGACACTTCCCAAGAGTCTAGGACTATTATTATTATTATTATTATTATTATTATTATTATTATTGAAACTCAACAAGATGAGTCCACAGCAAACACTCTGCTGGCTGTTGTATTGGATCACACGTCGGACACTTCCCAAGAGTCTAGGAAAAGTGTATTATTATTATTATTATTATTATTATTATTATTATTATTATTAGAAACACAACAAGATGAGTCCACAGCAGACACTCTGCTGGCTGTTGCATTGGATCACACGTCGGACACTTCCCAAGTGTCTAGGACTATTATTATTATTATTATTATTATTATTATTATTATTATTATTATTTGAAACTCAACAAGATGAGTCCACAGCAGACACTCTGCTGGCTGTTGCATTGGATCACACGTCGGACACTTCCCAAGAGTCTAGGACTTATTATTATTATTATTATTATTATTATTATTATTATTATTTGAAACTCAACAAGATGAGTCCACAGCAAACACTCTGCTGGCTGTTGTATTGGATCACACGTCGGACACTTCCCAAGAGTCTAGGACCTATTATTATTATTATTATTATTATTATTATTATTATTTGAAACTCAACAAGATGAGTCCACAGCAAACACTCTGCTGGCTGTTGTATTGGATCACACATCGGACACTTCCCAAGAGTCTAGGACTATTATTATTATTATTATTATTATTATTATTATTATTATTATTATTTGAAACTCAACAAGATGAGTCCACAGCAAACACTCTGCTGGCTGTTGCATTGGATCACACGTCGGACACTTCCCAAGAGTCTAGGACTATTATTATTATTATTATTATTATTATTATTATTATTATTATTATTTGAAACTCAACAAGATGAGTCCACAGCAAACACTCTGCTAGCTGTTGCATTGGATCACACGTCGGACACTTCCCAAGTGTCTAGGACTGTGTGATGTATCGGCGAATAATGCGTGCAGATCCCAGTAAGGTGGCCTTCTGCAGCGCCTGTGCTGTCATGCGCTGGGCCTGTAATAATTGTCTTTTGAACAGGACATGCACTTTGTGCCCAGCGGGAAGCCAGGGTGCCTTGATAGAGAGGCCCTAAGGATTTTCCTCTGGAAGTGTCTTTAGAGGCTTGAAAGGCTTAACAAAGTCCTTCATTGTTGAACAAATTAAACAAATACTTCTTCAATCTTCAATGACAATCATACTGGTGGCTTTCTTAATCTTGTCCACAAGGGACAGGCAAATGGCTTTGAGAACTATTTGTTTTCTTTTGAAAGGAAAACCCTTTTTTAATCTCTCCCAGGCAATCTATTATCTAGGCCTTGCTGATGTGGGTCCTACTACTGGTTCCAAACTACTTCTTGGGTCCCGTGTAGACCTACCAGTCAAGGCTTTGTAGATTCTCCAGCTGGAGTTCTTTGGGTCTGTAAAACTGTTTCCCCCAAGGCTGAGAGTTTTGGGACTATTTCTCCCCGGAAGCTGTTTTCCCCGAAGCTGTAGGAAATGAAGCTTTTCTGCAGGTGGAGCTGGTCCACGTCCTGTAGCTTAATTTCCTTCTGTAAGACTGAACTAAAAATGGCTCCCTCTCCTCCCAGGGCCCTGGGGAAAGGGGTGGAACCAAAACTTAACAATGATTGATGGTCATTGGCCCTATAATTGCAAACCAAGGGAAGTCACCTTTGCAGAATGCCTGAAACCTTGGAATGCATGCAGACATTTAATAGAAAGAAAATGATGTTGGAGCTCCTGGTACAGCTGTACCAGCACAGCGCCCATTATGTTTAAGTGCAGGCCAAGGTCTTTAGGCACTGCACCTAGTGTGCTGATCACCACTGGGACCTCCTTTACTGGTTTGTGCCAGAGTTTTTGTGGTTTGATCTTCAAATCCTCATATCGTGTCATCTTTTCAAGTTGTTTCTCTTCAATCCTGCTGTCACCTGGGATTGCAACATCGACATTATTATTATTATTATTATTATTATTATTATTATTATTCATCTGAAACACAACAAAATGAGTCCACAGCAAACAAGATCATTCTGCTGGCTTTTGTATTCGATCACCCGTTGGACACTTCCCAAGTCTCTAGGACTGTCTGATGTATTGGCAAATAATGCTTGCAGATCCGAGTAAGCTGGCCTTTTGCAGCTGACACATGGTAATTTCGTCAGCTCCGATTGTGTTTAAGTGCAGGCCAAGGTCTTTAGGCACTGCACCCAGTGTGCCGATCACCACAGGGACCCCCTTGACTGTCTTGTGCCAGAGTCTTTGCAGTTCTATCTTTAAATCCTCATATTGTGTTAGCTTTTCCAGTTGTTTCTCTACAATCCTGCTGTCACCTGAGTTTGAAACATCGACAATCTATACTTTGTCTTTAACACGATTGTGAGGTCAGGAGTATTGTGCTCCAAAACTCTGTCAGTCTGAATTCAGAAGTCCCAGAGGAGTTTGGTGTGTTCATTCTCTGTAACTTTTCCGGCTTGTGATCCCACCAGTTCTTTGTCACAGGCAGATGGTATTTGTGGCACAAGTTCCAATGAATCATCTGAGCAACGGTGTTGTGCCTCTGCTTGTAGTCTGTCTGCGATCTTCTTGCAGCATCAAAGGATGTGATCTATTGTTTCATCTGCTTCCTTGCAGAATCTACACTTGGGATCAGTCGTTGACTTTTTAATAATAAGCGGAATCCTTCTTCTTCTTCTTCTTCTTCTTCTTCTTCTTCTTCTTCTATTATTATTATTATTATTATTATCTGTCTTTCCACTCTCTGTTTCTAATTATATTCAGTGTACAGTACAGACCCCTTATCCACGGATTCAGTATCCACTGCTTCAGGTCGGTTTCCCCCAAACCCTTCCAATATGTAAAGTTAGTCATGGGGGCTCGGTGTGCCAAGTGTGGTCCCTGTCTATTGTCAGTGGTGGCCACGGTGTCTCCAGATGTGGGTGAACTACAACTCCCAGAAATGAAGGTCAGATTCCACCTGAACATGAGGAAGAACTTCCTGACTGTGAGAGCCGTTCAGCAGTGGAACTCTCTGCCCCGGAGTGTGGTGGAGGCTCCTTTTTTGGAAGCTTTTAAACAGAGGCTGGATGGCCATCTGTCAAGTGTGCTTTGAATGCAATTCTCCTGCTTCTTGGCAGAATGGGGTTGGACCGGATGGCCCATGAGGTCTCTTCCAACTTTATGATTCTATGATTCTACAATACACATTTTCACTATTGTTCTGGGAGTTGGAGTCCAAAACACCTGGAGGGTTGAAGTTTGCCCATATCTGGTATAGCCACATATGTATTTGTTGCAAACCATGTTGGGCCACACTCTAATGGGAGAAAGGTGGGAATTAATCATACTTTAGTTAGGTAATGAGGTTCATGTATGCCCAAGTCCACATGAGGAAATCTTCCCAAGACTCTTGGAAACTTAAATATTCTATGGAAAGAGGCAGATCTTTATCCAACTTTGCGTACACAAAATCTGTTGACTAGGGGCATGTCTACACTATAGAATTAACTCAGTTTGACACCACTTTTAACTGCCGCAGCTGAATGCAATAGACTCCCGGGAGACATATTTTGATGAGACTCTAAGGCAGCATTTCCCACCTGGGGGTCGAGACCACTTGGGGGGCCGCGAGGGGATGTCAGAGGGGTCACTCAACATCATCAAAAAACACAGTATTTTCTGTTGGTCATGGGGTTTGGACCAATTCTTTTGTTGGTGGGGTACACAATGCTATTTGAGTGTAGGTGAACTATAAATCCCAGCAACTACAACTTCCAAATGTCAAGTCTATTTTCCCCAAACTCCACCAGTGTTCACATTTGGGCATATTGAGTATTTGTGCCAAGTTTGGTCCAGATCCATCATTGTTTGAGTCCACTCTGCTCTCCGGATGTAGGTAAACTACAACTCCAAAACTCAAAGCCAATGCCCACCAAACCCTTCCAGTATTTTCTGTTGGTCATGGGAGTTCTGTATGGAAAGTTTGGCCCAGTTCTATTGTTGGTGGGGATCAGAATGCTCTTTGAGTGTAGGTGAACTATAAATCCCAGCAACTACAACTCCTAAATGCCAAGATCCATTTCCCCCATACTCCATCAGAGTTCACATTTGTGCATCTTGGGTATCCATGCCAAGTTTGGTCCAGATCCATCCTTGTTTGAGTCCACAGCGCTGTCTGGATGGAGGTGAACTACAACTCCAAAACTCAAGGTCAATGCCCACCAAACCCTTCCAGCATTTTCTGTTGGTCATGGGAGTTCTGTGTGCCAAGTTTGGTTCAGTTCCATTGTTGGTGGAGTTCAGAATGCTCTTTGATTGTAGTTGAACTATAAATCCCAGCAACTACAACTCCTAAATGCCAAGGTCCATTTTCCCCATACTCCACAAAAGTTCACATATGTGCATATTGGGTATTCATTCCAAGTTTGGTCCAGATCCATCATTGTTTGAGTCCACAGTGCTCTCTGGATGGAGGTGAACTACAACTCCCCAAGGAAAAAGTACTGAGGCTGTGAGTTGGAGTCCAAACAAGTTTGCCCATACCTGATCTACACTGTAGAATTAATGCAGTTTGATACCGCTTCAACTTTGTGGCTCAATGATGTGGGATCCTGGGGAAGGCTTGCACTTTGCAAAACTGCAACTCCCAAGATTCTGTAGCATTCAGCCATGGCAGTTCAAGTGGTATCAAAACTGCATTAATTCCACAGTGTAGATGCATCCTCAGTCGTCTGCATTGCAATCCCTTTCTGCCAGCAAGAAAAACTATTTAAATAGTCAACTTGTTGGGGCAGATGGATTTTGTAATGGGGTATGCTGGGGAGTTTTTGTTTTGTTTTACTCTGCTTTGAATACATTTGCATTTTCGGTTGTATGTTCAGACTTTTCCATTAATTAGTGTTCTAACTATGGCCCCAACAACACTGCCATATAATGCAGTTTCACAATATGTTTGAACTGCGTTATATATGAGTCCACACCGGCATGTAATGCAGTGCCATTAAACTGAATTATATGGCAGTCTACATTGGCATTGTGGAGCTTAAGAGTAAATAAAGAACAACACTCAAAAACAGGGGAATTCCAGACAAGAAACAGTCAGGGCTAGCTAGTCACCTCCCAACAAAGGATTCCCCCAAGCATTAAGAAGCATTGAATAGCCTTGCAGCTTCAAGGTCTGGCTGCTTACTGCCTGTTTATATGCCTGAGGAATAATGTCCAGGGTGGGAGAACGAACCCTTCTCTGTTTGAGGCAAGTCTGAATGTTGCAATTAGCCAACTCGATTAGCATTGAATGGCCTTGCAGCTTCAAAGCCTGGCTGCTTCCTGTCTGGGGGAAATTCTTTGTTGGGAGGTGATTATTTGTTCCCGATTGTTTCTGGCCCTGATTGTTCCTCCCAACAAAGGATTCCCCTAGGCAGTAAGCAGCCAGACCTTGAAGCTGCAAGGTCATTCAATGCTAATCAAATCGGCCAGTTAACTGGCCGATTTGATTAGCATTGAATGACCTGGCAGCTTCAAGGTCTGGCTGCTTACTGCCCATTTATATGCCTGAGGAATAATGTCCAGGGTGGGAGAACGAACCCTTCTCTGTTTGAGGCAAGTCTGAATGTTGCAATTAGCCAACTCGATTATCACTGAATGGCCTTGCATCTTCAAAGCCTGGCTGCTTCCTGCCTGGGGGGAATCCCTTGTTGGGAGGTGATTAGTTGTTCCTGATTGTTTCTGGCCCTGATTGTTCCTCCCAACAAAGGATTCCCCTAGACATTAAGAAGCATTGAATGACCTTGTAGCTTCAAGGTCTGGCTGCTTACTGCCTGATGTCCAGGGTGGGAGAACGAACCCTTCTCTGTTTGAGGCAAGTGTGAATGTTGCAATTAGCCAACTCGATTAGCATTGAATGGCCTTGCATCTTCAAAGCCTGTCTGCTTCCTGCCTGGGGGGGAATCCCTTGTTGGGAGGTGATTAGTTGTTCCTGATTGTTTCTGGCCCTGATTGTTCCTCCCAACAAAGGATTCCCCCAGGCATTAAGAAGCGACTTGGTTAGCATTGAACGACCTTGCATCTTCAAAGCCTGTCTGCTTCCTGCCTGGGGGGGAATCCCTTGTTGGGAGGTGATTAGTTGTTCCTGATTGTTTCTGGCCCTGATTGTTCCTCCCAACAAAGGATTCCCCCAGGCATTAAGAAGCGACTTGGTTAGCATTGAACGACCTTGCATCTTCAAAGCCTGGCTGCCTCCTGCCTGGGGGGAATCCCTTGTTGGGAGGTGATTAGTTGTTCCTGATTGTTTCTGGCCCTGATTGTTCCTCCTAACAAAGGATTCCCACAGGCATTAAGAAGCCAGACCTTGAAACTGCTAGGCCATTAAATGCTAATCAAGGTAGACAATGGCAATATTCACATCTAGCTCCAACAGACAAGAGTTTTTCCTTCCATCCTGGACATTATTCCACAGATATACAAACCCCATTTTCCGTTTCCAGCAGACCTCACAACCTCTGAGGATGCCTGCCATAGATGCAGGCGAAACGTCAGGAGAGAATGCTTCTGGAACATGTCCATACCACCCAGAAAACTCACAACAACGAAGTGATTCCGGCCACGAAAGCCTTCAACAATAATTTTATTTTCACAACCTCTGAGGATGCCTGCCATAGATACAGGTGAAACGTCAGGAGAGAATGCTTCTGTAACATGACCAAACAATCCAGAAAACTCACAACAACTAAGTGATTCCAGCCACGAAAGCCTTCGACAATACTTATATTTTTAGTTGTCTTGTGTGGGAACGAAAGGGAAAATACGCCCCATAGCAATGACTGGGATGGATGGGGAGTCCGCTGTGCCGAAAAGACTTTGCGAGTTTTATGTTTGCAGACACGAGGTTTGAATTAAGGACTCGTTGAACGAGGTCCAGTCCCTTCGCTTCTGCCCTGAACCGTCGTCTCTTGTTGATCCGCTCTGTCCGTTTTGTAATTGCAGCCTTTTCTCGCAACGTCCGCAGGGGTGGAGCGGAGCAAAATCAGGACATTGCCGTTCCCAATAATAATCATAATAATAAATTTCCTTTTCCTCCCGTCCCCAAATCCCTACAATTGCAGTAACTTAAAACTAGTGTTTAGACATGTTTTGGGCATTCAGAGTAAAAAAGAAAGGCAGGCCCAGTGGTCAAGGGAATGCAGACACAGCAGATAAGAAGGGTTTGTGTTGTGATTTTAGTATTTCTCGGCAATGCTGGGAATTTGGGGAGAGAAAATTCTTATTCGGGGCAAGGCTCTCGTTTTGAATTCCTTCCGAAGCTTTCTTGTGAGCTTCTATCTTCCCGCTTTTCCACGCTGTTTATAAAATGTCCCGGTTTCTCTCTCCTCCCTTTCCTTTTTGTCCTTGCTGCAAGTTGAATTCAAAAGTAGTTTGCACAATTTAATCCAGTTGAGACTTCTGAGGCTGAGAGTCACAGAATCATAGAATCAAAAAGTTGGAAGAGACCTCCTGGGCCATCCAGTCCAACCCCATTCTGCCAAGAAGCAGGAATATTGCATTCAAAGCACCCCTGACAGATGGCCATCCAGCCCCTGTTTAAAAGCTTCCAAAGAAGGAGCCTCCACCACACTCCGGGGCAGAGAGTTCCACTGCTGAACGGCTCTCACAGTCAGGAAGTTCTTCCTCATGTTCTGATGGAATGTGTCCAGAGGAGGGCGACTAAAATGATCAAGGGTCTGGAGAACAAGCCCTATGAGGAGCGGCTTAGGGAACTAGGCATGTTTAGCCTGAAGAAGAGAAGGCTGAGAGGAGATATGACAGCCATGTATAAATATGTGAGAGGAAGCCACAGAGAGGAGGGAGCAAGCTTGTTTTCTGCTTCCTTGGAGACTAGGACGCGGAACAATGGCTTCAAACTACAAGAGAGGAGATTCCATCTGAACATGAAGAACTTCCTGACCGTGAGAGCCATTCAGCAGTGGAACTCTCTGCCCTGGAGTGTGGTGGAGGCTCCTTCTTTGGAAGCTTTTAAGCAGAGGCTGGATGGCCATCTGTCAGGGGTGATTTGAATGCAATATTCCTGCTTCTTGGCAGAATGGGGTTGGACTGGATGGCCCGTGAGGTCTCTTCCAACTCTTTGATTCTATGATTCTATGATTCTCCTGCAACTTGGCCAAAGGTTTCCATGACCAAGTGGAGATTTGAACCCTAGTCTGCGAAGTCATAATTCAATGTCAAACATATATGTATATACATATTTGCATATACTTTAAATTGTATGCTAATATGTTTATATGTTTGCATATTTGCATATATTTTAAACTGTATGCTAATATGTTTATATGTTTGCATATTTGCATATATTTCAAACTGTATGCTAATATGTTTATATGTTTGCATATTTGCATATATTTCAAATAGTATGCTAATATGTTTATATGTTTGCATATTTGCATATATTTTCAATTGTATGCTAATATGTTTATATGTTTGCATATTTGCATACATTTAAAAATGTGTACTAATGTTTTTATGTTGAGCCGCTTGGATTCTCCTTCGGGAGAGAGAAAGTGGAATAATAATTTATTTGTTTGTTTGTTTGTTTATAGTATTTGTATACCGCTTTTCTCACCCCGAGGGGGACTCAACGCGGTTTACACATAAGTAATGGCAAAATTCAATGCCAGTACAAACAATTACGATTATACACTACAATTAGACATAAATCAAGTTAAAAACAGTGCATCCATAAGCAATAAAACAATCATTAAAACAACAACAACAACAACAATAATAATAATAGTAGGAGGAGGATTTAATGATTGAGCTGCAAAGATTAATAATAATAATAATAATAATAATAATAATAATAATAGGAGGATTTAATGATTGAACTGCAAAGATTCTGGCACAAGCCAGTCAAGGTGGTCCCAGTGGTGATCCGCACACTGGGTGCAGTACCTAAAGACCTTGGCCTGCACTTAAAAACAATTGACACTGATAAAATTACCACCTGTCAGCTGCAAAAGGCCACCCTACTCGGATCTGCATGCATTTTTCACCAATACATCACACAGTCCTATACACTTGGGAAGGGTCTGATGTGTCCTCACTACCTCTGAGAATGCTTGCCATAGATGCAGGCGAAACGTCAGGAGATAATGCCTCTAGACCATGGCCATATAGCCCGAAAAAACCTACAACAACCCAGTGATTCCGGCCATGAAAGCCTTCGACAATACATTGAACATCTCTACGGGGAGAAACTGTTCCAAGACACACACCTCACTACCTCTGAGGATGCTTGCCATAGATGCAGGCGAAACGTCAGGAGAGAATGCCTCTAGACCATGGCCATATAGCCTGAAAAAAACCTACAACAACCCGGTCTGATGTGTGATCCAATACAATAGCCAGCAGAGTTACCTTGTTTGCTGTGTACCAATATTGTTGTGTATCAAATAATAATAATAATTGGAGGAGGAGGAGGAGGATTTAATGATCAAACTGCAAAGATTCTGGCACAAGCCAGTCAAGGTGGTCCCAGTGGTGATCGGCACACTGGGTGCAGTACCTAAAGACCTTGGCCTGCACTTAAAAACAATTGGCGCTGGCAAAATGACCACCTGTAAGCTGCAAAAGGCCACCCTGTTTGGATGTGCATACATTATTCACCAATACATCACACAGTCCTAGACACTTGGGAAGGGTCTGATTTGTGATCCAATACAAAAGCCAGCAGAGTTACCTTGTTTGCTGTGTACCAATATTGTTGTTTATCAAATAATAATAATAATAATAATAATAATAATAATAATAATAATAATAATAGTAAAGGGGATTTAACGATCGAACTGCAAAGATTCTGGCACAAGCCAGTCAAGGTGGTCCCAGTGGTGATTGGCAYACTGGGTGCAGTACCTAAAGACCTTGGCCTGCACTTAAAAACAATCAGCAGTGACAAAATTACCATCTGTCAGCTGCAAAAGGCCACCTGACTAGGATCTGTATGCATTGTTTACCAATACATGGCATAGTTCTAGACACTTGGGAAGTGWCCGACATGTGATTGAATACGAAAGCTAGCATACTGATCTTGTTTGCTGTGTACAAATATTGTTGTGTATCTAATAACAACAACAACAACAACAACAACAACAACAACAAYAATAATAATAGGTCCTAGACACTTGGGAAGTGTTCGACTTGTGATTTTGTGATTCAAAATCCAGCATATCTATCTCGTTTGCTGTGACATACTGTGCTTTTGTGTCAATAATAATAATAATAATAATAATAATGCTATGCTGGCTACTACATCCCCAAATAATGCCCAAAATCCAGGATTTGGGATATTCTTAGCCAGGTGCACATTGAATCTTAGTATTTGAARACACCCCAAAGGACATMCGGTCCAACCCCCCAAGATAGATAGATAGATAGATAGATAGATAGATAGAGAGACTTAGATAGATAGATAATAGACTCATCAAATCCAAGAGTTGGAAGACACCCCAAGGGCCATCCAGTCCAACCCCCTTTTGGTCGTGTCAGGAGTGACCTGAGAACTGCAAGTTGCTTCTGGTGTAAGAGAATTGGCCTGCAAAGATTCTGGCACAAGCCAGTCAAGGTGGTCCCAGTGGTGATCGGCACACTGGGTGCAGTACCTAAAGACCTTGGCCTGCACTTAAAAACAATCGGCACTGATAAAATTACCACCTCCAGGCAAGGACGTTGCCCGGAGGACGCCCGGATGATTTGATATTTTATCATCCTTTGTGGGAGGCTTCTCTCCTGTCCCCACATGAGGAGCTGGAGCTGATAGAGGGAGCTCATCCGCCTCTCCCCGGATTTGAACCTGCGACCTGTCGGTCTTCAGTCCTGCCGGCACAGGGGTTTAACCCCCTGCCATGTAGGAATATCCCACCAAAGCACTCCCGACAGATGGCCACCCAGCCTTTGCTTCAAAACCTCCAGAGAAGGAGAATCTGCCGGAGTCTTGGGAAGCAAATCGGCTCTTACTATCAGGAAGTTCTTCCTAATGGGATCACTTTTCCTGCAACTTGAATCCATTACGAGTCTTCCGAGCAGGAGGAAAACAGCTGGTTCCATCTTGCATAGGGCATGCTATCAAATATTTAAACGTGGCTATTGTGTCCCTTCTCAACCTTCCCGTTCTCCAAAGCCACAACAACAAAAGGTCTGCGTTCTGTCTGCAATACTTCACGGTAATGCCGAAGGCTTTCATGGCTGGAATCACTTAAGTTCTTGTGGGTTTTTTTCGGGCTATATGGCCATGTTCTAGAGGCATTTCTCCTGACGTTTCGCCTGCATCTATGGCAAGCATCTCCCACCTCTGAGGATGCTTGCCATAGATGCAGGCGAAACGTCAGGAGAAATGCCTCTAGAACAGTGTTTCTCAACCTTCCTAATGCCGCGACCCCTTAATACAGCGCCTCATGTTGTGGTGACCCCCAACCATAAAATTATTATCATTGCTACTTCCTAACGGTAATTGTGTTACTGTTATGAATCATAATGAAAATATCTGAAATGCAGGTTGTATTTTCATTCACTGGACCAAATTTGGCACAAATACCCAATAACGGAGCTCCATGCAGTCATGTCGGCCT
>NW_026847660.1:4194920-4204920 GCF_025583915.1 Anolis sagrei ordinatus
CCAAGGGAAGTCACCTTTGCAGAATGCCTGAAACCTTGGAATGCATGCAGACATTTAATAGAAAGAAAATGATGTTGGAGCTCCTGGTACAGCTGTACCAGCACAGCGCCCATTATGTTTAAGTGCAGGCCAAGGTCTTTAGGCACTGCACCTAGTGTGCTTATCTCCACTTGGACCTCCTTTACTGGTTTGTGCCAGAGTTTTTGTGGTTTGATCTTCAAATCCTCATATCGTGTCATCTTTTCAAGTTGTTTCTCTTCAATCCTGCTGTCACCTGGGATTGCAACATCGACATTATTATTATTATTATTATTATTATTATTATTATTATTCATCTGAAACACAACAAAATGAGTCCACAGCAAACAAGATCATTCTGCTGGCTTTTGTATTCGATCACCCGTTGGACACTTCCCAAGTCTCTAGGACTGTCTGATGTATTGGCAAATAATGCTTGCAGATCCGAGTAAGCTGGCCTTTTGCAGCTGACACATGGTAATTTCGTCAGCTCCGATTGTGTTTAAGTGCAGGCCAAGGTCTTTAGGCACTGCACCCAGTGTGCCGATCACCACAGGGACCCCCTTGACTGTCTTGTGCCAGAGTCTTTGCAGTTCTATCTTTAAATCCTCATATCGTGTCAGCTTTTCCAGTTGTTTTCTCTACAATCCTGCTGTCACCTGAGTTTGAAACATCGACAATCTATACTTTGTCTTTAACACGATTGTGAGGTCAGGAGTATTGTGCTCCAAAACTCTGTCAGTCTGAATTCAGAAGTCCCAGAGGAGTTTGGTGTATTCATTCTCTGTAACTTTTTCTGGCTTGTGATCCCACCAGTTCTTTGTCAACAGGCAGATGGTATTTGTGGCACACGTTCCAATGAATCATCTGAGCAACGGTGTTGTGCCTCTGCTTATAGTCTGTCTGCACGATCTTCTTGCAGCATCAAAGGATGTGATCTATTGTTTCATCTGCTTCCTTGCAGAATCTACACTTGGGATCAGTCGTTGACTTTTTAATAATAAGCGGAATCCTTCTTCTTCTTCTTCTTCTTCTTCTTCTTCTTCTTCTTATTATTATTATTATTATTATTATCTGTCTTTCCACTCTCTGTTTCTAATTATATTCAGTGTACAGTACAGACCCCTTATCCACGGATTCAGTATCCACTGCTTCAGGTCGGTTTCCCCCAAACCCTTCCAATATGTAAAGTTAGTCATGGGGGCTCGGTGTGCCAAGTGTGGTCCCTGTCTATTGTCAGTGGTGGCCACGGTGTCTCCAGATGTGGGTGAACTACAACTCCCAGAAATGAAGGTCAGATTCCACCTGAACATGAGGAAGAACTTCCTGACTGTGAGAGCCGTTCAGCAGTGGAACTCTCTGCCCCGGAGTGTGGTGGAGGCTCCTTTTTTGGAAGCTTTTAAACAGAGGCTGGATGGCCATCTGTCAAGTGTGCTTTGAATGCAATTCTCCTGCTTCTTGGCAGAATGGGGTTGGACCGGATGGCCCATGAGGTCTCTTCCAACTTTATGATTCTATGATTCTACAATACACATTTTCACTATTGTTCTGGGAGTTGGAGTCCAAAACACCTGGAGGGTTGAAGTTTGCCCATATCTGGTATAGCCACATATGTATTTGTTGCAAACCATGTTGGGCCACACTCTAATGGGAGAAAGGTGGGAATTAATCATACTTTAGTTAGGTAATGAGGTTCATGTATGCCCAAGTCCACATGAGGAAATCTTCCCAAGACTCTTGGAAACTTAAATATTCTATGGAAAGAGGCAGATCTTTATCCAACTTTGCGTACACAAAATCTGTTGACTAGGGGCATGTCTACACTATAGAATTAACTCAGTTTGACACCACTTTTAACTGCCGCAGCTGAATGCAATAGACTCCCGGGAGACATATTTTGATGAGACTCTAAGGCAGCATTTCCCACCTGGGGGTCGAGACCACTTGGGGGGCCGCGAGGGGATGTCAGAGGGGTCACTCAACATCATCAAAAAACACAGTATTTTCTGTTGGTCATGGGGTTTGGACCAATTCTTTTGTTGGTGGGGTACACAATGCTATTTGAGTGTAGGTGAACTATAAATCCCAGCAACTACAACTCCTGAATGCCAAGGTCCATATTTTCCCCAAACTCCACCAGTGTTCACATTTGGGCATACTGAGTATTCGTGCCAAGTTTGGTCCAGATCCATCATTGTTTGAGTCCACAGTGCTCTCTGGATGTAGGTGAACTACAACTCCAAAACTCAAAGCCAATGCCCACCAAACCCTTCCAGTATTTTCTGTTGGTCATGGGAGTTCTGTGTGCTATTGTTGGTGGGGATCAGAATGCTCTTTGAGTGTAGGTGAACTATAAATCCCAGCAACTACAACTCCTAAATGCCAAGATCCATTTCCCCCATACTCCATCAGAGTTCACATTTGTGCATCTTGGGTATCCATGCCAAGTTTGGTCCAGATCCATCCTTGTTTGAGTCCACAGCGCTGTCTGGATGGAGGTGAACTACAACTCCAAAACTCAAGGCCAATGCCCACCAAACCCTTCCAGCATTTTCTGTTGGTCATGGGAGTTCTGTATGGAAAGTTTGGCCCAATCATTGGTGGGGATCAGAATGCTCTTTGATTGTAGGTGAACTATAAATCCCAGCAACTACAACTCCTAAATGCCAAGGTCCATTTTCCCCATACTCCACAAAAGTTCACATATGTGCATATTGGGTATTCATTCCAAGTTTGGTCCAGATCCATCATTGTTTGAGTCCACAGTGCTCTCTGGATGGAGGTGAACTACAACTCCCCAAGGAAAAAGTACTGAGGCTGTGAGTTTGCCCATACCTGATCTACACTGTAGAATTAATGCAGTTTGATACCGCTTCAACTTTGTGGCTCAATGATGTGGGATCCTGGGGAAGGCTTGCACTTTGCAAAACTGCAACTCCCAAGATTCTGTAGCATTCAGCCATGGCAGTTCAAGTGGTATCAAAACTGCATTAATTCCACAGTGTAGATGCATCCTCAGTCGTCTGCATTGCAATCCCTTTCTGCCAGCAAGAAAAACTATTTAAATAGTCAACTTGTTGGGGCAGATGGATTTTGTAATGGGGTATGCTGGGGAGTTTTTGTTTTGTTTTACTCTGCTTTGAATACATTTGCATTTTCGGTTGTATGTTCAGACTTTTCCATTAATTAGTGTTCTAACTATGGCCCCAACAACACTGCCATATAATGCAGTTTCACAATATGTTTGAACTGCGTTATATATGAGTCCACACCGGCATGTAATGCAGTGCCATTAAACTGAATTATATGGCAGTCTACATTGGCATTGTGGAGCTTAAGAGTAAATAAAGAACAACACTCAAAAACAGGGGAATTCCAGACAAGAAACAGTCAGGGCTAGCTAGTCACCTCCCAACAAAGGATTCCCCCAAGACATTAAGAAGCATTGAATGACCTTGTAGCTTCAAGGTCTGGCTGCTTACTGCCTGATGTCCAGGGTGGGAGAACGAACCCTTCTCTGTTTGAGGCAAGTGTGAATGTTGCAATTAGCCAACTCGATTAGCATTGAATGGCCTTGCAGCTTCAAAGCCTGGCTGCTTCCTGTCTGGGGGAAATTCTTTGTTGGGAGGTGATTATTTGTTCCCGATTGTTTCTGGCCCTGATTGTTCCTCCCAACAAAGGATTCCCCCAGGCAGTAAGCAGCCAGACCTTGAAGCTGCAAGGTCATTCAATGCTAATCAAATCGCTTCTTAAGAAGCGATTTGATTAGCATTGAATGACCTGGCAGCTTCAAGGTCTGGCTGCTTACTGCCCATTTATATGCCTGAGGAATAATGTCCAGGGTGGGAGAACAAACCCATCTCTGTTTGAGGCAAGTGTGAATGTTGCAATTAGCCACCTTGATTAGCATTGAATGGCCTTGCATCTTCAAAGCCTGGCTGCTTCCTGCCTGGGGGAATCCCTTGTTGGGAGGTGATTAGTTGTTCCTGATTGTTTCTGGCCCGGATTGTTCCTCCCAACAAAGGATTCCCCTAGACATTAAGAAGCATTGAATGACCTTGTAGCTTCAAGGTCTGGCTGCTTACTGCCTGATGTCCAGGGTGGGAGAACGAACCCTTCTCTGTTTGAGGCAAGTGTGAATGTTGCAATTAGCCAACTCGATTAGCATTGAATGGCCTTGCATCTTCAAAGCCTGTCTGCTTCCTGCCTGGGGGGGAATCCCTTGTTGGGAGGTGATTAGTTGTTCCTGATTGTTTCTGGCCCTGATTGTTCCTCCCAACAAAGGATTCCCCCAGGCATTAAGAAGCGACTTGGTTAGCATTGAACGACCTTGCATCTTCAAAGCCTGGCTGCCTCCTGCCTGGGGGGAATCCCTTGTTGGGAGGTGATTAGTTGTTCCTGATTGTTTCTGGCCCTGATTGTTCCTCCCAACAAAGGATTCCCCCAGGCATTAAGAAGCGACTTGGTTAGCATTGAACGACCTTGCATCTTCAAAGCCTGGCTGCCTCCTGCCTGGGGGGAATCCCTTGTTGGGAGGTGATTAGTTGTTCCTGATTGTTTCTGGCCCTGATTGTTCCTCCTAACAAAGGATTCCCACAGGCATTAAGAAGCCAGACCTTGAAACTGCTAGGCCATTAAATGCTAATCAAGGTAGACAATGGCAATATTCACATCTAGCTCCAACAGACAAGAGTTTTTCCTTCCATCCTGGACATTATTCCACAGATATACAAACCCCATTTTCCGTTTCCAGCAGACCTCACAACCTCTGAGGATGCCTGCCATAGATGCAGGCGAAACGTCAGGAGAGAATGCTTCTGGAACATGTCCATACCACCCAGAAAACTCACAACAACGAAGTGATTCCGGCCACGAAAGCCTTCAACAATAATTTTATTTTCACAACCTCTGAGGATGCCTGCCATAGATACAGGTGAAACGTCAGGAGAGAATGCTTCTGTAACATGACCAAACAATCCAGAAAACTCACAACAACTAAGTGATTCCAGCCACGAAAGCCTTCGACAATACTTATATTTTTAGTTGTCTTGTGTGGGAACGAAAGGGAAAATACGCCCCATAGCAATGACTGGGATGGATGGGGAGTCCGCTGTGCCGAAAAGACTTTGCGAGTTTTATGTTTGCAGACACGAGGTTTGAATTAAGGACTCGTTGAACGAGGTCCAGTCCCTTCGCTTCTGCCCTGAACCGTCGTCTCTTGTTGATCCGCTCTGTCCGTTTTGTAATTGCAGCCTTTTCTCGCAACGTCCGCAGGGGTGGAGCGGAGCAAAATCAGGACATTGCCGTTCCCAATAATAATCATAATAATAAATTTCCTTTTCCTCCCGTCCCCAAATCCCTACAATTGCAGTAACTTAAAACTAGTGTTTAGACATGTTTTGGGCATTCAGAGTAAAAAAGAAAGGCAGGCCCAGTGGTCAAGGGAATGCAGACACAGCAGATAAGAAGGGTTTGTGTTGTGATTTTAGTATTTCTCGGCAATGCTGGGAATTTGGGGAGAGAAAATTCTTATTCGGGGCAAGGCTCTCGTTTTGAATTCCTTCCGAAGCTTTCTTGTGAGCTTCTATCTTCCCGCTTTTCCACGCTGTTTATAAAATGTCCCGGTTTCTCTCTCCTCCCTTTCCTTTTTGTCCTTGCTGCAAGTTGAATTCAAAAGTAGTTTGCACAATTTAATCCAGTTGAGACTTCTGAGGCTGAGAGTCACAGAATCATAGAATCAAAAAGTTGGAAGAGACCTCCTGGGCCATCCAGTCCAACCCCATTCTGCCAAGAAGCAGGAATATTGCATTCAAAGCACCCCTGACAGATGGCCATCCAGCCTCTGTTTAAAAGCTTCCAAAGAAGGAGCCTCCACCACACTCCAGGGGCAGAGAGTTCCACTGCTGAACGGCTCTCACAGTCAGGAAGTTCTACCACATGGTTTATTATGGAATGTGTCCAGAGGAGGGCAACTAAAATGATCAAGGGTCTGGAGAACAAGCCCTATGAGGAGTGGCTTAAGGAGCTGGGCATGTTTAGCCTGAAGAAGAGAAGGCTGAGAGGAGATATGATAGCCATGTATAATATGTGAGAGGAAGCCACAGGGAGGAGGGAGCAAGCTTGTTTTCTGCTTCCTTGGAGACTAGGACGCAATGGAACAATGGCTTCAAACTACAAGAGAGGAGATTCCATCTGAACATTAGGAAGAACTTCCTGACCGTGAGAGCCATTCAGCAGTGGAACTCTCTGCCCCGGAGTGTGGTGGAGGCTGCTTCTTTGGAAGCTTTTAAGCAGAGGCTGGATGGCCATTTGTCAGGGGTGATTTGAATGCAATATTCCTGCTTCTTGGCAGAATGGGGTTGGACTGGATGGCCCGTGAGGTCTCTTCCAACTCTTTGATTCTATGATTCTATGATTCTCCTGCAACTTGGCCAAAGGTTTCCATGACCAAGTGGAGATTTGAACCCTAGTCTGCGAAGTCATAATTCAATGTCAAACATATATGTATATACATATTTGCATATACTTTAAATTGTATGCTAATATGTTTATATGTTTGCATATTTGCATATATTTTAAACTGTATGCTAATATGTTTATATGTTTGCATATTTGCATATATTTTAAACTGTATGCTAATATGTTTATATGTTTGCATATTTGCATATATTTCAAATAGTATGCTAATATGTTTATATGTTTGCATATTTGCATATATTTTCAATTGTATGCTAATATGTTTATATGTTTGCATATTTGCATACATTTAAAAATGTGTACTAATGTTTTTATGTTGAGCCGCTTGGATTCTCCTTCGGGAGAGAGAAAGTGGAATAATAATTTATTTGTTTGTTTGTTTGTTTGTTTGTTTATAGTATTTGTATACCGCTTTTCTCACCCCGAGGGGGACTCAACGCGGTTTACACATAAGTAATGGCAAAATTCAATGCCAGTACAAACAATTACGATTATACACTACAATTAGACATAAATCAAGTTAAAAACAGTGCATCCATAAGCAATAAAACAATCATTAAAACAACAACAACAACAACAATAATAATAATAGTAGGAGGAGGATTTAATGATTGAGCTGCAAAGATTAATAATAATAATAATAATAATAATAATAATAATAATAGGAGGATTTAATGATTGAACTGCAAAGATTCTGGCACAAGCCAGTCAAGGTGGTCCCAGTGGTGATCCGCACACTGGGTGCAGTACCTAAAGACCTTGGCCTGCACTTAAAAACAATTGACACTGATAAAATTACCACCTGTCAGCTGCAAAAGGCCACCCTACTCGGATCTGCATGCATTTTTCACCAATACATCACACAGTCCTATACACTTGGGAAGGGTCTGATGTGTCCTCACTACCTCTGAGAATGCTTGCCATAGATGCAGGCGAAACGTCAGGAGATAATGCCTCTAGACCATGGCCATATAGCCCGAAAAAACCTACAACAACCCAGTGATTCCGGCCATGAAAGCCTTCGACAATACATTGAACATCTCTACGGGGAGAAACTGTTCCAAGACACACACCTCACTACCTCTGAGGATGCTTGCCATAGATGCAGGCGAAACGTCAGGAGAGAATGCCTCTAGACCATGGCCATATAGCCTGAAAAAAACCTACAACAACCCGGTCTGATGTGTGATCCAATACAATAGCCAGCAGAGTTACCTTGTTTGCTGTGTACCAATATTGTTGTGTATCAAATAATAATAATAATTGGAGGAGGAGGAGGAGGATTTAATGATCAAACTGCAAAGATTCTGGCACAAGCCAGTCAAGGTGGTCCCAGTGGTGATCGGCACACTGGGTGCAGTACCTAAAGACCTTGGCCTGCACTTAAAAACAATTGGCGCTGGCAAAATGACCACCTGTAAGCTGCAAAAGGCCACCCTGTTTGGATGTGCATACATTATTCACCAATACATCACACAGTCCTAGACACTTGGGAAGGGTCTGATTTGTGATCCAATACAAAAGCCAGCAGAGTTACCTTGTTTGCTGTGTACCAATATTGTTGTTTATCAAATAATAATAATAATAATAATAATAATAATAATAATAATAATAATAATAGTAAAGGGGATTTAACGATCGAACTGCAAAGATTCTGGCACAAGCCAGTCAAGGTGGTCCCAGTGGTGATTGGCAYACTGGGTGCAGTACCTAAAGACCTTGGCCTGCACTTAAAAACAATCAGCAGTGACAAAATTACCATCTGTCAGCTGCAAAAGGCCACCTGACTAGGATCTGTATGCATTGTTTACCAATACATGGCATAGTTCTAGACACTTGGGAAGTGWCCGACATGTGATTGAATACGAAAGCTAGCATACTGATCTTGTTTGCTGTGTACAAATATTGTTGTGTATCTAATAACAACAACAACAACAACAACAACAACAACAACAAYAATAATAATAGGTCCTAGACACTTGGGAAGTGTTCGACTTGTGATTTTGTGATTCAAAATCCAGCATATCTATCTCGTTTGCTGTGACATACTGTGCTTTTGTGTCAATAATAATAATAATAATAATAATAATGCTATGCTGGCTACTACATCCCCAAATAATGCCCAAAATCCAGGATTTGGGATATTCTTAGCCAGGTGCACATTGAATCTTAGTATTTGAARACACCCCAAAGGACATMCGGTCCAACCCCCCAAGATAGATAGATAGATAGATAGATAGATAGATAGAGAGACTTAGATAGATAGATAATAGACTCATCAAATCCAAGAGTTGGAAGACACCCCAAGGGCCATCCAGTCCAACCCCCTTTTGGTCGTGTCAGGAGTGACCTGAGAACTGCAAGTTGCTTCTGGTGTAAGAGAATTGGCCTGCAAAGATTCTGGCACAAGCCAGTCAAGGTGGTCCCAGTGGTGATCGGCACACTGGGTGCAGTACCTAAAGACCTTGGCCTGCACTTAAAAACAATCGGCACTGATAAAATTACCACCTCCAGGCAAGGACGTTGCCCGGAGGACGCCCGGATGATTTGATATTTTATCATCCTTTGTGGGAGGCTTCTCTCCTGTCCCCACATGAGGAGCTGGAGCTGATAGAGGGAGCTCATCCGCCTCTCCCCGGATTTGAACCTGCGACCTGTCGGTCTTCAGTCCTGCCGGCACAGGGGTTTAACCCCCTGCCATGTAGGAATATCCCACCAAAGCACTCCCGACAGATGGCCACCCAGCCTTTGCTTCAAAACCTCCAGAGAAGGAGAATCTGCCGGAGTCTTGGGAAGCAAATCGGCTCTTACTATCAGGAAGTTCTTCCTAATGGGATCACTTTTCCTGCAACTTGAATCCATTACGAGTCTTCCGAGCAGGAGGAAAACAGCTGGTTCCATCTTGCATAGGGCATGCTATCAAATATTTAAACGTGGCTATTGTGTCCCTTCTCAACCTTCCCGTTCTCCAAAGCCACAACAACAAAAGGTCTGCGTTCTGTCTGCAATACTTCACGGTAATGCCGAAGGCTTTCATGGCTGGAATCACTTAAGTTCTTGTGGGTTTTTTTCGGGCTATATGGCCATGTTCTAGAGGCATTTCTCCTGACGTTTCGCCTGCATCTATGGCAAGCATCTCCCACCTCTGAGGATGCTTGCCATAGATGCAGGCGAAACGTCAGGAGAAATGCCTCTAGAACAGTGTTTCTCAACCTTCCTAATGCCGCGACCCCTTAATACAGCGCCTCATGTTGTGGTGACCCCCAACCATAAAATTATTATCATTGCTACTTCCTAACGGTAATTGTGTTACTGTTATGAATCATAATGAAAATATCTGAAATGCAGGTTGTATTTTCATTCACTGGACCAAATTTGGCACAAATACCCAATAACGGAGCTCCATGCAGTCATGTCGGCCTTGGAGGTGTCTATGGACAACACCAGCTCTTTGGCCTAGAAATTGAGCACCAACCCCCAGACTTGGACACGACTGGACTTAATG
>NW_026847660.1:4209920-4332457 GCF_025583915.1 Anolis sagrei ordinatus
ATAGATATGATAGGGAGATATATATGGTAGGTATATTATAGTATCGTAGAGCTGGATGACTGTGGACTGTTTTCACGTTGTGTATCGGTTTATGATCCGGACACTCTGGATCCCAGCATCCTGGATCGTTGTCCCAAGGCACCTGGGGATGCTGGGAGTTGAGATCCCAAACCCCTGGATGGCTAGTGCTTGGGAATGGGTGGAGATGTTCATGTGCTGGAGATGTGCAGTTGTCTGCGAAGGTGCGCTTGCGAACCAAATGTGCCTCTTGCTGGAGTGTCCATGTACGGAGAGCGCCGAATGTGTTTATTCTTTCCCTTGGCTTTTTTTAGTCACCGGAGAAGGCCGGCTGCCTGTATGTCATCATAGGCGACGGGTCCAATCGCCCTTCTCATCTCCTCGGTGCCTTTGAGCCCTTCCGAGGATAAAAACCTTGAACCTCCCATCCTAACCCCGAACCTTTCTTTCCTTTCTTAGCCTTGAGACGCAAGATGCCTCTTGGGCAACAGGATATTCCAGCTGTTAGGTCGAGAATCCCTTTGCTGCTTACGCTTTTGTTTTTTGCGGGGAAGAAAAAGAAAGGAGAGCATTAAAAAAAGGTCAAGTATTTTGGTGTTTCTATGGTGACAACCAGGATCCGTTTGGCGGTTTGGGTGGCTTTTATTTTTCTTCCTCCTGGTTAATTATTTGTGAGCGCTTGGCTACTTCCCTCGGCTTCAAAGGAATTTTCTTGCCTGTCTTGAAAGGGAGAGAAAATATATATATATATAATTAATTGGGGTTATTTATTAGCTTTCGGGATGACATCACCTGACTCGCAAGTTACGTCAGTTCCTATCCCGTGCAGCAAATGACTCATTCCTCTGACCTGTTGCCTGCATGTTGTTCTCCGTCTCTTGTTCATCCGGAACCCGCTTACATTGGCCATTTAATGCAGTTTCAAACTGGTACTGAAGAAAGTATGAGGCTTGAATGAAAAGTAATATCTCCACCTTCGTGACTTGGGTTTGGATGGGAATATTTTAATGTAGAATGTGCTCTTTAACTACCACTATTTTCCACATAATCACCAGACAATTGGATACATTTTTGCCAACAATGAACAAGTTTTCTGAAGCCGTCACGGAAGAAGTCGACACTCTGTTTCCTCAACCAGCGTCTCACAGTTCTCTCAACGTCTTCATCAGAAGCATCATGATGTCCCTGCAGATCTTCTTTCATTATCGGGAACAGATGGAAGTCAGACGGTGCTAAATCTGGACTGTATGGAGGATGCCATACGGTGGTGAGATCCGGTCTCTGAAGTTTCAAGTCTGTGCGCTTTAATTTCAGGCGTCAGCATCCTGGGTACCCATCGTGCACAGATCTTCCGATAGTGAAGCAAAGCAATAATGTGGTCCACACATAACCACCAGATAATTGGATACATTTCTGCCAACGATGAACAAGTTTTCTGAAGCCGTCACAGAAGAGGTCGACACTCTGTTTCCTCAACCAGCGTCTCACAATTCTCTCAACGTCTTCGCATGATGATGTCCCCACAGATAATCTTTCATTATCAGGAACAGAAATCTGGACTGTATGGAGGATGTCGTACGGTGGTGAGATCTAGTCTCTGAAGTTTCAAGTCTGTGCACTTTCATTTCAGGCGTCAGCATCCTGTGTACCCATTGTGCACAGATCTTCCGATAGCCAAGCAAAGCAATAATGTGGCCCACACGTTCTTGTGAAATGCCGATTATGCTTGAATTTTCTCTCTGAGTGATACGACGATCGTCCTGAATCAATCTGTCAACCTTTTGCTTGTGAGACTCGGTGGTTGCTGTCACAGGACGTCCAACTCTTTGTTTGTCACGCAAGTCAGATATCCCCACTGCAACATCTTTAAACTTTCTTGTCCAACGATGTACAGTACTCACATCAACACAACCACCATGTTGTTGTTCATTCGTTCAGTCGTCTCCGACCCTTCGTGACCGCAACACAACCACCATAAACAGCTTGCATTCTCTGGTGAATCCCCTTTGGGATGACACCTTCTGATGTCAAGAATTCAATGATTGCATGTTGCTTAAGTCGCATTGACCAACCGTCTGTGCAGGGTTCCATATTTCACACTTTAACAACACAACCATTCAATGCTAAGGTTTCCCACTAAAATGGAACTGTAGAGGAGAGTCTACTGAACAAGCCAGTACCTGCCACATACCAGTACTGCCAACTGTTGATGAGTTACGAAGGTGGAGGCATTACTTTTCATTCAACCCTTGTATAATGCAGTTCAATGCATTACATGGCAGTGTAGATGGAGCCAGCACTTTTCACTTTCTGGACTTTCCAGGAGTCCTGGAAACCGCTTGAGGCCCGGATGGTGACAACGCAAACCATTGTTGCGCTTTTGCATTCCTGATCCAACTTGCTGTGCATCTACACTACAGAATTAATGCATTTTGATTCCACTCTAACTACCATGGAATCATGGGAGTCATCATTTAGCGAAGCACCAACACGTTTTGCAGAGGAGGCTAAAGATGGTGCAAAACCAGCATGGTGTTGGGCCATGGCAGTTAAAAAGGTATCAAACTGTGTTAATTATCAGTGTAGATGCACCCTTGGAAGGGCAACATTCTGCCCTCCTCTCTCCTCCCATTGAATTAATAGAGGCCTCTTCTACACTGCCATATAATCCAGATTATCAATGTGCAAAAGTAGTTTGCACTCAGGCCCCTTCTATGCTTCCATATAAAATCCACATTATCTACTTTGAACTGGATTTATTTATTTATCGTGTCAGGAGCAACCAGACATTTGTATTACATTTTTAACAAACAAACAGACAGACAAAACACAAAGTTTGCAAGCTTGGTAGTTGATTAAATGTCCTTTGACCAGTATCTGGCCACTTGGACTGGATTATATGGCAGTGTAGACTCATATAACCCAGTTCAAAGCAGGCAATCTGGATTTTATATTGAAGCCTAGAAGGGGCCTGAGTGCAAACGACTTTTGCGCTTTGAACCCAATTTGCAGCAATAGAAATAAACACATGGTAAAGGGGGAAAAGGCAGGAGGAGGAGCGAGAAACTGGGACGTTTTCAACGCAGCAGAAAAAGTGGGATGACATAGGATTAATTTGGAATGTCCCCGCAAAATTGATGGAACCAGTTTATAGTAAGACTCTCAGTTAACCAGCAACTATAGATGCTGGATCAATGTCATTTCTGGTTGCTTGAGAGTTGCCATTTGAAATAGACTTCACTATACAGTGGAACCCCCAGTGGCGCAGTGGGTTAAGGTGCTGAGCTGCTGAGCATGTTGACTGAAAGGTCGCAGGTTCAAATCTGGGGAGTGGCGTGAGCTTCCACTGTCATCCCCAGCTTCTGCCAACCTTGCAGTTCGAAAACATGCCTTGATTGGCATTTAATGGTCTTGCAGCTTCAAAGCCTGGCTGCTACCTGCCTGGAGGTTACAGACAATGCAGTTGTTGTTGCCCGTTTTTGGTCAAAAGATATTTAGCCACTTGTGCTTCTATTTTTATCAGTTTGATACTAATTTATGAGGAGCCCCCGGTGGTGCAGTGGGTTAGACCGCTGAGCTGCTAAACCTGTTGACCGAAAGGTTGCAGGTTCAAATCCGGGGAGCGATGTGAGCTTCCACTGTCAGCCCCAGCTTCCGCCAATCTTGCAGTTCGAAAACATGCAAATGTGAGTAGATCAATAGGTACCGCTCTGGCGGGAAGGCAACGGCACTCCATGCAGTCATGCCGGCCACATAAGCTTGGAGGTGTCTAAGGACAACGCCGGCTCTTCGGCTTAGAAATGGAGATGAGCACCACACCCCAGAGTCGGACAGGACTGGACTTAATGTCTCGGGGTGCCAGAGCGCAGTCTGTTCAGCACCTTCCAAGTCGCCCAGTCTTCTATGTGCCCAGGGGGGAGTCTCTCATTTGGTATCAGCCATTAATTGAGGTTCTGGGTTTGAGCCTGCCACTTTTGGACTCTTGCTTGCTGAGGTGTTCCTGCGAGTGTCTCCGTAGATCTTAGAAAAGAAGATTAGAAGCCGATTAAGACCCAGAAAGACAAACTTAACTTTATGCAACACAATTTGACTGCATTATAAAACCAGTTTTGTGAATGCATTATGCAACTTTAGTTAAACAACAATCAAAATTGATTTTAATTTTTATTTAAAGTAGTATGTTTGCATTCCAACAGCTCCCAGTTTTTTGTCCAAAAGGAAAAGCACCTTATATGATCTCCGGTCTCTTTCGGCTGCATGGAAATACGCTGCCAAAGAGGCGTTGGAACGGTCTGGTTACATCCGGATCTACCGATGCACTTAACGCAATTGCATTCGCCTTTCCGGCGAAGGAAACGCAGGGACGAACCCTGACCGACCGGGGCCCGTCGTGCCTCGTTGCACCTCCCGTTATTCCATTTCTCGGCCGCATTGCTCATCCCATTATTGTCTCATGCGCATGCATGGGGAGACACATTATTCTCGAAGGTTGCGAGCTGAGATCTGAGTCACATCCTCAAACTGCATTGGACTGTTTCCTACAGCTGTATGCAACCCTCGTCTATTTTTCTGCCGGGAAGGGGAATGTATTTGGGATTTTTTTTCAGGTTGTGCAAAAATTAGAAAATCCCAATTGCTAGCGTGACGGATGAGGGTTGTCTTCAGCTATTCGAAGCAGTGCAAAGAAATCGCCGGCCTTATGATCTGATCTATAGAGTTGGAAGGGGCACCCAAAGGCCATCTAGTCCAACCTTCTGCCAGTCAGGAAGACACAATCCAAACCCTCCTAACAAGTGGCCATCCAGGCTCTCTTAGTCTCCCATAGAAGAAGACTTCTCCACAATCCGAATCCTAGAACTGGAACACACTCCGAGTACCGTGCCGGAAGACACAATTCAATCCCTCCCAACAGATGGCCATCCAAGCAGTGCAAAGAAATTAGAATCATAGAATCCTAGAGCTGGAAGAGACCTCATGGGCCATCCAGTCCTACCCCATTCTGCCAAGAAGCAGGAATATTGCCTTCAAATCACCCCTGACAGATGGCCATCCAGCCTCTGTTTAAAAGCTTCCAAAGAAGGAGCCTCCACCACACTCCGGGGCAGAGAGTTCCACTGCTGAACGGCTCTCACAGTCAGGAAGTTCTTCCTCATGTTCAGATGGAGTCTCCTTTCTTGTAGTTTGAAGCCATTGTTTCGCATCCTAATCTCCATGGAAGTAGTAAACAAGCTTGCTCCCTCCTCCCTGTGGCTTCCTCTCACATATTTATACATGGCTATCATATCTCCTCTCAGCCTTCTCTTCTTCAGGCTAAACATGCCCAGCTCCTTAAGCCGCTCCTCATAGGGCTTGTTCTCCAGACCCTTATCATTTTAGTCGCCCTCCTCTGGACACATTCCAGCTTGTCAATATCTCTCTTGAATTGTGGTGCCCAGAATTGGACACAATATTCCAGGTGTGGTCTAACCAAATTGCCAGTGTCTAACAAACAACTATGAGCCTTGTGACCTGATCTATAGAGTTGGAAGGGGCACCCAAAGGCCATCTAGTCCAACCTTCTGCCAGGCAGGAAGACACAATCCAAACCCTCCTAACAGGTGGCCATCCAGCCTCTCTTAGTCCCTCATAGAAAAGACTTCTCTTCCCCACAATCCAAATCCTAGAACTGGAACACACTCCAAGGACCGTGCTGGAAGACACAATTCAATCCCCATCCGACCTCTTCAACCTTTTAATTCAGACTTCTAAAAGTCAAGTCAAGGGGTGTGTTCTTGGAGTTTTAGCTATCGATAGGTTTTTAATTAACTGTTAATATTGAATACTGCCATTATTTAATTCTGTTGTAATGTTTGTATATTTTAGCGTATATCATATTGGTTTTATTGTGAGTTGTTTTGAGTTGGGTATCAGGTTTTGTGATGGTCACCTCTCCTGCTTTCCATACTAGACTTAACAGAGGAAAAAGTAGGATACTACTACTACTACTACTACTACTACTACTACTACTAGAATCATAGAGTTGGAAGAGACCTCATGGGCCATCCAGTCCAACCCCCTGCCAAGAAGCAGGAATATTGCATTCAAAGCACTAATAATAATAATAATAATAATCAACCTCCAAAGGACACTCCCTAGCAGCATATCCCATTGTTGAACAGCTCTTACCATCAGGAAGTTTTTCCTAATGTTTCAATGGGATCTTTTCCAAATCCATGGCTCCATTGTGCCCAGCAGAAAACAACAAGCCTTGTCCTTTCCTCCTCAAGGTAAAGGTAAAGGTTTCCCCTTGACATTAAGTCTCGTCGAGTCCGATTCTGGGGGTTGGTGCTCATATCCATTTCTAAGCCAAAGAGCCAGCGTTGTCCATAGACACCTCCAAGGTCATGTGGCCAGCATGACCGCATAAGCGGTACCTATTGATCTACTCACATTTGCATGTTTTCGAACTGCTAGGCTGGCAGAAGCTGGGCCTAACAGTGGGAGCTCACCCTGGATTCGAACCACCAACCTTTCAGTCAGCAAGTTCAGCAGCTCAGCAGTTTAACCTCCTCAAAGAGATATTATTATTATTATTATTATTATTATTATTTTTACTACTACTACTACTACTATTGGAGCCCCCAGTGGCGCAATGGGTTAAACCCTTTTGCTGGCAGGACTGAAGACTGACAGGTTGGAGGTTTGAATCTGGGGAGAGTATGGATGAGCTCCTTTTGTCAGCTTCAGCTCCTCATGCGGTGACATGAGAGAAGCTTCCCACAAGGATGGTGAAACATCAAAACATCTGGGCATCCACTGGGTAATGTCCTTGCAGACGGCCAATTCTGTCCCCGGATTCAAACTGCCAACCTTTCAGGCAGCAAGTTCAGCAGCTCAGCAGTTTAACCTCCTCAAAGAGATATTATTATTATTATTATTATTATTATTATTATTATTAGAGCCCTCGATGGTGCAGTGGGTTAAACTCTTGTACTGGCAGGACTGAAGATTGACAGGTCAGAGGTTCGAATTCGGGGAGAGTGTGGATGAGCTCCTTTTGTCAGCTCCAGCTCCCCATGCAGGGACATGAGAGAAGCTTCCTACAAGGATGGTAAAACATCAAAACATCTGGGCGTCCCCTGGGTAATGTCCTTGCAGACAGCCAATTCTCTCACACTAGAAATGACTTGAAGTTTCTCAAGTTGTTCCTGACACGCACAAAAATTATTACTATTACTATTAAACATGAATTGGGATGCTTGGGACTGGACACATGGTTCTTCCATCCTGTGTGATGTATTGGCGATAATGCATGCAGATCTGAATAGGGTGGCCTTTTGCAGCTGCTGGGTGATAATTTGGTGTTGTTGTTGTTATTATTATTATCATCATTATTATAAACACAACAAGATTAGCACAGCGCAAAGAAGATTGCTATTCTGGCTGTTGTGTTGGATCACATGTCGGACACTTACCAAGTGTCTAGAACTGTGTAATGTATCAGCAAATAATGCATGCAAATCCGAGTAGTGGCCTTTTGCAGCTGACAGGTGGTAATTTTGTCAGCGCCAATTGTTTTCAAGTGCAGGCCTAGGTCTTTAGGCGCTACACCCAGTGTGCCAATCACCACTGGGACCACCTTGACTGCCTTGTGCCAGAGTCTTTGCAGTTGCTTGTTGTTGTTGTTGTTGTCCTCCTCCTCCTCCTCCTCCTCCTTATTATTATTATAAACACAACAAGATTAGCACACAACAAAGAAGATCGCTATTCTGGCTGTTGTATTGGATCACATGTCGGACCAGGAGCCCCCAGTGGCACAGTGGGTTAAACCCCTGTGCCGGCAGGACTGAAGACTGATAGGTCGCAGGTTCGAATCCTGGGAGAGGTGGATGAGCTCCCTCTATCAGCTCCAGCTCCTCATGCGGGGACATGAGAGAAGCCTCCC
Source organism: Anolis sagrei ordinatus (assembly GCF_025583915.1). Classification (NCBI taxonomy): domain Eukaryota; kingdom Metazoa; phylum Chordata; class Lepidosauria; order Squamata; family Anolidae; genus Anolis; species Anolis sagrei. The sequence continues at coordinate 4,217,863 of NW_026847660.1, forward strand.
ACAAGTATGGTAAAACATCAAATCATCCGGGTGTCTCCTGGGCAACGTCCTTGCAGACGGCCAATTCTCTCACACCAGAAGCGACTTGCAGTTTCTCAAGTCACTCCTAACATGACAAAAAAAACACATGCCGGACCCTTCCCAAATGTCTAGGACCGTGTGATGTATTGGTAAATAATGTGTGCAGGTCTGAGTAGGGTGACCTTTTGCAGCTGACAGATGGTAATTTTATCAGTGCTGATTGTTTTTAAGTGCAGGCCAAGATCTTGAGGCACTGCACCCAGTGTGCCGATCACGACTAGGGCCACCTTGACTGCCTTGCGCCGGAGTCTTTGCAGTTGCTTGTTGTTGTTGTTGTTTGATACACAACAAGATTAGTACACAGCAAATAAGATCACTCTGCTGACTTTTGTATTGGATCACATCTCTGACCTTTCCCAAGTGTCTAGGACACTTGTTGTTGTTGTTGTTGTTCTTCTTCTTCTTCTTCTTCTTATTATTATTATAAACACAAATCCAAGTAGGGTGGCCTTTTGCAGCTGACAGGCGGTAATTTTGTCAGTGCTGATTGTTTTTAAGTGCAGGCCAAGGTCTTGAGGCACTGCACCCAGTGTGCCGATCACCACTGGGACCACCTTGACAGTCTTGTGCCGGAGTCTTTGCAGTTGCTTGTTTTTGTTGTTGTTTGATACACAACAAGATTAGTACACAGCAAATAAGACCACTCTGCTGACTTTTGTATTGGATCACATGTCTGACCTTTCCCAAGTGTCTAGGATAGTGGTTGTTGTTGTTGTTGTTCTTCTTCTTCTTCTTCTTCTTATTATTATTATTATAAACACAAATCCAAGTAGGGTGGCCTTTCGCAACTGACAGGTGGTAATTTTGTCAGTGCTGATTGTTTTTAAGTGCAGGCCAAGGTCCTGAGGCACTGCACCCAGTGTGCCGATCACCAAAGGGACCACCTTGACTGTCTTGTGCCACAGTCTTTGCAGTTGCTTGTTGTTGTTGTTGATGTTGTTGTTGTTCTTCTTCTTCTTATTATTATTATTATAAACACAACAAGATTAGCACACCACAAAGAAAATAAAACAGCGCTGATTGTTTTTAAGTGCAGGCCAAGGTCTTTAGGCACTGCGTCTAGTGTACCAATCACCACTGGGACCACCTTGACAGTCTTGTGCCGGAGTCTTTGCAGTTGCTTGTTGTTGTTGTTATTGTTGTTTGATACACAACAAGATTGTGTATGTCGGTTTTTCCCAAGTGTCTAGGACTGTGTGAGGTATCGGTGAATAATGCGTGCAGAAACAAGTAGGGTGGCCTTTTGCAGCTGAGAGATGGTAATTTTGTCAGTGCTGATTGTTTTTAAGTGCAGGCCAAGGTCTTTAGGCACTGCGCCTAGTGTACCAATCACCACTGGGACCACCTTGACAGTCTTGTGCCGGAGTCTTTGCAGTTGCTTGTTGTTGTTTGATACACAACAAGATTAGTACACAGCAAATAAGATCACTCTGTTGACTTTTGTATTGGATCACATGTCTGACCTTTCCCAAGTGTCTAGGACATTTGTTGTTGTTGTTGTTGTTGTTCTTCTTCTTCTTCTTCTTATTCTTATTCTTCTTCTTATTATTATTATTATAAACACAAATCCAAGTAGGGTGGCCTTTTGCAGCTGACAGGTGGTAATTTTGTCAGTGCTGATTGTTTTTAAGTGCAGGCCAAGGTCTTTAGGCACTGCCTAGTGTACCAATCACCACTGGGACCACCTTGACAGTCTTGTGCCGGAGTCTTTGCAGTTGCTTGTTGTTGTTTGATACACAACAAGATTAGTACACAGCAAATAAGATCACTCTGTTGACTTTTGTATTGGATCACATGTCTGACCTTTCCCAAGTGTCTAGGACATTTGTTGTTGTTGTTGTTGTTGTTGTTCTTCTTCTTCTTCTTATTCTTATTCTTCTTATTCTTATTATTATTATTATAAACACAAATCCAAGTAGGGTGGCCTTTTGCAGCTGACAGGTGGTAATTTTGTCAGTGCTGATTGTTTTTAAGTGCAGGCCAAGGTCTTTAGGCACTGCGCCTAGTGTACCAATCACCACTGGGACCACCTTGACAGTCTTGTGCCGGAGTCTTTGCAGTTGCTGTTGTTGTTGTTTGATACACAACAAGATTAGTACACAGCAAATAAGATCACTCTGCTGACTTTTGTACTGGATCACATGTCTGACCTTTCCCAAGTGTCTAGGACACTTGTTGTTGTTGTTGTTGTTGTTGTTGTTCTTCTTCTTCTTCTTCTTCTTCTTCTTCTTCTTCTTATTATTTTATTATTATTTTTTTTATTATTATAAAAGCAGATCCAAGTAGGGTGGCCTTTTGCAGCTGACAGGTGGTAATTTTGTCAGTGCTGATTGTTTTTAAGTGCAGGCCAAGGTCCTGAGGCACTGCACCCAGTGTGCCGATCACCAATGGGGCCACCTTGACTGTCTTGCGCCAGAGTCTTTGCAGTTGCTTGTTGTTGTTGTTGTTGTTGTTCTTCTTCTTCTTCTTCTTATTATTATTATTATAAACACAAATCCAAGTAGGGTGGCCTTTTGCAGCTGACAGGTGATAATTTTGTCAGTGCTGATTGTTTTTAAGTGCAGGCCAAGGTCTTTAGGCACTGCACCCAGTGTGCCGATCACCGCTGGGACCACCTTGACTGTCTTGTGCCAGAGTCTTTGCAGTTGCTTGTTGTTGTTGTTGTTGTTCTTCTTCTTATTATTATTATTATAAACACAACAAGATTAGCACACCACAAAGAGTTCGGTCTCTAAATCCTCGTATCGTGTCAGCTTTTCCAGTTGTTTCTCGTCAATTCTGCTGTCGCCTGGGATTGCAACATCGACGAACCATACTTTGTTTTTTTCCACAATCATGAGGTCAGTAGTATTATTATTACTATTACTACTAAACATTATTATACTACTGGACACAGCCTACTACTGACTACTGGACACAGAGTTCTTCCATCCTGCAGGGAACGTCGGCTGCAGGAAAGGGCCGGCGGTGACTCTTGAAGGCCATCATGGTCTCTTTTCCGTTGGCAGCTCAAAAGCCTCTCCCCTTTCTTTCTCCTTTTCTTTTTCGCCTTGCTGCATTCTTCCAGAGCTAAGCCTCGGGGAGGCGGATGCGAACGCAACTGCGCCGGCTTTTGCTGAGATCCCAGGCTGTCTGGAAATGGAAGGAGATCGGGTTTGCCGTACGGCAGCAGCCGCCAAAGTCCACAGGGCCAGCGATTGCCGTCTTTGGTGGAGGGCTTAGCCCCTCATAAGTCTATTATTATGAAAGGCAGGGTAGGTGACCGTCCCAAGGCCAGACGTTTGAGTTCTCATTTAAGTAACGGCGGAGATGTTTTTGCAGGACGAGAGCCAAATCTGGCTCTTTGGCTCCCATTTCAGGGGAAAGAGATTCCCCTGAAACATTAGGAAGGACGTACTAATCGTAAAAGCTATTTGATGGTGGCAAATGCTGCCTTTGAATCCAGTTAAATAAGGGCTGGATGGACATCTGTCAGGAAGGCTTTGATTGTGCCTTACTGCATGGCACAATGGGGTTGGAGTGGATGGCCCTTGGAGGTCTCTTCCAACTCTATAATTCTATGAATCCGGTTTTAATTCTTATGATTTTATGGTTCTTTGGATCAGGCTTTTATGAAGAGTCTGGATGGTCATCTATCGGGAGGGCTTTGATGGTCTCTTTCCCCTTGTCAGAATAAGGTTGGACTAGATGGTCTTTGGAGGTCTCTTCCAACTCTATAATTCTACGTATGGATCTGATTTTAATTCTTATGATTTTATGATTCTTTGGATCAGGCTTTTATGAAGAGTCTAGATGGTCATCTATCGGGAGGGCTTTGGTGGTCTCTTTCCCCTTGTCAGAATAAGGTTGGACTAGATGGCTTTTGGAGGTCTCTTCCAATTCTGTACTTCTGTGGATCAGGTTTTAACTCTCTTATTTTATAATTCTATGGATCAGGTGTTAAGGCAAAGTCCAGAAGGCCATCTGTTGGGAGGGCTTTGATGGTCTCTTTCCCCTTGTCAGAATGAGGTTGGACTAGATGGTCTTTGGAGGTCTCTTTCAACTCTATAATTCTACGTATGGATCCGATTTTAATTCTTATAGTTTTATGATTCTTTGAATCAGGCTTTTAAGAAGAGTCTGGATGGTCATCTATCGGGAGGGCTTTGATGGTCTCTTTCCTCTTGTCAGAATAAGGTTGGACTAGATGGCTTTTGGAGGTCTCTTCCAATTCTGTGGATCAGGTTTTAACTCTCTTATTTTATAATTCTATGGATCAGGTGTTAAGGCAAAGTCCAGAAGGCCATCTGTCGGGAGGGCTTTGATGGCCTCTTTCCCCTTGTCAGAATGAGGTTGGACTAGATGGTCTTTGGAGGTCTCTTCCAACTCTATAATTCTATGAATCTGGTTAATTCATATGATTTTATGATTCTATGGATCAGGCTTTAAAGCAGAGTCTTGATGGCCATCTGTTGGGAGGGCTTTGTTTGTCTCTTTCTCCTTGTCAGAATGACGTTGGATTAGATAGCCTTTGGAGGTCCCTTCCAACTCCATACTTCTGTGGATCAGGTTTTAACTCTATATTTTATAATTCTATGGATCAGGTTTTTAAGCAGAGTCTGGAAGATCATCTGTTGGGAGGGCTTTGATGGTCTCTTTCCCCTTGTCAGAATGGGGATGGATTGGATGACCCTTAGAGGTCTCTTCCAACTCTATACTTCTGTGGATCAGGTTTTAACTCTCTTATTTTATAATTCTATGGATCAGGTGTTAAGGCAAAGTCCAGTAGGCCATCTGTCGGGAGGGCTTCGATGGACTCTTTCCCCTTGTCAGAATAAGGTTGGACTAGATGGTCTTTGGAGGTCTCTTCCAACTCTATAATTCTACGTATGGATCTGATTTTAATTCTTATGATTTTATGATTCTTTGAATCAAGCTTTTAAGAAGAGTCTGGATGGTCATCTGTTGGGAGGGCTTTGATTGTCTCTTTCTCCTTGTCAGAATGAGGTTGAACTAGACAACCTTTAGAGGTCTTTTCCAACTCCATACTTCCATGGATCAGGTTTTAACTCTAGTATTTTACAATTCTATGAATAAGGGTTTTAAGCAGAGGCTAGATGGCCATCTGCCAGGAGGGCTTTGATTGTGTATTTTTGCATGGCAGAATGGGGTTGGACTGGGTGGCCCTTGGCAGTCTCTTCCAACGCTATAATTCTATGGATTGGGTTTTCATTCCTGTGATTTTATGTTTCAGTGCGTCAGGTTTTTAAGCAGAGGCTGGATGGTCATCTATCGGGAGGGCTTTGATGGTGTATTTCCCCTCGTCAGAATGAAGTTGGAATTGATGGTATTTAAAGGTCTTTTACAACTCTGTACTTCTGCGGATCAGGTTTAAACTCTATTATTTTATAGTTTTATGGATAAGGTTTTTAAGCAGAGGTTTGATGGCCATCTGTCGGGAGGGCTTTGATGGTGTCTGAATGAATGGAGTTGAGCTGGATGGCATTTGGGATTCTCTTCCAATGGTATGGCTCTATGAATATATTGCGATATCAGGGAATAATGTTTAGCAGTTACACCCTGGACCGTGCTCTTACCTACAAGAAGCACTGCCTGAACATCAAGCAAAAAGTGGGTGCTAGAAACAATATCATACGAAAGCTGACTGGCACAACCTGGGGATCACAACCAGACACAGTGAAGACACCTGCCCTTGTGCTATGCTACTCTGCTGCTGAGTATGCATGCCCAGTTTGGGACATATCTCACCACGCTAAAACAGTAGGTGCGGCTCTTAATGAGACATGCCGCATTATCACGGGGTGTTTGGGTATCAGCCAACACGTCAACGACTTAAATCTAGAAATAGTTTTCTAAGATCTACAGAGACACTCGCTGGAACACCTCAGCAAGCGAGAGTCCAAAAGTGGCAGGCTCAAACCCAGAACCTCAACCAATGGCTGATACCAAATGAGAGACTCCCCCTGGGCACACAGAGGACTGGGTGACTTGGAAGGCGCTGAACAGACTGCGCTCTGGCACCACGAGATGCAGAGCCAACCTTCAGAAATGGGGCCACAAAGTGGAATCCATGACATGCGAGTGTGGAGAAGAGCAAACCACTGACCACCTGCTGCAATGCAACCTGAGCCCTGCCACATGCACAATGGAGGACCTTCTTGCAGCAACACCAGAAGCACTCCAAGTGGCCAGATACTGGTCAAAGGACATTTAATCAACTACCAAACTTGCAAATTTTGTATTTTGTCTGTTTGTTTGTTTTGTTCTGTTAGAAATGTAATACAATTGACTGGTTGTCCTGACATGACAAATAAATAAGCTTGCAATTCTAATCTGAATGCATTCGAAGCTGGCTATTTTCAGCACTCATGATTGAGAAGAAATCACTTTGCGGATGGTTCGTGACTTTCCTAAGCGCAGCTTCTTCTTTCTGTTCTCGAAATGGCATTTCGGCAGGACGTTTTCAGGGACAGATCTTGAAAGCAATGCTTTCCCCGCCTCGGATTGAGTGCCGCCAAAGAAGGATATCACCATTGTTTTGGTCTGTTTATATAGATATCGATATCGTAGTGAATGCATTTTCTGACGGCCGGAAAACTGCGAGTCGCAGAGTCGCAACCTTCTGAAAAGCTTTTCATGGAGGAAATCCGTTGCCTGGAAACTGAACATAAGCTATTTGAATTCCTGGAAATCTTTATTTTTAAATTAATTTTATAAAAACATGTTTCTAGTCCTCAATTGAATCCATCTTTGTAGTTTATACTAAACTAGCTGTACCTGGCCACGCGTTGCTGTGGCCTTCGAAAAACAGGAATTCCAGACATGAAACCGGGAAGGATAGAAAGGGAGGAAGGAAGGAAGGAAAAAGAGGGAAGGGGAAGGAGGGTAGGGAAGGAGGGAAGGGAAGGGAAGAAGGGAGGAAGGAGGGAAGGAAGGAAGGAAAAAGAGAGGGAAGGGAAAGAGGGTAGGAAGGCAAGAAGGGAAGAGAAAGGAAGGAGGGTACAGGGGAAAGGAAGAAGTCAAAGAAGGGAAAGAAAGAAAGGAAGGGAAGGAGGGAGGGAAGGGAAGGGAGGGAGGAGGAAGGAAGGAAGGAGGAAGAAGGAGAAGGAAGGAAGGAAGGGAAAGAGGGAAGGAAGGCAAGAAGGGAAGAGAAAGGAAGGAGGGTACAGGGGAAAGGAAGAAGTCAAAGAAGGGAAAGAAAGAGGGAGGGAGGGAAGGAGGAAGGAGGGAAGGAAGGAAGGAAAAAGAGAGGGAAGGGAAAGAGGGTAGGAAGGCAAGAAGGGAAGAGAAAGGAAGGAGGGTACAGGGGAAAGGAAGAAGTCAAAGAAGGGAAAGAAAGAGGAAGGAGGGAGGAAGGAAGGAAGGAAGGAAGGAAGGAAGGAAGGAAGGAAGGAAGGAAAAAGAGAGGGAAGGGGAAGGAGGGTAGGGAAGGAGGGAAGGGAAGAAGTAAACGAAGGAGAAGGAAGGGAAGGGAAGGAAAGAAAGGGGGGAAGGAAGGGAAAGAGGGAAGGAAGGCAAGAAGGGAAGAGAAAGGAAGGAGGGTACAGGGGAAAGGAAGAAGTCAAAGAAGGGAAAGGAAGAGGGAGGAAGGGAAGGAGGAAGGAAGGAAGGAAAGAGAAGGGAAGGGGAGGAAGGAGGAGAAGGAAGGGAAGGGGGGAAAGGAAAGAAGGAGAAAAAAGGGAAAGAGGGAGGAAGGCGGGAAGGGAAGGAAAGGAAGGAGGGTATGGGGGAAAGGAAGAAGTCAAAAGAAGGGAAGGAAAGAGGGAAGGAGGAAGGAAGGAAGGGAGGAAGGAAGGAAGGAAGGAAGGCAGGCAGGGAAGGGAAGAGAAGAAGTAAAGGAAGGAGAAGGATGGGAAGGAAAGGAAAGAAAGGGAGGGAGGAAGACAGGAAGGGAAGGGAAAGGAAGGAGGGTAGGGGGGAAAGAAAGAAATCAAAGAAGGGAAGGAAAGAGGGAAGAAGAGAAAGAGGAAGGCAGGCAGGGAAGGGAAGAGAAGAAGTAAAGGAAGGAGAAGGATGGGAAGGAAAGGAAAGAAAGGGAGGGAGGAAGACAGGAAGGGAAGGGAAAGGAAGGAGGGTAGGGGGGAAAGAAAGAAATCAAAGAAGGGAAGGAAAGAGGGAAGAAGAGAAAGAGGAAGGAAGGAAGGACGGAAGGAAAAAGAGGGAAGGGGAAGGAGGGAAGGCGGGCAGGGAGGAGGAAGGAGGAAGAAGTAAAGGAAGGGAAGGGAAGAGGGGGGAAGGGAAGGAGGAAGGAAGGAAAAAAGAGAAGGGGAAGGGTACTTTGAGTTAAATGGCAGCTAACAATTATTATTATTATTATTATTTATTTGATTTCTTTGCAGGTTGCGTGAATGTTCCGAAAAATTTGTGTTAACTGTTTCTCAGCCTGGGGTTCGGGATCCCTGGGGGGTCATGAAGGGGTGTCAGAGGGGTCGCCAAAGACCATCAGACAACACAGTATTTTCTGTTGGTCATGGGGGTTCTATGTGGGAAGTTTGGCCCAATTCTCTCCTTAGTGGGGTTCAGAATGCTCTTTGATTGTAGGTGAACTATAAATCCCAGCAACTACAACTCCCATATGTCAAGGTCTATTTTCCCCAAACTCCACCAGTGTTCAAATTTGGGCATATGGAGTATTCATGCCAAGTTTGGTCCAGATCCTTCCTTATTTGTCCACAGTGCTCTCTGGATGTAGGTGAACTACAACTCCCAAACTCAAGGTCAATGCCCCAAACCCTTCCAGTATTTTCTGTTGGTCATGGGAGTTCTGTGCGCCAATATTTGGTTCCATTCCAACACAGGTGGAGTTCAAAATGCTCTTTGATTGCAGGTGAACTATAAATCCCAGCAACTACAATTCCCAAATGTCAAGGTGTTTTTTCTCCAAACTCTTCTTTGTGCCAAGTTTGGTTCAATTCCAACACAGGTGGAGTTCAAAAGGGTCTTTGATTGCAGGTGAACTATAAATCCCAGCAACTACAATTCCCAAATGTCGAGGTGTTTTTTCTCCAAACTCTTCTTTGTGCCAAGTTTGGTTCCATTCCAACACAGGTGGAGTTCAAAATGCTCTTTGATTGCAGGTGAACTATAAATCCCAGCAACTACAATTCCCAAATGTCAAGGTGTTTTTTCTCCAAACTCTTCTTTGTGCCAAGTTTGGTTCAATTCCAACACAGGTGGAGTTCAAAAGGGTCTTTGATTGCAGGTGAACTATAAATCCCAGCAACTACAACTCCCAAATGTCAAGGTGTTTTTTCTCCAAACTCTTCTTTGTGCCAAGTTTGGTTCAATTCCAACGCAGGTGGAGTTCAAAATGCTCTTTGATTGCATGTGAACTATAAATCCCAGCAACTACAACTCCCAAATGAGTATTCAAATTTGGGCATATTGGGTATTTATGCCAAATTTAGTCCAGTGAATGAAAATACCTCCTGCATATCAGATATTTACATGATGATTAATAACAGTAGCAAAATTACAGTTGTGAAGTAGCAACAAAAATAATGTTGTGGTTGGGGGTCACCACAACATAAGGAATTGTGTTAAGTGTCATGGCGTCAGGAATGTTGGGAAACACTGTGTTAAAGTAAACAACAACAACAACAATATATATTTTTCCTTTTCCATCTTCAGCGGTTCTTGCTCCGGCGAATTTGGAGGCAGCAGCTTGAAGGAGAGCCGCCCAGACGCCCAGTAGATGTGGTCACCTTGCCCAGGTAAGGCGCTCCACGTCTCCGTCTCCTTTGAATGCCACCTGAACTTTTCCCGGTTGCAAAGGGGGAGGGCTCTCTCAAGGGTCCGGTCCCCCCTCAATGGGTCTCTATGGAAATGCCGCCTGCATCCGGACCCGCCAGGTTATCCTGTTCCAGTCTCCATAGCAACTGCGGCTATATCTAGGCCAGTCGCTATGTCTCCGCAGCAGCGACAACAACGACGACGGTGCCGGGATCGAGGCTGGCTCCCTATTTCTGGTCAAAACCCCCTTTGGGTATATGGCCGCGCCTGGAATCATAGACTCATAGAGTCAGAAGTGACCCCAAGGGCTGTCCAGTCCAATCCGCTTCTGCCAGGTGGGGAGGCACCATCAAAGCCCTCCCAACAGATGGCCATCCAGTCTCTCTTAGTCCTCCATAGAAGGAGACGTTGCTGCAATCTGAAACCTAGAGTTGGAGTAGAGTTGGAGTGGGTGGGTGTGGAATCATAGACTCATAGAGTCGGAAGTGACCCCAAGGGCCACCCAGTCCTATCTGCTTCTGCCAGGTGGGGAGGCACCATCAAAGCCCTCCCAACAGATGGCCATCCAGTCTCTCTTAGTCCTCCGTAGAAGGAGACGTTGCTGCAATCTGAAACCTAGAGTTGGAGTAGAGTTGGAGTGGGTGGGTGTGGAATCATAGACTCATAGAGTCGGAAGTGACCCCAAGGGCTGTCCAGTCCAATCCGCTTCTGCCAGGTGGGGAGGCACCATCAAAGCCCTCCCAACAGATGGCCATCCAGTCTCTCTTAGTCCTCCGTAGAAGGAGACGTTGCTGCAATCTGAAACCTAGAGTTGGAGTAGAGTTGGAGTGGGTGGGTGTGGAATCATAGACTCATAGAGTCGGAAGTGACCCCAAGGGCTGTCCAGTCCAATCCGCTTCTGCCAGGTGGGGAGGCACCATCAAAGCCCTCCCAACAGATGGCCATCCAGTCTCTCTTAGTCCTCCGTAGAAGGAGACGTTGCTGCAATCTGAAACCTAGAGTTGGAGTAGAGTTGGAGTGGGTGGGTGTGGAATCATAGACTCATAGAGTCGGAAGTGACCCCAAGGGCTGTCCAGTCCAATCCGCTTCTGCCAGGTGGGGAGGCACCATCAAAGCCCTCCCAACAGATGGCCATCCAGTCTCTCTTAGTCCTCCGTAGAAGGAGACGTTGCTGCAATCTGAAACCTAGAGTTGGAGTAGAGTTGGAGTGGGTGGGTGGATGGGCAATGCAAATTCCACACCCATGGAGAGAGTAAGGAACACTGGGATGTCTGTGGTGGAGGGAACACATGAAATCTAGGATGAAATGGTCCTCAAATGAAAGCCATAATTTGGGTGAATTGGGGGTCATGCAAATTATACACCAATGGAGAGAGTAAGGAATACTTGGATGTCTGTGGTGGAGGGAACACATTAAATCTAGGATGAAATGGTCCTCAAATGAAAGCCCTAATTTGGGTGGGGTGGGGAGTTCATGCAAATTATACACCAATGGAGAGAGTAAGGAACACTGGGATATCTGTAGTGGAGGAAACACATGAAATCTAGGATGAAATGGTCCTCAAATGAAAGCCTTAATTTGGGCGGGGTGGGGAGTTCATGCAAATTCTACACCAATGGAGAGAGTAAGGAACACTGGGATGCCTGTAGTGGAGGAAACACATGAAACCTAGGATGAAATGGTCCTCAAATGAAAGCCTTAATTTGGGTGGGGCGGGGGGTAATGCAAATTCCACACCAATGGAGAGAGTAAGGAACACTGGGATGCCTGTGGTGGAGGAAACACATGAAATCTAGGATGAAATTATCCCCCATGAAAGCCTGCACTTGGGTCCCAAGTTAAACATACTTTCTCAAAGGGATTCATAGTTTCCAGACCTTGGACCATTTTGGTCACTTTCCGTTGTGTCCATCTCCTTCTTGAATTGCTTTGCCTGGAACTGGACATTGTAATAATATTCCAGGTGAGGAACAAAACATGACTATTACTCCCCTTGATCTGGGCGCTCGACCCCTTATTGACGTGGCCTAGAATCACATTGGCTTTTTCCGCAGCTGCATCTGCCTCTTGGCTCACGTTGAGCCTTGTGTTCTGCTCAGACTCCTTGATCCCTTTCACGTGGACTATTACGGGTCACCCGCCTGCCTCGTAACAGCCTCTTTTGCTTTGTTTGTTTTGAAAGGAAGAGGCTTGTTTTCTGCTGCCCCGGAGACTGGGACTCAATGGAGCCGAGGGTTCAAATTACAGGAAGGAAAGGAGATGCCACCTGAAGATTAGGAAGAACTTCCTGGCTGTAAGCAGAGCTCTTCGGTGGTGGAAATCTCTGCCGTCTTTGCAGGCTTTTAAATTCAACACACTCTGCGTAATGCCATCAGGAGGGATTAACTGTTTGTTTGGGACTCGCAACTGCATTGAAATCATCAAAATATACAATTCACCCCAGCGATGCCATCATGCAGAGTGTGTTTCATTATATACTACCTTGAGTACCCCATTGGTAAAGGTCAGTTTTCTAATTGTACAAAATGCATATGGTTGTGGGTGAACTACAACTCCCATCATGCCAGGCTAACCCTGAGAAACTCCATCCGTACTTAAAAGTTTGTGATGTTCGCCAAGTTTACTCCAGATGCATCATTGGTGGGGTTCAGTGTCCTCTCTGGCTGCAGGGTAAACTACAACTCCCACTATGATGAGTCAGTCCCCTCAAAGCCCTCCAGTAGGTAGAGTTAGTCATGGGGGTTGTGTGTGCCAAGTTTGGTCCAGGTCCATCATTGTTGGAGGGCACAGTTTCCTTGGTTGTGGGTGAACTACAACTCCCAGAAAGAAAGGTCAGTCCTGCCCCCCCCCCCCAAACTCCTCCAGTAATCAAATTTCAGCATATCAGGTATGCGTGCCGGGTTTGGTCCAGATCCATCAGTGATTGGGTTCACAGTGGTCTCCGGATGTAGGTGAACTACAACTTCCTCAAATCAAGGTGAATTTCACCCAAGGACCTCCAATATCTTTTGCAGGTCATTGGGGCTCTGTGTGCCAAGTTTGGTCCAATTCCATCTTTGGTGGAGTTCAGAGTGCTTATGGATTTCAGATGAACTATAAATCCCAGTACTTACAACTCCAAAATGTCTAGGCCTATTCCCCTCAAAACCCACCAGTATTCAAATTTAGGCATATCAGGTATGCATGCCAAGTTTGGTCCAGATCCATTGTTACTTGGGTTCATAGAGCGCTCTGGATGTAGGTGAACTACAACTCCCATAAATCCCTCCAAAGACCTCCAGTATGATGGTGATTATGAGGATGGTAGATTAGGGTCAGACTAGATGGCCCTGGGGGTCCTTTCCAACTCTAGGATTCTATGATGGTGGTGATGACAGCAGTTTGGGGTCAGACTAGATGACCCTTGGTGATCCCTTCCAACTCTAGGATTTGATGATGATGATGATGGCAGATTGGGGTCAGACTAGATGTCCTTTGGGGGTCCCTTCCAACTCTTAATATTCCATGATGGTGATGATGGCAGATTGGGGTCAGACTATGTGGCCTTTGGTGGTCCCAACTATAAGAGTCTATTATTCTATGATGATGATGATGGCAGATTGGGGTCAGACTAGATTGCCCTTGGAGGTCCCTTCCAACTGTAGGATTTTATGGTGGTGATGAGGATGGCAGATTGGGGTCAGACTAGATGACCCTTGGGGGTCCCTTCCAACTCTAGAATTCTATGATGGTGATGAGGATGGCAGATTGGGGTCAGACTAGATGACCCTTGGGGGTCCCTTCCAACTCTAGGATTCTATGATGGTGATGATGATGGCAGATTGGGGTCAGACTAGAAGGCCCTTTGGGGTCCTTCTAACTAGTATTCTATGATYGTGARGATGATGATGATTATGATGGCAGATTGGGATCAGACAACATGGCCCTTAGGGGTCCCTTCCAACTCTAGGATTCTATGGTGATGATGATGATGACATCAGTTTGGGGTCAGACTAGATGACCCTTGGTGATCCCTTTCAACTCTAGGATTTTATGATGGTGGTGGTGGTGGTGGTGATGGTGATGATGATGATGATGATGGCAGATTGGGGTCAGACTAGATGTCCTTTGGGGGTCCCTTCCAACTCTAGGATTCCATGGTGATGATGGCAGACTATGTGGCCTTTGGTGGTCCCAACTCTAAGTCTATTATTCTATGACAGTGATGATGGTGATGATGATGATGATGATGATGATGATGATGTCAGATTGGGGTCAGACTAGATGAACCTTTGGGGTCCCTTCCAACTCTAGGATTCTGTGGTGGTGATGATGGCAGATTGGGGTCAGACTAGATGTCCTTTGGGGGTCCCTTCCAACTCTAGGATTCCATGGTGATGATGGCAAATTATGTGGCCCTTGGTGGTCCCAACTCTAAGTCTATTATTCTATGACAGTGATGATGGTGATGATGATGATGATGGCAGATTGGGGTCAGACTAGATGGCCCTTGGGGGTCCCTTCCAACAGTAGGATTCTATGGTGGTGATGATGATGGCAGATTGGTGTCAGACTAGATGTCCCTTAGGGGTCCCTTCCAACTCTAGGATTCTGTGGTGGTGGTGATGATGATGGCAGATTGGAGTCAGACTAGATGGTCCTTGGGGGTCCCTTCCACCAGTAGGATTCTATGGTGGTGATGATGATGTCAGATTGGGGTCAGACGAGATGAACTTTGGTGATCCCTTCCAACTCTAGGATTCTATGATGGTGATGATGATGATGACAGATTGGGGTCAGACTAGATGGCCCTTTGGGGTCCTTCTAACTAGTATTCTATAATGGTGATGGCGATGATGGCAGATTGGGGTCAGACTAGATGACCCTCAGAGTTTCCTTCTAACTCTAGGATCCTATTATGGTGATGGCGATGATGGCAGATTGGGGTCAGAGTAGATGGCCCTTGGGGGTCCCTTCCAATTCTTCTATGCTTCTATGGAACATGACTCTGCATGGAGGCCAATGGGGCCTTCCTGCCTGGCCAGGTACGTCTCTCCCTCTCTCCCTCCGCCTCCCTGTTTGTTCTGCTGCTGGGACCCGGTCGTGCCGCTCTGCCGCTCCCGAGCCAATCTGCTGACCTCAGCCTCCGTGACTCACGCACGCACCCATCGAGAGGCCGCAGAAATCCATCCTTCGCCTCCCCTTGTTTACGCCCGGCTTCCATGTCTCCCTCGCCCAGCCCTGCTGGAAAAACACCCAGAGCCCAGTTCTGCTCTTTTTGAAACTGCAGGAGAAAAATATATGCAGAGAGAGAAAGCCACCAGAATCCAAACGCTTCTTTCCTTGTGCTTATTCCTTGCCACCGAAAAGAAGGAAAAATTCATTTTCCTAATTCCCGGATTGTTTCTTTTTTGCATGCCTGCATTTAAAATGGCAGGGCTGGGTGAAGATTGGGTAAAGCGTGCCTGGTGCGGGGTGGGATTGTGAAATATTATTTGCTCGAACAACAACAATAATAGAGACTAGGACAGAATGGTGCCATGGATTGAAATTGCACAGATGGAGATTCCACCTAAACATTAGGAAGAAGCTCCTGATTGTCCAAAGCTGGGAAGAAGGTGCCTTTTAGTCTCCTTCAATGGAGACTCCATTAAGCCAAGCTGGATGACCATCTGTTAGGAGGGTTTCGATTGTGCCCTGCATGGCAGAATGGGGTTGGACTAGATGGTGTTTAGGGGTCTCTTCTAAATCCATGATTCATTCTTTCTCTCATTCTCTTTAGGGGGTTGGATTGAATGACCTTTGGGTGCCCCGTTCAACTCCATGATTCTATATCCCATCATCCCCATTTCTGCCAAATCTCAGCAATAAGCCATCCTAACACCTCTCCCTTCCCTTTGCACCCCTTTTTTTAGAGCAGCGTTTCTAATCTTTGGGGGTTGGAAAACCTGGGGGGATCACGAGGGGATGCCAGAGGGGTCACCAAAGACCATCACAAAACACGGTATTTTCTGGTGGTCATAGAGGTTCTGTGTGGGAAGTTTGGCCCAGTTCTATCATTGGTGGGGATCGGAATGCTCTTTGAAGGTGAACTATAAATCCCAGCAACTACAACTCCCAAATGTCAAGGTTTGTTTCCCCCAAACTTTGCCAGTGTTCACATTTGGGCATATTGAGTATTCGTGCCAAATTCAAGGTCAATGCCCACCAAACTCTTGCAGTATTTTCTGTTGGTCATGGGAGATCTGTGTGCCAACTTTGGTTCAATTCCATCATTGCTGGAGTTCAGAATGCTCTTTGATTGTAGGTGAACTATACATCCCAGCAACTACAACTCCCAAATGACAAAACCCCATCAGTATTCAGATTTGGGCGTATCGGGCATTTGTGCCAAATTTGGTCCTGTGAATGAAAACACATCCTGCAAATCAGATATTTAAGTTATGATTCATAACAGTAGCAAAATGACAGTTAACGAAGTAGCAACGTAAATAATGTTATGGTTGGGGGTCACCAGAACAGGAGGAACTATGTTAAGAGGTTGTGGCATTAGGGAAGTGTGTATCATGTTATGGTTGGAGGTCACCACAACATGGGGAATGGTATTAAGGGGTCGCGGCGTACCAGATATTTTTGCAATTCATAACAGTAGCAAAATTACAGTTACGAAGTAGCAACGAAAATAACGTTATGGTTGGGGGTCAACACAACATGAGGAACTATGTTAAGAGGTCGCGGCATTAGGGAAGTGTATATCAGATATTGTTGCGATTCATAACAGTAGCAAAATTACAGTTACGAAGTAGCAACGAAAATAATGTTATGGTTGAGGGTCACCACAACATGAGGAATGGTATTCAGGGGTCACGGCGGCATATCGGATATTTTTGCGATTCATAACAGTGGCAAAATTACAGTTTCGAAGTAGCAACGAAAGTAATGTTATGGTTGGGGGTCACCACAACAGGAGGGACTGTATTAAGGGGTCACGGCATATCAGATAGTTTTGCAATTCATAACAGTAGCAAAATTACAGTTACGAAGTAGCAACGAAAATAATGTTATGGTTGGGGGTCACCACAACAGGAGGAACTATGTTAAGAGGTCGCAGCATTAGGGAAGTGCATATCAGATATTTTTGCGATTCATAACAGTAGCAAAATTACAGTTGTGAAGTAGTAACGAAAATAATGTTATGGTTGGGGGTCACCACAACATGAGGAACTATGTTAAGAGGCCGTGGCATTAGGGAAGTGCATATCATGTTATGGTTGGGGGTCACCACAACATGAGGAATGGTATTAAGGGGTCGTGGCGGAATATCAGATATTTTTGCAATTCATTACAGTAGCAAAATTACAGTTACGTAGTAGCAACGAAAATAATGTTATGGTTGGGGGTCTCCACAACATGAGGAACTATGTTAAGAGGCCGTGGCATTAGGGAAGTGCATATCATGTTATGGTTGGGGGTCACCACAACATGAGGAATGGTATTAAGGGGTCGTGGCGGCATATCAGATAGTTTTTACAATTCATAACAGTAGCAAAATTACAGTTATGAAGTAGCAACGAAAATAATGTTATGGTTGGGGGTCACCACAACATGAGGAACTGTATTAAGGGGTTGCGGCATTAGGAAGGTTGAGATCCACTGTTCTAGGCCAACTTCATAACAGTAGCAAAATTACAGTTATGAAGTAGGAACGAAAATAATTTTACGTTTGGGTCCACCACAACATCAGGAACTGTATTAAGGGGTCACGGCATGAGGAAGGTTGAGAACAATTGCTTTAAGGGGTTGGAATGCATGACCTTTGGGTGCCCCTCCCAACTCCACGATTCTATATCCCATCATCCCCATTTGTGCCAAATCCCGGCAACAAGCTGGGCCCCTCCGCCTCTCCTTCCCCTTCCCCCACGAACCCTTTATTATTTCTTCGTCATCCGGACCCGTTTCCATAGAAACTCCCTTTCCGTTTGGATACTCCCGTCGTCACCGCCAGGAAGGGATTGTGTATGCGAGTGTGTGTGTGTGTGAATGTGTTAGCATGCATGCATCTGTATATACACTTGTGTGCGTGACAGGGAGAGAGAAAGAGAGCGTGCGCAACGATCCCCTCAAGGTATTGTTGTCATTGCCTTGTGCGCACACACCCCTCTCTTTCTCGCTCACCCTTGCACACTTGGCAAAGGGACATTTGCACAACACAACCCACATCCTCCCAGTCCTTCGGTTTGACCTTAGCTTGATGTCCCCGTACCTGGTTTGGAGAGGGAGATGGGAAACGTGCTTTTGTGTGTTTACGGGACTGGGAAAACAGATCAAAGAGGATCCATGGAAACCACTGTTGCCTATATATGCACACACCCCACTTCACATATCTCTCATCCCAGGGGCCCCAGGAGCGTGCCTTGCGGGGCCACGCTCCGGGCACGGTGCCAGCCTTGGCTGCAGATGGATGCCAAACCGAAGGAAGGAGCCGCCGGGCCGCGCGGCGTCGGAGGCAAAACGGGGCAATCTGCTCCTCGAACCGGCCAGCCTTGGAGCCCTGCACCGAGTCCAAGTGGGCTGGGCTAGCTCAACGTTGGCTGCTGTCGCTAATCCGAGCTGGCACCCGGCTCCGTTTCCTTCAGCCATTTTAGGCTGCCAGCTGGGGGAACTCCTTGAGCAAAATGGCTCCCAAAAGAGGGGAGGAAGGCATGTGTAAAAGGGGGTGCAATAGGGGGAAGAACAGGGAAGGGAACAGAGCTATCCAAAGAGTAGCTACGTTGGGATATATTTCCGTCATGCACAGTTTGTGGTCCCAATTAATTGGTCTTGTAACCAACAATGGCAAAGAGCAAAAGTTTAGTGGTTCTCAACCTGGGGTCCCCAGATGTTTTTGGCCTACAACTCCCAGATATCCCAGTGATTTTACCAGCTGTTAGGATTTCTGGGAGTTGAAGGCCAAAAACATCTGGGGACCCCAGGTTGAGAACTATGGGTTAGATGGCCTTGACCTCCCTTTACTATGTATTTGCACATGTGCAAACTGTCTCAAACCCAGGCACGAGCAAACTTGGGCCCTCCAGGTGTTTTGGACTGCAACTCCCACAATTCCTAACAGCCTACCGGCTGTTAGGAATTGTGGAGTTGCAGTCAAAACACCTGGAGGGCCCAAGTTTGCCCATGTGTGCTCTAACCACCAGGACACTTTTCCTGTTCCATTTTCCCCCTGAAACATTTTGCTACCTGTGGCCTACTATCCCCTCCTCTCTTCTGCATGCCAAGTTACCCACCTAGTATTATTATTATTATTATTATTATTATTATTATTATTATTAACTTTATTTGTACCCCGCTAGCATCTCCCGAAGGACTCGATGCGGCTTACAAAGGCCAAGGCCTCAAAACACAACACAACAATACAACACCTAAAGCAAAATTAAAAACAGTTAAAGCAATATTAACGACATGCAATAAACAATACATCAAGACACTATGAAAACTGGGCCAGGCCAGAGTAAGGGGTACAGGATTAAAAGTGCTGATGTGATAGGTGGTGTGTGAGGATTGTAGGGCAAGTGCAGTGTGCAGTGTGCAGCAATCTTAGTTCTACTAAAGTGCTTCTGGGACTTGTTATTGGAGATTCCTATTCTGGAAAGGCACATCGGAACAGCCAGGTCTTCAAGTTCTTTCTAAAGACTGCCAATGTAGGGGCCTGTCTAAGATCTTTTGGAGGGCGTTCCAGAGTCGGGGGGCCACCACAGAAAAGGCCCTGTCTCGTGTCCCCACCAAACGCACCTGCGACGCAGGTGGAATCACGAGCAGGGCCTCTCCAGATGACCGAAGTGAACGTGTGGGGTTCATAAACGGAGATGTGGTCACGCAGGTAGGCAGGTCCCAAACTGTTTAGGGCTTTGTAGGTAAGCACCTGCACCTTGAATTGGGCTCGGAAAATAAATGGCAGCCAGTGGAGCTCCTTGAACAGGAGGGTTGACCTCTCTCTGTAAGGCCCCAGTTAACATCCTGGCTGCTGCCCGTTGGACCAATTGGAATTTCCGAGCCGTTTTCAAGGGCAGCCCCACGTAGAGCACATTGCAGTAATCCAATCTAGAGGTGACCAAGGCATGGACCACCCCAGCCAGATCAGCCTTTGCGAGGTACGGTCGCAGTTGGCGCACAAGTCTCAGTTATGCAAAAGCCCTCCCGGATTAGTAAAGGTTGTTGTAGGTTTTTCGGGCAGTATAGCCATGTTCTATAAGCATTCTCTCCTGACGTTTTGCCTGCATCTATGGCAAGCATCCTCAGAGGTTGTGTGGTCTGTTGGAAACTAGGAAAATGGGGAATATATATCTGTGGAAAGTCCAGGGTGGGAGAAAGCCACAATTGCTAAAGTGGGGCAGAAGGATCACCTTATGTGTAGTGCAAAAGAGAGGAGACACTTAGGCAATCCCTCGTTGTCTGAGTAGGATTGCCTTCCAAGATCAGTGTACTGGCGGTGGGTCTGTAGGTGACTCTGGTGCCCTATTCTTGATCTGCCGCAGTGAGGACATCGGTTTCCAGGTGGAAGGCGGTCCTGGTTGGGGTTAGCTTGACATGACTTCCCCTTGGCATGTTTCTTTCTTTCACCCTCCACTCTTGCCTCTTCAAATTCTACAGCACTGCTGGTCACAGCTGACCTCCAGCTGGAGCGCTCAAGGGCCAGGGCTTCCCAGTTCTCAGTGTCTATGCTAGAGTTTTTAAGGTTGGCTTTGAGCCCATCTTTAAATCTCTTTTTCTGCACACCAACATTCCTCTTTGCGTTCTTGAGTTCGGAGTAGAGCAACTGCTTTGGGAGACGGTGGTCGGGCATCCGGACAATGTGGCCGGTCCAGCGGAGTTGATGGGGGAGGAGCATCGCTTCAATGCTGGTGGTCTTTCTTTCTTCCAGCATGTTGACATTTGTCTGCTTGTCTTCCCAAGAGATTTGCAGGATTTTCCGGAGGCAACGCTGATGGAATCGTTCCAGGAGTTGCATGTGACGTCTGTAGACAGTCCATGTCTCGCAGGCGTAAAGCAGGGTTGGGAGGACAATAGCTGTATAAACAAGCTCCTTGGTATCCCTACAGATGCTCAAACACTCTCTGCTTCATTCGGAAGAATGCTGCACTCGCAGAGCTCAGGCGGTGTTGTATTTTGGTGTCAATGTTGGCTTTTGTGGAGAGGTGGCTGCTAAGGTAGCGGAAATGATCAATATTTTCTAATGTTACACCATTAATCTGTATCTCTGGCATTGGAGAGGGGTTGGCTGGTGATTGCTGGATGAGCACTTTGGTTTTCTCGATGTTCAATGACAGGCCGAGCTGCTCGTTTGCTTCTGCAAAGGTGTTTAGAGGAGACACTATGGTACCACTTGACTGCCATGGCTCAATGCTATTGAAATATAGGAGTTGTAGTTTTACAAAGGTCTTCCCCTTTATTTTTGAAGGCTTTCATGGCTGGAATCACTGGGTTGTCATGAGTTTTCTGCGTTGTCTGACCATATTCCCGAAGCATTCTCTCCTGATGCTTCGCCTGCACCTATGGCAGGCATCCTCAGGGGGTGTGAGATCTGTTGGAAGCTAGGAAAATTGGGTTTATATATCGGTGGATAGTCCAGGGTGGAAGAAAGAACTCTTGTCTGTTGTAGGAACACCTAGTCACAACTCAACAAAGGATTATCCGAGGCAGTAACAAGCAACACGTGGCCGGTCCAGCAGATTTGATGGCATAGAAGCATCATTTCAGTGCTGGTGGTCTTTGCTTCTTCTTCCAGCATGCTGACATTTGTCCGCCTGTCTTTTCAAGAGATTTGCAGGATTTTTTGGAGGCAGCGCTGATGGAATCATTCCAGGAGTTGAGTGTAACGTCTATAGACAGTCCACGTTTTGCAGGCGTATAGCAGGGCTGGGAGAACAAAAGCTTTATAAACAAGCACCTTGGTCTCCCTACGGATATCCCAGTCTTCAAACACTTCCAGATCTCAACTTCAGTGACTCCTGCTTTATGTAGAGAACTGTTGGGAAGCCTTTTGCTGACTCGTTTCTTCTTTCTTTCCGCAGGTCAGAGTCAGCACAATGGCTCCGGTTGTGGAGGTCACAGATGTCAGCCATTCCAGCTCCCTCCTGGTCCAGCTGAACGAGCAGCGCCTGCGCGGCCAGTTTTGCGACATCACCATCATTGCTGAAGACACCAAGTTCAAGGCCCATAAGAACGTCCTTGCCGCCTCCAGCCCCTACTTCAAGGAAGTGCTTTCCGAGGACTCGGTGTGCCGCGAGGTGGGCCAGATCCTGGAGCTTCCCGACATCCAAGCCGAAGTCTTCTCCGACATCCTCAACTTCATCTACAACTCCCACCTCTCAGTGCCCACCCCGGCAGCCGCGAAGGAAATTGGAGCTGTCGGCCGGCGCTTGGGCATCTCACGCTTGGAGGACTTGGATGACTCCTCAGCAGGTGCCAAGATGGACGACTCCGGCACAGCCACCGCCTCCAGGCCATGCGCGTCGCCAATCGACCTCACCTGCCCTCCCCGCTCAGCCGAGCCTTCCAGCCCTTTCTGTTCTGAGGAATCGACCAAAGCACTCAACCCAGTGGAAGACGCCCAGCCTGACGCTGAACAAGAAACGGCCAAGATCCTGTACAACCTCAGCTCGGTCGCCGCGATGTCACCACCGACCCCTGACCTGGCTTTTGCGCTGAAAGGAAGTAATGCTTGGGACCAGGACACTTCTCCCTCTGCTTCTGTCACCAACGACGACAACACGGTCCAGGAGCCTTCATCCCCGCCAGGAGCTCCGTATCCGGCCAGTAGCACTTTCTGCTGCGGAACCTGTGGCCGCAGCTTCACCACGTCTTCGGCACTCAGCCTCCACATGAAGCTGCACCGGACACGGCGTTCCTTGTCCTGCCGCCACTGTGGGAAGAGCTTCATTCACATCAAACGCCTGCAGACGCATGAAGTCATATGCAAGGAAGTGGAGGAGCCCAAGGAAAACGCTTTGGAAGGCAGCGACACACCGTCGGATCCCGCCCTACCTCCCAAGCCGGCGGCAGCACCAGCCTCTACTAAGAAAGGCATGATGTTCCGCCACCGTAGCCTGCCGCGCATGGACTATATCTCCGACCAAGACCACTTTGTCAAAGTGGTGGATGGCCACATCATCTATTTCTGCACTGTCTGCGAGCGATCCTACATGACGCTTTCGAGCCTCAAGCGCCACTCCAACGTTCACTCGTGGCGGCGGAAATACCCGTGCCGTTACTGCGACAAGGTCTTTGCCCTGGCTGAGTACCGCACCAAACACGAGGTCTGGCACACGGGGGAACGGCGGTACCAGTGCATCTTCTGCTGGGAGACCTTTGTCACCTACTACAACCTGAAGACCCACCAGAAAGCCTTCCATGGAATCAATCCTGGTCTCATCTCTTCGGAAAAGACCCCCAACGGTGGCTATAAGCCTAAGCTCAATGCTCTGAAACTCTACCGGCTCTTGCCCATGCGCTCCCAAAAGAGGCCCTATAAAACTTACAGCCAAGGGCTGGTCCCAGATAACCTCTTGCTCCCAACTCAGCCCATTCCTATGACGTTGGGGGACAATGACTCTTTAGATGGAAACTTAGTCTCCTCATTGGGTCCCAGCGATGTCTTCACAACCAATGGCAGCGCCTTGGATCTGCCAGAGGAAGAAAACTTTCAGCAGCAAGAGACCATCCGGGAGATGCCTGTGCTCCCACCAATCGATGACACAGCCCAACCAGACGAGCCGCCAGGAGCTGCGGTGGAGGCCCCCACGGTCATCGCCTTTGGGAGGCCAACTTCTTCTGTGATAGTCCACAGTACTTCGGTGAAGTCACAGGCCTCTTCGGTGATCACATATAACAGCAAGTCTTCGGATCCATCATTAGATCCAGGACCTCCTCCTCTCCTGCCACAGACTATGCCTTCCACGGATGTGACCAAACCCATCAAGAAACAAGTACTCAAGGAATACATCCAGTCCCAGAAGGCAGACGAGCAGGGCTCAGAAGACAATGGGACCGAACATGAGCACAGAGCAAAGGTTCCGCGGGCCGGGCGTACCATGACTTACATGGCAAAGCCGGCGTATGTTGGGACTGCCTCCGAAAGCCGTGCTGCACCGCTCTGCCAGATCACGGTGCGTATCGGTGAAGAAGCAATCGTCAAGCGACGGATTTCGGAGACAGATCTCATGCTGGACAAAGGCAGCCGTGTCGGAGGCAGGCGCTTTGATTTCGGTTGGGACCAGAACGGTGACAAGCAGCCACCACCGCTGCTGGGACCACAGGGCAAGCATGGCGACTGCCCATACCCTAATGAGAGTGGCGAGGAGGAGAGTGACCGGGGAGATGCCGAAGACCAGCTCTGGCGCCCGTACTACAGCTACAAGCCCAAACGAAAGACATGCAGCAGTGGTGGTACCAGCAACGCCATGCCAAAGGTGAAGAAGTCACGGTGGCGTCGCAAGTTGCGCTCTTTGCGCTGGATGAAACGTACCGAGAAGAGTAAGGAGGCTGAGGAAGAGGAGGAAGAGGAGGAGGAAGAAGAGGAGGCCAAAGACGATGCCAGCATGGGGACCAGTGAGCCAATGTCCACTGAGGCACCCGGGGGCACTTCGGACGGTGAAGGAACGGATCAAGCACCCAGAACCGGGAATGGACGGGGCTCGGAGTGGAAGCACGAGTGCAGCATTTGCGGCAAACTCTTCTCCGCCCTCAAGAAACTGAGAAAACATGAGCGGGTGCATGGGCGCTTCGGGAAGGAGGAACATTCCTTGGTGTCCATCGCAGGCGCTCCCCACCGGGTGGGCCGCAAGCCTTTGGCGAGGTTCACCTGCACCGACTGCACAAAGGTCTGCAAGACCGCCGCAGCGCTCAGCCGCCACATGAAGCGGCACGAAAACAAGGAGCCAGAACCCCCGCCATCGCCACCTCTTCCCTTGCCGACTCCCACCACCGTCATCGCCTATTCCAAGAAGACCCCCAACTTGCCCCTGGCACCCCCCCTCTCACCCATCGTCAAGGAAGAGACCACTCAAGAGATGCAGGTGTCGTCCTCCAGCGGGGAAGCCCCTGTCATCCAACAGGAAGCGCCGGAAGACGATCCTCCGCCCATGGACCTGACGCCATACGACGTCCGGACTCTGGCGCCGATGCTGCCGGTGGAAAACTCCCCTCTGCCAGAGGAAGGCGGTTCCCCTTTCTCTGAACACATCCCCTCCCAACCGCCCATTCTGGAGGCTGTCCCTGGCCTTGTGGAAGTGCCCCCGAGTTTGCCGCACTCCCTCCAAGACCCCGTCATCTCACACACCGGCTTGGTCCAGAAGGAGGTGTTAGTGCCGCCAGCGCCACAGCCGCCGGACCTGGAAGAGGAGCGATACCCGGTCCAGGAGTACCCATTGCCGCTACTGGTTCCGGGAAGCTGCCGGACCCGGAAGGACTTAGAGGACAAGGCTTCGTTCCTGACCTACCCTAGCGCCATCCAGTTCAACAAGGCGGGCGGCAGCGATGGGGACGGCAAGATGGGCTTCTACCCGGACCCCTACCCGTTAATGTACGGGCACCAGCTCTTGGCGGCGGCCTACCCGTACAATTTCACGTTGCCAGTGGCATTGAACATGGTGGTCCCCGATGACAAGGGTCAACCCCTGCCCTTCCTGCCTAGCGTCTTCAGCTACTCCATGAACCCGTGCCGCAGCGAGGTCCACGAGGCTGGCGCCGGAACCAATGGGGCAGCAGTGGCAATGGGGACCGCTGCTGGCGTGCTCCGCGAGGGCAGAGGAGAACCAGCCAGCGCTTCCGAGCGGCTGAAGAAAGGAGCCCTTCTTTGAGAGACAGAAAAGGATTTCTTTGTGGGGAGAGGAGCACCGGGGATATTTTGGGGAAGGGGGAAAAGGAGGGTCAGGTGCGAGGTCGGTAAATCCCCTCCGTTCTGCAAAGGAGGCGTGCCTGGGAGTGTGTGCGTGCAGATTTGGAAGAGGATCGTGTTTCCGATGTGTGTGTCCGATCCGTGGGCGTCTCTGAACCTGACCATGCTTCACATCCGTTGCGTCTTGAGTGGGGCACCTCATAGATAAGACTGTAAAAAAATAGATAAATAGCAAAAAATAGGTACAGGGTAACCCCTCTTCTCCCCAGAACCCCCAAATCCCCCGTTCCCTCCAGATGAATGTCTTCTTGCTCAGTAGACACTGTTAGTGAATTTGCACAACCCGCCCGGCTCTCTCCGTAAATCCCGTTGTCCCGCCACGTCTTCGCTGTCCTGTGGTGTCATTGCAGCCCGTTCCTTTCACCTGCCAGCCTCGAAATGTAGTACACAAAGGGGAATTGTAGTGAGGGTGCATCTACGCCAGGCACGGGCCAACTTCGGCCCTCTGGGTATTTTTGACTTGGGCTCCCACAACATAGGTATGCAGGAGATACCTTGGTGGAGGCTCCAAGAGGACAAAGGCATGAGCTAACTTTGGCCCTCTGGGTGTTTTGGACTTGGCCTCCCCCAACTTGGGTATTCAGATGATCCCTTGATGGAGGCTCCAAGAGGACAAAGGCATGGGCCAACTTTGTCCTCTGGGTGTTTTGGACTTGGGCTCCCACAACGTGGGTATGCAGGTGATATCTTGATGGAGGTTCCAAGAGGACAAAGGCACGGGCCAACTTTGGCCCTCCAAGTATTTTGGATTTCAGCTCCCACAATGTGGGTATGCAGATGATCCCTTGGTGGAGGCTCCAAAAGTACAAAGGCACGTGCCAACTTTGGCCCTCCAGATGTTTTGGACTTCAACTCCCACAACATGGATATGCGAATGATCCTTTGATGGAGGCTCCAAGAGTATAAAGGCGTGGGCCAACTTTGGCCCTCCAGGTGTTTTGGACTTCAACTCCCACAATGTGGGTATGCAGATGATCCCTTGATAGAGGTTCCAAGAGTACAAAGGCACAGCCCAACTTTGGCCCTCCAGGTGTTTTGGACTTCAACTCCCACAACATGTGTATGCGGATGATCCTTTGATGGAGGCTCCAAGAGGACAAAGGCATGAGCCAACTTTGGCCCTGTAGGTGTTTTGGACTTGGGCTCCCACAACATGGGTATGCAGATGATCCCTTGATGGAGGCCCCAAGAGTTCAAAGGCATGGACAAACTTTGGCCCTCTGGGTGTTTTGGACTTCAACTCCCACAATTCCTAACAGCCTCAGGTCTCAACTGGGTCCATAATCCTTGTTGAAACAGAAAGGGCCTGAGGCTGTTAGGAATTGTGGGAGTTGAAGTCCACAACTGGGCCCATAACCCTTGTTGAAAAGAAAAGAACCTGAGGCTGTTAGGAATTGTGGGAGTTGAAGTCCACAACTGGGTGCATAACCCTTGTTGAAAAGGAACGGGCCTGAGGCTGTCAGGAATTGTGGGAGTTGAAGTCCACAACTGTGCCCATAACCCTTGTTGAAATGGAACAAGTCTGAGGCTGTTAGGAATTGTGGGAGTTGAAGTCCACAACACCTGGAAGGCAGAATTGACCTGTGCCTGGCACAGATGCACCTTGAAATTGTTGCTGACACAACCCTTAGAATAATAGAATCATAAAATCAAAGAGTTGGAAGAGACCTCATGGGCCATCCAGTCCAACCCCATTCTGCCAAGAAGCAGGAATATTGCATTCAAATCACCCCTGACAGATGGCCATCCAGCCTCTGTTTAAAAGCTTCCAAAGAAGGAGCCTCCACCGCACTCCGGGGCAGAGAGTTCCACTGCTGAACGGCTCTCACAGACTTCCTTGGCTTTGGAAGTCCCCCCAACTCTGTCCCTAGTGAAGGAGGGATTTATAGTTCCCATAGCCCTGACCTTGCTTGACCTGCATTGTCGTCCCCCCAAAAAAGGGCCGCTTCCGGCCTTCCTGTTTGTTTTCTTTGCTCCGAGCAGCTGCTGCGGCAGAAGTTTTGGAGCTTTGGAGAGCTTCCCTCCCTTCCTCCCTTTGCTCTTTCCCTCTCTCTGGCCTTGTTTTGTTTTGCAGCCTCCATGAGATGAATCACATTTTCCTTTTGGCAGGAGAGGAAGAAGGGAAGGAGAGAGCGAAGCAGGCGGAGGAGAGGAGGAGGAGAAGAGGGCAGTGTTGCGTGAAGGCAGCAGCGCAGCCTCTCCCTCCCTGAAAGCTGCCGAAACCTGAATGCACATCATGCACCTACTCTGTCCTTTCCCGATGATGAGTTCTGCAGAATTGCAAATCCCATCATCCACAAGCAAACAGGATGCAGGAATCTTAGCCCATTGATGCACATAAAGGGAGAATGGAAAGAAGGAAGAGCCTGGGGATGTTGTGAGCTTTCCATGTTCCAGAAGCATTCTCTCCTGACGTTTCGCCCACATCTATGGCAGGGACCCTCAGAGGTTATGAGGTCTGTTGGAAACTAGGCAAGTGGAGTTGATGCACACAAAGGGAGAATGGAAAGAAGGAAGAGCCTGGGGATGTTGTGAGCTTTCCACGTTCCAGAAGCATTCTCTCCTGACATTTCACCCACATCTATGGCAGGGACCCTCYGAGATTGAGAGGTTTGTTGGAAACTAGGCAYGTGGAGTTGATGCACACAAATGGAGAATGYAAAGAAGGAAGAGACTGGGGATGTTGTGAGCTTTCCACGTTCCAGAAGCATTCTCTCCTGACATTTCGCCCACATCTATGGCAGGGACCRTCAGAGGTTGTGAGGTCTGTTGGAAACTAGGCAAGTGGAGTTGATGCACACAAAGGGAGAATGGAAAGGAGGAAGAGCCTGGGATGTTGTGAGCTTTCCACGTTCCAGAAGTATTCTCTCCTGACATTTCACCCACATCTATGGCAGGGACCCTCAGAGATTGTGAGGTCTGTTGGAAACTAGGCAAGTGGAGCTGATGCACACAAAGGGAGAATGGAAAGAAGGAAGATCCTGGGATGTTGTGAGCTTTACACGTTCCAGAAGCATTCTCTCCTGACGTTTCGCCCACATCTATGGCAGGGACCCTCAGAGGTTGTGAGGTCTGTTGGAAACTAGACAAGTGGAGTTTCCCCCAATTCTGTGGCATGTGGACCATTTCAACAAAAAGGAGGAAACCACGAAAATCTGGCTACCAGTATTTTTTTTAAAAACTCATAACAGTAAATCTATATAAATAAAAATGTAATGTTCGTTTGTGGGATTAACATAACTAAAAAACCACTGGGCGAATTGACATCAAATTTGGACACAAGACACCTATCAGGCCAATAAGTGACCATCACGCATAAAAACACGGAAAAACACAGCAGAAGACACTAAAAAAGTCAAAAATAAATAAATAATAAATTACAACGCATGCGCATAACCACATAAATACACATATACACAAATATATACACACACATATACACATATATACACACAAAACACATACACAGACTGGGCCACAGCAATGTGTGGCAAGACACAGCTAGTAAAGAATAACACTCAAAAACGGGATAATTCCAGATAAGAAACAATCAGGGCCAGCTAACGCCTCCCAACAAAGGATTCCCCCGGGCAGGTTATTTATTTATTTCGTACCAAAAGCATTGCATAAATTAGTATCAAATTGATAAAAATAGAAGGAGCACAAGCGGCTAAATATCTTTTGACCAAAAATGGGCAACAGCAAATGCATTGTCTGTAACCTCCAGGTACATAGCAGCCAGGCTTTGAAGCTACATGGCCATTAAATGCTAATCAAGGTGGTCAATTGCAACATTCATACCTACCTCAAGCAGACAAGAGTTCTTTCTCCCACGCTGGACATTAATCCACAGATAGATAAACTTGATTAGCATCGAATGGCCTTGCAGCTTCAAGGTCTGGCTGCTTACTTCCTGTTTATATGCCTGAGATATATATGTTTATATATCTGAGGAATAATGTCCAGGGTGGGAGAACGAACTCTTGTCTGCTTGAGGCAAATGGGAAGTTGCAATTGGCCAACTTGATTAGCACTGAATGGCCTTGCAGCTTCAAGGTCTGGCTGCTTCCTGTTTATATGCCTGAGATATATATGTTTATATGCCTGAGGAATAATGTCCAGGGTGGGAGAACGAACTCTTGCCTGCTTGAGGCAAATGGGAATGTTGCAACTGGCCAACTTGATTAGCGCTGAATAGCCTTGCAGTTTCAAGGTCTGGCTGCTTACTGCCTGTTTATATGCCTGAGGAATAAGTACGGCAAGTATGAATGTTGCAATTGCCCGACTTGATTAGCATTGCAGCTTCAAGTCTGGCTGCTTCCTGCCTGGGGAAGTCCTTGGTTGGGAGGTGATTAGCTGGCCCTGATTGTTTCTAGCCCTGATTGTTCCTCCCAACAAAGGATTTCCCCAAGAAGTGAGAAGCCAGACCTTGAAACTGCTAGGCCATTAAATGCTAATCAAGGTGGCCAGTTGAAACGTTCACACCTAGCTCCAACAGACAAGAGTTCTTTCTCCCACCCTGGACATCATTCCACAGAGATATAAACCCCATTTTCCTAGTTTCCAACAGATCTCACAACCTCTAAGGATGCCTGAGGTGAAATGTCAGGAGAGAATGCTGCCAGAACACGACCATACGGCCCGGAAAACTCACAACAGCCACGAAAGCCTTCGACAATACAAGGAAGAGCCTATTTTTGCTACTACCATCCTGTTGTATCCTATGGGTTTCGGGTCGTGGGGATTGAGCCAAACAAGACCGGGGATCCACTGTGTTTTTAAGTTTTTGCAATGCTCGTCCCCGCCTATCCCTTCCCAAGAAAAGGTTTGAAACCAGATTTCTAGGATCTCATGGTGATCGATCGTAGGAAAAGCCCCTTCCCATAGTGAAGCGTATTCAGGATAAGGACCATTTGGATGAATTATTCCAAAGTTCAAGGACCACATTAGCCACTTTGCTAAAGTTTTAGTATATATATAGATATAGATATATTCTGTGTTGTAGGAACTCAGTCCTTAAGTTGGAAATAAAGGGAGGGAAGGGATGCTCAGTGTAAAGCCTTGCTTGCATTTCGAATGGTCTTTGGAGGCCTTCTTGGAAAAGAGAGGTGGCGTGCGCTTTCGTTATGCAAATGCATATTTTGAGACCATATAGAATAGGCATTCTTCCATTTTTCTGCCAGGAAATGCCCAATTTAAGGAATTTTCTTCCAATTTTTAAGATATGGATATTCCATTCCTCATGCTTGAAGGCGTCAACCGTATCAAACTACACTCCCCATAATCTCCAGTCAGATTCATGGGGATTATGGGTCTTGTAGTCCGAGTCAATGGGAAGAGCTTGGGTTGAGGAGGGGGCTAGATCAACCCTTTTTAAAAAAAATACGGATATTCTGTCCCTTATGCTTGAAGGAGTCAACCATTTTGAACTAGACTCTCCATAATCACCAGTCATGGGGGATTATGGGTCTTGTAGTCCAAGTTAACGAGAAGAGCCTGGGTTGAGGAGGGGGCTAGATCAACCCTTTTTAAAAAATACGGATATTCTGTTCCTCATGCCTGAAGACGTCAACCATTTTGAACTACACTCCCCATAATCCCCAGTCAGATTCATGGGGATTATGGGTCTTGTAGTCCAAGTCAATGGGAAGAGCCTGGGTTGAGGAGGGGGCTAGATCAACCCTTTTAAAAAATATGATATGGATATTCTGTTCCTCATGCCTGAAGGCGTCAACCATTTTGAACTACACTCTCCATAATCCCCAGTCAGATTCATGGGGATTATGGGTCTTGTAGTCCAAGTCAATGGGAAGAGCCTGGGTTGAGGAGGGGGCTAGATCAACCCTTTTAAAAAATATGATATGGATATTCTGTTCCTCATGCCTGAAGGCGTCAACCATTTTGAACTACACTCTCCATAATCCCCAGTCAGATTCATGGGGATTATGGGTCTTGTAGTCCAAGTCAATGGGAAGAGCCTGGGTTGAGGAGGGGGCTAGATCAACCCTTTTTAAAAATAAGGCGTCAACCATTTTGAACTACACTCCCCATAATCCCCCATGACTGGGGATTATGGATCTTGTAGTCCAAGTCAATGAGAAGAGCTTGGGTTGAGGAGGGGGCTAGATCAACCCTTTTTTAACAATATGGATATTCTGTTTCTCATGCTTGAAGGAGTAAATTGTTTCAAACTACACTCCCCATAATCCCCAGTCAGATTCATGGGGATTATGGGTCTTGTAGTCTGAGTCAATGAGAAGAGCCTGGGTTGAGGAGGGAGCTAGATCAACCCTTTTTTAAAAAATATGGATATTCTGTTCCTCGTGCCTGAAGGAGTCGACCGTTTTGAACTACACTCCCCATAATCCCCAGTCATGGGGGGTTATGGGTCTTGTAGTTGGAGTCAATGAGAAGAGCCTGGGTTGAGAAGGGGGCTAGATCAACCCTTTTAAAAAATATGGATAGTCTGTTCCTCGTGCCTGAAGGAGTCAACCGCTTCGAACTACACTCCCCATAATCCCCAGTCAGATTAATAGTGGATTATGGGTCTTGTGGTCCAAGTCAGTGGGAAGAGCCTGAGTTGAGGAGGGAGCTAGATCAACCCTTTTTTAAAAAATATGGATATTCTGTTTCTTATGCTTGAAGGAGTCGACCGTTTCGAACTACACTCCCCATAATCCCCAGACAGATTAATAGTGGATTATGGGTCTTGTGGTCCAAGTCAGTGGGAAGAGCCTGAGTTGAGGAGGAGGCTAGATTAACCCTTTAAATCATGCATGGGCAAACTTGGGCCCTCCAGGTGTTTTGGACTACAACTCCCACAATTCCTAACAGCTGGTAGTAGGAGATTGAGTGATTCCATTGTCTTGAAGCCCTATAGGTTATGGGCCCAGAAAAGCTCTGCATACAAATCAATGATTCCCAAACTCTAGCCTTGCAGGAGAATAGAATCCTATAGTGAGGAGAGAGTTCAAGGGGTCATCCAGTCCAACCTGCTTCTGCTAGACAGGAAGACGCAACTCAAGCCCTCCCGACAGATGGCCATCCAGCTTCTGCTTAACACCTCCCTCCGAGGAAACCAATTCCACTGCCAAACAACTATGAGGAAGCCTTGCCGAATGTTTAGGTTGGACTTTCAATCCTGCAAATTTGGACTTCAACTCCCAGAAGCCTCAGCTGTGTGGGCCAATTACTAGGAATTCTGGGAGATGCAGTCCAAAACTCCTGGAAAGTCCAGAAAGTGGAAAGCGCTGGCTCCATCTACACTGCCATATAATGCATTGAACTGCATTATAAGAGGGTTGAATGAAAAGTAATGCCTCCACCCTCATAGCTCCTCAACAGATGGAAGTACTGGTATGCAGCAGGTACTGGCTTGTTCAGTAGACTCTCCTCTACATTTCCATTTTGGTAGGAAGCTTTAGCATTGAACTACAGAAATATGAAAGTTGAATAAAAAGTAATGCCTCCACCTTTGTAACTCCTCAACAGATGGCAGTACTGGTATGTGGCAGGTACTGGCTTGCTCAGTAGACTCTCCTCTACAGTTCCATTTTGGTAGGAAGCTTTAGCATTGAACGGTTGTGTTGTTAAAGTGCGAAGTATGGAACCCTGCGCAGACTGTCAGTCAATGCGACTTAAGCAATGTGCAGTCATTGAATTCTTGACAGCAGAAGGTGTCACCCCCAAAAGAGATTAATCAGAGAATGCAAGCTGTTTATGGTGATTGTGTTGATGTGAGTACTGTGCGTCTTTGGGTGAATAAGTTTAAAAACGTTGAGGTGACACCCTCTGCTGTCACATTGACCGACTGTCTGTACAGGGTTCCATACTTTGCACTTTAACAGCACAACCGTTCAATGCTAAGACTTCCTGCCAAAATGGAACTGTAGAGGAGAGTCTACTGAACAAGCCAGTACCTGCAGCACAGCAGTACTGCCATCTGTTGAGGAGTTACGAAGGTAGAGGCGTTACTTTTCATTCAACCCTCGTATTTCTGTGTAGTCTCGTATAATGCAGTTCAATGCACTTGGGTCTCATCCTTCATTGCCAGATAATCCAGATTATCTGCTTTGAGCTGGATTATATTGCAGTGCAGACTCATACAATGCAGTTAAACTGGGGCTCCATCTACGCTGCCATATAGAACTATGTAACAAAGCACTATGTTCCTGGTTTGAAAGTATTGTTTGCTGTTTAATTGTGTGGTCTGTACTTTGAAAGTAGTTGTTCTACTCCAGAAACTTCATTGTTGTGGCACAAACTTGAATTGGTGGAGACTCTGATGAAAAATTGAGCCAAATGTGCTGTAGCATGATGTCCCTTCTGCAAAAACAAAAGTTTTTTGCACTTTAATAAACTTTTCCCATGTTTGCATGATAGGGACCAATTAGGAAATGATTACATTTATAACTCGGGAACAAAAATTTGTGTTGCATAATGATATCTATCTATCATCTATCTGTTTCTCACAGGCATGGGCAAACTTCAGCCCTCCAGATGTTTAGGACTTTTTTGAAGTCCAAAATATTGGAAGGGCTGAAGTTTGCCCATGCCTGATCTATCATCTGTCTATCTACCTTAGGGGTTCGACTGGATACCCTTTGAGGTCTCTTCCAAATCCATGTTTCTGTCTGTGTGTGTCTGTTTGTCTGTCTGTCTGTCTATCTCTATCTATCTATCTATCTATCTATCTATCTATCTATCTATCTATCTATCTATCTATATCTATGTTAGGGGTTGGACTTTATATCCTTTGGGGTCTCTTCCAGCTTCATGATGCCTCTATCTATCTATCTATCTATCTATCTATGTCTCTTTTGGGGTTGGGCGGGATGTCCTTTGGGGTCTTTTCAAACGTCATGATTCCTCTATCTGTCTATCTATCTCAGGGGTTGGACCTGATGCTCTTTAGGGTCTCTTGCAACTCCATGATTCATCTATCTAGCTGTCTTAGGGGTTGGACCAGATGTCCTTTGCATTCTCTTCCAACTACGATATTTCAGTCTATCTATCCATCTAACTTAGGGGTTGGACTGGATGTCCTTTGGGGCCTCTTCTAACTATGATCTATCTATCTATCTATCTATCATCTATCTTAGGGGTTGGACTGGATGTCCTTTGGGGTCCCTTCCAACATCATGATTCCACCATCTCTTTCTCTCTCTATCCATCTCCTTATTTTTCTATCTGTGTCTGTCTGTCTGTCTGACTGACTGACTCTCTGTCTATCTTAGGGGTTGGACTAGATATCCTTTGGGGTCTCTTCCAACTCTATGACTCTGCTATCTATCTATCTATCTATCTATCTATCTATCTATCTATCTATCTATCTATCCATCTACTTCTGTCTGTCTCTTCCCCCATCTCTCTACCTACTTACCTACCTTAGTATCTTAGTGGTTGGACTGGATGTCATTTGGGGTCTCTTCCAACTCCATGATTCTATCTATCTATCTATCTATCTATCTATCTCTATCTATCTATCTATCTATCTATCTATCTATCTATCTATCTATCTATCTACTATCTATCTGTCTGTCTGTCTCCCCCCCCCCATCTTTCTACCTACCTACCTAGCTACCTACCTATCTTAGCGGTTGGACTAGATGTCATTTGGGGTCTCTTCCAACTCCATGATTCATCTGTCTGTCTATCTATCTATCTATCTATCTATCTATCTATCTATCTATCTATCTATCTATCTACTCTTTCTCTCACCCCCCCCATCTCTCTATCTATCTCTCCATCTATCTATCTATGGGGTTGGACCGGATGTCCTTTGGGGTCTCTTCCAATTCCCTTTATCTATTACCATAGACCGTGTTACATATTGTAATCCAGTTTCTGAATCCAGAACATCTGCTTTGAACTGGACTATATGGCATGTAGATGGGGCCTTGTTTAATCCAGCTCATTTGGAAATGATATATATGGCAGTGTAGATCCAACCTGGATTGTGAAACTTCATTATAAGGCAGTGTAGACGGGGGCCACGATTCCAAATACTCCCAAGTTCAACTCTTTGGGGGTCCTAAGGGAAATACTAGGGTGCGCATGGGAAACGTGCATCCTCCCTCCAGTTGTTTTGGACTCCAACTCCCACAATTCCTAACAGCCTACCGGCTGTTAGGAATTGTGGGAGTTGAAGTCCAAAACAACTGGAGGGCCAAAGTTGGCCCATGCCTGTACTGGGGGGGGGGGGTGTCCAGAAGAGTTATAGGAGGAGATCCACATTCTTACGTTGTCTCCCCCAAAACCGCACCCCTGTTTCCTTGTGTCGCGTCTTGAGTCTCTGTGTGTTTGTGCGAATGTGAGGAGTGGGGTGAGCCCAAGGGAGCAAGGTTGGAGAAGGAGCACCAAAGGTCTTGGGGGTTTGGGGGTCACCAAGGGAGGGTTTCGGGGTCCGAGGGGCCACCACTGACTTTGTACATAGCTGTCCATCTCTCCGATCTTTTGCACTTTGTCACGGGTGGGGTGGGGTGGGGATTTTGGGGGACGGGTTGGGGGCAACGCTCTCGGTGATTGTTGACCGTTTGCTACTGAATGTAACTCTTTGTCTTCTTCTTCTGTTGTTATTATTTTTTTTAGAAGCACCTCTAGCTAGTTTTTATGGCACTTTAGAGATTTAAACCTGTTTTAAGGAGGAAAGAGAGAAAGGAGAGAGAGAAGAGGAAAAAATACAAAACAATACCAAGGGTTTAAAACAAAATAATCGACAAAACTGTTCATAATAATAATAATAATACTGAGGATGAATAATAATAATAATAATAATTTGTTTGCCGCTTTTTCCCGGTCTCTTGTTCCAAGTGTGACAGTGTGAAGAGTCCGTTTAGACGAGAAAAACAATAATAATAATAATGCCGTATTTATCTTTCTGCATCTTTGTGTGTAACTCGAGTAACTACTTCAGAATAAAAAAAAAAAGGCAAATATACGCTCAACTCGAAAAGCAGTGGAAAACAAAACAAACAAACAAATATATACATACATACACGGCTGTCTTTGTGAAGTTTGGAGGTGGTTTGTATTAGAAGCGCAGTGTTTTGTTACTTTAGACGTGGGATTTAGATGGTTTAGAAGTCGAGGCCTAGGACACAGTGAGTGGGTGGACTAGATGACCTTTGGGGTCCCTTCCATCTCTTTTCTTTCTGCAATTTCTTCAAGTTTTTTTAAGCAAGGAATCATCAGGTGTGGTTTTCCTAGTTCCTTCCTCTCAAATAAAGCTTACTGTGCTGAGCATTCCTTCGCGGTCTCCCATCCAAGTCCTAGCCAGGGCTGACCCTGCTTAGCATCACAGCTCACACAAGGTCCAGGTCCCATTGGAGTTTTTACAGTTTTCTTAGACAAGGAGTACTCAAAACTGATTCTGTGGCGGTCTCCCGTCCAAGTCCTAGCCGGGGACGACCCTGCTTAGCATCACAGCTCACACAAGGTCCAGGTGCCATTGGAGGTTTTACAGTTTTCTTAAGCAAGGAGTACTCAAAACTGATTCTATGGCGGTCTCCCGTCCAAGTCCTAGCCGGGGACAACCCTGCTAAGCATCACAGCTCACACAAGGTCCAGATGCCATTGGAGGTTTTACAGTTTTCTTAAGCAAACATGATTCTGTGGCGGTCTCCCATCCAAATTCTAGCCAGGGCTGACCCTGCTTAGCATCGAAGGGCTGAGCATTCCTTGGTGATCTCCCATCCAAGTCCCAAGCTGACCCTGCTTAGCATCAAAGCTCACTCAAGGTCCAGGTGCAAATGGGGTTTTTAGTCTCCTTTGGCAAGGAATACTCAAAACTGATTTTTTGGTGGTCTCCCATCCAAGTCCTAGCCAGGGCTGACCCTGCTTAGCATCAAAGCTCACACAAGGTTCAGGTGCAATTGGGGTTTTTACCGTTTTCTGAGGCAAGGAGTACTCAAAACTGATTTTGTGGTGGTCTCCCATTCAAGTCCTAGCCGGGGCCGACCCGGCTTAGCATCACAGCTCACACAAGGTCCAGGTGCCATTGGAGTTTTTACAGTTTTCTTAGGCAAGAAGTACTCAAAACTGATTCTGTGTTGGTCTCC
The DNA here is from genome assembly GCF_025583915.1 of Anolis sagrei ordinatus. Classification (NCBI taxonomy): domain Eukaryota; kingdom Metazoa; phylum Chordata; class Lepidosauria; order Squamata; family Anolidae; genus Anolis; species Anolis sagrei. Next base: position 4,255,664 of record NW_026847660.1, read on the forward strand.
CATCCAAGTCCTAACCAGGGCTGACCCTGCTTAGCATCCAAGACGAGGCTGGATCTAGTGCTTTTAGGTATTTAAGGCTTCTCTTTTCCAGCTTAATTGAACCCCAGATCCTCAACTTCTCAATAGATCAACCAAATTGGGTCCTTTGTAACATTCACCCAATAGTGGATGCATCTACACTATAAAGTTAGCACAGTTTGGCACTCCTTTATCTGCCATGACTCAGTGCTATGTATTCATGGGAGTTATAGATTCCCACCACCTTGAGCCTCCTCTGCCAAAGAGGGTTGGTCACTCAGTCACTGAGCTACAAATACCACCTTATTTTGACCCCACTCCGTGCTGTGGAATGCAGGGAGTTGTAGTTTGCTGGGGGGTCAAGGTCTTGGCGAGCTACAGATCCCAGGATTCCATAGCATGAGCCAAAGCAGTCGAAATAGAGTCATACTGCATTGATTCAACAGTTTATGTAGACTACTTCAACCTAGGCGAACTACAACTCCCAGGGTGCCACAGCATTTCAGAAAGATGTGCTGTACAACATGATTCAGTGCTACGTATTCATGGGAGTTATAGATTTCCACCACCTTGAGCCTCCTCTGGCAAAGAGGGCTGGTCACTCAGTCCCTGAGCTGCAAATACCACCATATTTTGACCCCACTCCATGTTGTGGAATGCAGGGAGTTGTAGTTTGCTGGGGGCTCAAGGCCTTGGCAAGCTACAGATCCCAGGATTCCATAGCACTGAGCCAAAGCAGTCTGAATGGAGTCATTCTTCATCAATTCAACAGTTTGTGTAGACTACTTCAACCTAGGCGAACTACAACTCCCTGGGTGCCATAGCATTTCAGAAAGATGTGCTGCACATKGGCSAACATGACTCAGTGCTACRTATTCATGGGAGTTATAGATTTCCAMCACCTTGAGCCTCCTCTGSCAARRAGRGCTGRKCASTMAGTCACTGAGCTWCAAATACCACCTTATTTTGACCCCACTCCATGYTGTGGRATGCAGRGARTTGTAGTTTGCTGAGGGCTCAAGRYCTTGGCAAGCTACRGATCCCAGGATTCCATAGCACTGARCCAARGCAGYCMAARTRGAGTCAWACTGCATYSATTCAACAGTKTGTGTAGACTACTTCAACCTAKGSRAACTACAACTCCCWGGGTGCCATAGCATTTCAGAAAGATGTGCTGCACATGGGCCAACATGACTCAGTGCTACGTATTCATGGGAGTTATAGATTTCCACCACCTTGAGCCTCCTCTGCCAGAGAGGGCTGGTCACTAAGTCACTGAGCTTCAAATACCACCTTATTTTGACCCCACTCCATGTTGTGGAATGCAGGGAGTTGTAGTTTGCTGAGAGCTCAAGGCTTTGGCGCGCTACAGATCCCAGGACTCTATAGCACTGAGCCAAGGCAGTCCAAATGGAGTCATACTGCATCGATTCAACAGTTTGTGTAGACTACTTCAACCTTGGTGAACTACAACTCCCAGGGTGCCATAGCATTCCAGAAAGGTGTGCCCACCCTTTCCCCCCATTGGGGCCCCATAAGACTCCGCAGCCCTGTCTCTTTGGCCCCAGACGTGATCCTTTGGTGGTGTTGCAACCCTGAGCAAACACGGCCTTTCACCCCTGGGATGATGACCGGTCCACTTTGCTGAGAAAGCAGAGGGTTTCCCAGCGGTCAGCAGCCTCCACTTGCCTTTTGACTGGAAAGGACAGCCAACTTTCAGTCTGGATCTACACTGCCCTGTAATCCAGTTTCAGAATGTGGATTGACTGCACTGATCTGGATTTCAGGGCCGTGTAGACTGATCTGGTCCAGTTCAAGGCAGATAACAATCCACATTTGAAACAGGGTTATAGGACAGTGTCCATCCAGCCTCATGTTGGATCTACACTGCCCTATAATCCAGTTTCTGAATCCAGATTATCTGCTTGCAGTTTGTCAGGGCCTCTAAGAAGATAATCCAGTTCAAGGCAGATAATCTGGATCCAGAAACTGGATCATATGGCAGTATAGACGGGACCCCATATGATCCAGTTCAATGCAGATGCGTCATATGGAGATGGAGATGGGGCCTCATATAATCCAGTTCAAAGCAGATTATGTGGCAGTGGAGATGGGGCCTTGTTTAATCCAGTTCAAGCAGATAATAATAATAACCTTTATTTATTTAGTTCAGTGATTATATAATCAGGATTATATAATCAGGATTCAGAAATGGGATCATATGGCAGTGTAAACAAGGCTCCATTTCATCCTGTTCAAAGATGATAATCTGGATTCAGAAACTCTATTATACGACAGTGTAGATGGGGCCTCATTTAATCCAGTTCAAACCAGATAATCTGGATCCAGTAATGGATCATATGGCAGTGTAGACATGGCCTCATATAACCCAGTTCAATGCAGATAATCTGGATCCAGAAACTGGATTATATGGCAGTATAGACGGGATCCCATTTAATCCAGTTCAAAGCAGATAATCTGGATCCAGAAACTGAATTATATGGCATTGTTGACAGGGACCTATATAATCCAGTTCAAGGCAGATAATCAGGATCCAGAAACTGGATAATATGGCAGTGTAGACAGGTTCTCGTTTAATCCAGTTCAAAGCAGATAATCTGGATACAGAAACTGGATCTTGTTGAAGTGGAGATGAGGCCTTATTTAATCCAGTTCAAAGCAGATGATCAGGATCCAGAAATGGATCATACGGCAGTATCGATTGAGCCTTATATAATCCAGTTTGAAGAAGATAATCTGGATACAGAAACTGGATCATATGACAGTATAGACGGGACCCCATTTAATCCAGTTCAAAGCAGATAATCAGGATCCAGAAATGGATCATACGGCGGTATAGATTGAGCTTTATATAATCCAGTTTGAAGAAGATAATCTGGATACAGAAACTGGATCATACGGCAGTATAGACGGGACCCCATATGATCCAGTTCAATGCAGGTGCATCATATGGAGGTGGAGATGGGGCCTCATTTAATCCAGTTCAAAGCAGATAATCTGGATCCAGAAACTGGATCATATGGCAGTGTTGACGGGACCTCATTTAGTCCAGTTCAATGCAGATAACTTGGATCCAGAAACTGGATAATATGGAAGTGGAGATGGGTATGAATTGGTATTTAATTGGTATTAATTTGCTTTCAATGGCTGTATTCCAGGCTTGGGCAAACTTGGGCCCTCCAGGTGTTTTGGACTTCAACTCCCACAATTCCTAACAGCCGGTAGGAACAGTCTTGGACAGCAGTGGCTCCCAAAGTGACCCATTTAAAGTGGAATCCGGTGTTAAACAGGGATGTGTTATTGCCCCAACTCTATTCTCCATCTTCATCGCTATGTTGATGGGAAGCTTCCCACCGGAGTGGAAATAATCTATCGGACAAACGCCGTGTGTACCCCCCCCCGAAAACCTTACCAATATTGTACATGCCACATACCTCAAATGTGAGCTTATGTTCTAGAAAGCCATTCTCTCCTGATCGTCTTTCACCCACTATCTATGAGCATCGCATCAGAGGTTGTGAGGCTCTGTTAGAAACTTAGCATTAAGGTAAAGGTAGTCCCCTGACATTAAGTCCAGTCATGTCTGACTCTGGGGTGTGGTGCTCATCTCCATTTCTAAGCCGAAGAACCAGCGTTGTCCGTAGACACCTCCAAGGTCATGTGGCCGGCATGACTGCATGACTGAAACTAGGTAAGTGAGGTTTCTATATCTGTGGAGTGTCTAGGGTGAGAGAAAGAACTCTTGCATTCTGTATTAGGAGCAAGCTTTGGACTTGATGCGTGCACGTCTCTGCAAATAAACATGGTGCACCTGCCAAAGGGAACAGGGAGCTCCACAACCGGCCAGAACAAGGCAACCCTCCCTTTGGAGAGCGCTGGACCACTTTTTGGGTGCCGTCTCTTTGAAGATGATGTTCCAAAGCATCGGTCCAGGCGCACAAGGGTCCGGAAAGCAGACCCCAGGGGCCCCGAACCCATAGGTTTTTCTCCCCGGTGGAAGCCAGCCTTTGCCCAAGGCCCTTGACCCTTGGAGAGTTTATGTCAACAGCAGACACCAAAATGACCGCCCGGCTGTGTTTGCCCGCAGTCCCCTTTCCGCCCGGACTCTGCGGCCACCGAAAGCCATGCTCCCCAAAGCAGCTTGGCTGCTCTCCTTGGCCGTGTTGGGGCTGCCCTTGTCGGCGGAGGAGCCGCTCCCCAAAATCGAAGGGACCTATGGGGCCAAGGTGAGTCTGGAACAACAGAGAGGGATCTACCTGGATGCACCGACATATGTAATCCAGATTATCCGCCTTGAATTGGACTATATGGCAGTGTAGACCATGCCTGGGAAAGCTTGGGCCCTCCCTCCGGGTGTTTTGGACTTCAGCTCCCACAATTCCTAACCCAAAATAAATGGGTTAGACTGGATGATCTTTAGGGGCCTCCTCTAGGATGTCATAGGATGCAGCCACAATTGCAAAAGTGGGGCAGAAGGGTTACAATACGTGTAGTGCAAAATCGTACCATTTGACTGCCATGGCTCAATGCTATGGAAACATGGGAGTTGTAGTTTTACAAAGGTCTTCCCCTTTATTGACGAAGGCTTTCATGGCAGGAATTGCTGGGTTGTCGTGAGTTTTCCGGGCTGTCTGGCCATGTTCCAAAAGCATTCTCTCCTGACATTTCACCCCATCTGTGGCAGGCATAATTTCCAGGGAGGTAGAAAGAACTCTTGTCTGTTGGAAGTAGGTGTGAACCTTTCAATTGGCCACCTTGATTAGCATTTAATGGCCTAGCAGTTTCAAGATCTGGCTTCTTACTTCTTGGGGGAATCCTTTGTTGGGAGGAACAATCAGGGCTAGAGACAATCAGGGCCAGTTAACCACCTCCTAACAAAGTATTTCTCCCAGGCAGGAAGCAGCCAGGCTTTGAAGACGCAAGGCCATTCAATGCTAATTGAGTTGGTTAATTGCAACATTCACACTTGCCTCAAACAGACAAGAGTTTGTTCTCCCACCCTGGACATTACCGCCAACAGGCAGTAAACAGCCAGACCTTGAAGCTGCAAGGCCATTTGATTCTAAGTTTGAATAATAAAATAAGAAATAACCGAGTGGGCCAATTGCAACCTTCACACTTGCCTCAGGCAGACAAGAGTTCGTTCTGCCACCCTGGACATTATTCCTCAGGCGTATAAACAGGCAGTAAGCAGCCAGACCTTGAAGCTGCAAGGCCATTCAATGCTAATCAAGTTGGCCGATTGCAACCTTCACAATTGACACAAGCAGGCAAGAGTTTTTTCTCCCACCCTGCACATTATTCCTCAGGCGTATAAACAGGCAGTAAGCAGCCAGACCTTGAAGCTGCAAGGCCATTCAATGCTGGGCATTTGCAACGTTCCCATTTGCCTCAAGCAGACAAGAGTTCGTTCTCCCACCCTGGACGTTATTCCTCAGGCGTATAAACAGGCAGTAAGCAGCCAGACCTTGAAGCTGCAAGGCCATTCAATGCTAATCGAGTTGGCTAATTGCAGCGTCCACACTTGCCTCAAGCAGACAAGAGTTCGTTCTCCCACCCTGGACATTATTCCTCAGGTGTATAAATAGGCAGTAAGCAGCCAGACCTTGAAGCTGCAAGGCCATTCAATGCTAATCGAGTTGGCCAATTGCAGCGTCCACACTTGCCTCAAGCAGACAAGAGTTCATTCTCCCACCCTGGACATTATTCCTCAGGTGTATAAATAGGCAGTAAGCAGCCAGACCTTGAAGCTGCAAGGCCATTCAATGCTAATCGAGTTGGCCAATTGCAGCGTCCACACTTGCCTCAAGCAGACAAGAGTTCGTTCTCCCACCCTGGACGTTATTCCTCAGGCGTATAAACAGGCAGTAAGCAGCCAGACCTTGAAGCTGCAAGGCCATTCAATGCTAATCGAGTTGGCTAATTGCAGCGTCCACACTTGCCTCAAGCAGACAAGAGTTCGTTCTCCCACCCTGGACATTATTCCTCAGGTGTATAAATAGGCAGTAAGCAGCCAGACCTTGAAGCTGCAAGGCCATTCAATGCTAATCGAGTTGGCCAATTGCAGCGTCCACACTTGCCTCAAGCAGACAAGAGTTCATTCTCCCACCCTGGACATTATTCCTCAGGTGTATAAATAGGCAGTAAGCAGCCAGACCTTGAAGCTGCAAGGCCATTCAATGCTAATCGAGTTGGCCAATTGCAGCGTCCACACTTGCCTCAAGCAGACAAGAGTTCTTTCTCCCACCCTGGAAGTTATTCCTCAGGCGTATAAATAGGCAGTAAGCAGCCAGACCTTGAAGCTGCAAGGCCATTCAATGCTAATCAAGTTGGCCAATTGCAACATTCACACTTCCTTTCTAGGCCCTTTGAGGCTGAGAGAGTGTGACTTGCCTAAAGTCACCCAACAGATTTCCATAGGAAAGAGATGTTCCCAAGATATTGATACTATCTTTGTGATTGATCAATATACACAAATCTTGCTATTGAGAATAAATGGTAGGCAATGCTATATAAGGATTTCAGCGACATTAATATTCATAGGAGGTCGAGGACAAGGAAGACAAGCTGGATTGCAAAGCACACAACGCTGCATCGAAATGAGGCCTGCTATTAATTAATGAACTAATCAATTAGGAAAAAAAAGTTTAAGTGATGTGAAAATAAGTTTCATGGAGCAGCACTGCCACCAGGTGGCTATCAGCAGTAATGCACCCTGTTGGTTTTCTTCCAAGCAGCAGCAGCACCACCTACTGGTGCATTCGTGCATTGCAAGCTCTCTATTCTTAATCTGGAGGTTGTTGCTGCCATCTAGTGGCCAAGTCAATTCATGACCATTCTTGCTTTTCCCAGTATGGCCAATGTTTCCAGTCTCTTCCTGGTGAAACTGGGGCTTTGAACCTTGGACAGAGATGGGGAGACCCTTCGCCGACAGCCACGTTGTATGTTGATCTGCGCACTGTAACAAGGTAAACAAACAATTGCACACTATTGGAGGAAGTTGAGAGTCAACAAATAATTGAACTCTATTGGAAGGAGTTGTGAGTAAACAAACAATTGCACACTATTGGAGGAAGTTGAGAGTCAACAAATAATTGAACTCTATTGGAAGGAGTTGTGAGTAAACAAACAATTGCACACTATTGGAGGAAGTTGAGAGTCAACAAATAATTGAACTCTATTGGAAGGAGTTGTGAGTAAACAAACAATTGCACACTATTGGAGGAAGTTGAGAGTCAACAAATAATTGAACTCTATTGGAAGGAGTTGTGAGTAAACAAACAATTGCACACTATTGGAGGAAGTTGAGAGTCAACAAATAATTGAACTCTATTGGAAGGAGTTGTGAGTAAACAAACAATTGCACACTATTGGAGGAAGTTGAGAGTCAACAAATAATTGAACTCTATTGGAAGGAGTTGTGAGTAAACAAACAATTGCACAAAATTGGGGGAAGTTGAGAATTAACAAATAATTGAACTCTATTGGAGGAAGTTGTGAGTAAACAAACAATTGCACATTATTGGTGGAAGTTGAGAGTCAACAAATAATTGCACACTATTGGTTGAACTTGAGAGTCAACACACTGAGTGGATAGTGTTAGACTACAACTCCCATCATCCTTAGATGACATATCCCATGATGAAGAGAACTAGGAGTTGGAGGAAGTTGTGAGTAAACAAACAATTGCACACTTTTGGAGGAAGTTGAGAGTCAACAAACAATTGCACATTATTGGTGGAAGTTGAGAGTCAACAAATAATTGCACACTATTGGTTGAACTTGAGAGTCAACACACTTGAGTGGATAGTGTTAGACTACAACTCCCATCATCCTTAGATGACATATCCCATGATGAAGGGAACTAGGAATTGGAGGAAGTTGTGAGTAAACAAACAATTGCACACTATTGGTGGAAGTTGAGAGTCAACAAATAATTGCACACTATTGGTTGAACTTGAGAGTCAACACACTTGAGTGGATAGTGTTAGACTACAACTCCCATCATCCTTAGATGACATATCCCATGATGAAGAGAACTAGGAATTGGAGGAAGTTGTGAGTAAACAAACAATTGCACAATATTGGGGGATTGTGTCTTCCTTCACACTATTGGTGGAAGTTGAGAGTCAACACAGCTGAGTGGATAGTGTTAGACTACAACTCCCATCATCCTTAGATGACATATCCCATGATGAAGAGTACTTGGAGTTGGCCTGCTGGGTCTATGGTCCTATGCACTTTTCAAGGGTGGAAATTCAATAGATATTATGGTGTTGGGTACTGTAGGATGATGATGCCCAGCATAAAGGAATGCTGGGAGTTGTAGTCCAAATCCCACAATTGATTAAAGCACTGGGTCAGGTATTTTCCTGGGCTGTTTGAGACCCAAAATGTCATGCTAGGCCAGCTTTCAGGCCAATATTTCCCCATATTCTGAAATATGGTTGCCGTGGCTCAGTGCCATGGCATCTGGGATTTGTAGTTTGGGGAGGCCCCAGCCCTCTTGGCCTTCATTCTCTCTTTCCTCTCCCCAGCGCTGCATCCTCCTTCGACTTCCGCACCTTCGACCCAGAAGGCGTCATCTTCTATGGGGACACCAACCCCGGCAAGGACTGGTTCGTCTTGGCTTTGCGGAAAGGGAAGCCCGAGATGCAGATCCACAACACCGTCACCAACTTGACCGTTTCAGGGGGGATGCGTCTCAATGACGGACGTTGGCACCGGGTACGGCTGGATGGACATCTGTCGGGAGGGCTTGGGTAGTGCCTTCCTACCTGGAAGAGGAGGATTGGACTAGATGGCCTTTAGGTGCCCCTTCCAACTCTATTTCTAGGGAAATACTTAAATACAAGCTGGATGGCCATCTGTTGGGAGGACTTGGGTGGTGTCTTCCTTCCTGGCAGAAAGGGGGTGAGCTAGATGGCCTTTAGGTGCCTTTTCCAACTCTAGCTTTCTATGCTAATAATAATAATAATAATAATAATAATAATAATAATAATAATTGGTGGATGGCCATCTGTTGGGAGGGCTTGGATGATGTCTGCATGGCAGAAAGGGGTTGGACTAGATGGCCTTTAGGTGCCCCTTCCAACTCTAGCCTTCTATGCTAATAATAATAATAATAATAATAATAATAATATTGTCAAGCCTTTCATGGCCGGAATCACTGGGTTGTTGTAGGTTTTTTTCGGGCTATATGGCCATGGTCTAGAGGCATTCTCTCCTGACGTTTCGCCTGCATCTATGGCAAGCATCCTCAGAGGTAGTGAGGTCTGTTGGGACTAGGCAAAAAGGCTTATATATCTGTGGAATGACCAGTGTGAGAGAAAGGACTCTTGCCTGCTGGAGCTAGGTGTGAATGTTTCAAATGACCACTTTGATTAGCATACAATGGCCTGACTGTGCCTGGGGCAAACCTTTGTTGAGAGGTAATTAGATATCCCTGCCTGCTTCCTCTCTGTTGCCTAATTCCTACAGACCTCACTACCTCTGAGGATGCTTGCCATAGATGCAGGCGAAATGACAGGAGAGAATGCCTCTAGACCATGGCCATATAGCCCGAAAAAACCTACAACAATCCAATAATAATAATAATAATAATAATAATAATAGGTGGATGGCCATCTGTTGGGAGGGCTTGGATGGTGTCTGCATGGCGGAAAGGGGTTGGACTAGATGGCCTTTAGGTGCCCCTTCCAACTCTAGGATTTTATGGTTCTATTACTAATAATAATAATCAAAGGCTGGGTGGCCATCTGTTTGGAGAGCTTGGATGGTGTCTTCCTGTTTGGCATAAGGGGTGTGTGTAGACTGGATGGCCTTTAGGTGCCCCTTCCAACTCTAGCTTTCTATGGAAGGATTGTGTCTTCCTTCATGGAAGGATGGGGGTGGTCTGGATGGCTCTAGGGGTCTCTTCCAACTCTACGATTCTATGGAAGTATTTAAACACTAGTTGGATGGCCATCTGTCTAGAGGGCTTGTGTAGTGTCTTCTTGTCTGGCAGAAAGGGGGTGGACTAGATGGCCTTTAGGTGCCCCTTCCAACTCTACAATTATATGGAGGGATTGTGTCTTCCTTCCTAGAAGAACGGGAGTAGATGGGATGGCTCTTGGGGCTTTTTCCAACTCTACAATTCTATAGAAGTATTTGAACACAGGCTAGATGGCCATCTGTCGGGAGGGCTTGAATGGTGTCTTCGTTCCTGGCAGAAAGGGGGTGGACTAGATGGCCTTTAGGTGCCCCTTCCAATCACTCTATGGAGGGATTCCTGGAAGAACAGGGGTGTACTGGATGGCTCTTGGGATCTACAATTATATGAAAGTATTTGATCACAGGCTGGATGACCATCTGTTGGGAGGGCTTGTAAGGTATATCCCTGCATGGCAGAAAGGGGGGACGGGACTAGATGATCTTTAAGTGCCCTTTCCAACTCTACTATCTATCTACACTGCAGGGTTCAGTGGAAGTATTTGAACACAGGCTAGATGGCCACCTGTCGGGAGGGCTTGGATGGTGTCTTCCTTCCTGGCAAAAAGAGGGTGGACTAGATGGCCTTTAGGTTCCCCTTCCAATTCTACAATTCTGTGGAAGTATTAAACACAATCAGGATGGCCATCAGGGCTTGTCAGGCAAAAGTGGGTTGGACTAGATGGACTTTAGGGTCTCATCCAACTCTAGTCTTCTATGGATTCTAGTTGCATGGCAGATCAGGACCTGGTCCAGCTGGGATGTTAAATCTGACAAAAGTTTGGATCTTTGTTTCTAAACGACCAGGATTCCCTAGCGTTGAGCAATGGTAGTTAAAGTGATGCCAGGCTACGTATGTTCTACATCAGTGGTTCTCAACCTTCCTAATGCCGCGACCCCTTAGTACAGTTCCCCATGTTGTGGTGACCCCCAACCATAACGTTATTTTCATTGCTACTTCATAACTGTAATTTTGCTACTGCTATTAATCGTAATCTAAATATCTAATATGCAGGATGTATTTTCAGTCACTGGACCAAATTTGGCACAAATACCCAATACGCCCAAAATTTGAATACTGGTGGAGTTGGGGGTGATTGATTTTGTCATTTGGTAATGCTGGAGTTGCTGGGATTTATAGTTCACCTTAAATCAAAGAGCCTTCTGAACTCCATCAGTGATGGAATTGAATCAAACATGGCACACAGAATTCCCATGACCAAGAGAAAATACTGGGAAGGTCTGGTGGACATTGACCTTGAGTTTTTGGAGTTGTAGTTCACCTACATCCAGAGAACACTGTGGACTCAAGCAATGATGGATCTGGATCAAACTTGGCACAAATACTCAATATGCCCAAATGTGAACACTGGTAGAGTTTGGAGAAAATAGACCTTGCCATTTGGGAGTTGTAGTTGTTGGGATTTATAGTTCACCTACAATCAAAGAGCATTCCGAAACCCACCCACGATAGAATGGCCAAACTTCCCACACAGAAGCTCCATGACTAACAGAAAATACTATGTTTTCTGATGGTCTTTGGTGACCCCTCTGACACCCCCTCGAGACCCCCCCAGGGGTCCCGACCCCCAGGTTGAGAAACGCTGTTCTACATTGTGGATAGAGAGAGAGAGATGACCCCTCTTGCCTATGACTCTATTCTTCTTCTTCTTTCCGGGCAGCTGATGGTGAAGAACGAGGGCGACGTGGTCACCATGGAAGTGGATGGGGATGACCAGCTGGTCCTCCGCCACGTCTCCAGCTCTGTCATCGAGCACCCGGTCTCTTCCATGCGGATCGGTGTTGGGGGCCTCTTCATCCCAGCCCAGGAACTGCTGACCCCGGTGAATCTATTATTATTATTATTATTATTATTATTATTATTATTATTATTATTATTTGAAACATAACAAGATGAGTCCATAGCGGACAAGATCACTCTGCTTGCTGTTGTTTTGGATCGCATATCGGACCCTTCCCAAGTGTCTAGGACTGTGTGATGTATCGGCGAATAATGTGTGCAGATCCAGTAAGGTGGCCTTTTGCAGCTGGCAGATGGTAATTTTGTCAGTGCCAATTGTTTTTAAGTGCAGGCCAAGGTCTTGAGGCACTGCAAGGAAAGGAGAAAGAGAGAGGGAAGAAGAAAGGAAGGAAAGAGTGAAGGAAGGATAGGTTGGGGAGAGAGAGAGAGGAGGGCCTGAGAAAAGACCCCAAAGGGCTTGGGTTTGCCCATATCTGATCTACACTGTCAAATTAATGCAGTTTTGACACCACTTGAACTTCCCTGGATGAGTTGTAAAGAATCCTGAGCACTGTAGTCTGCACTTTCATAGCATCAAACCATAGCATCAAACCATAGCAGTCGATAGTCATGTCAAGTTGCATTGATTCTACAGTGTAGGCGCATCTATTGAGTAGCTTCAACTCATTCTCTTCTTTCCTATTATTATCATCATAATCATCATCATCATCATCATCATCATTAGAAACACAACAAGATGAGTCCACAGCAGACAAGATCACTCTGCTGGCTGTTGTATCGGATCATACATCGGACACTTCTCAAGTGTCTAGGACTGTGTGATGTATCGGCAAGTAATGTGTGCAGATCCAGTAAGGTGGCCTTTTACAGCTGGCAGATGGTAATTTTGTCAGCGCTGATTGTGTTTAAGTGCAGGCCAAGGTCTTTAGGCACTGCACCCAGTGTGCCAATCACCACTGGGACGACCTTCACTGGCTTGTGGCAGAGTATTTGCAGTTCGATCTTTAAATCCTCATATTGTGTCAGCTTTTCCAGTTGTTTCTTTTCAATCCTGCTGTCACTTGGGATTGCGACATTGACGATCCATACTTTGTTTTTTAACACAATTGTGAAGTCAGGAGTCTTGTGCTCCAAAACTCTGTCTGTCTGTCTGAATCCAGAAGTCCCAGAGTGGCTTGACGTGTTCATTCTCTGTAACTTTTGCCATCTTGTGATCCCACCAGTTCTTTGTCTCATGCAGATGGTATTTGTGGCACAAGTTCCAATGAATCCTCTGAGCAACGGTGTTGTGCCTCTGCTTGTAGTCTGTCTGTGCAATCTTCTTGCAGCAGCTGAAGACGGGATCTATTGTTTCATCTGCTTCTTTGCAGAGTCTACACTTGGGAGTCTGTGGTAGACTTTTCAATTCTGGCTCAGATGGCCTGGGTTCGAATGGCTTGTTCTTGGGCGGCCAGAATCAGGCCCTCCTTTGTCTCCTTTTTCAAAGTTCCATTTGTGAGCCACAGCCATGTTTTTTCTATGTCAATTTGGCTCTTAAGTTTTCCCAAGAAGTGTCCATGGAGAGCCTTCTTTCGCCAGTTTTCTCTTCTGCTCTGGATTGTGTTTTTACGGTATTCACTCTTTGTCTTTTGCACTATTTACTACTATTTACTACTATTGATTTCCCTCGATGTTGGTTCGTGACTGCCTCTAATATTATTATTATTATTATTATTATTATTATTATTTGAAACACAACAAGATGACTCCACAGCAGATAAGATCACTCTGCTGGCTATTGTATTCGATCACACATCGGACACTTTCCAAGTGTCTAGGACTGTGTGATGTATCGGCGAATAATGAGTGCAAATCCCAGTAAGGTGGGATTATTATTATTATTATTATTATTATTATTATTATTATTATTATTTATTATTATTAGAAACACAACAAGATGAGTCCACAGCAGACACTCTGCTGGCTGTTGTATTGGATCACATGTCGGACACTTCCCAAGTGTCTAGGACTGTGTGATGTATCAGTGAATAATGTGTGCAGATCCCAGTAAGATGGGATTATCATCATCATCATCATCATCATCATCATCATCATTTCTATTCCATCATCCAAGGAATCGAAGGGCAAGGAGTAGGAAGGCTTTTGTGCAGAGTAGAGTATCATTCCAATTTGCTGGCCATCTTGCTTCTTGTCATTCAATTACTTGACTTCAGACAGTTGTTTCTGCTTTGGTAGCGGCTCTTATTTTTATTTACATTTCATTCATTGCAATGACACCTACTTGTTAGCACAGAGAAAGAACAAAAAATGGTGTCTGCTCTATTTATGTTGTTTATTCGTTCAGTCGTCTCCGACTCTTTGTGACCTCATGGACCAGCCCACACCAGAGCTCCCTGTTGGCTGTCACCACCCCCAGCTCCTTCAAGGTCAATCCAGTCACTTCAAGGATGCCATCCATCCATCTTGCCCTTGGTCGGCCCCTCTTCCTTTTGCCTTCCACTTTCCCCAGCATAATTGTCTTCTCTAGGCTTTGCTGTCTCCTCATGATGTGGCCAAAGTACTTCAACTTTGTCTCTAGTATCCTTCCCTCCAATGAGCAGCCGGGCTTTATTTCCTGGAGGATGGACTGGTTGGATCTTCTCGCGGTCCAAGGCACTCTCAGGACTTTCCTCCAACACCACAGCTCAAAAGCATCGATCTTCCTTCGCTCAGCCTTCCCTAAGGTCCAGCTCTCACATCCGTAGGTGACTACAGGGAATACCATGGCTTTGACTAGGCGGATCTTTGTTGCCAGTGTGATGTCTCTACTCTTTACTATTTTATCGAGACTGGACATTGCTCTCCTCCCAAGAAGGAAGCGTCTCCTGATTTCCTGGCCACAGTCTGCATCTGCAGTCATCTTTGCACCTAGAAATACAAAAGCTCTATTTATACCCCACTGTTATCACCTCATTAATTCATTGTCCAGTCTCCGAGTCTATTGCAACACCTTCCTTGTCTGTTCCATAATGCTCCACAACTTCACTCTTTCACAGCTAGCAGCATGGACATTTTAAACTTGTGCAATATATACTGATATAGGGGAAGAAAGGGGAAGTGCCCAAATAATTCTAACTTTACCCTTCTTTATAGCTGAACACAGCCATGGATGGCTGCATGCGGCGCTGGAATTGGCTGAACAAGACCTCCGAATGGCGAGAAGGGAGCTCCTTGGAGGAAGAAGGGACCAAGGTTTGCTTCCCCAGCATCCGACCTGGAAGCTTCTTCCCCGGAAACGGGTTGGCCACCTTTTCTCTGGCAGGTAGGACCCGCGAGCCAAAGGAGAGGGATCAAAGCACGCATGGGCCAACTTGGTCCCTCCAGGTGTTTTGGACTTCAACTACCGGCTGTTAGGAATTGTGGGAGTTGAAGTCCAAAACACCTGGAGGGACCAAGTTGGCCCAGGCGTGATGCAAACCCTTTCTTTGCCTCTCTGCCTTCTTCTCCCCATTAGACCTCCCCACTGGACTCAATTCTGCAAATGGGAACTGGTCCCTGGCTCTGGAGATGCGGATTGAAGGGGCCCCGCAAGCGGCCTCCCTGTTGGCGGTCTCCAGTGCGAAACATGCCCCAGTTCTGCGCTTGGACCTGCGGCACACGGTGAGAGGCACGATGGTACTCTAAAGTCCATCATCACCCACAACACCAAACTCAGTTGGAATATGAGGAATACGCTTTGCATTTGTTTTGGTGCTGAGTTGATTATTCATATTAGCCTTTCTATGCTAGAGTTCCAAGACTAGACACTGCGCTGCTTCCAAGGCAGAGAGGTACAAGGCACTCTAAAGCCCAGCATCCACAGCAGCAAACTCTGGCTGAGAAAGGCGGTATACAAATGTAGTGAATAAATAATAAGTAAATAATTGGAAGACAGGAAGYATGGCTGTCTTATGCTCCAAGACTAGACWATGCKCCGCTTGCAGAGCACAGAGGCACAAGGCACTCCAAAGCCCAGCATCCACAGCAGCAAACTCTGGCTGAGAAAGGCAGTATACAAATGCAGTCAATAAATAATAAGTAAATKATWGGAAGACAGGAAGGATGGTTATCTCATGCTAGAGCTGCAAGACTGGACSATGTCCCACTTCCAGAGCACAAAGGCACAAGGCACTCTAAAGCCCAGCATTCACAGCAGCAAACTCTGCCCGAGAAAGGCGGTATACAAATGCAGTGAATAAATAATAAGTAAATAATTGGAAGACAGGAAGGAAATGCAGTGAATAAATAATAAGTAAATAATTGGAAGACAGGAAGGATGGTTATCTCATGCTAGAGCTCCAAGACTAGACAATGCACCGCTTCCAGAGCACAGAGGAACAAGGCACTCTAAAGCCCAGCATCCACAGCAGCAAACTTTGGCTGAGAAAAGRGGTAACAAATGCAGTAAATAAATAATAAGTAAATAATAGGAAGACAGGAAGGATGGCTGTCTTATGCTCGAAGACTAGACAATGCACCGCTTCCAGAGCACAGAGGTACAAGGCACTCTAAAGCCCAGCATCCACATCAGCAAACTCTGGCTGAGAAAGGCGGGATACAAATGCAGTCAATAAATAATAAGTAAATAATTGGAAGACAGGAAGGATGGCTGTCTTATGCATTATTTATTTACTGCATTTGTATACTGCATTTGTATACTGCCAAGACTAGACAATGCACTCATTCCAGGGCACAGAGGTACAAGGCACTCTAAAGCCCAGCATCCACAACAGCAAACTCAATTGGAATACAAGAAGTATAGCTGTCTTATCAATATTAGCCTTTCTAAGCGAGAGCTCCAAGAATAGACAATATTCTGTTTCCAGAGCACAGTCATACAGGGCACTCTAAAGCCTATCATCCACAACAGCAAACTCAGTTGGAATACAGGAAGGCTATCATGTCTAATAAATATTAGCTTTTCTGTGCTAGAGATCCAGGAATAGACAATGCACTTCTTCCACGCAGGGCACTCTAAAACCCAGCATCCCCAACACCAAACTCAGTTGGAATATGCTAAATATGCTTTGGATTTGTTTTGGTTCTGAGTTGCTTATCAGTACAAGTCTTTCTATGTTAGAGCTTCAAGATTAGACAATGCAGTGCTCCCAGACTACAGAGATACAAGCCACTCTAAAGCCCAGCATCCACAACAGCAAACTAAGTTGCAATACAAGAAGGATAGCTATATTATCAGTACTAGCCTTTATATTGTATAACTCCAAGAATAGACAATGCTTCCGGAGCACAGAGATCCAAGACACTCTAAAGTCCATCATCCACAACAGCAAACTCAGTTGGAATACAGGAAGGATCTCATGTCCTCTCATAGCCTTTCTGTGCTAGAGCTACAGGAATAGACAATGCACTTCTTCCACACAAGGCACTCTAAAGCCCAGTATCCACAACACCAAACTCAGTTGGAACATGCAGACTATGCTTTGCATTTGTTTTGGTGCTGAGTTGCTTATCAGTATTCCCTTTTCAATGCTAGAGCTCCAAGAATAGACAATACACTGCTTCCAGGGCACGCAAGGCACTCTAAAGCCCAGCATCCACAGCAGCAAACCCAATTGGAAGACAGGAAGGATGGCTATTTTATCAGTAGTCGCCTTTCTATGGGAGAGTTCCAAGTATAGGCAATGCACTCATTCCAGGGCACAGAGGCACAAGGCACTCTAAAGCCCATCATCCACAGCAGCAAACTAAGTTGCAATACAAGAAGGATAGCTATCTTATCAATATTAGCCTTTCTATGTGAGAGCTCCAAGAATAGACAATGCACTGCTTCCAGAGCACAGAGATACAAGCCACTCTAAAGCCCAGTGTCCACAGCAGTAAACACAGTTGGACTACAGGAAGGATAGTTGTCTTGTTTGTGGTCTCTCTTAGGATCTGGTGGCCCAGCTGGGGAACAAGACGGTCTTCATGGCCCCGCTTCCGGCTGAAGGCTGCTTGGACTTGTGGCTCCGGGTGCGAATCACGGCATCGCACTTCGCCCTGCGCCTGGCCAACGCAGAGACCCTGAAGCCCATCCCCAAGACGGACTTCGACCGCCTGAAGCAAATCTGGCTCGGCCAAAGGGGAGACCTCACCATCGGAGGATCACCCGGTAAGAGGCTTCCTCCAATTGTATGTTTACAAGGGAGCCGGCAAACTTTTGGAGAGCTGTGCAATGGGTTGCATGTAGTTATCTGGCTTTCTTAAATGACTCCGAAAGCCCTTCTACACTGCCATATAATCTTTAAGCCACAGAAATACATGTGACCCATTACACATATTTCCAGATGTGATTGGATTGCAATTCCCATCATTCACCACCATAATGGGCAATGTCCTTGCAGATGGCCAATTCTCTCACACCAGAAGTGACTTGCAGTTTCTCAAGTCGCTCCTGACACAACAACAACAAAAAAACTCCCAAAATCCCCAGCTAAGTAAAGGCTAGAGCTTAAAGCAGAATTGTAGATGGCCAACCTTTGGAGGAAGAGATTTAGTTGGAACTCATTGGTTATTAAGATTTCGTTGAGTCTCTGGGTGGATGAGAAAGTTTCCTTTTGGACTACAACTCCCAAAATTCCCCGCTAAGTAAAGGCTAGAGTATGAAGCAGAATTGCAAATGGCCATACCTTTGGAGGAAGAGGTTTAGTTGGAAATCATTGGTTATTAAGATTTCGTTGAGTCTCTGGGTGGATGAGAAAGTTTCCTTTTGGACTACAACTCCCAAAATTCCCCGCTAAGTAAAGGTTAGAATATGAAGCAGAATTGCAAATGGCCATACCTTTGGAGGAAGAAGCTTAGTTGGAACTCATTGCTTTCTAAGGTTTTATTGAATCTCTGGGTGGATGAGAAAGTTTCCTTTTGGACTACAACTCCCAAAACCCCAGCTAAGTAAAGGCTCAAGCTTGAAGCAGAATTGCAGATGGCCATACCTTTGGAGGAAGAAGCTTAGTTGGAACTCATTGCTTTCTAAGGTTTTGTTGAATCTCTGGGTGGATGAGAAAGTTTCCTTTTGGAGTACAACTCCCAAAATCCCCAGCTAAGTAAAGGCTCAAGCTTGAAGCAGAATTGTAGATGGCCAGACCTTTGGAGGAAGAAGCTTAGTTGCAACTCATTGATTGCTAAGGTTTTGTTGAGTCTCTGGGTGGATGGGAAAGTGTCCTTTTTGACTACAACTCCCAGAACCCCCTAGCTGGCTATTTGGGGATACTTGGTCCTGCAATCCCCACTAAATTCTGCTTTTACTTTATTGGCTGAGGATGATGGGAGTTACCATAGCTGGAGGGCCACGTGTGGTCTACTTCCTTTAATCCAGAGGTAATGATTGTGTAGCTCTTTAGATCTTTCTGGACTACAACTCCCAACATCCTTCACCATTAGCAAAAGCAGATGGGACTTGTAGACCAACCATATCCGAAGAGCAGGATTTGTCCTGCTTCTTCTATGCCAATGGTAAGAATCGTGAAGTTTCCCAGCTGTAAATGGACTACAACTCCCATCAGCCAAACAAGAAAATGTGCCCAAGCTTTGGTAGAAAATTAGTACCATTTCCAAATGAGTACAATTTCTCTTCCTTTTGCTTCCAGGGTTGGAAAGGGCCCCCTTGGCACAGGAGAGGGGCTTCTTCAGGGGCTGCCTGCAAGCAATCTGGGTTCAAGGCCAGGAGCTGGACTTAGACTCGGTCCAATCCAGGAGCAACTCCATTTGGGCTCATAGTTGCCCAGGTCCTGAAGACGGAGGCAAAGACACCATGGACAATGGAAACTAAAACATGTGCCCTTCAATGTATGCTTGGAAGAAAGATAGCAGAATGTTATCCAATCTTTACTTTGATTCGTTCAATATCCCGGACGAGCCCCCATACATGGAGCTTTTTTTCCCTACAATGCTAGATTTTGCAGATATATTTTTGAAGGTGTGCATGTGTGCCTTCCCGCTGCCTGTTGACTTATGGTCACCTTTTGAAAACCAGGAAGATAGCAGAACTTTATCCAATCTTTACTTTGATTCATTCAACGGCCGCCTTATTTCATATCCCGGACGAGCCCCCATACAGGGAGGTTGCTTTCCCTACAATGCTAGATTTTGCAGAGATATTTTTGAAGGTGTGCATGTGTGCCTTCCCGCTACCTAATGGCCACCTTTTGAATACCAGGAAGATAGCAGAACGTTATCCAATCTTTACTTTGATTCGTTCGACGCCTGCCTTATTTCATATCCCGGACGAGCCCCCATACAGGGAACTTGTTTTCCCTACAATGCTAGATTTTGCAGAGATATTTTTGAAGGTGTGCATGTGTGCCTTCCCACTAACTAATGGCCACCGTTTGAATACCAGGAAGATAGCAGAACGTTATCCAATCTTTACTTTGATTCGTTCGACGCCTGCCTTATTTCATATCCCGGACGAGCCCCCATACAGGGAACTTGTTTTCCCTACAATGCTAAATTTTGCAGAGATATTTTTGAAGGTGGGCATGTGTGCCTTCCGCTACCTAATGGCCACCTTTTGAATACCAGGAAGATAGCAGAACGTTATCCAATATTTACTTTGATTCGTTCAACACCTGCCTTATTTCATATCCCAGATGAGCCCCCATACAGGGAGGTTGTTTTCCCTACAATGCTAGAGTTTGCAGAGATATTTTTGAAGGTGTGCATGTGTGCCTTCCCGCTACCTGTTGACTTATGGTCACCTTTTGAATACCAGGTAGCAGAACGTTATCCAATCTTTACTTTGATTTGTTCAACGCCTGCCTTACTTCATATCCCAGACGAGCCCCCATACAGGGAGGTTGCTTTCCCTACAATGCTAGATTTTGCAGAGATATTTTTGAAGGTGTGCATGTGTGCCTTCCCGCTACCTAATGGCCACCTTTTGAATACCAGGAAGATAGCAGAACGTTATCCAATCTTTACTTTGATTCGTTCGACGCCTGCCTTATTTCATATCCCGGACGAGCCCCCATACAGGGAGGTTGTTTTCCCTACAATGCTAAATTTTGCAGAGATATTTTTGAAGGTGGGCATGTGTGCCTTCCGCTACCTAATGGCCACCTTTTGAATACCAGGAAGATAGCAGAACGTTATCCAATCTTTACTTTGATTTGTTCAACGCCTGCCTTATTTCATATCCTGGACGAGCCCCCATACAGGGAGGTTGCTTTCCCTACAATGCTAGATTTTGCAGAGATATTTTTGAAGGTGGGCATGTGTGCCTTCCCGTTACCTGTTGACTTATGGCCACCTTTTGAATACCAGGAAGATAGCAGAACGTTATCCAATATTTACTTTGATTAGTTCGACGCCTGCCTTATTTCATATCCCGGACGAGCCCCCATACAGGGAACTTGTTTTCCCTACAATGCTAGATTTTGCAGATATGTTTTTGAACGTGTGAATGTGTGCCTTCTCGCTACCTGTTGACTTATGGCCACCTTTGAATCCCATTTATTCCAATATTTTAATAATGTTAACCTATAGAATTCATGCACTGGAACTGCCATGGCTCAATGCTAAGGAATGCTGGGAGTTGTTGTTCAACAAGGTCTTGAGCCTTCTCTGCCAAAGAGGGCCAGAGCCTTGCCAAACTACAACTCTCATGATTCCACTGCACTCAGCCATGGCAGTTAAAGCAGTATCGAATTGCATTAATTTTATAGTGTAGACCAGGCATGGGCAAATTTGGGCCCTTTGGGTGTTTTGGACTGCAACTCCCACCATTCCTAACAGCCTCAGGCCCTTTCCTTTTCCCCCTCCGCCGCTTAAGCGGCGGAGGGGGAAAAGGAAGGGGCCTGAGGCTGTTAGGAATGGTGGAAGTTGAAGTCCAAAACACCAGAAGGGTCCAAATTTGCCCATGCCTGGTGTAGACATACCCAAGGATCCAGTGTACGCCCCATGCCAAAATGGGTGGCCATCCCTAGTCTCCTCACAACACAAGAATCCCAAAGCGATCATGAATATGATAATGTTTATTGTTACTGGATCAGAAACATTGGTCAACAACAAAGGGAAGTCCTAGCTTAGCCTTACCTCCTATTGACCCGGGTTGAACGCAATGCTGGTCCAGCCATCGACTCCAGAAAGTTGGGATTTGGTGCTACAGAGAGGTGGGTTTCCATCTCATTCCTCATCTAAGTATTATAAGAGAGATGGAATCCCATACAAACCGTCTCTGGTGGGAATGGGTTGATTTGCAAACTAGATTCCTAGATTCCCTTTTTAAATACAGATCAATCAGTCCACAAAAGTCATTGGTGGAGTAGTTGTCCCTGCTTTTCGAGGACTTGTTTTTGTACAGCTGCTCTTACAACTATTCTAAATTATATCCCGACACATAGTCTGCTCTTTTGGCAATATCTCAGATGATTCCAGGAGTTGTTTTCTCTTTCACAGTATTCAGTCTTACCTTTGAAAGCTTAGGAAACAAAAAGACGGGTTCCACTTTTCAACCAGATCCACTTTCTGACGATGCCTTGCTTCCTAACCCATCGAATAAACCTGTAAATAAAATACAGTGTGCCTTAGGAATTAAAATGAGGAGGTTCAGAAGCAATGGTTGGAATGCTGTTGGGGTCTTTCACAAGTCGAAGCTCCCTTATGGAAGAAATTCAGCATTTTTCTCTTATCGTCACAGGAGCAAAAAGGTCCCAGTTGCGCCGTTGCGCATGTTGACCGCTCATTCCCCACAATGGTGCATTCAGTTGTGGATTGTTGTTTGTCACAAGTGTTGTGTTGCACTGGTGTAGCTTTGCACGGAGGAGCATAAAACTCATCCAAAGTGTCTTTGTTGGGTTGTTGTAGGTTTTTTCAGGCTATATGGCCATGTTCTAGAGGCATTCTCTCCTGACGTTTCGCCTGCATCTATGGTAAGCATCCTCAGAGGTAGTGAGGTCTGTTGGAACTAGGAAAACGGGTTTATATTTCTGTGGAATGACCAGGGTGGGGTCAAGAATTCTTGTCTGCTGGAGCCAGGCATGAATGTTTCAACTGACCACCTACAACAACCCAGTGATTCCGGCCATGAAAACCTTCGACAATAGAATCATAGAGTCAAAGAGTTGGAAGAGACCGCATGGGCCATCCAGTCCGACCCTGTGCCAAGAAGCAGGAATATTGCATTCAAATCACCCCTGACAGATGGCCATCCAGCCTCTGTTTAAAGGTTTCCAAAGAAGGAGCCTCCACCACACTCTGGGGCAGAGAGTTCCACTGCTGAACGGCTCTCACAGTCAGGAAGTTCTTCCTTATGTTCAGATGGAGTCTCCTCTCTTGTAGTTTGAAGCCATTGTTCCTTGTCCTAATCTCCAGGAAAGCAGTAAACAAGCTTGCTCCCTCCTCCTCCCTGTGGCTTCCTCTCACATATTTATACATGGCTATCATATCTCCTCTCAGCCTTCTCTTCTTCAGGCTAAACATGCCCAGCTCCTTAAGCCGCTCCTATAGGGCTTGTTCTCCAGGCCCTTGAACATTTTAGTTGCCCTCCTATGGACACATTCCAGCTTGTCAATATCTCTCTTGAATTGTGGTGCCCAGAATTGGACACAATATTCCAGGTGTGGTCTAACCAAAGCGGAATAGAGCATGGGGAGCATGACTTCCCTGGATCTAGACACTATACTCCTATTGATGCAGGCCAAAATCCCATTGGCTTCTTTTGCCGCCACATCACATTGTTGGCTCATGTTTAACTTGTTCCCCACGAGGACTCCAAGATCTTTTTCACACGTACTGCTCTCGAGCCAGGCATTGTCCCCCATTGTCTTTGTTGGATCCGCATTGGGCACTAGCTTTTAATTCCTTGCAAGATGGTTTGCTTGAACCGATGGCTTCAATGCCTCATCCCCGAACTGGAGGTAGTAACCAGAATCTACATTAAGGGCCCAGTGTCCTTGTTGGATCCACATTGGGCACCAGCTTCTAATTCCTTTCTTGACAACTCGCAAGACAGTTTGCTCGAACTGATTGTTTCAACACCTCATCCCCGAACCGGAGGTAGATACAAGAATCTACATTAAGGGCCCTCTCTCTTGGATGTCCAAAGAGGCCATCTTTTTTAAATTGCAAACTAGGACCAATAACATTGTTTGGTTCTCTAAGAGGATGTAGAGCCTAGCGGTTAGAGAGGTAATCGGTCAAGCTCAAAATCTCCGCCTTTGACAAAAGGAAAATGGGATCCATCATCTCGTGGAGCTCTCTCAAGCTCCTTCCGAAGGTCCTCAGCGGGGAAAACAAACAGAAAAGGCTGGAGGCATCCCTTTGGAGAAACTACAATGTCCAAGCTCCCCCACAGTCGAGATGGGTTTGGAAACTACAACTCTTTACTACCTAGATCTGGAAGGAAAAATAAAAAGACTACCCTTTTGGTCCCTTTAGGAACCATATTGGCTGGGAGACTGCTAGTTTTAGTGCCATTTTGGAAGGGAGAAGAAAAGGGGCGACAGTTCTGTCCAAGAGCCCCCCAATTCAAATAAACAACATCTGGAAGGAGGGGAAAATGAAGGAAAATGAATACAGCTGCCTTTCTGTGTCCATTCACAGATTTTGCAACTTTTTCCCCACTGGTTCCATAAAGAAAGAGTCTACTCCTTGCCGATTGAGTTCAGATTCATGGGTCCTTCCTCTCGTTCTGGCAAGGAGCAATGTCTCCAAAGTCTATGCCATGCCCGCAAGAGGCTTGCAAAGAAACCCATCTCCTTCTTTTCAGAGCAGAAGGCAAGTCCCCGATTTGCTGGTGGCCGAGGAGACCGGGGCGTTGCGGTCCAGATCCTTCGGGGTGGTGCCTTTGGCGCCCCACACGTTCAGCTCCCCGAAGATGCCCATCTCGATCATCTCCTCCTGCCACGGGATGGGAATGTTCCCCGAGGAGAAGTCGTCGTAGAACGCCTTGTCCGTGTCGTCCAGCACCACGCCTTTCACCGTCGAGAAGGCACCCACGTCTCCGATGTCCTTGGCATAGACCACTTTGGGGTCCGGCACGAAAGGCGGCTCGACCAGACCTGAGTGAGAGAAGAAGAAACGGAAGTTGGGATGTTCATAAATGGCATAATTCTGAGCAGATCAAGCACCCTCTTGCCAACTCAATGGGAAAACACAATCAAAGTATGCATAAGGCATGGGCAAACTTGTTCCCTCCCTCCAGGTGTTTTGGACTTCAACTCCCACAATTCCTAACAGCCTACGGCTGTTAGGAATTGTGGGAGTTGAAGTCCAAAACACCTGGAGGCATTGAAAGGATTGGCATGCTGTCCTGACATCTATATATATATAAAATGGGAAAGGGCGTTCAACGGGACAGCAAAACGCGAAAACCCCCTGACACCTGGAGGGAGGGAACAAGTTTGCCCATGCCTGGTATATAGGGCAACGTTTGAATCTGCTCCTATCACATCATAAAATACAGATTTTTTTCCCCCTGTCTCCAAAGCAAAGTGTAAACAAGTTCAGGAGGATGGATGTGTTCGCACTTGTCTTCCCAAGCAGCCCTTATTAACTTTGGCAGGGAAATTATTTGGGATTTCATAAGGGCCCTTCGGCAAACATCAATGGTTTGCAATGCAAAAGGTTGTGGCAGCTGATCTCGTGCAAACTTCGCCTCGCCTTGTTTGCAAAAGCTCTGCCATGTTTCTTTTTTCTTTATTTATTCAGAGCTTGGGAACATAAGTGTCTGTGCAAACGCCATGACATTAAAGGAAATTAATTGGCCCTAAAAAGAATCGTGATGAAAACAATTGATCATTATTTAATGTATTTCTAGCATGGCGATTCTAGATTCTGATTTTGATGGTCACTTCCAATGTAGTCATTTAATTAATTGCTCAATGGTTTTTTGGTTTTTTTGTCGTGTCAGGAGCAAGTCGCTTCTGGTGTGAGAGAATTGGCCGTCTGCAAGGACGTTGCCCAGGGGACGCCTGGATGTATTGATGTTTTTATCATCC
Organism: Anolis sagrei ordinatus; assembly: GCF_025583915.1. Classification (NCBI taxonomy): domain Eukaryota; kingdom Metazoa; phylum Chordata; class Lepidosauria; order Squamata; family Anolidae; genus Anolis; species Anolis sagrei. The sequence goes on from NW_026847660.1 coordinate 4,281,389, forward strand.
TTGTGGGAGGCTTCTCTCATGTCCCCGCAATTATATTAATTATATTAATTGCTCGATGGTGATTTGACGTTTGGAATAATCCTGCTGATGCGAAGGATCGCTAATTGGAACTGATAATAAAATTTGAGTCAATAAAAACAGCAGTAATCAATGAAAAATTGAAAGAAGCCACACCTTGAAAACTGCTAGGCCATTAAATGCTAACACTTCCTGGCAAAGGATTCCCCCAGGCAGGAAGCAGACAGGCTTAGATGCTGCAAGGCCATTCAGTGCTAATCAAGGTGGGGTGATTTGACATTTGGAATAATCTTGTTGATTCGATAGATCACTAATTGGAACTGATAATAAAATTTGGGTCAATAAGAACAGTGGTAATCAATGAAAAATGGAAAGAAGCCAAACCTTGAAAATTGCTAGGCATTAAATGCTAACACTTCCCAACAAAGGATCCCCCAGGCAGGAAGCAGACAGGCTTAGATGCTGCAAGGCCATTCAGTGCTAATCAAGGTGTGGTGATTGCAACTTTGCAATAGCCTCAAGCAGACAAGAGTTCTTTCTCCCATCCTGGATATTATTCCATAGCTATATAAATCCCATTTTCCTAGCTTCCAACAGACCCCTCAACCTCTGAGGATGCTTGCCATAGATGTGGATGAAACATCAGAAGAGAATGCTTCGGGAACATGGCCATATAGCCCGAAAAACGTACAACAACCCAGTGATTCCGGCCATGAAAGCCTTCGACAATAGATTGAAATCATTGATGAAATACTGGATTTCTAAACAGAATTATTCCTATGTGCTTTGGACTATAGATCTGGGTTCAATTCCCACTTTGAGTTTCACTTGTGAGAAGAAAGAGCAATAGAATACTCATACTAATAATAATAATAATAATAATAATAATAATAATAATAATAGTATGTTGCAATCCCAGGTGACAGCAGGATTGAAGAGAAACAACTGGAAAAACTGACACGATATGAGGATAAAGCTCCTGCAAAGACTCTGGCACAAGCCAGTCAAGGTGGTCCCAGTGGTGATCGGCACACTGGGTGCAGTGCCCCAAGACCTTGGCCTGCACTTAAACACAATCGGTGCTGCCAAAATTACCATCTGCCAGCTGCAGAAGGCCACCTTACTGGGATCTGCATGCATTATTCGCCGATACATCACACGATCCTAGACACTTGGGAAGAATCCGACGTGTGATCCAATACAACAGCCAGCAGAGTGATCTTGTCTGCTGTGGACTCATCTTGTTGTGTTTCAAATAATAATAATAATAATAATAATAATAATAATAATAATAATAATAATAGATGAGAAGCAACTGGAAAAGCTGACACAATTTGATAATTTAAATGTCAAATGATAAAGACTCTGGCACAAGACAGAAAAGGTGGTCCCAGTGGTGATCGGTACACTGGGAGCAGTGCCTGAAGACCTTGGCCTGCACTTAATAAACACAATCGGTGCTGACAAAATTACCATCTGTCTGCTGCAAAAGGCCACCTTACTTGGATTCATTGTGGATTCATCACACCATTTGATGGCCTGACAGTTTTTAGGTGTGCAGGCCATCAAATGGTAATCAAGGTGGCCAACTGAGACAATCACACCTAGCTCCAACAGACAAGAGTTCTTTCTCCCACCCTGGACATTATTCCACTGATATATAAACCCAATTTTCCTAGTTTCCAACAGACCTCACAACCTCTGAGGATGCCTGCCATAGATGTAGGCAAAACTTCAGGAGAGAATGCTTCTAGAACATGGCCATACAGCCTAAAAAACCTACAACAACCTTGTATATAACTGTTTACCACACCACATCTTATTTTATGCTTGTAGTTTTGGTTAGAAGCCCAGAAGCATCAATTCTTGGCCAATAATGCCATGAAACGCCTCTGTCCTTTCTCTTCACTTCCAGCGAGTCTTTAATCTGGAACTTTGGTTACTAATTTTGGTTAGCGTACTGCTCGCCAGGCAGTTCCCTCAAATCAGTGGTCATGGTACTGAAATTAGGATATTTCTTACAATTGGAGAAATACAGTATTAATATTATTATTATTATTATTATTATTATTATATACACATTATTCCTTTATGTAAACATCTCTGAAAATTGAGTATATTTTAGAATCACAAGGGTTGCTGAACTGAAATTAGGGTGCACCTTACAATCGACACCAGAATGGGCCAACTTGGGCCCTCCAGGTGTTTTGGACTTCAACTCCCACAATTCCTAACAGCCTACCGGCTGTTAGGAATTGTGAGAGTTGAAGTCCAAAACACCTGGAGGGCCCAAGTTGGCCCGTGCCTGGAAAAGGTGGTGGGGAAGCTGCATAGGCCGCCTCTCCTGGTTGTCGTTACCTGCCTCTAGCCGTCCCCAGTTGATGGGCTTGAAGAGCGCATGGTTCTTTAGTTCGCTGCAGTCGTTGTTCTTGAAGCCCAGCCGGTTGGCCGGGTCTTTGGCCATCAGGGCATCCAGGCAGGCTTTGCAGGCCGCGCTGAACTTGTCATCGGGATACGTCACCGGGTCATTCAGGATCCGGCGGGTCACCTCCTTGTTCTCTACCTGCAGAAGCGGATACAGATATAATCCTGGGACTTGTAGCACATTTGGGCAGAGAAGGCCAAAGATTCCTAGGATTGCGCATTGATCTGCGCAGTGTGTCATAGAATCATAGAATTATAGAGTTGGAAGAGACCTCGTGGGCCATCCAGTCCAACCCCGTTCTGCCAGGGAAATCACATTCAAAACACCTCCGACAGATGGCCATCCAGCCTCTTGTTTCAAAGCCTCCAAAGAAGGAGCCTCCATCACATTTTGGGGCAGAGAGTTCCACTGTAGTCCAACAACATATGGAAGTGTATTGTTGAAGGTTTTCATGGCCAGAATCACTGGGTTGTTGTAGGTTTTTTCGGGCTGTATGGCCATGGTCTAGAGGCATTCTCTCCTGACATTTCGCCTGCATCTATGGCAAGCATCCTCAGAGGTAGTGAGGACCTCACTACCTCTGAGGATGCTTACCATAGATGCAGGCTAAACGTCAGGAGAGAATGCCTCTAGACCATGGCCATATAGCCTGAAGAAACCTACAACAACCCAATATATGGAAGTATACAGCATTCCTATCCCTAAATGCCTAAATGTTGGAGATACTCAATCAGTGAAGTACAGCTGACCGTGTCGTAAGGTCAGGGAATTATAGAGCTTGAAGTCCCCTAAAGGTTATTCAGTCCAACCCCCTTCTGCCAGACAGAAATAATAACAACAACAACAACAACAACACTTTATTTATATTCCGCCCTTCTCACCCCGAAGGGGACTCAGGGCGGATCACAGTACACATACATGGTAATGTAAGACTGTAGGTTATATATAGCAATATTAAATGATCACTCACAAGCCGGTTTTGCTTGGAAATGAATATATTGCTTGTATCTCTGCAGCAAAGAAAGACACTACTGACTTTTTCCCACCACCACTTCCTTTTATACACCTTTCCTGCCCATCTCCCCCCTCTTCTCAATTTCTTTATTAGAGTTTGTTGCTTCACAAGTTCTAATACAAGGGTTCCAGCGTATTCTGCTGGCTTCAAAATGTCACAGAGAGAAAAGGTAGCCAGGATGATTCAGTCAGGATGTCACGGAGGGAATTTGTGATGTCTTCATGCCGTCAAAAATTGACTCCTGACAGGTAAACATTCAATGCCACTTTGTATAGACAATACACAGACAGACAGAACAGAAGGAGGTGCCATGGAAGGTTGGGCTCGAGTCCAGGGGGTGCTGTTGTTCTATTCTCTATGACAAAGAGCCATCAGGACTTTCTCCTTCCTTTTGGTCGCCCAGAATTTTCTGATCTTTTTTCTTTATGGCGTCGTAAAACACCTCCTCCGCTTTTAGCGGTACCTAATTTCTCTAATTGCAGCTAAAGCTGTTTTCAAATTGTTTAGGTAAACAATGAGCTAGGCTGACAGTTGGCAGCTCACACCAACCCAGGGCTTCAAACTTGCAACTTTTTGGTTGATAGATCTTATAATTGCTGATGATTTACCAGATGTGCTAAACATCCAGCCCAATCCACGCCCTCCTGGCAGATGGCCAGCCAGCTTCTGCTTAAAAACTTCCAGAGAAAGGGACTCCAAGGCCGTCCATTCCACTGTCTAACAGCTCTTACTCTCAGGAAGTTTTTCATAACGTTTTGGGGGAAACTTCTTTTGTGGCATCTCCAAATCTGTGGCTCCATTGCATCCTAGTTTCACCCAGCTAATTATTTGCCTTCCGGCTAACACAAAAGTCTGCATTTGGCCACCCACATTTGTATTTTGGAGCAGTTCTGGATTGAAACCCAACACTTCAGGTTTTGAGACAACTATTGCCAAACTCTGCTTTGGATAGCTCCAGGTTTGGATGCAGTTTTGGATAGCCCCAGGTTTGGAAACGGCTTTGGATAGCCCCAGGTTTGGATACGGCTTTGGATAGCCCCAGGTTTGGGTTAAAACAATGTTTGTTTGTTTTTTGTCGACTGCCATTGGCCATGCTGGCAGCTTGGGAGTTCTGGGACCTGCAATCCCTCCGAGAGAAGGCATTACCTTCTCGCCTCGGCTGCGGAAAGGTCCCTTGGCGGCGATCATCTCGAAGATGGTGACTCCGAGGGTGAAGTAGTCCACGCTGGAGTCGTATTCCACTCCTTTGAGCAGCTCCGGAGCCATGAATCCTATTGTGATGGAGAAAAAGAGAAAAGTGAAACAGTAAGTCACAACTGGGGGGGGGGGGGGGGGGAGATGCTTTTTGAAGAGAATACAAATCCCAGAATCCACTAATCAGACAGCCACTGGGGTTAGTACAACTGTATTGAAAAGTGGAGGGAGGCTCGTTTTCATTGATCTATTTAGATCAGCCATGGGCAAACTTCGGCCCTCCTCCAGGTGTTTTGGACTAACTCCCACCATTCCTAACATATATGTTGGAATGACTTAAAAGCACACAATGATTGTTATCGAACACCGCTACCTCCACCCCTAATAAAAAGGGATTTATAGTTAGGAATTTAAAGTTTTCCAAGCCAGAATCAGATAAGTGCTGTCCTATCTTTTGCATAAAGACTCCCAGACCACTCCACCTTTAGACCTTTGCTTCTTTCCTCTCTCCTCCCAACCATATTTATTACACTTTATTCCTATACATCTATTAAATGGGTTCTATTTTATTTCTGAGATAGGAAGCATTGGCCAAATAAAGAATGTTGACATGGCCAATGTCCCCTTTGTTTCTGAACCACAGACAGGGCTATTAAAGAGTGTGGCACAATAGCTGGATAATTTGCTTCTTGCCTCTACATCCCGCTTTGGAGTCCAAAATCATCCGGGGAGGCCCTGCTCTCGATCCTGCCTCCATTGTAAACGTGCTTGGCAGGGATGAGAGACAGGGGCCTTCTCGGTGGTGGCCCCCCACCTGTGAAACACACTCCCCAATGAAATTAGGTCAACTGCAACCCTCCTTTCCTTCAGGAAGAAGCTCAAAACCTAGTTTTGGGACCAGGCATTCGGGTAGCAGGGTAACAACACTCACAATGTCTTTGAGAATGGACTATGGACAGGTTTTGGACTGGGTCATTGGTCGCCAATTTGGATTTAGATATGGCTATTTAGCTTGCTGTTGACCTTTGCAGCCCAAAAGACACTTGCATCTGTCAAGTAGGAAATTTAGATACCGCTTATGCAAGGAAGCTAATTTACGATGCCAAAAAAAATCTCCAGCAAGCATGCAAAGAATGAGGAAGTACTCCATCAGTGTCACAAATGGACGATGAAGTGACAGCTCCCCTGGTGGCCAGAATACCCTCATGAAAAAGATGGAATGTTAAATTGCCTTTGTGTGTCTGTCTATATATGTTGTGTGTCTATTGCACTGAATATTTGCCATGTATATGTACATTGTAATCTGCCCTGAGTCCCCTGCGGGGTGAGAAGGGGAAGCTAATTTATGACACCATAAAAATCTCCAACAAGCATGCAAAGAATGAGGAAGTACTCCATCAGTGTCACAAATGGACAATGAAGCAACAGCTCCCCTGGTGGTCAGAATACCCTCATGAAAAAGCTGGAATGTTAAATTGCCTCTGTGTGTCTGTCTATATATGTTGTGTGTCTATGGCATTGAATGTTTGCCATGTTATGCAGGGAGGCTAATTTATGATGCCATAAAAATCTCCAGCAAGCATGCAAAGAATGAGGAAGTACTCATCAGTGTCACAAATGGGGTGAAGCGACAGCTCCCCTGGTGGTCAGAATACCCTCATGAAAAAGCTGGAATGTTAAATAGGTGTGTCTGTCTATATATGTTGTGTGTCTATGGCATTGAATGTTTGCCAGGTATATGTACATTGTAATCCGCCCTGAGTCCCCTGCGGGGTGAGAAGGGGAAGCTAATTTACGGCACCATAAAAATCTCCAGAAAGCATGCAAAGAATGAGGAAGTACTCCATCAGTGTTACAAATGGACGGTGAAGCGACAGCTCCCCTGGTGGTCAGAACACCCTCATGAAAAAGCTGGAATGTTAAATTGCCTGTGTATCTGTCTATATATGTTGTGTGTCTATTGCATTGAATGTTTGCCATGTATTCGTACATTGTAATCTGCCCTGAGTCCCCTGCGGGGTGAGAAGGCGGAATATAAATACTGTAAATAATAAATAATCATAATATCATGATAAAGGATGCTAGGAGTTGCGGTCCGGCTGCACCAACATATCCTCCAAACCGTTGGTATTTGGTGACCCAGATTAATACTCTGCTTTTCCAGCCGTCTTTAAAATGCCCCGGATTCTCTCTCTTCCTTTGCTTCCTCCCTTTGTCCCCAGTTGTTTCAGGGCTCTCAAGCCCTCCCCAAAAGCCCACCTGGTGTCCCAGCGTAGCCTGTGGTCTTGTCTTTCCCGTCAGGGAGCTCCACCGCCAAGCCCAGATCCGAAAGCCGGACATGCCCTGGGAAAGAAAAGCATAATGCATACATTGCAGAAAGAAAAGAGAATGAATTAAACTAGAGATCGGATAATCCATCTAGCACAAGCAAGGGCCAACTTGGGCCCTCCAGGTGTTTTGGACTCCAACTCCCACAATTCCTAACAGCCGGTAGGCTGTTAGGAATTGTGGGAGTTGAAGTCCAAAACACCTGGAGGGCCCAAGTTGGCCCAAGCCTGATTTAATGCTTGCAAATGTGGAGGGCAAGGCAGGATTCCTGAGTTCGTTGGCATTTGGGTTTATTTTTAGCCAGCCTTGATACCGGATTAGCTCCCTGGGCGGTGACTCATGCCTCCAGCACCGCTCTGCCTTTGCAAAGACATCCAGAAGCCTCGAGCAAGAATACCTTGTCATATTCAGTCAAGAAACCTACTTTAGGAAATGAGGCTGATTTGCATTTTCTGGTCCAAATCGGAGCTCGGAATCGGCTTTTTGGGCGTTCACGAACTCAAGGACAAACTACACATCCCTGTATCCCATAGCAGGGAGACGTGGCTGTTCAAGCAGTGTCGAACTGAATTAATTCTATAGTTTAGAATAGATGCACCATTTATTTTATGTGATCTTCAGATTTTGGGAAAGGAAAAGATCATTAGGGTTTTGGAAGTGCAGCTCCCAGAATCCCAGTTTGGCCATTGGGAGATACAGTAAATATTGTTGTGCCATTTAAGATTTCAATTGTTTAGTCTTGCAAATAAGTGGCACACTGAAGAGATGCCTACCTCACTGTTTATCCTTTTTGGGCTCCACTCAATTACATATATTCTGGGTTGTTGTAGGTTTTTTCAGGCTATATGGCCATGTTCTAGAGGCATTTTCTCCTGACATTTCACCTGCATCTATGGCAAGCATCCTTCACTACCTCTGAGGATGCTTGCCATAGATGCAGGTGAAACGTCAGGAGAGAATGCCTCTAGAACATGGCCATATAGCCCGAAAAAACCTACAACAACCCAGTGATTCCGGCCATGAAAGCCTTCGACAATACATATTTTCTATTCCTACCTCATCCAGAGTTTTATCATTTTACCTCGTCCATTCAGCCTGCCCATTTTGTTCAATTTTATATTGTGTTAACTGGCTTTATTTATTTTTCTGTATGTATTTTATTATGATGTAATTTTTGTTGTCTGCATTCTGTATTTTATATTTCTGTATTGTACCTTGGCCTCATGTTAGCTGCACCGAGTCAAGCTATGGGGAGAGGCGGGTAAGAAATAAAATTATTATTATTATTATTTGAAACACAACAAGATGAGTCCACAGCAGACACTCTGCTGGCTGTTGAATTGGATCACACGTCAGACACTTCCCAAGTGTCTAGGACTGTGTGATGTATCGGCGAATAATGCGTGCAGATCCCAGTAAGGTGGCCTTCTGCAGCTGGCAGATGGTAATTTGTCAGCACCGATTGTGTTTAAGTGCAGGCCAAGGTCTTGAGGCACTGCGCCGTTCACTACTGGGACCACCTTGACTGGCTTGTGCCAGAGTCTTTGCAGTTCGATTTTTAAATCCTCATATCGTGTCAGCTTTTCCAGTTGTTTCTCTGCAATCCTGCTGTCACCTGAGATTGCGACATCAACGATCCATACTTTGTTTTTTTAACACGATTGTGAGGTCAGGAGTATTGTGCTCCAAAACTCTGTCTGAATCCAGAAGTCCCAGAGGAGTTTGGCGTGTTCATTCTCTGTAACTTTTTCCGGCTTGTGATCCCACCAGTTCTTTGTCGCAGGCAGATGGTGTTTGTGGCACAAGTTCCAATGAATCATCTGAGCAACAGTGTTGTGCCTCTGCTTGGAGTCTGTCTGCGCAATCTTCTTGTAGCAGCTCAGAATGTGATCTATTATTATTATTATTGAAATTGGATTACACTATGTAACACATTTTTTAAAAAAAAAAACATTCCTGGTTCGAAAGTGTTATTTCCTGCTTAATTGTGTGGTAAATACTTTGGAAGTAGTTTTTCTGCTCCAGAAACTTTGTTTTTGTGGCTTTGAATTGGTTGGGACTCAATGATGAGACTCATTGAAATACTAGAGCAAAACATGCTATAGCAGGATGTCCCATCAAACCAAAGTTTTTGCACTTTCATAAACTTTCCCCATATTTCCATGATAGAACCAATTAGGAAATGAGATTTATAACCCAGGAACAAAAATCATAGTGTTACATAGTGTTACTTTCCTAATCCGAGGCTGTTTTCAGCTTCATTTCCAAATGTCAAGGAAAGTGAAACACCTGAACTTTGCTAGATGACGACGACAACATCATCAATAATAACAACAACAACATAAGAAGAACAAGAACAAGAAGAACAAGAAGAATCCAGCATATATATCTTGTTTGCTGTGGCATACTGTGTTTTTGTGTCAATAATAATAATAATAATAATAATAATAATAGTAATAGTAATAATAATAATAATAATAATAATAATAATAATAATAATAATCACGCAAAATAACTGCGGGAATTTCGAATCCAGATTGACAAAGTTTAGGAACATAATACACCAGACACCATGATTGTGGAAAAGGAAAAGGTTTGGATTACTGATGTTACCATACCAGGTGACAGTCGCATTGAGGAAAAACAACAGGAAAAACTCAACCTTTATCAGGACCTCAAAATCCAACTGCAAAGGCTCTGATTGCATAAACCAGTACAGGTTTATGGCGCACTGTCATTGGCGCTCTGGGTGCCATGCCAAAAGATCTCAGCCGGCATTTGGAAACAATAAACATTGACAAAATCACGATCTGTCAACTGCAAAAGGCCACCTGACTTGGATCTGCGCGCATCATTCGAAAACACATCACACAGTCCTAGACGCTTGGGAAGTGTTCGACTTGTGATTTTGTGATACACAATCCAGCATATAGATCTCATTTGCTGTGACATACTGTGCTTTTGTGTCAGTAAAATAATAATAATAATAATAATAATAATAATAATAATACTTGTGTGGTTTTCTGGCATTGTATATTTTTGCTGCTTTTGTGACTGTTCATTTGTATTTTGATTCTGTAGCCCACTTGTCAATGGATGTCCAGAATCAGTAGCATCCACCGCAGTCCTTTTTATCCTGGGCGTCAACCGAGCCAGTATAGACTTCGTTTTGGTTTGTTTCTCCATAGTGCTAATGGGTTAGGTGCTCTTAGTTCCACACTTCAGCTGAGACATCTCTGGCTTGGTTGGATCTGCTAGTAGTTACACTACCATCAGCCCAGCTCTCAGCATCCTTGGAGCAGTTAAGTCCCCCACCATGACAAGATGGCATCCTCAGCTGCCACAAGAAAATCGCACAGACGGACTACAAACAGAGGCACAACTCTGTGGCCCAAATAATTCATTGGAACTTATGTCACAAGTACCACCTTCCAGTGGTAAAGAACTAGTGGGATCATAAACCTGCATAATGAGTGGAAAATGAACACACAAAAATACTGTGGGGCTTTCGAATCCAGACTGACAAAGTTTTGGAACACAATACACCAAAGAAAAAAGGTTGGATTATTGATGTCGCCATATCAGGTGACAGTCGCATTGAGGAAAACAACAGGAAAAACTCAAGCCGTTATCAGGACCTCAAAATCGAATGGCAAAGGCATAAACCAGTACAGGTGGTCCCAGTGGTCATTGGCACACTGGGTGCCATGCCAAAAGATTTCAGCCAGCATTTGGAAACAATAAAAACTGACAAACACACAACCTGTCAACTGCAAAAGGCCACCTGACTTGGATCTGCATGCATCATTCGAAAATACATCACATAGTCCTTAAACGCTTGGGAAATGTTCGAGTTGTGATTTTGTGATGTTAAATCGGCATATAGATCTCATTTGCTGTGACATATTGTGTTTTTGTGTCAATAACAACAACAACAACAACAACAATCATAATAATCGATTTTGGGGCTGGGGATGTATACACTACATCTTCAGGAAGCCCAATCTTCTATGTTTTGGGGTCAAATCTATTGGATTACAACTCCCAGAATCCACCAATGACTTGAATGGAGGATGCTGGGCTCTGTAGTCCATCTGTCATCCCCCCCCCAAAAGGACCACCTTTTTTTTTTTACCTGCGTCATCCAGGAGGACATTTTCTGGCTTCAGATCCCGATAGATGATGCGGTTTTGATGCAGATGTTCTAAGCCGCAAATAATTTGAGCCGTGTAGAAAACGGTCCGGGATTCGGAAAGCCCTGGGTTCTTCTCGTCCACGTTATAGACGTGGTATCTGTGAACGGACAAGGGAAATCCAAGCGATTGAACGCAAATCATTGTGCAAATTCACAAGCGGATTCCTGTCCACACTTCTCAAGTTTTAACCCTAAAAAATAACCTTTCAAAAACCCCCAATTTTGGTTCAAGGTGAATGACCAAGTAGAAACTCATTAAAACTCTCTGCCAACATCTTCAATTCAAAGGATCAGGAAACAGATCGAGAGGCATTGGGAAAAATGAGTATTGTTGGCTGCTTTGGGTCTCCTTTCAGAGAGAAAAAGATTCTTGTAAATAAATAAAACAGTAATATGAATAACATTAATAACAAAGTTAATATTATCAATATTGATAATGTTAACATAGTAAAGCCCAGCTGCTGCTATTATTATTATTATTATTATTATTATTATTATTATTATTATTATTATATGCCTTTTTCTCTCTTCTTTCTGTGGTTTTTGACTTTGAATTCTGAGTGTTCTCAGAAATCAGAGGAATTCTAGACATGAAACAATCAGGGCCAGCTAACACTTCCCAACAAAGGATTCCCCCAGGTAGGAAGCAGCCAGGCTTAGATGCTGCAAGGCCATTCAGTGCTAATCAAGGTGGCCAACTGCAACATTCACACTAGGCTCAAGCAGACAAGAGTCCTTCCTCCCACCCTGGACGTCATTCCACAGATACATAAACCCCTCTAGCCTAGTTTCCAACAGACCTCACAACCTCTGAGGATGTCTGCTATAGATGTGGGTGAAACGTCAGGAGAGAATGCTTCTGGAATATGGCTATACTGCCCGGAAAACTCACCCCAGCCCAGTGATTCGACAGTATTTGACAACACGTTTAAAGGATTTCCTTGCAAAGCAGCAAAAATGCATAACATTGTTCTTTCTTGTCTGTGAGAGCATAGAACAAATGCCATGGCTCAGTGCTGTAGAGGCATGGGATTTGTAGTCTGCACTCTTTGGCAGAGGGTGGGAGACCCTGTGAAACTACAAGTCCAGGGATTCCATAGCCTTGAGCCTTGGCAGTTGATAGGGGATCAAACTGCCTTTGTTTCGCAGTGTGGATGCCTCTCTCGGTGGTCCTCACCTGAGGTCTCCTCCATTCATGAGCGTCATGACGAGACAGAGGTCTAGCTTGGTCTGGAAAGCGTAGGCCAAGGTGACGATGAAGCGGCTGTGGACTTTGGCCAGGATCCGCTTCTCGACAATCGCTCCCTGTGATGCAATGCAAAAAAAAAAAGGGGGGGGAGATGTGGCTTAGTGTTGTGGCTCAGCAAGCAGCAGAGGATTTTTCTGATGTTTTAGTGGATGAGGGAATTTATGAGTTTCAGAATGAAGAGTCTGCTAGTGATCAGAGAGAATTGCAGGCTGAGGAGGCTAATGTTTGGGATTCCTGTGCTCATTCCCAATCAAACAGAAAGAGAAGGTTTCATTTCCCTTGTGAAACAGCCTTTGGCCAATGGGGAGTTTTCCTGAGAAGCCAGATTAGGTTTGAGAACGGAGGGAGCGAAGAATAGACTAATTAGACCAGGGGTCCTCAAACTTTTTAAACCGGGGGCCAGTTTACTGTCCCTCAGACCGTTGGAGGGCTGGACTATAGTTTTTTTTAAAAAAAAATAAAAAATTCCTATGCACATTGCACATATCTTATTTTGCTGTGTGGAAGGGCCCTTAGAGGGGGTTCTTTCTAGCCCTCTTTAGGCAGTAATTCCAGGAGCAGAGAATGGGAAATCTTCCTATTTCTAATCTGAACAAAATCTGGCTACCAGTATTTAAAAAACTCTAAAATTATAACTGTAAATAAAGAACAACACTCAAACACAGGGGAACTCCAGACAAGAAACAATTAGGGCCAGCTAATCACCTCTCAACAAAGGATTCTCCCTAAAAACTGTCAGGCTATGAAATGGTAATCAATGGCCAATTGAAACATTCATACCTACCTCCAACAGACAAGAGTTCTTTCTCCCACCCTGGATCTTCCACAATTTTCCTAGTTAAAGGTTTTCCTCTGACATGAAGTCCAGTCGTGTCTGACTCTGGGTGTGGTGCTCATCTGCATTTCTAAGTCGAAGAGCCGGCGTTGTCCGTAGACACCTCCAAGGTCATGTGGCCGGCATGACTGCATGGAGCGCCGGGGCAGCCTCCCTTGGCTGGCTCATGCTGTCCATCGGGCCTGACGGATAGCGTGAGCCTGCCAAGGGAGGAGCAGCCCCGTGCAGCCTACTTGCGAGTAAAGCACCTCGCAAGGTGCTTTACGCACGAGTAGGCCATGTGGAGCAGCTGCCCTTGGCTGGCTCACGCTGCCCATCGGGCCTGACGGATAGCATGAGCCAGCCAAGGGAGGGGCACTGTGTGTGTGGGGGGGCGCTCCTCCTCCGAGGGCCGGATAAGGGCCCTTGGCAGGCTGGAAGTCGCCCACGGGCCATAGTTTGGGGACCCCTGAATTAGACGTTCTGAGGGAATCTGTAAGAAGACCTTGAAACCCACATGCATTCAGTATGATCTCATGGCTACTTGGTCGGGCTTAAATTAAGTGGTGTTGGTTTTACACCTCTCAGAGGAGACAACGTTGCCATAAGGATGACTTTCCTGTCTTGGCTCTCAAGTTCATGATTCAAGTTACCTGTTTGTGCCTTTGTTCCTTGAAGGGATTGCCTTGGAAAGAGTTTCTGTTTCCATGTTTATGGATTTATGTTTGAAAGCCTGCTGTGGATTTTGGCTCTCTTGACTTTATGTACCTGGACATTTCTGAATTGCGACTATTTTGTATTTTATACACCACTGCTTCTTTGGGAAAAGCCTTCCCCCCCTTTGTATGTGCTTTCTTTAATAAACTTTTATAGATAGTACTACTGGACTGACGTGAGGCTGTGTGAAAAGGTGTTTCAGGTCTCCAGCTTGGGAGTTTCCTAGATTTATCATTGAGGCTGGAAGCCCAGGTCTTGGTGGTGGCCAGGGGAGCTTTTGCACAATTAAAACTTGTGCACCAGTTGTGCCCGTATCTTGGGAAGTCTAACTTGGTCACAGTGGTCCATGTGCTTGTTACATCAAGGATAGACTACTGCAACATGCTCTACGTGGGGTTGCATTTGTAGACTGTTCAGAAGCTTCAAGTGGTCCAATGGGTGGCAGCCAGATGTCTAACTGGGGCAGTGTACAGCAAGCATACAACTCAATGTATTGTCAAAGGCTTTCAAGGCCRGAATCACTGTRTTGTTGTAGGTTTTTTCGGACTATATGGCCATGTTCTAGAGGCATTCTCTCCTGACATAGATGCAGGCGAAACGTCAGGAGAGAATGCCTCTAGACCATGGCCATATAGCCCRAAAAAACCTACAACAACCCAAGCATACAACTCCTTTGTTAYGCCAGCTCCACTGGCTGCCAGTCTGCTACYRAGCACAATTCAAAGTGCTGGCTTTAGCCTATAAAGCCCTAAATKGTTCCGGTCCAGGTTACCTGTCCAAATGTATCTCCTTCTATGATCCACCTAGGAGATTAAGATCTTCTGGGRAGGMCCTCRCCTTCCCCAGAAGCGCAACTGGTGGGGATGARAGACAGGGCCTTCCCAGTGGTGGCCCCTCAGCTATGGAACTCCCTCCCTAGTGAAATTAGAGCAGCCCCTCCCTCCAGACATTCAGGAAGAAAGTAAAAACATGGTTATGTGACCAAGCTTTCTGACAGCAAAGCTCGTAGTGCAATAAGATAATAACGAATAGTAAATGGACCAATAGAATGACTACAAACTTGATTTTGGATGGCGTGATTTTAATAACTGTTTTTAAATCATGTTGTTTATTGGTGGGTTTTAATATAAATGTTATTGTATTATCAATGTTTAATTTTTATGCTGTGTGTCTAAATGGTATTTTATGTTTATGTTTTAATTTGGTTAGGTTAATTTATAGCGGTACCTTGCTGTTATCTTTTGGTTTTCACAAGTATGTACGGCATTGAATTTTGCCTTTATAATGTAGGGAACATCTTTGAGTTCCCTTAGGGGGAGAAAAGAGGTATAGGTAAAGCTAAAGATTTTCCCGACATTAAGTCCAGTCGTGTCCGACTCTGGGGGGTTGGTGCTCATCTCCATTTCTAAGCCAAAGAGCTGACATTATCCGTAGACACCTCCAAGGTCATGTGGCCGGCATGACTGCATGGAGCACCATTACCTTCCCGCCTGAGCGGTATCTATTGATCTACTCACTCTTGCATGTTTTCAAACTGCTAGGTTGGCAGAAGCTAGGGCTGACAGCAGAAGCTCACACCGCTCCCTGGATTCAAACCTCGACCTTTCAGTCAACAAATTTAGCAGCTCAGCGGTTTAACCCATTGCGCCACTGGGGGCTCAGAAAAGCGGTATATAAATTTAGTAAACAGATAAATAATAAATAAGAGTGCAACATTTATAGTTCTCCTAGTCCTCCATGAGTGAATCTACACTAGGCATGACCTACCAGCTGTTAGGAATTGTGTGAGCTGAAGTCCAAAACACTTGGAGGGCCCAAATTTGCCCATGTCCAGTCTACATGGTGTCAACTGCAAATATGGCAGGAGGGTGGACTAGATGACCTTAGGGGACTCAGATAGTTCTGTGATCAAGGCCTCATCGACACTGCCCATGTAATACAGTTTGAAAGCGCATTATATCATGAGTGTAGATTCATATAATGCAGTTCAATGATGTTAACTTGCACTATACTACTATGACCATATAATGCCATATCAAAAGGTATGATATGGTAGTGTAGATGGGGTCTAGGTTATTCGAAAACAGGATCCAACTCAACATTATGAAGAGGCTGAGCTGCACAATGGACCTTTGTGGAAAGATACCTTCTTCAGTGTGTTTCAACCTTTTGCCGATATATATATATATATATATATATATATATATATAGTATTTCATTTTTATGTATATACTAGCTGTCCCCTGCCACGCATTGCTGTCGCCCACATGGGGGTTCTGTGTGGGAGGTTTGACCCAATTCTATCGTTGTTGGGGTTCAGAATGCTCTGGGTTTGTAGGTGAACTATAAATCCTAGCAACTACAGCTCCCAAATGTCAAGATTCTATTTTCCCCAAACTGCACCAATGTTCACATTTGGGAATATTGAGTATTCATGTAGAGTTTGATCGAGATCCATCATTGTTTGAATCTACAGTGATCTCTGGATGTAGGTGAACTACAACTCCAAATCCAAAGGACACTGCCCACCAAACCCTTTCTGTTGGTCATGGGAGAATTGTGTGCCAAGTTTGGTTCAATTCCATTGTTAGTGGGGTTCAGAATGCTCTTTGATTGTAGGTGAACTATAAATCCCAACAACTACAACTCCCAAATGACAAAATCAATTTTTTTGAGTGAAGGACATACATTGGGTTGTTAGGTGTCTTGTGCCCAAATTTGGTGTCAATTCGTCCAGTGGTTTTTGGGTTCTCTTAATCCCACAAACGAACATTACATTTTTATTTATATAGATTTTAAATGCAAGCTTTAGGGAGAGGAGAATAACAAAATGTGTTTGCAGTAATTGTTGTTGTTGTTGTTGTTGTTGTTGTTATTATTATTATTATTATTATTATTATTATTATTATTATTATGGAGCCCCCAGTGACACAGTGGGTTGAACTCCTGAGCTGCTGAACTTGCTGACTGAAAGTTCACAGGTTCAAATCCGGGGAGCGGGGTGAGCTCCCACTGTTAGCCCCAGCTTCTGCTAACCTAGCAGTTCAAAAACATGCAAATGTGAGTAGATCAATAGATACTGCTCTGACGGGAAGGTAATGGCGCTCCGTGTAGTCATGCTGGCCACATGACCTTGGAGGCATCTACGGAAAACGCCCAGAACACCAACCCCCAGCATCGGACACGACTGGACTTAATGTCAGGGGAAAACCTTTACCTTTACCTGTTATTATTATTATTGGATGTCTACCTATCAGGGATGTTCTATTTACCAATTATTGTTTGCAGGTTGGATTGGATAACCTCTAGGTTCCCTCTCCATTCTGTGATGACAGGGTTATTGTAGTCATTGCAGTGGTCTGGATTGTGATGACAATCCTAATGGTTCCTTTAATCTGAGATTTATTCACGCTATTATTTAGAGGTACAAACATATCTGGGCCTCGATTCAAGGTTTGTCAGTGCTATTATTCTTTAATGAGACCCAATGCAATTACTATACTCTATCATGGACTGCTCCTACCCCATCCTCCCGCCCTCCGAAGGCATCATATTGATGCTGATCTTTTCCGACACCTTCTTTGCCGGATCCGCCACGGAGGCCATTGAGCAGATAAGTCCCACAAGCCTCTTTAAGGGGAATAATTGGCAGGGAGGGGAGGGCAGGAAGATTAGGATGGCTAATTTGTTTGGCCTGAAAATAATCTTTGGGAAGCTGTGTCAGAAATATTTATCAATGATTTGGACAATGGAATAGAAGGCAGGTGGCTAAATTTGCAGGTGACACCAAATTGGGAAGGAGAGCTAAGGCTACATGCCATATATGAGCTAAGAGTGTGATGCAGCGGCTTAAAAAGCCAATGCGATTCTAGGCTGCATCACTAGGAGCCTAGTGTCCAGATCAAGGTAAGTTGTGGTCCCTGTCTGTTCTTCTTTGACCGGTTCTGGGTTCGAGCAAAGGTTGGATGGCCATCTGTTGAGAGAGCTTGGACAGTGTCTTCCTATGTGGCAGCAGGGGGTTGGACTGGATGACCTTTGGGGTCTCTTCCAACTTTATGATTCTATAATATGTCTGTTTTCCTGCTTTCTTTATTCCACCTACAGAAGTCAACCATATATCAACATACATGTGAAAAAGATCTTGGAGTCCTCGTGGACAACAAGTTAAACATGAGCCAACAATGTAATGTGGCGGCAAAAAAAGCCAATGGGATTTTGGCCTGCATCAAGAGGAGCCTAGTAGGTCCAGGGAAGTCATGCTACCCCTCTATTCCGCTTTGGTTAGACCACACCTGGAATATTGTGTCCAATTCTGGGCACCACAATTCAAGAGAGATATTGACATGCTGGAATGTGTCCAGAGGAGGGCGACTAAAATGATCAAGGGTCTGGAGAACAAGCCCTATGAGGAGCGGCTTAAGGAGCTGGGCATGTTTAGCCTGAAGAAGAGAAGGCTGAGAGGAGATATGATAGCCATGTATAAATATGTGAGAGGAAGTCACAGGGAGGAGAGAGCGAACTTCTTTTCTGCTGCCCTGGAGACTAGGACGCAGAACAATGGCTTCAAACTACAAGAAAGGAGATTCCATCTGAACATTAGGAAGAACTTCCTGACTGTGAGAGCCGTTCAGCAGTGGAACTCTCTGCCCCGGAGTGTGGTGGAGGCTCCTTCTTTGGAAGCTTTCAAACAGAGGCTGGATGGCCATCTGTCAGGGGTGATTTGAATGCAATATTCCTGCTTCTTGGCAGGGGGTTGGACTGGATGGCCCCTGAGGTCTCTTCCAACTCTTTGATTCTATGATTCTAGGTGTCACAATCCTCGATTCTATGCTTACTGGAGGATTCTATGATTCTATGATAACTGGCTATCTTCCACACCTGGGGAAGAATTTCAGGATGGGAAGGGATTCCTGTTTTCCTCCCTATATTGTTGAACTGTAACTCCCAGCATTCTTGCTTGAAGGTGCAATTCAGCAATGCCTAGTAGGTTCTAGGTAGCAAAAGCACTGAATGATGGACCTCAAAACTCAGGTTCAAAACCCTTGTGCACAATCCCCATTGCATGACCATAGCTGTCTGCAATCTATTAGGGAGCATCTACACTGCAGAATAAATACAGTTTAACACTAATTGAACTGCCATGGCTTAATGTTATGGAATCCTGGAAGTTGAAGTTTTCTCTGCCAAAGAGTGCTACTGCCAAACTAAACAAAAAAGGTGAGATATATTGTAAAGCAAACTTGGGTCCTCCGGGTGTTTTGGACTTCAACTCCCAGACAATTTCAACAGAAAGGAAGAGACCATGAAAATGAACAAAATCTGGCTACCAGTATTAAAAAACTCTAAAATTACAACAGAAAAACAGCAGAGAGGAAACAACCAGGCACATCTTAACACCTCTCAGCAAAAGATTTTCCCAGGCTCAGCCAGGCCTTCAAATGCTAATGAAGGTGGTCAGTTGAAACATTCACACCTAGCTCCAGCAGAGAAGAGCTCTTTGCCCCACCCCAGCCATTCCACAGATATATAAACCCATTGTCCTATTTCCAACAGACCTCACTACCTCTGAGGATGCTTGCCATAGATGCAGGCGAAACGTCAGGCCCTATAGCCCGAAAAACCCACAAGAATCCCGGTAGGCTGTTAAGAATTGTGGGACTTGAAGTCCAAAACACCTGGAGGAACCAAGTTTGCTCATGCCTGCTGTAAAGGATGTAAAAACAAATGGATGGAGTTGGCTATGGAAGTATCTTTATAGGGCTTGGTTTCCAAACTTTTTGCCATTTTGGTCATATTCCATTTTGGTGCCAATATCCCTCTTGAAAGATTATTCCAGGTGAGAAGGCCTGACCAAAGCAGATTCCCATTGACACAGCCTAGAATCCCATTGGCTTGCTTAGCAACTGCATCACACCGTTGGCTCATGTTCAGCTTGTGCTCTAAGACTCTTAGATTCCTTTCCCATGGATTGTTTTCAAGCCAAGTCTCACCCATCCCATGTCTGTGCATTTCATTTTCATTGCCTCAGTGTCGTGTCGTACATGTCTCCCTGTTGAAATTCATTTTGTTAGTTTTGGCCATTCAGCTGTCCAATCTCTTAAGGCAGTGGTTCTCAACCTTCCTAATGCTGCGACCCCTTATTCCAGTCCCTCATGTTGTGGTGACCCCCAACCATAACATGATTTTCGTTGCTACTTCATAACTGTCATTTTGCTCCTGTTATGAATTGTAATGCAAATATCTCATTTGGAGAATGCATTTTCATTCACTGGACCAAATTTGGCACAAATACACAATACGCCCAAATCTGAATACTGGTGGAGTTTGGGGAAAATAGACCTTGAAATTTGGGAATTGTAGTTGCTGGGATTTATAGATCACCTACGATCATAGAGCATTCTGAACTCCACCAATGGCAGAACTGAACCAAATTTGGCACACAAAACTCCCATGACTAACAGAAAATACTGGAAAGGTTTGGTGGGCATTGACCTTGAGTTTTGAGTTGTAGTTCTCCTAAATCCAGAGAGCACTGTGGACTCAAACAATGATAGATCTGGACCAGACTTGGCGTGGATACTCAATATGCCCAAATGTGAAAACTGGTGGAGTTTGGGGAAAATAGACATTGACATTTGGGAGTTGTAGTTGCTGGGATTTACAGTTCACCTACAATCAAAGAGTATTCTGAACCCCACCAATGATAGAATTGGGCCAAACTTCCCACACAGAACCTTCATGACCAACAGAAAATACTGCGTTTTCTGGTGGTCTTTGGAGACCCCTCTGACATCCCCTCGCGACCCCCTCAGGGGTCCCGACCCCCAGGTTGAGAAACGCTGTCTTAAGGAAATTTTGGATCCTTATCACATCCTCTGGTGTATTCACTAGGCTTGGTTGATCAAAAAATGGTTCAAAACTAGTTTTGGATGTAGGAGGCGCTGGTGGTTCAATCCTAAAGTCACTTCCGATTTTTTTTAAAAAATTCAGAACTTTCCGAAACTTCTGAAACTTCCGAATCGCTTCATTAATGGCAGACATGCATGCGCAGTAGGAAAAAAAACAGCACTGGCACTGGGGAGACTTCAGGGGATTCTTCCTCCCTCATGTTTACCCCAATACTGATGAAACTTGCTACAGTGGTAGAACACATGGATCCACTGTTAGCTCACCAAATTTCATAACCTTTGACTTCTCCATGGAGTTTTGGTGAATTTTCAAACATTTTTAATAATAAAGAAAATCTGTTCCTGGTTTGAAAGTGTTGTTTCCTCTTTCATTGGGTGATCTTTACTTTGAAAGCAGTTGTTCTACTCCAGAAACTGTTTTTGTGGCACGAACTGTGTTAAATTCATGGAGAACAGAAATCATAGTCCAGACCCCATCAAGGGACATCTAGACTGACCCCCTTCTTCTGGGCAGAAAGGCACCATCCAAACTCTCCTGCCATCCATTTGCTTCCTCTACTGAGTTGGAGGGGACCCTCAAGATACATCCATCCATTTATTCCTATTTGCAGACACAATCAATCATTTTATTTTATCACTAGCCGTCCCCTGCCACACATTGCTGTGGCCCACATGGGGGTTCTGTGTGGGAGGTTTGGCCCAATTCTATCGTTGGTGGGATTCAGAATGCTCTGTGATTGTAGGTGAACTATAAATCCCAGCAACTACAACTCCCAAATGTCAAGATTCTATTTTTCATGTAGAGTTTGGTCCGGATCCATCATTGTTTGAGTCCACAGTGCTCTCTGGATGTAGGTGAACTACAAGTCCAAAACCAAAGGACACTGCCCACCAAACCCTTCTAGCATTTTCCGTTGGTCATGGGAGAACTGTGTGCCAAGTTTGGTTCATCGCTGGTGGAGTTCAGAATGCTCTTTGATTGTAGGTGAACTATAAATCCCAGCAACTACAACTCCCAAATGACAAAATCGTTTTTTTGAGTGAAGGACATACATTGGGTTGTTAGGTATCTTGTGTCCAAATTTGGTGCCAATTCGCCCAGGGTTTTTTGAGTTCTGTTAACCCCACAAACTAACATTATATTTTTATTTCTATAGATTACTTACTGACTGTAAAGGGCTGGTTGGCTGTGGCTGGCTTCCCAATGCCTTTTTCATGGCAATCAGGCCAAAGTAAAAGGATTGTTTTTTTAAGCAGTTTATGTTCTCTTGGCTTTGCAAAAGTTGCTCATTGCTTTGCCGCCTTCTTTAGACTCCTTTGTAGATTCAATCAGTTTATTTTATATTTAGGCAAAGACTGCTACAGACAGCTATAGTATTTTTGGGTCCTTCAGCCATTTCGGCTAATGAGCAGTGTGGGAAATGTAGTTTAACAGCAAGGCCTTTTGCAATCTCTAACATTGGGGGCCTGGCCTTCACAAACTACAACAATGGCTGTGCTTAGCCACACCCACCTCTGCCCTCCCTTGCATCGCCGGGGGAGGGAAAGCATGAGATGTTAAAACTTTGTAGGCTTTACCAAAGTTGCTCAATGGTTGTGAAAATTAAAATAACTTTGGGAGACATCCAATCATTATGGAATAGTTCCAGGAAAAAAAGGTAAGTGGTTAAAATTCAGATTCCTCTCCCCTCCCCCCCCCCCGCCCCCCACCTCTCCTGCATGGTTCAAAACTGCTTCGGAAGCCCAAATTTAGAAGTTTTCTTCTGACTTTCAGGCTCTTCTGAACGAACCTATCCAACTCTAGTATTCACTCCCTGTCCCAATTTGGTGCCATCTGTGAATCTGATCAGCATGCCTTCTAAGCCATTATCCAAGGCATTGATAGGAGTATTGAATAGGACCGAACCCTGTGGCATGTCATTGGCCACTCCATCCAGGTTGAATACTAATAATAATTGACAGTTTACTCAATATTGCAATAGAAATACAGAAGAGAAGGAGGGGGTTATTGTTGTATGTCAGCCTGTGATTGTGTCTGATGCTTTTGATGTTCATGCTGATGTTCAGGATGGGAATGGGGATGATGTTCTTGATGGTGGGCTGGGGTCTGTTGACATTTGGGATGAGGGTTCGCTTGGCCCTGAGTTAAGCTCAGATGAGAGGCCCAAACTGTCTCGGGAGGATTCACAAGGCCACATTCTTGGGAGAGGCCCTTCACAGTTTTTCTCAGAACTGTCTGAAGATGATCTGTCAGGTGCAGAAGTTTATGAGAGATCATGAAAGCTTGGACAGAAAGCAAAGTTTTAGTAAACAGAGACAAAGTCTCCAGAGACTAAGACGATTGGTTCATCTACAGCAGAAGAGAGATAACAAACCTTTATCTAGTGAGAAAGGTCAAGAGAAATGCTCTCCTTTCAGTTTTGGGATCTGGAAAAGCTTTATAATGATTCATGGGAAAGAGTTGCCCCAGTCGGGTCAACACTGGAATTCATCACGGTTTTGGTTTCAAGTACTCTTAGTTTCATATAACAAGTTTTTGCCAAGCTCAATATTTCTCTATGAGAATTTCCTGCTGTATTGTTTCATGGATTTAGGTGCCTAGTTTCATGGATTTTTATGTACTTATGGATTTTGTTTTCCCTTGAAGATTGTGGACTATTTTATATCAACCTCTACTGTTTTTGCTATTTTTATTGCTTTGCCTACTTATATTCTTCAATAAACTATTTGCTGATTTCACCAGCTGGTGTGGTGTTTAAGATCAGAGGTGTTCCTGCTCTGGTGCATGACAGATATCCTGCATTCAATATTATTCATAATTTTAGCCATTTTAACCAAACCCTAATGTTGTTTGGATATATGTATCCTGTTTTTCAAAAAGATGGAGGATAATGTCTGTTCTACCTAATGGAAGTGCTGGCCTTGCACCAAGAACCCCACTGGAAAATGATGTAGATGTGTAAGTGGAGGTACAGTGGAAAAGGAATGTGCCTTCATCTGTATATTCTGTGCTGGGTTTGCACGGCAACATCTATATATAGAAAGAATGGGTGAAGCAGTAGAAGTTTGCTGCCTTGACTCCTTCACCATGCTTCCAAGGCTCTGGATGGTGTTTTTCCTCCTGAAGCAGCTGCTAAACACGGAGGCAGATGGTGGGGATGAGAGCTGGCATCGATGGCCACCTGGTTCCCAACAAACTGTGCCAAGTTTTTCCAGAAAAAACATCCAGAAGGTACAAGATTCCCTTGCTTAGCTGATGGTTTAGGGCAGGCATGGCCAAACTTGGCCCCTCCTGGTGTTTTGGACTTCAACTCCGATAACTCTGATAATAGGAATTATGGGAGTCCAAAACACCAGGAGGGCCTAAGTTTGCCCATGCTTGGAGCACAGTCAGAAAGTGGAATTGGTCAAAATGTGGAACCCAAAAAAGGCTTACTTGGGATCAACCACATATGGGCTGAGGCTCCAGGACATTTTGGTGCCTTTCTCACTCATGTAGGCATTTGTAAGTCTTCCAGAACAATTCTATGTTCAGCTTCCAGCAGATGCCGACCATAAGTGTCATGCTTGGGAAGCTAGGGATTTTGAGAGAGCATATTTCTCTAGGCATTGGTAGGTTCACCAGTGTGATTCAGTGATGATAGAGTCATGCTGGTGGATTGAAACATTGCTAGAGAAAACACTTCTCTAGACCTTTGTAGGTCCATCAGCACAATTTGGTTGACCACTGAAGTTGACTGTTGAGGTTGATCAAGAGATTCCTAAAAATGACATTTGTCTAGACCAGTGGTTCTCAACCTGGGGCCCCAAGATGTTTTTGGCCTTCAACTCCCAGAAGTCCTAACAGCTGATAAACTGGCTGGGATTTCTGGGTGTTGTAGGCCAAAAACATTTGGGGACCCCAGGTTGAAAACCACTGGTCTAGACCAATGTTCCTCAAACAGTGCTCCTAATCAGCTGTTAGGAATGGTGGGAGCTGAAGTCCAAAACATCTGGAGGAACACAGTTTGAGAAACTCTGGTCTAGACATCTGTAGGTCCACCAATGCGACTCCATAGCCAACTTCCAGTAGAAGTTCTCACTGTAGAAGTTTTCCCTTATATTCAAATAGCTAAAGGTAAATGTTTTTCCCAACATTAAGTCCGGTCGTGTCCGACTCTGAGGTGTGGTGCTCATCTCCATTTCTAAGCCGAAGAGCTGGCGTTGCCGTAGACACCTCCATGACTGCATGGAGCACCGTTACCTTCCCACCAGAGCAGTACCTATTGATCTACTCACATTTGCATGTTTTTGAACTGCTAAGTTGGCAGAAGCTGGAGCTGATAGCGGAAGCTCACGCTGCTCACTGGATTCAAAACTGTGACCTTTCGGTCAACAAGCTCAGCAGCTCAGCACCTTAACCCACTGTGCCACTGGGGTCTCCTTAAAATAGTGTCTTAAAATGTTGTGTTCTTTCCTCTTTTGTGTAGATCCTGTACCCCTAACCCATATGAAAGTAGAGGTCCTACCATAATTAGGATTAACCTTTGTATAAGAGCTAGGAAAATGCTCAGTTTTGGGAGGATCACTCCCTGACTCTTTCTCCATCCAGAAAAGGTCCCATTTCCCTGGTCTCCATTTCCCTCCCCAAGCATTTGTGACTCTCCCAAGCTGCTCACCTCATAGCCATTGCGCTTCTTGAGCCGCTTCTTGTTGAGCCGCTTGTTGGCATACATCTTGCCGGTGGCCCTCATCTGGCAGGCGCAGACCTCCCCAAAGCCGCCTTTGCCCAGCACCCGGAAGTCCAGGAACCACTCATCTGTCACGCTCTGAGACTCCAACCACTTGAACTGGAGGAAGCGTCCAAATTGCAGGCTCTCCTTGTACTTGGTCATGGTGTTCTCCTCCAGGTACTTGAGCAGGTGCTGCTCGGCCTCCTTGAAGAGGTCTCCACGGCCGTTTTTGGCATCCTCCTTGACCCGCATTATGGCCTTCTCCTCCAGGAAGGGGCAGAACTCCTTGGAGGCTGAGTCAAAGTACTTGTTGACACTCTTCTGGGCCACCTTGGGCCGGTCAGCCTCCTCAGACGTGTTGTAGTCCTCGATGCTCTTCCACAGCCCACCAGCTGCCTTGAACTCGTCCGTCTCCTCCAGGAACTGCTGGAAGAGGCGCTTGCCGATGGGCTGGCGCACGCAGATGAAGTTGAAGGTCAGGTCCAGGCTGTCCTTCAGGTGTTCACATTGGGTGATGTGTGGCAGCTTCAGCCTGGCCCGCATCTTCTTGTCACGGCCCGTGGCAGGGCCACCTTCCCCTCGGGCCGACACATAGGCCGAGTTGGCCACCACCGTCTCCAGGCCTCCGATGTCCATGGTGGGACCTCACCTGGAAGGCAGAGAGGCAGCGCTAGTCAACATCTTGATCAAGGACAATGGGAGAGATCACATTGGCAGAGGACACCACATTGAGAGGGAGAGCGAATACCACAGAGGACAAGGTCAGCATTCAAAATGGCCATCGTAGATTGGAGAGTTGGGCCTAAACTACTAGCAAAGTGGACTTCAGCAGGGAGAAATGTACAGTACCACACTTAGGCCAGGCGTAGGCAAATTTCGGCCCTCCAGGTGTTTTGGATTTCAACTCCCAGAATTCCTAACAGAGTTGAAGTCCAAAACACTTGGAGGGCCAAAGTTTGCCCATGCGTGCTCTGAAGGCTAGGACATATTGGAAGGAAGGTAGAAAAATGCACCATATATTAAATCAGTGTTTGTCAACCTTCCTAATGTCACAACCCCTTAATACAGTTGTGTTGACCCCCAACCATAAAATTATTTTCGTTGCTACTTCATAACTGTCATTTTGCTACTGTTATGAATCGTAATGTAAATATCTGATATGCAGGATGTATTTTCATTCCCTGCTTCAAACTACAAGAAAGGAGATTCCATCGAACATGAGGAAGAACTTCCTGACTGTGAGAGCCGTTCAGCAGTGGAACTCTCTGCCCCGGAGTGTGGTGGAGGCTCCTTCTTTGGAAGCTTTTAAACAGAGGCTGGATGGCCATCTTTCAGGGGTGATTTGAATGCAATATTCCTGCTTCTTGGCAGGGGGTTGGACTGGATGGCCCATGAGGTCTCTTCCAACTCTTTGATTCTATGATTCTAAATTCTCAAATGGAAAGCTCATGAAACTTGGGGATGATTGATTCTCTCATTTGGGAGTTGTAGTTGCTGGGATTTATAGTTCACCTACAACAAAGAGCATTCTGAACTCCACCAACAATGGAACTGAACCAAACTTACAGAACTCCCATGACCAACAGAAAATACTACAAGGGTTTGGTGGGCATTGACCTTGAGTTTTGGAGTTGTAGTTCACCTACATCCAGAGAGCACTGTGGACTCACAATGATGGAACTGGACCAAACTTGGCATGGATACACAATATGCCCAAATGTGAACACTGGTGGAGTTTGGGGAAAATAGACCTTGACATTTGGGAGTTGTAGTTGCTGGGATTTATAGTTTGCCTACACACAAAGAGCATTCTGAACCCCACCAAGGGTAGAATTGGGCCAAACTTCCCACACAGATCCCCCATGACCAACATAAAATACTGTGCTTTCTGATGATCTTTGATGACCCCTCTGACACCTCCCTCGTGACCCCCAAGTCGGAAAACACTGTATTAAATGCTTATATCCTGGTAAAGCACAGAAAGCAGAAACTGTGGGGCTTGTGCCATTGTCTTGTTATTCCTGGCATGAATCTCAATGCCATTTCATTCTATTTATTTATTATTTATTTATTTACAATATTTATTTATACCCATACGGCGACTCAAGGCGGGTTACAGATTGGCACAATTTGATGCCAGACATTTAGAAAAGTGCAATTAAAAACAATCAACATGACAATATAAACATATTCACTTTCCTCCTGGCATTGGCCCATAAAACCTGAAGTCTTGAACTGGCATCTTGAGAATCGTAAATCCAACCTACACAATGGGTGCGGTAGTCCAGCTACATCAATGGGAAGATGAAAGGGTCAGTTTGAATTCAGACTGAGTGTATAATCTCTTTTCCTTGGTTTTTAAATAGATTGTTAGTGGATTTTAGATGCCGTTGACTAACTTTTGCCGAATTCTCTCCAGTATTGTGTCTTCTGGATGAGGTGGACTACAACTCTCATTACCCCCCGTTGGTTGTCTGGTGAGATTTCCAAGGTTGTTCACTTTCTTGTCTTTAGTAAAGTGAACGCCCTTGTAAATCTACAACTCACAGTTCCACAATGTAAACACACCCATATTGGTAATTTTTTAATAGTTTTGAAGGACTTGTCCATGGTGCTGAAACTATGATAGCCTTCAAGGTTCAACACTTTGAATATATAGATTAAAAACAGGCATGGGCCAACTTGGGCCCTCCAGGCGTTTTGGACTTCAACTCCCACAATTCCTAACAGCCTACCGGCTGTTAGGAATTGTGGGAGTTGAAGTCCAAAACACCTGGAGGGCAGCTGCACCTTCCCTGATGAAACCTTGCAGGGAAATCAGTGCCGGAATGATATCCAGCTGCCATTGTGCAGAATGCAACTTCCTTCTCATGCAGTATTGCAGGAGACTCGGCTGCCTCGGTGGAATCCGCACCCTTTTTGCCACCCACACGTTGCTCTTCAAACTGGGACACGGCACTGTTTGATCACTCTCATTCACAAACACGCACAACTATATTTAGGTCCCTATTAAAAATTGAAAAGCCTATTCCTCCCCATATTGCAAAGCTGTTTTATTATCATCATTATTTCTGATTTAAGGTGATTCTATGATTAGGTTTTCTTGGCAAGGCTTGTTCAGGATGGGTTTGTCTCTGAGGCTGAGAGAGTGTGACTTTGCCCAACTTCCAACCAACAGGTTTCCATGGCTGAGTGGGAGGATTCGAACCCAGGTCTGAAGACCCTTCTACACTACCATATAAAATCCAGATTATCCGCTTTGATTACATGACAATGTAGACTCGTATAATCAGTTCAATGCAGATAACGTGAATTTTCTGCTCTGATAATCTGGATGATGTTGCAGTGCAGAAGGGGCCTGACTTACATTTGGAAATGTCACCTCTCCACTCATCCCTTCTCCATTCTTTCAAGCACTGAAATAATAATAATAATAATAATAATAATAATAATATTAATAATAGAACTGCAAAGACTCTGGCACAAGCCAGTAAAGGTGGTTCCAGTGGTGATCGGCACACTGGGTGTAGTGCCTAAAGACCTTGGCCTGCACTTAAACACAACCAGCGCTGACAAAATTACCATCTGCCAGCTGCAGAAGGCCACCTTACTGGGATCTACACACATCATTTGCCAATACATCGCACAGTCCTAGACACTTGGGAAGTGTCCAACGAGTGATCCAATACAACAACCAGCACAGTGATCTTGTCTGTTGTGTACTCATCTTGTTGTGTTTCTAATGATGATGATGATGACGACGACGACGACGACGACGACGACGATGATAATAATAGGAAAGAAAGGAATGAACTGAAGCTACTCAATAGGTGCGCCTACACTGTAGAATCAATGCAACTTGACATGACTCTCGACTGCTATGGTTTGATGCTATGGAATCCTGGGTGTTGTAGTTTTCCAAGGTTTGCCCCAAAGTGTAGACTACAGCACTCAGGATTCTTTACAATCCATCCAGGGAAGTTCAAGTGGTGTCAAAACTGCATTAATTTGACAGTGTAGATCAGATATGGGCAAACCCAAGCCCTTTGGGGTCTTTTCTCAGGCCCTCCTCTCTCTCTCCCCAACCTTCCTTCCTTCACTCTTTCTTTCCTTTCTTCTTCCTTCTCCTCTTTCTCCTTTCCTTCTCTTTTTCCTTCCTTCCCTCCTCTCTCTCTTTCTTTCTTTCCTTCCTCTTCCTTCCTTCCTTCCTTCTTCCTTCCTTCCTTCCTTCCTCCTTTTTTCTTTCCTCCTTCTTCTTTCCTTCCTTCCTCCCTTCCTTTCCCATCTTCTTCCTTCCCTCTCTCCCTTTCCCCTTCCTTCCTTCCTTCCTTCCTTCCCTTTCTTCCTTCTCTCTTTCCTCCCTCCCTCCCTTTCCTCCCTCTTTCTCCTTCACTTCCACCCCTTCATCCATACTTTCTTCTTTCCCTTTTGTCTCTCTTTCCTTCCCTTTCCTCCCTCCCTCTCTCTCTTTCCCTTTCTTCCTTCCTTCCTTCCTTCCTTCCTTCCTTCCTTCCCTTTTGTCTTTCCTTCCTTCTCTCTTTCCTTTCTCCTTCCCTTCCTTCCATCCTTCCTTCCTTCTCTTTTCTCTTTCCTTCCCTCCCTCTTTCCTCCTTCCTTCCCTCTCTCCCTCTTTCTTCTTCCATTCTTCCATTCCTCCCTTTTCTCTTTCCTTCTTCTCTCTTTCCTTCTTCCTTTCTCTCTTTCCTTCCTCCTTCCCTTCCTTCCTTTTGTCACTGAGAAGCCAAACCTCACAGCAGGAAGTGCTAGCCTGTGGCCCCCAAGTTAGCAAGTTTGCCCCTGCCTGGTGTAGATGCACCCAACGTGAAACTTTGGCTTGCAAAAGGCATCCTGCACAACTTGTGGCCCATGTTTTTATCCTCCAGACAACAGCCCGGTGAGGTAGGCCAAGAGGCCAAAAGAGAAAGAGATCTGTCACAACTCAAAAAGGAATATCATGGCTCGATCGGGATTAGATTCTGACTCTCTACCACATCAAGGCCGGTGTGATAGATCTCTATTTTGCGCACATCCAAACTCGTCCCACCCTGAATTAGCCAAGGAGTAATTAAGTCTTTGCCTGAGCATCCCTCCATTGCTCAATGTGAGAGTGAGGAGGATTAACCCGAGTGAACCGGGACAAGGTGAACGTGCCTTTTGCAGAGAGAGAAAGAGAGCAAATGAAAGAGCCATTGTATTAGCTTAGGACAGGCATGGGCAAACTTGGGCCCTCCTGGTGTTTTGGACTCCAACTCCCACAATTCCTAACAGCCTACCGACTCTTCAGAATTGTGGGAGTTGAAGTTGAAAACACCTGGAGGGCTGAAATTTGCCTACGCCTACTTGA
The DNA here is from genome assembly GCF_025583915.1 of Anolis sagrei ordinatus. Lineage (NCBI taxonomy): Eukaryota > Metazoa > Chordata > Lepidosauria > Squamata > Anolidae > Anolis > Anolis sagrei. Next base: position 4,312,308 of record NW_026847660.1, read on the forward strand.
GAAGAGGATCTCAGTGGGTGGTTTGTTTTATGACCGAGGGAGGGGGACAGATCCTGCGCAGTGCCCCCATCCTCCCCACAGCAATGGGAGAGGACATGAGCCACGTTTAGGCCATGAAAGCCGCTTACGGCGGAGATTATCAAAGGTTTTGCTTAATGGGATTTGGGAAGGAGCCTTCGATGGGGGCATCTGCGTCCCCATGCCCCAACCCTGCCCTTGGCGCTTGGGTGGGCACTTGTAGCCACCCCACACAAAGAGGCACCCCTTTCCAGCCACGGGGCAGAGGACAGAATCCGCAAATCTAGCATCCTTCTTGCAAAAACTCCACTAGACAAAGAAACCAGTCTCCTAGCCATCACAGTTATCCTTAGATGCCCAGGTGCAGCAGGACCTGGCAACCCTCCAAAGATCCACAGGTGAATAAAATGGAGCACGTGGCCACAATAGGGCCATGCTGGGTTTGGTTCCCTTGTAAACCACCCCGAATCCCTTCAGGGAGATGGTGGAGGGATATAATAATAAAGTTGTTGTTGTTATCATTATTAGCTGCCAATTTGCTACCAGGCACAATTCAAAGTGCTGGCTTTAGCCTTTAAAGCCCTAAACGATTCTGGCCCGACCTACCTGTCCGAACGCATCTCCTCCTATGAACCAGTTAGGACATTAAGATCGTCTGGGGAGGCCCTGCTCTCGGTCCCGCCGGCTTCACAAGCACGCCTGGCGGGGACGAGAGACAGGGCCTTCTCAGTGGTGGCCCCTCAGCTGTGGAACGCCCTTCCCACAGATATCAGATCGGCCCCCTCCCTATTGGCATTCTGGAGGAGAGTGAAGACCTGGTTGTTCGAGCAGGCATTCGACCAAGCAGTATAATTGAGTGTAATTGATTACTGGAACACGGAATAATGGATAATGAAACTGGATTTTGATTTTATTGATGAGACATGATGGATCTGTTATATTGATGTATTGATGTTTGGTGTCTAATTAATTGTTATGCTACTGTTTTTAAATGGTTAATGATTTTCTATTTTGCATACTGAACTGTTGTTGTATTGTCGAAGAGGTAGGATGCTTGCCATAGATGCAGGCGAAACGTCAGGAGAAATGCCTCTAGAACATGGCCCTATAGCCCGAAAAAACCCACAAGAACCCAGTGAACTGTTGTTGTTAACCGCTCTGTTAACCGCTCCGAGTTGCCTTAGGGCTGAGAGGAGCGGTATACAAATGAAGTAAATAAAATAATTATTATAATTATTATTATTATACAAAAACACAGTACATCACAGCAAATGAGATCTCTATGCTGGATTTCTTATCACAAAATCACAAGTCGAACACTTCCCAAGCGTCTAGGACTGTGTGATGTATTTTCGAATGATGCGCGCAGATCCAAGTAAGGTGGCCTTTTGCAGTTGACAGATCGTGATTTTTGTCGATGTTTATTGTTTTCAAATGCTAGCTGAGATCTTTTGGCACGGCACCCAGCGCACCAATGACCACTGGGGACCACCTGTACTGGTTTATGCCAGAGCCTTTGCGTTCGATTTTTATCTAGACCAACCCCTCTTGTTTTGCACAAGTGGCCAGAAAGTCAGTGGAAAGCGGAGACATCAGTTGCACGCTTTGAGGTGCTTTGCAGTTCGATTTTGAGGTCCTGATAACGGTTTTTCCTGTTGTTTTTCCTCAATGCGACTGTCACCTGGTATGGCGACATCAATAATCCAAACCTTTTCCTTTTTCGTGTTTATTTTCCACTATCTTTGTGGGTTTCTGATCCCACCAATTCTTTACTGCTGGCAAGTGGTACTTGTGACATAAGTTCCAATGAATCATTTGCGCTACAGAGTTGTGCCTCTGTTTGTAGTCTGTCTGTCGAGATCCTGAACAGAATCGGGCCCAGGACAGAACCCTGCTGATGGCACTCCACTCCCCACTTCTTTCCAAGATGAAGACAAAGCACTGGTGAGCACCCTCTGGTTTCGTTCACTTAAACCAGTTACAGATCCACCTAACTGTGGTTTTGTCAGGACCACAATCAAAGCACTCATTATTATTATTTTCATGTCAGGAGCGACTTGAGAAACTGCAAATCGCTTCTGGAGTGAGAGAATTGGCCATCTGCAAGGATATTGCCCAGAGGATGCCTGGTTGTTTTGATGTTTTGCCATCCTTGTGGGAGGCTATTCTCATGTCCCTGCATGGGGAGCTGGAGCTGACAGAGGGAGCTCATCAGCGCTCTCCCCAGATTCGAACCTCTGACCTGTCAGTCTTCAGTCCTGCCAGTACAAGGGTTTAACCCACCATCGGGAGCTCCAGTACTAACAACAACAACAACAACAACAACAACAACATCTCTTTGAGGAGGTTACCTCCTGTCACATCAGCACTTTTAATTCTTGTACCCATTACTTTGGCCTGGCCCAGTTTTATTGTGTTTTAGTGTATTGCTTTTGCCTGTTGTTTATTTGCTTTATCCTGTTTTTAATTGTTTGATTTGCCTAGTTTGTATTGCTATGTTGTGTGTTGAGGCCTCGGCCTATGTAAGCCGCATCGAATCGTTCGGGAGATGCTAGCGGGGTACAAATAAAGTTTAATAATAATAATAATAATAACTTACTGACTGAAAGGTTTGCGGTTCGAATCTGGGGAGTGGGGTGAGCTCCCACTGTTAGGCCTAGCTTCTGCCAACCTAGCAGTTTGAAAGCATACAAAGGTGAGTAGAGCAATAGGTACTGCTCATACTATCATGCAGCCCACATGAGCTTGGAGGCATCTACGGAAACGCCGGCTCTTTGGCTTAGAAAGGTGGAGCTGACAGAGGGAGCGCATCCGTGCTCTCCCTAGATTCGAACCTCTGACCTATCGGTCTTCAAGAGTTTAACCCATTGCACCACCTGGGGCTCCTATCACTCCTGAAAGAGGAGACTCTACGGGACACTCTACCCTTTGTGTGAATTTTTTCCAAGCTTAGCGTCACCCATCCTATATCTCTAGTTTCCAGGGCCAAGTGGAGAGTTGCTGCCTCTCTTTTTCCTCCCTTCTTTTTTTTCCAGAGCTTCCCAAATAGCCAGGCTTGATCTCTAATTTCTCTCAAAGTTGGTGCAAAGAAGCAATGTTTGGGTCTATTGCACTCTCAGAAAGCAAGGGTGGCACTCTCTCAGCCTCCAAGGTAGGAAATTATTTTGGATGTGTGATGCTCCTTCTATATTGATCGCTGTGGTCAACTTATTTTCATGAAGTGACGAGTGGAGTGCCGCAGGGTTCCGTCCTGGGCCCGGTCCTGTTCAACATCTTTATTAATGACTTAGATAAAGGGCTAGAAGGCAGGATCATCAAGTTTGCAGACGACACCAAATGGGGAGGGATAGCCAATAGTCCAGAGGACAGGAGCAGGATTCAAAACGATCTTGACAGATTAGAGAGATGATGGGCCAAAACTAACAAAATGAAGTTCAACAGTGACAAATGCAAGATACTCCACTTTGGCAGGAAAAACGAAATGCAAAGATACAGAATGGGGGATGATGCCTGGCTCGAGAGCAGTACGTGTGAGAAAGATCTCGGAGTCCTCATGGACAACAAGTTAAACATGAGCCAACAATGTGATGTGGCAGCAAAAAAAGCCAATGGGATTTTGGCCTGCTTCAATAGGAGCATAGTGTCTAGGTCCAGGGAAGTCATGCTACCCCTCTATTCTGCTTTGGTGAGACCACACCTGGAATATTGTGTCCAATTCTGGGCACCACAATTCAAGAGAGATATTGACAAGCTGGAATGTGTCCAGAGGAGGGCGACTAAAATGATCAAGGGTCTGGAGAACAAGCCCTATGAGGAGCAGCTTAAGGAGCTGGGCATGTTTAGCCTGAAGAAGAGAAGGATGAGAGGAGATATGATAGCCAAGTATAAATATGTAAGAGGAAGCCACAGGGAGGAGGGAGCAAGCTTGTTTTCTGCTGCCCTGGAGAGTAGGACGCAGAACAATGGCTTCAAACTACAAGAGAGGAGATTCCATCTGAATATGAGGAAGAACTTCCTGACTGTGAGAGCCGTTCAGCAGTGGAACTCTCTGCCCCAGAGTGTGGTGGAGGCTCCTTCTTTGGAAGCTTTTAAACAGAGGCTGGATGGCCATCTGTCAGGGGTGATTTGAATGCAAAATTCCTGCTTCTTGGCAGAATGGGGTTGGACTGGATGGCCCATGAGGTCTCTTCCAACTCTTTGATTCTATGATTCTATGCTGGCGAAACATTACAGCTCCTGTTTTCTTCCATTGCTCAGAATAAAAATCACACCCTCATCCCTTTCAAGAAAGCGAACTTAATTTTATCCATTAATTCCCTATCAGCTTAAATACCGCACAGGGTGGCCTATATTGCATTAATCTCTTCCCTCCCTCCCTCCGCTGGCTCCTGGGGTCCTCAGGATACCTTAAATAAACCTAGAGGCTCCTGTATTTAAAACCACAAGCCCACAGGTACAGTTTAAAACACACTTTTTGAAATACCCCCAAACTCTTAAGGAAGGAGCCAGTTGCATTATTTTCTCCATTGACACACACACACAAAAGGGGTTGAAAGACAAGAGAAAGCCACCCTGTTCTGCTCTTTCCCGCCTCCTCTCTTTCACGAGAATAATGAACATATATCAGTCATATTGCATAAATAATATTAATTAAGTCATACCTCTAGAAGAGACTCCTTGAGGTCATCTAGACCCCTCCCCCTTTTTTACACTTTTTTTACAGAAAGTCCATGGAAAGTGCAGACATCGGCTGCACACTTTGATGTGCTTCACCCAGTCTTTTCTACAACTCCCATTATTCCCACACCATGCATACTCTTAGAAGGGACCCCTTGAAGTCATCTAGACTAACCCCTCTTTTTGCACAAGGGGCCAGAAAGTCCATGGAAAGTGGAGACATTGGCTGCACACTTTGATGTGCTTTGCCCATGCTTTTCTACAACTCCCATCATTCCCACACCCAACATACTATTAGAAGGGACCCCTTAAAGTCAGTTAGACTAAGCCCTCTTTTTTGCACAAGGGGCCAGAAAGTCCATGGAAAGCAGAGTCATTGGTTGCACATTTTGATGTGCTTCGCTCATTCTTTTCTACAACTCCCTTTTTTACACAAGTGGCCAGAAATTTCGTGGAAAGCGGAGACATCAGCAGCATAGTTTGATTTGCTTTGCCCAGTCTTTTCTACAACTCCCATCATTCCTATACCCAGCATATGATTAGAAGGGACCCCTTGGGGTCATTTAGACCATCACCCTTTTTTGCACAAGTGGCCAGAAAGTCCGTGGAAAGTGGAGACATCAGTTGCATAGTTTGATGTGCTTTGCCCAGTCTTTTCTACAACTCCTATCAGTCCTACACCCAGCATACCATTAGAAGGGACTCCTTGAGGTCATCTAGACTAACCCCTCTTTTTTGCGCAAGGGTCCAGAAAGTCAGTGGAAAGCGGAGACATAAGCTGCATGCTTTGATGTGCTTTGCCCAGTCTTTTCTACAACTCTCATAATTCCCACACCCAGCATGCAATTAGACGGTACCCCTTGAGATCATCTAGACCAACCCCTCTTGTCTTGCACAAGTGGCCAGAAAGTCAGTGGAAAGTGGAGACATCAGTTGCTTACTTTGAGGTGCTTTGCTCAGTCTTTTCCACAATTCCCATCATTACCATACACAGCACAACCATGGAGTTATAGATGATGGGACCTGCAGTCCTGCAAACGCTCATATTTCCCTGGCACCTCTGAATATCCAAATGCACCTTAAAACAACAACAACAGCAACAACAATGTAACCATAAAATGCAAACACAGAAACCTTGACCATTAGGAGAAGGTGGTCAGAGAAAGTCTCCAATTTCGCTGCAATACTATTATATTTTCTCACTTTTTCACTCTACAATCTCTCTTTCCTTCAGTAATATGAGTAATAATGTTCCACTGCGTTGAAGATGTTGCACTCAACCGTGTTTCATATCCAAATGCTCTCCATTTTCTCTCTCTTTCTGGACTTTGGGGCAAGAAGAAGCCACAATGGTACTAAGCTAGGTGGCTTATTCTTTCCAGGATTCCTAAGCCCTTGCGTGTGGGTTGCTAATTGGCTAACTTCCCATCTCTAACATGCTTTGCTATCACCCTCCATATTATATACAAGTGCCACAGGGTCTTAGTCCTTGGTTTGTGAAACTTTTCTACCTTTTGAACAAAGATTATTATTATTGTTGTTGTTGTTGTTGTTGTTGTATTCTGCAGGAGACTCAAAGGGTTTGCCTTGAACCAAACAGGAGCCATACTTGCCATAGACCATACCTAATGGCATTTAATCACCCTATATATCTAACTTATCGCTCTCATGTTTACTTATAGAGGTATCAATGCTCCGTCTTGTGCCGAAAAGTCTTGTGTGCCAACACTTTGTATCCCACTTTTATTCCTTAGTCTCATCTTCAACGTTCCATGATGCACATTGAAAAACACTGAAAAGTCTTATGTCCAACCCATGTAACCCTTTGCTATACTCGAATGCTCACTTGCCTCCAAACTATCACTTTATACCCAACTTTGATGCCCTAATTCCCCTTTGCCGTACTCCAATGCCCATTTCAAACCACAGAAAGCTCTCTCATTTCCAACCTACTACTTTAAACTCAACTTTGATGCCCTAATCCCAGTTTGCCAGACTCTGATGCCCATTTAAAACCATTTGGTTTGATTATGTATTCCATTGGCCGTATGTGGCCCATCCTTGGATTCACATCTGGCCTATCGATTTTCCACATTCAACCAAAGTCAAAGCCAACCATGTCTTGAAAGTGCGCCCAAATAAAATAGGAATCACTTACCGACTCAGATGTCAAAGAAAGGGGAAATTTGGCTCTGTTTGGGGTGCTCTCTTATGGCACCCCACCATTCAGGGTTTGGCAAGCGCCCGGCATCAAGTGTCAGGCTGCATCCGGGGAGAGAGCGACCAGTGATGGGATTTAGCAAAAGGGGGGTGGCACTGGACTCCAGCAATCCTTGGAGGCTAAGATTAGCCGTCCCACCGAAGCAAAGGCTGGCATGGAAATGGACACGGAGGGAGGGAGGGAGGGTGGCCACGCAGCAGCAACCTGTCAAAGGTGATTAAGGAAATCCGTCTGGCTTCGTCAAAGAGTCAAAGGGCAGTTGGAACCCGGCAGGTTGTGCGGAAATGTTCCCAAACACAGCCCTATGGGGTTGGTTGAAGGGGTGAGGAGGCCTCGGGGCTGGCTGACCCCTCTCTCTCCCAGGCCAGGAGTTTGGAAAATGTTTTCCTTGGGCCCAACCTAGAACCATAGAACTGTAAAGTTGGAAGAAACCCCAAAGGACATTCATTCCAACCCATAAGATAGATAGATAGACAGATAGATAGAGAGACAGATAGATAGTTCGATACATCGATAGATAGATCATAGTTGGAAGAGACCCTAAAGGACATTCAGTCCAACCCATAAGAAAGAGAGAGAGAGGATGGATCATAGTTGGAAGAGGCCCCAAAGGACATTCATTCCAACCCATAAAATAGATAGATAGATAGATGATAGATGATAGATAGATAGATAGATAGATAGATAGATCATAGTTGGAAGAGACCCTAAAGGACATTCAGTCCAACCCATAAGAAAGAAAGAGAGAGAGAGAGAGAGAGAGAGAGGATAGATCGTAGTTGGAAGAGGCCCCAAAGGACATTAATTCCAACCCATAAAATAGATAGATAGATAGATAGATAGATAGATAGATAGATAGATAGATAGATCATAGTTGGAAGAGACCCTAATAGACATTCAGTTCAACCCATAAGGAAGAAAGAAAGAAAGAAAGAAAGAAAGAAAGAAAGAAAGAAAGGATAGATCGCAGTTGGAAGAGGCCCCAAAGGACATTCATTCCAACCCATAAGATAGATAGATAGATAGATAGACAGATGAACTGTAGATTTGCAAGAGACCCTAAAGTTCATCCAGTCTAACCCCTGACAGACAAACACAGATAGTGGAATGATGGAAGAGACATCCAGTCCAACCATTAAGATAGATAGATAGATAGATAGATAGATAGATAGATAGATAGATCGATAGGATAAGTGAATCGTGAAGTTGGAATAAACCCCAGAGAACATCCAGTCCAACTCATAAGATAGATGATAGATAGATAGATAGATAGATAGATGGATAGATAGATAGATAGATAGATAGATAGATAGATAGATAGATAGATAGATGATAGACGAATCCTAGAGTTGGAAGAGACCCTAAAGAACATCCAGCTCTGAGTTGAGGTTGGACTGGATGACCTTTGGGGTTTTCATTTCAACTATGTATATCAGGCATGGTCAAACTTTGGCCTTTCAGGTGTTTTGGACTTCAACTCACACAATTCCTAACAGCCGGTAGTTTGCATTAGCCTGGTGTAGATGATACACACTCCATCCAATGGACCTGTGAGTAGCATCTATATAGTCCATCATCCCCACCTCTGTCCACCAGGGGGTGCTTGGACACCTTGCAATGGCTTCCCTAAAGCTGCCCTTGGCCCAAGCCATCATGGTTTGGGATGCTGAGCGCGGAAAAGGGACTGGAGGACGCATTTATTTGGCCTGGGCATCGGGCCCAGCCTGGAACCCTTCCAAGGACAAACACTCATCCTTCACAAAGGCAGATGGGCAACCTGGGAGCCTCGGCCTGGGGCCTGTAAGGTGCCTTCCACCAAGGACTCTCTTTTGGAGAGAAGCAAGAAGAACTGGGGGAAATTTTAGGGGTGCATCTATACTGTAAAACAGGGTCCTCAAACTACAGCCTGCGGGCCATATCTGGCCCACCAAGGTTGTTTACCCGGCCCTAAACTTTAGATTTGCCGTTACCACCAGACTGTGAACAGATTGTGACTTGAAGGCACAACAACAACAAACAATAGTCCAACTCCCAACAGTCTGAGGGACCATGAACTGGGATTTGGAGTATAGGAAATGATGTGCTTAGAAGAAACTGAGCAGAGGACACCTTCTGACCCCAATTCCTTCCCCAAAGACTTTTAACCTTTGGGGTTAGTGGTTACCGAGTTGGACTGTATTTATTTTGGAGTTTATTTAACCTGGGGAACTCTTGGGATGATCAACCAATCAGGGCTTGTGGGTGCTGTAGTCCAAAAACATTTGGAAGGCCCATGAGTCCTTTGAGCAGGCATGGACAAACTTTGGCTCTCCGGGTATTCTGGATTTCAACTTTCACAATTGTGGGAGTTTAGGTTCAAAACACCTGGAGGGTTGAAGTTTGCCCATGCTCCCCTTAAAGGTAAATGAAGCAATCTCTGAAGCGATGGCAGAGATCTTCCTGATCCGAAATGTTTGGGGCCAAGAGTGTTTTGCATTTCGGAATCCCTTTATTTGCATGAACTTACATATTGAGATCTCTCGGAGGCGGAACCCAAGTCCAAACACGATGTGCATTTGTGTTTCCCAGATATGTTGCACACCTCACCTGAAGGGAATCTTCATTAATTTTGCAGGTGATACAACGTTTGTGGACACTGAGCCATCGGGAAGCAAAGGTGCCATTCTCTCAGCCACCCAGGAGGACTGGTTGGGATTTTGGAGTATTACTGCGAAAGGAGACTCAACCTGTTTACGTGGAAGTATAGTCTATTCTATTCTGTAGACATCTAAGTGAGGTTAGGCTCCAGGTATTTTTGGGAAGCAGGTCAGAGGTAGCAAACCGGCACTAATTAACAAATTACTAATTAACTGGAGGCGGCGACATCCTGTGACGTTCCCTACAGACGTCAACCTGAATTCTGAAAGGGCTTATCATTGCCTGATAAACCGTTGGGGATCGTTTTTGGTGATGGGGAATGCATCTGCACTGCAGGGTGAATGCAATCTGCATGCCTCGATGCTATGGGATCCTAGGAGTTCTGGTTTGACAAGGCTTTCTGCCTTCTCTGCCAAAGAGGGTCAATGCCTCACACAACTACAAATCCCATGATTCCATAGCATTCAAGCTAGGGACAACTCAAATGGGGGTCACACTACTTTCATGTACCAGCTTAGGTCCCATCTACACTGTTATATAATGCAGTTTAAATTTATATGTGTCTAGTGGAGGCATGGCCAAACTTCCTCCCTCCAGCTGTTTTGGACTTCAACTCCCACAATTCCTAACAGCTAGTAGGCTGTTAGGGGTTATGGGAGTTAAAGTCCAATACACCTGGAGGGCCAAAGTTTGCGTGTATGTTGCAATACGACTCTGGAAACCTAGGTTCAAATCTCTCCTTGGCCACAGAAATGCATTGGTTGACTCTAGACGAATTTCCCTCTCAGCCTCCGAGGAAGGCCAGGCAAATCTCCTTAAAAGAAATGTTGCCAAGAAAAATAAATGATGGGTTGCCTGTGAATCAGAAGGAATTTGGAGCCTCACAGTAGCAACCAATAGATAGGTGATAAATATATATATTGGGGGGGGGGGGGGAATCATAGGGATAGATAGATAAATAGACAGATCAGAGGGATAGATAGATAGATAGATAGATAGATAGATAGATAGATAGATAGGTCAGATAGAGTGAGAGATCATAGAGATAGATTGATCGATCATAGGAATAGATCGATCGCTCTTAGGGATAGAGAGATCGTGAGATCGTAAGGATAGATGGATACAGAGAGAGAGATCAGAGAGATATCATAGGGATAGGTAAATAGATTGATTGATCAATCATAGGAATAGGTAGAAATATAGATAGCATATATGGATGGATGGATGGATGGATGGATGGATGGATGGATGGATGGATGGATGGATGGATGGATGGATTGGTGGATAGATAGATGGATAGATAGATAGATAGATAGATAGATAGATGGATGGATGGATGGATGGATGGATGGATGGATGGATGGATGGATGGATAGATAGATAGATAGATAGATAGATAGATAGATAGATAGATAGATAGATAGATAGATAGATAGATAGGCAGGCAGGCAGGCAGGCAGGCAGGCAGGCAGATAGGTGTAATCTATATAAATAAAAATGTAATGTTCGTTTGTGGGATTAACAGAACTAAAAAACCACTGGATGAATTGACACAAAATTTGGACATAATACAATGACTAACCCAAAGAGTGACCATCACTCAAAAAAACGGATTTCATCATTTCGGAGTTGTAGTTGCTGGGATTTATAGTTAACCTATAATCAAAGAGTATTCTGAATTCCACCAACAATGGAATTGAACCAAACGTGGCACACAGAACTCCCATGACTAACAGAAAACTCTAGAAGGGGTTGGTGGGCATTGACCTTGAGTTTGGGAGTTGTAGTTCACCTACCTCCAGAGAGCACTGTGGACTCAAGCAATGATGGAACTGGACCAAACTTGCCATAGATGCAGGCGAAACGTCAGGAGAAATGCCTCTAGAACATGGCCATATAGCCCGAAAAAACCCACAAGAACTGAGTGATTCCGGCCATGAAAGTCTTCGACAATACATAGTTTTCTAATTGTTTTATTTTTATTATAATTGCTGTTTAATTGTACTTTGTTTTATTCTATGTTGTGAATTGCCTTGGGTCTCATTGTGAGAAAATGTCATCAAAGCCCTCCTGACAAAGAGCCATCCAGCCAATAGATAGAGATAGATAAGATTCACACACAGAGAGATATAATCATAGATTTGAAAGGACCCCTAAAGAAGGGACAATGATATGTTGCCATGTTTCCAGAGTAGGCAAACCAGACACTCTCCACATCAACCCTGACAAAGAAACAGCAAGAAATACTGTTTACCCACAAGGATAAAGAAATTACATATATTAGAAACCAACATTTTCTCATTACTTTATTTTCCAGATCACCAGACTGGGCCACAGCAACCCGTGGTAGGGGATGGCTAGTACATTAGATAGATAGATAGGGTAGAAGGATGGATGGATGGATAGATAGATAGATAGATAGATAGATAGATAGATAGATAGATAGATTGATAGATAGATTGATAGATAGATAGACAGACAGACAGACAGACAGACAAATAGGATGGATAGAAAGATCAGAGAGAGAGAGAGAGCAATCATTGAGATAGGTAGATTGATTGATTGATCGATCAACTGATAGGCAGGCAGGCAGCTGATGAGGAGCCAGTGTGGTGTTATGGTTTGATTGTTGGACTAAAATTCTGTGAGACCAAGGTTCAAATTCTTGGAAACCCAAAGGGAAACCTCAGGCAAGTCACACTTTCTCAGCCTCTGAGAAAAGCAAAGAAGGCAAAACAACTCTGATGCAATCTGACCCTGAAAGCCATTTCCGAGATGCTCTCCTTTCGTTTACTCTTTGACCGCTGGCCTTTTGGCTCCCTTTCCGACTCCCAGACACGTTCGACTTTGATCCAAGCAGCTCCCTTCTCTCAGGATCTTCTTCATCCTTTCTGAAATGTTGCAACATCCACGCACTTATTGGGGCCGGAGTTGTTTGCTTTGGCTGGGGCCTGGAGAGAGAAGACGCAAAGAAGGATCAGATGGAGAGGAAGTGAGAATGTTCTTCCAGGACCATTAATATATGTGTGTGTGTGTGTTTGGTGTCGATAACATATCTACATCTATATATGTTTTGCAGATACTCCATCATTGTGTGATAGACAAAGCTGCAGCAGGCTCTTGTCAAACACGAAAAGAGGCAGAAGCAACTTCCAAAAGAAGTAAATGGTATTGTATATTATTGGCTGCTTTCACATTCCAGGGATCGCTTTGGATGCCCCTTTTCTTGGGATGCCTAAATTGTATTTATCCAAAATCTTGGCTGAAGTTTTAGGTTACTGCAAGAGAATGAAGGAAAGATTCAGTTCAAAGCATGGAATTCACTTACTTAAGGAAAATCCGGGGAGCGGGGTGAGCTCCCGCTGTTAGCCCCAGCTTCTGCCAACCTAGCAGTTCGAAAACATGAAAATGTGGGTAGATCAATAGGTACTGCTCTGGTGGGAAGGTAATGGTGCACCATGCAGTCATGCCGGCCACATGGCCTTGGAGGTGTCTGCGGACAACGCCAGCTCTTTGGCTTAAAAATGGAGATGACCACCATCCTCCGGAGTTGGACACGGCTGGAGTTAATGTCAGGATGTGACGATGTGTAAATTTTATTCCTTTGGTTATGTGTAGTTTGGACAGTGGTTTAGGGATGGTAAGTATGGGAGATTATGTTTTGTTGGAGAGGGTGGCTTGGCGTTAGCTGAGTTGCCATAGCAACAGGGGCGGAGCCAACTGCCTCTTCAGGGGCAGCTGTTTTGAAAAAGGGTCAGTCAGTACGCCAGCGAGCTACTGAGTGGACTGAATCTTTTGGTGGAGATTCAGGGAATGTGTCTGTAGCCAGTGTGCTATAGGGAAAGACTGAATCTCTTGGTGGAGATTCAGGGAATCAATTGGTGACCAAGTGGTTGCAGAGAAGGACCCGGTACAGGGTTTAAGCCTGGGTTTAAGCCTGTTGTGCCAGCTGTGAAACTTTATGAAGTGTTTGCCTGAGTTTACTCATGAAACCTTTCCAATGTATCCATCAAGATTTGTGCCTCTTTTGAAGAACAGTTATACATTGTTATACTCCTGTTAAAATAAACTTGTTACTGTTTTCCTCAAGCCTTGCCTGATACAGTTGCTCCTAAGTCGCAAGGCCGAACAGGGCATAGGGTTACAGCCTGTGTTGGATGGGGCCGCACTCCCCCTGAAGACGCAGGTTCGCAGCTTGGGTGTGACCCTGGACTCATCGCTGAGCCTGGAACCCCAGGTTTCGGCGGTGACCAGGGGAGCATTTGCACAGCTAAAGCTTGTGCGCCAGCTGCGCCCGTACCTTGGGAAGTCTGACTTGGCCACGGTAGTCCACGCTCTGGTTACATCCCGTTTAGACTACTGCAACGCTCTCTACGTGGGGTTGCCTTTGAAGACAGCTCGGAAGCTCCAACTAGTCCAACGCTCGGCAGCCATGATTTTAACAGGAGCGGAGCGCAGGGAGCATACAACCCCCCTGTTGCGCCAACTCCACTGGCTACTGATCTGCTACCGGGCTGAATTCAAAGTGCTGGCGTTGGCCTTTAAAGCCCTAAACGGTTCCGGCCCAAGCTACCTATCTGACCGCATCTCTGCCTATGAACCCACCAGGAGTTTGAGATCTTCCGGGGAGACCCTGCTCTCGATCCCGCCTGCTTCTCAAGCTCGGCTGGCGGGGACGAGAGATAGGGCCTTCTCGGTGGTGGCTCCTCGGCTGTGGAACGCCCTTCCTACGGACATTAGACTAGCACCATCTCTAATGGTATTCCGCAAAAAGGTGAAGACCTGGATGTTTGTGCAGGCGTTTGAGTAATTTAGTGCAATCTGGTAATGGAACATAGGAATGGAACAATGGACGACGAATCTGGACTACGCTTGGATGATGAGAAGATTGGGTACGGTTGTTTTTTGTAATAATTGTGCATTGTAATTGCTTATTGGTAATTTATGGATAATGTGTTAAGTCAATTGTTATATGTTGTATGGAACCACTGCTGTTTCTACTGTTTCTACTGTTTGTGACCCGCTGTGAGTCGCCTTCGGGCTTGAGATACAGCGGTATATAAGCAAAGTAAATAAATAATAAATAAATAAATTGGAACAGCCTGCAATAGTAAAGTCAAGCCAAGAAAGTAAACGCTACGCTATCAAGTGAATAAAGCCTTCTGTAATTAACAGTCCCTTTATAAAATAGCTCCTAGGTTGATATTGATCGTTGCCCGGCTTCCCTCATAGATTAGGTGGCAGTGGGTGCTTTACCATGCGCACCTTCACAATTGGTGGCATTCGGTGGCATTAAAACTGTCATCGTTACAATTGGTGGCAGCAGTTTAACAACTCCTTCACACAGGACAAAACATTTACCTAAGAAGATGAGAGAAGAAAGCTTTAAATTAAGACTTCTTGCATCCAGCCAGATTAAGTATGTAAAGCAGAGTGGAGGATGAGCCCTGGCACCATCAGGACAGGAAAGAGGAGGCTATGGATGCATCTATATTGCAGAATGAATGCAGCCTGAGACTAATTTAATTGTCATGTTTCTATGCTATAAAACAGGCTTGGGCAAACTTGGGCCCTCCAGGTGTTTTGGACTTCAACTCCCACAATTCCTAGGAATTGTGGGAGTTGAAGTCCAAAACACCTGGAGGGCCCAAGTTTGCCCATGTCTGCTGTAGATACAGGTTAGACTAGATGGCCTTTGGGGGTCTCTTCTAACTCTAGGATTCTATATAAGGAGATATAAGGACATATTCTGGATTCAGATGGGATGGAGGAGAACGCAAGAAGAGCCTCCCTTTGGTTATTTTCCTGCAACCGGGTGGCCACAACCTTGGATTCGAATTGCGACAGGGAAGGAGAGGCAGGTGTTGGGGAAAACAGGATTCCTCCTTTTGGGCGCCAACACTCTCCGGCTCTCGCTTCCTGGTTTCATGCGTGGGGTGAGTCATTTTCACAGATTTCCCAAGGAGGGAAGGATCTCTCCAGGCGCAAACAGGCACACTGTGGGGAATGTGGGTCAGCCCAGGTGGAAAGGAGCCTCTCTCCATGGAAAGGGCCCAAGGCATCAAACCTCACCACAAAGTACTTTGCATTTTGGATGTTTCTCCACACCGATTTTGGACTATTTGCATAGATATCGTGAGATATCTTGGAAATGGGATCCAAGCATGAACTTGGAACTCATTTTGTAGACATGTGAAGGTCATGTTATGCAATATTTTTTAATAAGGTCATGCATGAAACAAAGTTTGGGTAAACTGAACCATTAAAAAACAAAGGCCCCATCAGTCCAAATTCTGCATTATATGGTCAGTGCAGACTCAATAGAATGCCTTGAACTGCATTATATGACTCTATGCTGACAATATAATGTAGTGTAGACTCATATAATGCAGTTTAGCTGCATTGAACTGCATTATATGATTCTACACTGACCATATTATGCAGTTACAAACTGCATTATATGGAAATTCCAGACTCCATTATATAGCAGTGCAAATGAGGTCAGAGGTGTCACTCTCTTTGGACTCTGAAGTACTTACTTACTTACTTAGGCGATCCCTCGTTGGCCGAGTAGGATAGTCTTCCAGGATCAGAATTCGTGTGAGTCTGTAGGTAGCTGTGGAGCCCTATTCTTGATCTGCATCTTCTTCCGCAGTAAGGGCATTGGTTTCCAGGTGGAAGGCGGTCCCGGTCGGGGTTGGCTTGACGCACCTTCCTTTTGGCATGTTTCTCTCTTTCACCCTCCATTCGTGCCTCTTCAAATTCTGCAGCACTGCTGGTCACAGCTGACCTCCAGCTGGAGCGCTCAAGGGCCAGGGCTTCCCAGTTCTCAGTGTCTATGCCAGAGTTTTTAAGGTTGGCTTTGAGCCCATCTTTCAATCTCTTTTCCTGCCCACCAACATTCCATTGTCCATTCTTGAGTTCGGAGTAGAGCAACTGCTTTGGGAGATGGTGGTCGGGCATCCGGACAACGTGACCGGTCCAGCGGAGTTGATGGTGGAGGACCATCGCTTCAATGCTGGAAATCTGAAATACTTCGCTTCAAATCTGAAGTATTTCAGATTTCAAATAGGGGATGCTCAATCTAAATTCGAAGACCAGCAATGTAATGTTGTTACTGGGCAAGCGAAAAGTGGCTTGCTATATTTGTTATCTGCTAGGGAATAATAGGAGTTGTAGTTTAAAGACCTTGCAAAACTACAACACCCTGGATTCCATAGGAGGGACCCTGGATCCACCCGCATTGTAAAATGAATGCAGTTTGATACCATTTCAACTGCAGTGGCTCGATGTGATAGAATCATGGGAGTTATAGTTTCACAAGGGGTGCATCTCTTATTTATTTCATTGTGATGTTATTTTGTTGATTTGTATTTTTTGCTGTAATGTATCGTCGGGCTTGGCCTCATGTAAGCTGCTCCGAGTCCCTTTGGGGAGATGGTGGTGGGGTATAAATCAAGTTTATTATTATTGTTTGAAACACAACAAGATGAGTCAACAGCAGATACTCTGCTGGCTGTTGAACTGGATCACACGTCAGACACTTCCCAAGTGTCTAGGACTGTAGGAGGACGGTGTGCCGCCCCCACACCATTACCAACCAGGTCCTTACCAGTCCGCTATGGATCCGAAGCAAGAGTCTAAACAGTTAGATTGGCAAGCACAGGTTTATTCATATATGCGCAATAGGAAGACAGGTAGTCAGTATAACACACTGTATGCAGGTACAAAACTGTCCGCCTCGACCTGGGATGAACATCTGACATATATACCCTACTTGTTGGCAACTTCCAAAGTTCCCCCTTTTCCTTAATTGGCATAGCATTAAGCAAACATTTCCTTTAGCATAAAATAACTCAGTAACATAATATGCCCCCTGTACCCCTGTGGTCGACCCTGCGGTCAGTTGTTGTTCCAAGAGGCCCATTATCTTGTGGTTGGCCAGTTCCAGGCAACTATGGGGCAATATGTTCCTTTGTGGTCAAGCAATTAGCTATGCTGGACAAAGCCATCTTGGTGTACCAAGCACAACACTTCACTCCAAGCCCCTTGCAATGTTCCTTATGCAGCCTAGTGCAGCCTACATGTCTGAAGCACCCCAGAAACCCCTAAATATGGCTTATGTCCCCCTCAGGACTGTGTGATGTATCGGTGAATAATGCGTGCAGATCCCAGTAAGGTGGCCTTCTGCAGCTGGCAGATGGTAATTTTGTCAGCGCCAATTGTGTTTAAGTGCAGGCCAAGGTGTTTAGGCACTGCACCCTGTGTGCCGATCACCACTGGGACCACCTTGACAGGCTTGTGCCACAGTCTTTGCAGTTCAGTATTTAAATTCTCATATCGTGTCAGCTTTTCCTGTTGTTGTTGTTGTTGTTGTTATTAAATTATTAAATTATACTTACTTTACTTAGGCGATCCCTCGTTGGACGAGTAAGATGGTCTTCCATCATGGGTTTCCCTGTGGGTCCATATGTGGCTGTGGAGCCCTATTCTTGCTTTGCATCTTCTTCCGCAGTGAGGGCATTGGTTTCCAGGTGGAAGGCGGTCCCGGTCGGGGTTGGCTTGACGCGCCTTCCTCCTGGCACGTTTCTCTCTTTCACCCTCCACTCGTGCCTCCTCGAATTCTGCAGCACTGCTGGTCACAGCTGACCTCCAGCTGGAGCGCTCAAGGGCCGGGGCTTCCCAGTTCGCAGTGTCTATGCCAGAGTTTTTAAGGTTGGCTTTGAGGCCATCTTTAAATCTTTTTTCCTGTCCACCAACGTTCCATTTCCCATTCTTAAGTTCAGAGTAGAGCAACTGCTTTGGGAGACAGTGCATTATTATTAAATTATTGTTATTGTTTATTATTATTATTATTATTATTATTATTATTATTATCATTATCTCCACTATAGAATGAATGCCGTTTGACACCACTTGTACTGCCCTGACTCAATGCTGTAGAATGATGGGGGTTGTAGTTTGATGTGGTCTTCTGCCAAAGAGTCCTAGGACCTCATCAAACTCCCAAGACAGGGCCGTTGTCAAGACCCAGACCAGTCAGCAACACAAACGGCACTGTAGGAGTTAAAGTAACTCTCTAACCTACGTTTCCTTCTACTACTAGTAGTAGGTGCATGAGACAGACGCTGAGTCTCAACAGCCGTACTGGTTAAAAAAGTGTGAAACTGTAAATGCAACAGTGTAGATGCACTCTCATCTGAACATGAGGAAGAACTTCCTGACTGTGAGAGCCGTTCAGCAGTGGAACTCTCTGCCCTGGAGTATGGTGGAGGCTCCTTCTTTGGAAGCTTTTGAACAGAGGCTGGATGGCCATATGTCAGGGGTGATTTGAATCCAATATTCCTGCTTCTTGGCAGAACAGGGTTGGACTGGATGACCCATGAGGTCTCTTCCAACTCTTTGATTCTATGATTCTATGATTCATGGGGCATCTTATTGTAGTTTGACCTCACTTTTAACTGCCATGGCTCCTTACTATGGAATTACGGGGAATTGTAGCTTTATAAGGTCTTCAACCTTCTCTGCCAAGGAGTTCTGGGGCCTCTCCAAACTACAACTCCCAGGATCCCATAGCACTGAGCCAAGGCAGTTAAAGGAGAATCGAAAATATAAAATTCAATTCTTCTAATTTCATCTTTTATTTTTCATCTTAATCTGGTCTCTATTTTTTCCTTTGAATCTGGATTGATTTTACTGTATTACAGCCATTTGCTTTCTATACGATATATCTTATTACGTAACCCCTTTTGTTCCCAATGTCTCATTTCATCAATCCATCCCCCTAGCATTTAAAAAGCCATTACTTCAATTCTTCTAGAGTTCACAGTTTGTTCACCCAGTCCATTCGCAAAGTCTTTTCTTGTATAAGGCCATCCTTCAAATAGCAAATTGTTTATTGTACATTGTCTCTAGAATGTAATCTGAGCCTCGGTGTCACTTTTGTGCAGCGCTTTACCAAAAATAGAAAACAAACATTGTTTCGCAACAAAGGAAGCCTCCCTGTCATTAAAGGCTGGGAAACACTTGCAAAATTTTATATGAGCGATTGTTCCATAAAACCATGTGTCCATCTCAGTCCAGTTTGCACCACCCGGATCTGTTCTAGCTACGAATTCTGCCCTCACATTTTGCAAATTGCCACCCGCTCAGTGGCCGTCCTGCCCTCAAGGGAATGGTGTCAACAGTATGTAGGGCAAATGTTCTTTCGGGCAATGAGGAAACCAGGAATGCAACCCATCGAGGCAGGAGGGACTCCGGAGCCGGGCTCTCTTTTCTTCTTTCTTGTTTGAGGAAGGTGAGTAAGTGTTGAGAAGCCCGGTGTGCGGTTTGCTCCTCCCGCTTTGATGTGAAATCCAAACAGGGGCGCAAACAAGGTCAAGCTATGCCAACCTGCGATGAGCACTTCCTCAGTGTCCCATTTACTGTCAGGCTTGTGGCCACCTACAACTTTGTTGACAGGCCCATTTCACAGGCAGAGAAAGCGAGGCAGGGCACCAAGCGGAAGTAAGCAATGAGGGTTGGGAAGTTCAGGGATTTTCTGGCTCACATTTGCCACTGCAAAAGCAGAAAAGAGATATGCTATTGCCAATGCAAT
>NW_026847660.1:4345633-4437441 GCF_025583915.1 Anolis sagrei ordinatus
TTCCTTCCTTCCTTCCTTCCTTCCTTCCTTCCTTCCTTCCTTCCTTCCTTCCTTCCTTCCTTCCTTCCTCGACTGCGGATTTCATGACAAGAGAGAGGAGTTCAAGGACTCCTTTGCAGCGGATTATTCCAAGCAGAAGGATTATTTGGGTGGAAGGATTATTTAGGGTTGAGCCAGTCGCAAGATCCAGGCGAACCCCTTTCTTGGGAGGAGAAACCTCCTTTCTGTCTACATGCATGCAGCAGGATGGAGGGTTATGTAATGGGGAGCCTTGCCTGGGCTTCAGGTCTTGAGATGAGTCGGAAAAGGGAGACAACCCCTCCACGCCATTGATTGTCATTCATCACCATTACTATTATTGGATCTAGGTTGCCCTATAATCCTGTTAGTTCTGCATCTTTTACAACCGCATGATATGGCAGCGTGGATCCAAGCTCGGATCTAATGACAATCCTAGTCAATCGAAAGCACCGAAATGGGTTGATCAAAGCTTGGAAGCTCCATCGAATGGTCCCTTTTTTGGCTTGGTCTATCTAAGGTTGGTTTGGTTTGGCAAGGTAGATACAGTCCCAAGGTCTTAATTAAAAGGACCTTTTGGGGGGGAATTTCATTAAGACGGTATCTATCCATCCATAACAACCAAGGATGTGAATCAGGATAAAACAGTCACTGGTTGGGATTTGTAAGCTCCTTCATTGGAGGCAGATCTGACCTTTGCAATGTTCTAGATTAATAATTGATCTAGATGAATGGCGATGAGTCGCGGAAGGAGGAATATGCCAAAAGACCCCTCCACTTGAGGAACAGGTGTATATATTTAATAATAATATTGATAATAATAATGCCCCTTCATTGGGGCAGATCTGACCTTTGCAATGTTCTAGATTAATAATCTAGATTAATAGTGATGACACGTGGAAGGAGGAATATGCCAAAAGACCACTTGAGGAACAGGTGTATATATTTAATAATAATAATGATAATAATACCCCTTCATTGGGGGTAGATCTGACCTTTGCAATGTTCTAGATTAATAATTGATCTAGATTAATGACGATGAGTCGTGGAAGGAGGAATATGCCAAAAGACCCCTCTACTTGAGGAACAGGTGTATATATTTAATAATAATAATGATAATAATGCTCCTTCATTGGGGGCAGATCTGACCTTTGCAATGTTCTAGATTAATAATTGATCTAGACGAATAGCGATGAGTCGTGGAAGGAGGAATATGCCAAAAGACCCCTCCACTTAAGGAACAGGTGTATATATTTAATAATAATAATAATYATAATGATAATAATAATAATAATGCTCRTTCATTGGYGGCWGATCTGACCTTTGCAATGTTCTAGATTAATAACTGATCTAGATTAATGGTGATGAATCGTGGGAGGAGGAATATGCCGAAAGACCCCWCCACTTAAAAGAACAGGTGTATATATTTAATAATAATAATGATAATAATAATAATAATAATYATAATAATAATAATAATAATAATGCCCSTTCATTGGGGGCAGATCTGACCTTTGCAATGTTCTAGATTAATAATTGATCTAGATTTATGGTGATGAGTCGTGGAAGGAGGAATATGCCAAAAAAACCCTCCACTTAAGGAACAGGTGTATATATTTAATAATAATAATAATAATAATAATAATAATAATAATGCCCCTTCATTGGGGGCAGATCTGACCTTTGCAGTGTTCTAGATTAATAATTGATCTAGATTAATGGCGATGAGTTGTGGAAGGAGGAATATGCCAAAAAAACCTTCCACTTGAGAAACAGGTGTATATACTTAATAATAATAATAATAATAATAATAATAATTATTATTAMTAWTAWTAWTAWTATTATTATTTATACACTGCCACCATCTCRCCAATGGGGACTCGGGGAGGCTAACATGAGTCCAAGCCCTTTTAAAAATACAATACAACACAATAAAAAAACCCAAAATGCATCAGAAAATAAATTACAATAACAAAATGAAATAATAAAGCAAATTCACACAATATAAAATCAGACAAGATGGGCAGGCCAAATGGATAAGATAACATGATAAAACCCTGGGTGAGGTAGGAATAGGAAATATGTAAGTAAGGGGAGCCCAAGAAAATAAAAACAGTGGGGTAAGGCTTTCAGTTTAGAATGGGGGAAATTGCACCATAGGGGCAACACTATAGATGGGGCCACAAAAATGGGATGGATGGTCACTTTCCAAATCAATAACATTTTAGAACATTGATGAAGGAGGGGGAATCAGAAGGAATCCAGATCTCTTCTTTGAGCTGCTTTGAGTCCCTCTTTTAAGGGAATATTAATAATAATGGTAGTAATAATACTTTTAAAATGGGGATTTCAGCTGCAGAATGTTACGGCGAAGGATTTGATGTGGGGAGGGGGTGGTATTCCATTGAAATCACTGCAAAAAAAACAAACAAACCTGGAAGGTCAGTGCAAAAAGGGTTAGGAGCTGGAACATGGAGGATTGATTCAACTGGGTTCTACAGAATGAATGGAATCAGATGGGGATGGATCTCAATACAGAGAGAAAATCAGGGTCAGGGGTGGGTTTCCCCACCAATTATGAGCATCCCAGATATGAACCCGACAGGCCTGGAATATTTTTTGAGAGGCTGCATTTCCCCACAATGATAGGATTGCTAGAGTTTGGAGTTTAAGGAAGAGGCTTTTATTTAGGGGGGGCGTCTTGTCTCTGTACCCCGTTATTTTAAAACCCTGTTGCACCGCAAGGTGCTGTTGGCACCACCCCAGCTGAATAGGAAAGTAGGTCATGGTTTTCCTTCCGCCGAGTTGGCCTCAAAGCCCCCTCCCCCACCATCCGCCCAGTCTGTCAACAAGCCCCCCCCCCCATATCAAACCTCCTGGCTCTGGAGGGAAAATGGGGGGGGGCATGGCTGGTGCAGCATCTGTTCTCCCTCCTGTTTTGTCCTCCCTTGAAAGCCCCTCTCCATCAGCCCCATCACTTCCCACAATATACATTTCCACGAAGTGTGTATTGGCACTCCCAGTTTCTGTACCCCAGATACACATTTTCTGTATTCCCTCCATTTTCTACACTTCCATTTCCTGTCCTGTATGCATTTTCTGCCTCCATACTACCATATCCACACTATCTATCTATCTATCTATCTATCTATCTATCTATCTATCTATCTATCTATCTATCTATCTATATCTATCTATCTGGGTTTCTGCACCCTACAGATCCATTTCCTGCTACATATACATTTTCTGCACTTCCATTTCTTACCCTGTATACATATTTTCTGCTTCTCAATTTCTGCTCCATGTTGGTCTGTCTATGTATTTTCCCTGTGCCTGCATACATATGCATTTCGACACCCTACACATGTATTTTCTGCTTCATATACACATTTTCTGCACTCCATTCCCTGCACTGTATCCATATTTTCTGCATTCCAGGCCCTACACAACTGCCTTTTTGCACTGCCTTCTATCTATCTATCTATCTATCTATCTATCTATCTATCTATCTATCTATCTATCCATCTATATTTCCTGCACCCTGTTTCTTGATATTCTCATATCTGTTTCCTGTACCCACACATACAAATACCTTCACTCCTGTGTATATACAGTCCCTGCTTCATACATTTTCTGCGTTTCCTGCCCTGTATCCATATGTACTGCATTCTAGGCCCTATACTACCAACTTTTTGCATTGCTATCTATCTATATCATGCATGGGCAAACTTTGGCCCTCCAGGTGTTTTGGACTTTAACTCCTAATATTCCTAACAGCTGGTAGGCTGTTAGAAATTGTGGGAGTTGAAGTCCAAAACACCTGGAGGGCCAAAGCTTGCCATGCCTGATCTATATCTACCTACCTACCTACCTACCTACCTACCTATTCATCCATCTATCTATCCACATTTCTTGCACTCTGTTTCTGACATTCTCATATCTATGTTTCCTGTACCATTACATATACAAATACCTGCACTCTTGTTTTCATGTACCCCTGTGTATACATTCCCCACTTCACATACACACTTTCTGCACCCTAAGTCCTACATTTTTCTGCCTCCCAAGTTTTGCACCAGTATATGTGTGTGTGTGTGTGTAGACACATAAGAATGCCTCCATATATACGTTTCCTATGTCCTCACATACACACATTTTTTGCTCTCCTGTTTCATTTAACCCCATATATACAGTGCCTGGTTCTTATACGCCTTCTCTGCACCCTAATGTATACATCTTCTGCACCATTCCTTGCATGCCCACCTACCTGCATTCTCCTCATCTTTATTCACAGCTATGCACTCCCAAACCTGATATCTGCACCTTTCTGCTCTTGACACTGCCTTAATTTCCAAAAATGTCATTTTATACATCTTTCCTCAATACCAGTTGACTCTGAAGGGTCCAGTCACTCCCCCCCACTCCTCATAAATAGGGCCGAAGCTTCTCCATATCAGTTTCTGGAACCCTAGAGAGTTGGATCCTCCAAGATGGGATGCCTCCTCCTCACCCCCAAACCTGGCCCACTGAGAATGGCAGAGGATGGTCATTTGGGGAGATGTGGGGAGGCAGTTGGCTATAGGGCACTGCTTCAGTTTGGGGGAAAATGAGAAATATCCGGTGTCTGAGACTGAAAGAAATGTGCGGTCTGTGTGTGGGTTGGGTGCAGGGGGTGGGGAGTTCTTCTTCTCCAGGAGGATAAACTCAACCTTTGGATATGCCGCAGTGCAAACCTGGGGGGGAGAAAACCCAGACTTGATTGCTGTCTTGAAAACATAGAGGAAAACAGTTGTTTCAGAAACCTTTTTGACTATTGGACTCTCCTCCTGTCTTCCCAACAAAATCCTGCTCTCCACCTTTCTTCTGTCAATTACCACCAATTTTCTACTTCCAATCATGCTTTGCAACCCCTTCCCAAATATCTTGCAGTCTTTCTTACCAATCTATTTGAGAGCCGGAGGGAAAATGGCTTCTGCCTTTATTTTCCCCCCTTCTTGGCTTAGATTTTTGGGGCAAAGGGGGGACCCAACAGCATTAATTTTGTAACAGAGCTGCCTTGGATCAGTGAATCACGCCACAAAGAGATGTACCCCCTCCTCCCACTCCTCAGTTTGGCATTCATTGCAATTTATGGCTCCTTGGCTTTGGAGATTGGGTTTGTATACGCCGATGTGGGGCAGGAAGGTTGGCAGGCAATGCCTTCGGAGCCTGGCTTCGATTTCACTGCAGAAAGCAAGATGATGCGACTGCAGTGGCTGAGACTGATTTGAAAGAGACCAGCAATTTTCCCCCCTTATTTTCTGCCTTTGGCACTGCAGGAAGAAGAGGTGTCATATGTAATGTTGGGAGGAGGAGTTGGCACAAGATTGAGCCTGCCTTATGCAGAGGGCAGAAGAGATGTTTCTGGGTACAAGATTTTTGGGGGGAAATTAGGCATCAGGAACAAATGGTCTGCAAGATGCCTCATTTCTCCCCATGTTTTCATTTGAATTTGAAGATTGGTGGAGAGGCATTAAAATCCAAGAATGATAGAGTTGGAAAGGGTCCCTCCCAAGACTATCCAGTCAAATCCCATTCTTCTAGCCAGGAAAACACAATCAAAACCCTCCTGACAGATGGCCTTTCAGCCTCTGCTCACAAGGCCAACTTTGGCCTTCCCTCCAGGTGTTTTGGTCTTCAACCATTCCTAACAGGCCAGGTAGGGAGTTGACGTCCAAAACACTTAGAGGGCTGAAATTTGCCATATCTGATGTAGTTCTGGGTTTTCCAAACTCTGGAGAGCTGGAAAGTGAGAAAAAGGGAGCTTAGGTAGGATTTTGGGGTGTGGATATATATCATAGTCCTGGAAACAGGACCTTGATACAGTGGATTCACCCAAGGAGGGCAGTTTTGGGGTCTCCCCGAGTGTGTTATTGCTCTGCCTGGCTCTCTGTGCTCACGTGTGAGAGCTCAACACATGCAAAAGGGACACAAACAAGATTAGCGTTGCATGTCAGCTCTGTTTCTCCTTTGAAACAGCCCAAGGTTCTGGGTTGACCTCACTCTAGCTGCAGTTTCCAGCTGAGATTTGAAATAAAATTGGGGTCAATCTGCTTGGGAATGGCCCTCCTTTTGGACTTGACTTTGTTCAGAAAACATAATTAACTTGAATAAGGTAGGCAACCATTGATGGGTCTGGAGGCCAGTTTTCAGCCCTTCCAGAAGCCGCAAAGTTTGGCCAAAATGGCAAACCCCAGAATACAAGACTTAAGGTCCTACAAAATACCAGCTTCTGGTTCATGAAAGGCATTTCTCTATTTTACACACGCACACACCAGAACAAGGGTGATTCAAGGGTATTTTGCTATTGCTGTAAGCTTTTTTTGAGTCATTATCTTATAGTGACCCTAAGGGGGATTTGTTCAGAGAAGGTTTGCCATGGCCTTCCTCTGAGGCCGAGAGAAAGTGACTTCATGAGTTTCTTTGCTTGAGTAGTGATTCGAACCTTGGTCTCTCTTTGTAACACATACAACTACTCTGTATATATGGAATATATCTACTAATCTTTAAAACATGCATACTAAACTATATCCGAAGTAAGACTCCTGAACAGTCCATATTTAAGTGCCTTCCAGCAAAAAAATGCAATGATAAGGGATTTATGTAGAGCAGGCATGGGCAAACTTCAACACCTCCAGGTAATTTGGGCTTCAACTCCCATACTTCCTAACTGGCTGTTATGAATAATGGCAGTTAAAATCCAAAACAACTGGAGGCCCGAAGTTTGCCCTTGCCTGATGCAGAGTCAGCCTTGCAGATGGTTGGTCAGAATAACTTTGGGAGGCCTTTACATCACTATAACTTTTGCAAGGCTCACGTAGGGTGCATCTAAACCAGGAATGGGCAAACGTTGGCCCTCCAAGTGTTTTGGACTTCAACTCCTACAATTCCTCACATCCAATATGCTGTTAGGAATTGTGGGAGTTGAAGTTCAAATCACCTGGAGGGCCGAAGATTGTCCATACCTGATCTAAACTGTCCAATTATAACTCTGTACTATGGAAACCCAGGAGTTGTAGTTTTCCAGTCTTTCACCTTCTCTGCCGAAGAGGGTTATTGCATCACCAGACTACCATTATTCCATAACATTGAGTCAAGGCAGTAGATGCAGAGTCAAAATGTATTCATTTGACAGTGTAAATGCACTGGGTTTACTGCATAAAGATATTATGGAATGCATTGTTCACGGGGAGTATTTTTAAATGTGTAATAAGATTATGACAGATTTATCTTTGGCTCTGGGTCCCCATCATTGGTAATGTCACTGCAAAACATTGGAAAGTTCAAAGATTTTGGAGATGGAAGGGGTCCTAAAGGTCACCTAGTCCAACCACTTACACTATGTGATGTGGCTTTTTTCGTTCCTAGGTTATAATTGTCATTTCCTAATTGTTTTTATTCTAAAAACATGGGGAAAGTTGATTAAACTGCAAAATTTTTATTTTTGCGGGACATCCTGCAGGACGTTTTGTTCTAGTTTTTCAATGAATATCTCAACCAATTCAACATAGTTTGTGGTAGCCACAAAAACGAAGTTCCTGGAGTAGAACAACTACTTTCAAAGTAAGGGCCGCAGAAGAAAACAGGAAGAACACTTTCAAACCAGGAACAGAAAATGTTTCCAGTTTTGTTACATAATTTTTCCAAATTATTCTAGATTTCTTTCCTTCTTTCGCTGGGGATTGTTCCCACCCCATTGTTTCCCTTTCTTTCGTCCAGCCCCCGGCTGACAGAGGCTAGTCTTTGGCTGTGTCAGGGTGCATTAGAGGGCTGGCACTGGATGGCCCCGAGTTCAATTTAGGAGATTTATTTCTTCGTAACATGGCCTATATTTGAACCTGGTCCCAATTAAAGTGTTGCAATGGGGATCAACGTGGGCCCTGCGTCACGGATCCCTTGATCCGCAGATTCACACTGGAGGCGGAAGGAGGCGCCTGGCAGCTTCCTCCGCAGCCTCAGTTTCCCGTCCTGCGAAATGGGCTCAAGTGACCTACTTCTGTAATTGCCTCCCTGAAAGGAGGCCTGATGCCAATGTGTTGATATCACCTCCCTTGTTAGATGACCCATGCTTTGCAGGAGAGTTTGCACAACCTTTGTGTAATTTTAAAGATCTGGAGATAACACTATAGTCCTGATTTGAAACTGTTATTTCCTGTTCATTTGAAAATAGCTGCTATACTCCAGAAGCTTTGTTTTTTGTGGTGCAAACTATGTTAAATTGGTTGAGGCTCTATATTCATTGGAAAACTATAGCAAAATATGCTATAGTAGGATGTCATTCCCGCAGCAACAAAGTTTTTGCAGTTTAATAAACTTTTCCCATTGCAGACTAATTCATCCAGAAAAGTCAGCCATAGCACTTGATGAACCAACCTGGGCACAACATATTATTTGGGAACACAGAAATGCTGGACCACTCTAACAACCAACATGTCAGACTACACAGAGAAGTCAATGAAATCCACAAACATGTCATCAGAAAGGAGGAAACCATGAAAATGAAAAAATCTGGTTACCAATATTTTAAAAAAACCTCTAAAATCAGAACAGTAAATGAAGAGCAACACTTAGAAAACAGGGAATCTCAGACAGGAAACAATCAGGGCCAGCTAACACCTCAAAACAAAAGATCCCCTAGGCAGAAAGCAGCCAGACTTTGAAGCTGCAAGGCTATTCAGTGCTCAACAAGATGGCCAACTGCAACATTCACATTTGCTTCAAGCAGACAAGGGTTCTTTCTTCCACCCTGGACATTCCACAAATATACAAACCCCACTTGCCTGGTTTCCAACAGACCTCACAACCTCTGAAGATGCCTGCCATAGATGTGGGCGAAATGTCAGGAGAGAATGTTTCTAGATCATGGCCATACAGCCCAGAAAACTCACAGCAACCCAATGATTCCGGTCATGAAAGCTTCGACAACACAACGTTTCCCATGTTTCTATGATAGAACCTATTAATAAATGACATTTATAACACAGGAACAAAAATTGTATTACTTAGTGTAAGCAATTGGACTAGATGACCTTTAGGATCCCTTCCATTTCTAAAATATTTGAACTTTCCAATGTGTTGCAGTGGTATTACCAATTCTGGGGGATCCAAAACCAATTAGGAAAGGACATTTATAACCCAGGAACAAAAACTCATGTTACATAGTGTAATGAGAGTTGTAGCAAAACTGAAGAGCGCTGAGATCGTGGAAATTGACAGAGTTTTCAGATCAGATTCCAAAAAACTTGCCTATTTTTGGTATGAAAGGAGAGCCGAGAAGAACGAGCTGTTTCTGAGGATATAATACCAGGTTATTTTTAAAAAGGTGTTAAGTGAAGAAAAGAGGCAGAACTGTTGCGTTTCCACACATAGTAGCCTTATGGAAAGACAGGATGGCACATGCAAAAAAGATCATTCCACTGTCACTTGGGTCCGTGCGATTGTTATTTTTACTGTCGTACTTCTCCAGGAAACTTTCCCCCAAGATTTGCAAAGGCGGAAAAGTATAGTAAAGCCATCAGCAAATTTGAGTGGATTGCCTTTATCCTCCCTACAAATTGTTTGATAAGTATTCAACCATTTCACATGTAATAAAAAAAAGGCTTTGGGTGTTGCATTAGGGGTGCATCTATACCAGGCATGGGCAAACTTGGACCCTCCAGGTGTTTTGGACTTCAACTCCCACAATTCCTACTGGCCTACCAGCTGTTAGGAATTGTGGGAGCTGAAGTCCAAAGCACTTGGAGGGCCCAAGTTTGCCCGTGCCTGTTGTAGACAGTGTCCTCTTCCCAAAGCAGAAAAGGAAGGGCCTGAGGCTGTTAGGAATTGTGGGAGCTGAAGTCCAAAACACCTGGAGGACCCAAGTTTGCCCATGTCTGATCTATACTATCAAACTTATTGGCTGCAGCTTTGTGCTATGGAGTTTTGGGAGTTGTAGTTTGATGAGAACCCAGCATTCAGGCAGAGAAGGCTAAAGGCCTGCCAAACTATAACTCCCATGATTCCATAGCATTGCGTCATGGCAGTCTAATTGGTACTAAAGTGCATTGATTTGACATTGTGTACTGTGAATCTATAATTCAAATCTTATTGGTTTAGGGAAACCCCATGAATTGTATAGGATATTCTTAGTCAAGGCATGTTCAATGGGGTTTTGCCAGTTCCTTCCTTGGGAACATTACAGAAATCCCCTGGGGTTCATTTGTGGTCTCCCATCCAAGTACTAACCAGGGCTGACCCTGCTTAGCTTCTAAGATCAGGCAGGATCTGGTGTCCTTAAGGATGTTCTACCCAGTCTAACCTACGTAAGTTTTATTTCTAGTTCCAACTACAGCAAACCCAATGAACCAATGGGATTTTTGTATATTGCTTACAATTCAACAACTGATTTGGGGACTTCATTTTAATAGGGACAAATTAAAAAAAATTCAGGACTGAGGGCATTTATAGCTTAAGCACTTTGGTGTTTTGAGTAAGAAAATAAAACTGGTCCTTAGGTCCTGGGTAACTTTTTCTCAGGCCCCATCTACACTGCCATATAATCCAGTTCAAAGCAGATAATATGGATTTTATATGGCAGTGTAGATAGTGCCTTAGAGAGAACATTACTTTCTGTTTGTTATGTGGCGAAGTAGAAACTGGGTTTGTGTGTGGGTTTGTGTTTGCAGGGCTGTTATGAGTAGTTAGTACTAGGAACAGGTCCGTGTTAACTGCAGGCAAAACTAGAACAAGGGCTAAATTTTGTGATTCTATGGGATGGATGAGCTTATAGTTCCCCCACTCGAGTCATGGCTTTTTTGATTAGAAACTCAAGTTTGTAGCAGTTTAAGCAAGCTAAGGACAGAGAAGGATAAAGGAACTGGGGGTGAATCTACACTGCAGAATTTATGCAGTTTGACATCCATTCTAAATGGGAGTTGTAGTTTGTCAAGACCTTTAACTTTCCTTGCCAAAGAGAGTGGGTGTCACACCAAACTCCTGGGATTCCATAGCACAGAGCCATGATGGTTCAAGTGGGGTCAAACTGCATTCATTTTACAATGTAGATGCACCTTCGGACATTTTAAAAGCAATTGCCAAAGCAGAATGTCACCTGCTGGATTCTTAACTCCTTAAGACAAGGATGAATTGTCAGAATGAAGGCTGGAAAAGGGCTTTTGTGTCTTTTCTACAGTTGTGCAAAAGAGGGAAAATCAGGTTTGGCTGGTTACTTGCTTGGATTACACCTGGTTGCAACACCTCTTTGATGCAACCATGAAGATACGGACTTCTGGGATTTGTTGCCCAGCAAGGCACTGGAATTCCTTGGCAGAGAATGCTAAAGGTCTTGTAAAACTACAGTTCCAAGGGTTCCATAGCATTGAGTCATAGCCACTGAAAGCAGTGCCAGATTTGCATAATGTATATATGGTGTAGCATAATTTATATACACTCTTGAGTTTGGGAAGTCAATATGTTTCTAGACATGGGCAAACTTGGGCCCTCCAGGTGGTTTGGACTTCAGATCTTACAATTCCTTACAGCCGGTACACCTGGAGGGCTGATGTTTTCCCATGCCTGGTTTGCACTGTGTTTTTGGTATTTGCTGCAAAATGTATTTTTGGTCCTTACTGCAATGCTGCTTGGACTG
This sequence comes from Anolis sagrei ordinatus, assembly GCF_025583915.1. NCBI lineage: Eukaryota > Metazoa > Chordata > Lepidosauria > Squamata > Anolidae > Anolis > Anolis sagrei. The sequence continues at coordinate 4,357,317 of NW_026847660.1, forward strand.
GAGCCAGTTTGAGAGATGGGTTGCTGCTCTTGTGGGGATTTCACCTTTGGTGGGCAGGTAAATGGTATTTTGTGGCAAAGCAGCACTTTAAATAGAGCATAATACTGTCTCCTTTATGGAAGATGGCACCTAGCAGTGTCTTGCATTTCTTGCATTTTTCAATTGCAAAAGACAGTCTCTTTAGAACAAGCCTCCAATAAACTGGCCTCTCTAGCATGACTGAGGATGATAGAAGTTGTAGTCAGATCGGAGCTGTAGTCAGAAGCATCTTGATTGTTTACTTTTGTGAAAAGGATCAGAGGTGGATGGTTGTTGGCAGGGCACACCGTCACTTTCTGGCAACACTAGGACCAGGTTTTGAGGTGGATTTTTAATTGGTGGGGTTCTACTTAGATAGTTTTTGGGTGCTTTTGTTGGTTTCCAAGTCTGGAAAGGTTTGGGGGCTTTGGGAATTCGATTTAGGTTAGTGTGTGCATGATACGTTACGTTAGTGTGTTTGCTTTTGATTTAGTTTTGTAGTACGTTATAGTGGCCAGTGAGATAGCTCATTTTAGGCATGGATGGCACTGTGGTTTCTTCCAGCAAACCCTGACTATGCCCTTCACCTGTATGCAACCATAGCCATACTTTTAAAACAATCTTAAACATATTTTATGGGATAGAATAAGGTTTTGGGTATGTCTCTCAGTCTCTACCCTTTTCCCTTTATCCAAGATCCCACTGCCATAGATAGCCCAGATGTCCTCCCATTGAACCCCTCAAGGTAGGTATTCAGGGAGGATGGATGGATCTCAGGTTTCACCATCTCCCATCTTCTAATTAAACTGGCATGGAGCCTTTCTGCCGAGTGAGATGGCTGCTATGGGGCCAAGATATGCGTGTCAGTATGCATGTTTGTGTGCAGAACCAAAGGAAAATGGATTGTGCATGTAGCAGGCTGCTGGTGTCAAGAGGGATGTTGAATATCCTTATCGATTTTAGTATGAACTTTTAAAGGGATCTCTCCAAGGTGCTGAACTCTAATTTAAAACTGAAGGATTGAAAAACAGGTGTACATTGTTCTTTAAAAAGGAGATAGAAAAGTTGGGAAATAGAAAGCCCTAATGAATGCCTTCTACCTCTTCATAATAAAAAAAATCTAATTCTTTTTGTCATAAAACTTCATACCCTTGGTGGATTAACTTCCCAGCTTCCTTTGCATACCATTGGGGCACTGTCATTCTTGTCACTGACTCTGGAGGCTTTTAAGCAGAGGCTGGATGGCCATCTGTTGGGAATGTTTGACTGATGGCTTTAGGGCAGAAGGGGGTTGGACTGGATGGCCCTTGCGGTCTCTTCCAGCTATTAAAATAAATGGCTGTTTTATAATTTAATGTTTTAATTAATGTTGAATCTGTGTTATATTGTTATGGTGTATGTGTTGGCATTGAATTGCTGATGATTGTAAGCCACCGTGAGTCCCCCCTCGGGGACTGAGAAGGACAGGGCACAAATGTTTGAAAACATTCATATCTGTCATATCTATAGCTGGATGGCTATTTGTTGGGAGGGCTTTGATAGTGTCATCCTGCCTGGCGGAAATGGAGTTGGACTAGGTGGCCCTTGGGGTCTCTTCCAACTCTTAAGATGCCATGATATATGTTAATCATCTCAGTCACACACACACATATGTCTCTTCATCATATCTATGGCTGGGTGGCCATCTGTTGGGAGGGCTTGTATCATAGAATCATAGAATCCAAGAGTTGGAAGAGACCTCATGGGCCATCCAGTCCAACCCCCTGCCAAGAAGCAGGAATATTGCATTCAAATCACCCCTGACAGATGGCCATCCAGCCTCTGTTTAAAAGCTTCCAAAGAAGGAGCCTCCACCACACCCTGGGGCAGAGAGTTCCACTGCTGAACGGCTCTCACAGTCAGGAAGTTCTTCCTCATGTCCAGATGGAATCTCCTTTCTTGTAGTTTGAAGCCATTGTTCCGCGCCCTAGTCTCCAGGGAAACAGAAAACAAGCTTGCTCCCTCCTCCCTGTGGCTTCCTCTCACATATTTATACATGGCTATCATATCTCCTCTCAGCCTTCTCTTCTTCAGGCTAAACATGCCCAGCTCCTTAAGCCGCTCCTCATAGGGCTTGTTTGCCAGACCCTTGATCATTTTAGTCGCCCTCCTCTGGACACATTCCAGCTTGTCAATATCTCTCTTGAATTGTGGTGCCCAGAATTGGACACAATATTCCAGGTGTGGTCTAACCAAAGCAGATGATGTCTCTTCCTGCATGGCAGAAGATTGGACTGGATGACCTGTGGGGTCTTTTCCAACTCTACAATTCTGTTTTACAGCAGCAATGGAGTCAAATGGCACAACTGTAATGTTGGAGTTGCATATACACACATACACACACACACACACACACAGATAGCTTTGATACCATTAAAATGTGGCCCCTTCTCTTTTCCCCCTTGCAGCCCTGATCCTGCTCTTCTATCTCATCTTCTACGGCTTCCTCACGGCGCTCTTCACCCTCACCATGTGGGTCTTGCTGCAAACTGTGGACCCCCACATCCCCAAATATCAAGATCGCCTCTCTGTCCCAGGTAAGGTTTACTCCGTTGATGTCTTTTCAGTCCCATTTGGGGCAAAGGATTTGTAAGAAGACATACACTGGGTCTGGTGTTCCTTCTGCTTCCTTGGTGCAGGGGCCCTGAGCATTGAATGTGCACAACAGGCTGAGATTATGGGCTGTTTCAGAAATACAGCAATTGGAAAGTTTCCTCTTTTGTGGGGGACAGGACTACAGAGCCCAGAATCCTCCAACGTGTCACATGCAAAAGGAGAAGGATAGCATTACACGAAGAGGATTCTTGGGGTTGCAATCCTAAGGAAGGAGGCTGAGCATGTAGGTTGAGGATTCTGGGCTTTGTAGTCCATAAAAAAGGAGATTTTCCCATCTCTAGGCAAAAGGACCATAATTTGCTAGGATGATTATGAGGGTAACAATTCCAAAACAGGAAAATTTCCTAGCTGGGGATTCTGTATCTTGTTGTTATCTTTCTGCAACTCCCAGAATCCCCAGCCAATCGTGGGACTATAACTGACAGAACCACCTCCTTTAATGCTACCCCTGCTCCTTTTACTCAGTTAGGCAAGTTTTATTTTTATCTTGTCGTTAAAAATAAAACTTGCCTAACTGAGTAAAAGGAGCAGGGGTAGCATTAAAGGAGGTGGTTCTGTCAGTTATAGTCCCACGATTGGCTGGGGATTCTGGGAGTTGCAGAAATTAGCCTTTCCTAGACCTGAACAAAAGGCAAGCATAGCTGCTAGGGTTTTGTGGGTCATCTAGTATCATAATAGAACCCTTTCCAATCTAGGATAGCTGTGGATTCTGGAGGCTGTAGTCCAAGAGTGGATCCTTTTCTAGCCAGGAGCAAAAGGAGCAAAACACTTGGTTAAAATTGCCATATTTCTATGCTGTCACAGCAGTATCTGGACTTTATTTAGCTTGACAGAGGGAGAGAAAGTGAAAACCATTGTTTTCTCTTTTTGGGAATCCCTGGAATTGTTGTCCCGGAGAGGATGATTGGAGTGTCTAGTACACTAGACTCATGTCTCCCAAACTGCAACTCCCGGAATTCTTTGGGATCAGAAAAAAATGGCCTTTGTACATTTGTGGTGCACCTATAATGCGATTTTGAATACAAACAAATGCCTTACTCAGAAAGAAGAGGAATGTGAGCCTCTTCCATTTGTAATGTGATTTGTTAATTTATTGCATTTTTCTGCGGACTGGCACAGGCTCAGAATTGCACTCGGGCGCTTGCCTGCCTCTGAATTGGAAGATTAATTATGAATGTTTTGTGTCTGGTGCTGCCAATTGGCATGTTTTAAAATTGCTTTTAATTCTATTTGTGTTGCAGCTTTTTAATTTTGCACATTGTAAGGGTGCAGAACTTTGTGTACTTGTTTTACTATGGCAAGCTGCCCGCACTCCCAAGACTGAGTTGCTGTTGTTGTTTTTCCTATTATTATTTGCTGTTAAAGGGTCTTTTCTGACTTACAGTGACTCTAAGGCAGTGGTTCCCAACCTTTGGGCCTCCAGGTGTTTTGGACTTCAATTCCCAGAAATCTCAACCAACTTATCAGCTGTTGGGAACTGTGGAAGCTCAAGTCCAAAACACCTTGAGGCCCAAAGGTTGCGAACCACTGCTCTAAGGTTTAACCCAGTGGTTCTTAACTTGTGGGTCCCCAGAGTTTTTGGCCTACAACTCCCAGAAATCCCAGCCTGGTTATCAGCTGTTAGGATTTCTGGGAGTTGAAGGCCAAAACATCTGGGGACCCACAGGATGAGAAGCACTGGTTTAATCTATCATGGAGTTTTCTTGGCAAGATTTGTCAAATGAGGTTTACCTTTGCTTCCCCCAGAGGCTGAGAGAGTGTGAAATCCAATGGATTTCTAGGAGATATTTGAACCCAGGTCTCTTTGTTTGTAATCAACACACTACCTACAATACCATGCTGGTCCCAATGATAGCTATTATTAATACATTTGGGACCCTGTATCTACAGAACCTGTATCTACATATTGCAACTATCAATGACTTGAAAATATCCTATATGTAATTTTTTCCATTTTATATAAGGATACTATTTCATTATGCCATTGTATATAATGAGATATTTATGTCCGTTGGGTCACTGATGTTTGTGTCATGGAACCAAAACTCAGTGGATACCGAAAGCCCAGTGGATTGTCTTTCATGTTTTGATGATGTTAGTATATTTGGAAAGCAGCCTTCTGTCGTATTGTCGAAGGCTTTCATGGCCGGAATCACTGGGTTGTTGTAGGTTTTTTCGAGCTATATGGCCATGGTCTAGAGACATTCTCTCCTGACGTTTCACCCGCATCTATCACCTCACTACCTCTGAGGATGCTTGCCATAGATGCAGGCAAAATGTCAGGAGAGAATGCCTCTAGACCATGGCCATATAGCCCGAAAAAACCTACAACAACCCAGCCTTCTGTCACTTTCTTCCCATCTTCTGTCTGCTCATTCTGTTAAGAGCTGTGTGCATTTGACTTGGTCATCATCACGTTTGGGCAGCCAGGAACAGTCACTGTCATCCTTGCTGGGAATTATATTGCAAAAAGAGGCTGAAAAGAGCAACAGAGAAAACATAGGCCAACGAGGAAAGCTTCCAAGTAGATGAATCATGAGTTGGTAGAGACACCAAGTGTCACCCAGTCCACATAGGTAGGAAGACACAGAGCCCTCCCAACAGATGGGTATCCAACCTCTGCTTAAAATCCTCCAGAGAAGGAAACTGCTCTGGACTCCAAGGAAGCATAGTCCACTTATTGACTTACAATCAGGAAGTTCTTTCTAATGTTTAAGTAGAATCAGAGATATTCGCTTTTTAAACTGCTGCATCACACTGTTGACTCGTATTTAGCTTGTGGTCAAGTAAAAACTAGATCTCTTTCCTATGGGCTCTTGTCAAGCTTTTTGAAACTCATTTGTATGCCACTTCCAATTTACCCCAGGCATGATGATCCGCCCGAAGACGGATGCTCTGGAGATCACCTACAATGTTTCCAACACTGAGGTCTGGGAGAGTTACGTAAAGATGCTCAATAACTTCTTGGGAGGTAAGTGAATAGGAAAGAAGACAGGTTGACCCCGCAATCCTCTCGCCAAGATGTGGCAATCCGTGGTGCATTGCAGGGCAATGAGAAGAAAAGGCTGTGATGAGAAGGAAGATCACTTGCTTGTAGCCAGTTTCCTCTGATGCTCTTTCCTACCATGCAGTTGCAAAGCTATTATTACTTTTTATTAAGCAGTTTTGGAGTTTATGTAGTCCAGGCATAGGCACACTTCGGCCCTCCAGATGTTTTTTTTTTTAAAATTCGTCTTTATTGAGTTTTCAATTTTAAAAGAACAAGGGTTAACATATATATAAACACATTGGGAAGTATCATACATTCATTCATTCAACCTGGTTGACAATACAAGCATACATTCCATAAGGGTTACACACAATTAAAACCATGTGACTTCCATGTTATGTCCTATCAGATACGATTACTTGTTGCTTGTGGACCCTCCCTTACCCCCTCTTTGCTTGGGGGGCAGGGTTCCACTCTTGTTGATCCTTTATTTTCGTTTCATTTATTTTATATTATTTTTCCCCCTTTCCTTAATTTCTTTTACTGCTCTGAGGCAGATCAGTTTTCCTCTCTTTTCATCTCATAGTCTTCCACCATTTCCCAGTTCGTTTTGGATGGTGGGTTTCCTGACCCTTTCTTCAGATAGAACGTCAGTTTGTCCATATCTTTGATGTCTCTTAGCTTCTCTAGCCACTGATCTACCGTGGGTCTTCCTTCTTCTTTCCATTTTTTAGCAAATGTGAGTCTTGCCGCCGTTGTTATATAAGTGAAAATTCTATCTTCATTCTGTTCTAGCTTTGTGTCTTTTTCTGTTAAGCCAAGTAAAAAGATCTCTGGCTTAAGAGGAATGTCCTTTTTTAGAATTTTTTGTGACTCTTCTCTTATTTCTTTCCAGAATTTCATAGCCACAGGGCATGTCCACCATAGGTGGAAGTAACTTCCTACTTTGCTTTTACACTTCCAGCAGGTATTTTTATATCCTCGGTACATTAGACTTAGTTTTTGCGGAGTTAGATGCCACCTGTGAAAACATTTTAACCAGTTTTCTTTTAGTGAGGTAGAATAGGTGTATTTCATTTTTTTCCTCCAGATGTTTTGCCATTCCTGGATCTTGACTTCCCTGCCGAAGTTTTTAGCCCATATAACCATACACTCTTTTACTCCCTCTGTCTCAGTTTCCCATTCTAGCAACTGATTGTGTATTTTTGTTATTGTTTTCTTTTCGAGTTTTAAGATTTTGTCCCAGATTGTGTCTTTGGCTTCAAACCCTACCTTCAAGTCCTGTTTATACGATTCATTTAATTGATGGTATTGTAACCATGAGATATTTCCTATACTGCCTTCCAATTCTGTTTTAAGTTTCAAGTTCCAGGTATTATCTTTGTTGTTATACTTGAGAAGATCCTTATATTTAGGCCAATTTTTCCAGCCAAGAAGTCTTCTTTGTCTGGCCTCTGTCGGCGAGACCCATAGTGGGGTCTTGGTATGGAAGTATCTTTTATATCTATTCCAGACTTTTATGAGCGCTGACCTAACGAAATGGTTGCCAAAGTTCTTTTCTGCTCTAATTTTGTCGTACCAAAGGTACGCATGCCAACCAACTCTTAAGTTAAAGCCTTCTAGCTCTAAGATTTTTTCGTTTTTTAGCAAGGCCCATTCTCTAAGCCAGTCTAATGCACACGCCTCGAAGTATGTTTTAAGGTTAGGCAGACCAAAGCCCCCTCTTTCCTTCTTGTCTATCATGATTTTGTGTTTGATCCTTGCTTTTTTGCCGTTCCAAACGAACTTTCCTATATCTTTTTTCCACTGATCGAATACTTTGTTATTTCTTATGATGGGGATGTTCTGGAACAAATAGAGGAGTCTGGGCAAGACATTCATCTTAATTAAAGCAATGCGTCCAAGGAGAGAGAGGTTTAGAAATCTCCATTTGGTCAGGTCTGTTTTGACTTTGGCCCATGTTGCCTCATAATTATTTTTGAAAAGTTGGGAGTTCCTTGCCGTTATCCAGATCCCCTGGTATTTGATTTTGGAGCAGACTTTGAAGCCTGTTATTGTGGCTAGTTCTTCTTGTTTTGATTTTGACATGTTTTTTGTTAGGAGCATCGTTTTGTTTTTGTTTACAGATGTTTTGGATTTCAACTCCTACAATTGCAGATGTTTTGGATTTCAACTCCTACAATTGCTAACAGACGATAGCCGAAGTTTGCGCATGCCTGATGTAGTCTCTCCTCAGTGTAGAAGCACCCATAGACATATTTCCTCCTTTCCCAGTGTGTCATATAGAGGATAACACTTTGCTGGCCCATCCCTTAGCGAGCTAATACTTATTTTTATAATTCCCAACAAAAGTTATCGAAAGCTTTATCCGCATCTAGAAATAGAAGCACAACTTCTCTGTTAGGGTCTTGTTCAGCAACCTCTTGTATGTTCAACAATGACCTTCTTTGCAAAGTTGTTGTCAAGATGACATAATATGGGTTTTAAAAATTCTCTTTTGAGTGATGCTTAATATATCTCCGGACTCATGCTGTTCAACGGCTTGGGAAAAGGGCTCATTTGCCCCCAGTGCTCTTTGTGGCTTCAAAGGGTGGCTCCTGAGGCTTCCAGGCTCCCTTTCCTTGAGATAAATTAACCTGTTTGATCTCCAGCAAGCAGCATGATGATGCTTTGTTCTATTTTTACTCGCCCTGCAATGGCGGAGTGGCAAATCCTTTTAAATTATTTTTGCCGGCCTTTGTTATCCCTTCATCATAGGGCTGGTTAATTAAGTTAGAGAGCTGATAGCTTGAAGGAAGACGCGGTGACCGCGTCCGAAGCTTAGAGGCCTCTCAGAGGGGATCAGGCGAGTCGGCAGGGAATATGAAATGGTCAGCAGTCCATATCAGAGGAGCCTCCAAGCTCATGGGTAGCGTATCCCTCCATTTTAAGGACAGACGGGGAGGATGGTTGCCTTCGTTTCCTGCTCTTGAGCCTAATTAATGTAAACCAGGGGTCCATCTACTAAACCTTTTAACACATTTAAAAGACCCATTACAACAACTAGTTAGAATTTCATAAGACACATTAAAGCCATGCACAGATTGAGCATCTTTTTATCTGGAATCCCAAAGCCTTCCAAAATCCAAAAATGGGGTGGCTGCAATTGCGATACCTTTGCTTTCTGGTGATTCCTTCTATACAGATGTTGTTTCATGCACATAATTATTAAAAATATGGAGTATAAAATAACTTTCAGCATGTGTGTATAAGGTGAAATGCACATTTTGGCTTGGGTTCCATCTCCAAGAGATCTCATTATCTATATAAATAAAAATGTAATGTTCGTTTGTGGGATTAACATAACTCAAAAACTACTGGACGAATTGATACCAAATTTGGCCACAAGACACCTACTAACCCAAGGAGTGACCATCACTCAAAAAATTGGTTTTGTCATCTGGGAATGGTAGTTGCTGGGATTTATAGTTAACCGACAATCAAAGAGCATTCTGAGCTCCACCAACGATGGGATTGAACCAAACTTGGCACACAGAACTCCCACAACCAACAGAAAACACTAGAAGGGTTTGGTGGGCATTGACCTTGAGTTTTGGAGTTGTAGTTCACCTTCATCCAGAGAGCACCGTGGTCTTAAAGAATGAAGGATCTGAACCAAACTTAGCACGAATACTTAATATTCCCAAATGTGAGCACAGAAGGAGTTTGGGGGAAATAGACCTTGTCATTTGGGAGTTCTAGTGTACATATATGCAGGTATTCCAAAACCCAATTCCAAGCATTTTGAAAGAGGGAATACTTGGCCTGTACCTGGGCAGGTTTGTATAAAACTAGGGGTGCATTTACACTGTAGAATCAATTCAGTTTGACACTTGGTTCGATGCTGTGGATTCATGGAAACTAGTTTTACAGAGAGTGCTGATTCCCCGCTCCCAGAACTCAATAGCATTGAGCCATGGCAGTTAAAATTGTCAAACTGCATTAATTCTGTAGTGTAGATTTACCCCAATGCTTTTGAGTAAACAGCCATATTTTTGTTTGGTGCCACAGTGGTGGCAACTTTGTGCACTGCATTTGATAATCAATGTCTTTGGTTTTTTCCTCTCCTCTTGCAGCCTATAATAATTCGAAGCAAGTGGCCACCAACGAGTTCTGCCGCCCAGGGCAATATAATGAACAGCCTGATAATGGAGTGGCGAATTACCCTAAGCGGGCCTGCCAGTTCAACCGCACCATGCTGGGAGACTGCTCGGGCCTCAACGACACCAGCTATGGCTACCGGGACGGGCGTCCTTGTGTCCTGGTCAAAATGAACCGGGTAGGCAGAAGGAGGTTGAGTTGGATGGCCTTTAGGGGCCTTTTCCAGCTGTAGGATTCTATGAGGCTGCCAGTTTTTTGGCTTCAGGGCTGTAGGGGGAAGCAGGTTAGGCATTAGGGATTTATAGTTCATTGAGACAGAAGTGTTCTTTCTTCCCAAAGGAAAGCAAATAGCACTATCTTCCTTAGGCAGACAGAACAAACAGATTTGTCCTTTCCGGGAAACAGCTGTATCTCTTTGTGCAAACGGCTCTATCTTCTTCCAGTGCTGAATTGGGGGGGGGGGGGGGGAATGTGGTCTGAAAAAAGTAAGTTGGCTGGTCTTTGACCCAATCGGACTTTATTTTTGATCCAGAAGTGAGAGCTGTGGGAAGGTCAATTTGAGATTCTTATCCTGACCTGCAGACATTTTGCAATATTTGAGTTTCATCCAGGCTGGGATTCTTACAAATATTCCAAAATCCTAGAATTAGATGGTTTTCCACATAATAGGATTAGGCTATGGAGTCCTGGGAGTTGTAATTTTACAAGTTCTTTAGTCTTCTCTGTCAAAGAGTGGTACCTCCCTAAACTACAGTTTAGGGAGGTACCACTCTGTAGTTTAGCATTCAGTCAGGGCTTTTAGGAATTGTGGGAGTTGAAGTCCAGAACACCTGATGTTAATGCATAGAAGGGATTCCAAAGGCCATCTAGTTCAATCTTCTTGCAGAAGTCCACTGGAAAGTCCTCTGGGGAGGTGTGGCCACCTAGTCTCCACTTCCAATGAAAAAAGACCTTTCAAGTTATTAATCTTTTTTTTTTCTCTTCCTTATTTTGTCTTTGCAGGTCATCAATTTCTATGCCGGAGCCAACAAGACGATGAATGTTACTTGCTACGCAAAGGTAAAGCTTTGGCACCTGCCTTCCATGGATTTCCTGCTTCCTCCTTCTCCTCTATCCCTCTTTTGTTTTGTCTTTCTCTCTTCTTCTCGCTTGTCACTCACTTCATTCTGTTATTAACGCTCCGCTGTGTTTACCTCCTTGTCTCTTGGGGGGGAAAAAACAAAACACCCCACTGCGTGCCTCCAGAGACCCAGGGCCAAGCACGAGGTAAGGGCTCATTTCACCAAAAACCAGTAGAGGATAGAAGTAGAAACTGTCCAGGATGGTAGTGCTTTGCGGATAAGTGAAGCCAAGGGGGAATTCACTCCTTGCTTCTTTTTGCCTTCTTGCTTCAGGAAATAGCGATAGCGATGTCAGCTTTGCCTCCATAGAATCATAGAGTTGGAAGAGACCACAAGGGCCATCCAGTCCAACCCCCTTTGGCAACACTATCCTAAACCTCCTGACAGATGGAAATCCACCTCTGCTTAAAAAACCCCAGAGAAGGAGACCCCATTGTTTTTCCTAATGTAGTAAATTTATAGAATCATAGAGTTGGGCGAGACCCCAAGGAACATCCAGTCCAACCCCCTTCTACTGGAAGCCTTTAATCATACTGATGGCCCTTCTCTGGGCATCTTCCATCTTGTACATCTCCTTCTTGAATTGCTTTGCCCAGAACTGGACGTGATAATATTCCAGGTGAGGTCCAACCAAAGTAGAATAGAGCAGGACTATGACTTCCCTCGATCTCTAATACTCCTATTGATGCAGCCTTAAATGATAATGGCTTTTTTAGCTGCAGCATCACACTGTTGACTCATGTTCAGCTTGTGGTCTATTTAGATGCCTAAATCCAATCTGCTCTGCTCTCCTTGCAGCTGGGAGAACTAGCGGTCCTGATCCCCCTAGGAGCGCCTACCTTTTTCTTCTACTTATAGGCTTCTTCAAACAAGTCATATCTAACTTAGCTTTCATGCAAATCCCTGTATGGCAGACTTCCTTAGCTCCTTACCAAGGCAGAGCTTTTTACGTCCATCCTTGGATATTCTAAAATACTGACGCCTTGGCTGTGGTTGGTTGCTGCTGCTTTTCTTTGTATGCTGAGAATGTGAATAACCTGCTGCTGGGGGATGAATCAGATTGCCAAATTACCCTTGGAATTAACACTAAAATTATGCCTTTTGTGAGCGTTCAAGACCCATTTCCGTTCCAGTTCCGAGCTTCCTCTAACATCAGTTTGCATGGAGCAGGAGAATGCTCCTTTCCCCCTTTTGCAAAAGTATGAAAAATCTACATTTGGGGGGGGGGGGGGCACAACTCCATTTTGGAATCCCAGAGTTAGCAGTTCGGAGATACTTGAATGTTGCTTGTTAATGCCTCCAAATGTCAGGACCTCCCTCAGTCTCTCCCATTGAATGAACAAGGATATTTCATGCAGAAAAATAGGAAAACAACTGCATGCTGAAACCTTTGGCAACCTCTAAATGGAGGAAAGCATTCCCTTACTTTCACTGTTGTCAAGGAATGGAGAGTTAAATTGCATTATATGGCACTGTAGATGGGGCCTAAGGATCTCTTTACGTCCTCCAGTGCAACTTTATGGTCAATTTCCAATAGGATTGTTCTAAAGGATCTCCAAATGCCTCTCTCAAAGTCCTCCAATGCAATATTTTACATTAGATGACCTAGGGACTCTTAATCTGGATCTGGGCTGCCATATAAATGCAATTTCAGAATGCAAATTCAGTTCATTGAACTAGATTTGATGGCTGTGTAGACTCATATAATCCAATTCAATGTAGCATTCTGAAACTGGATTATTTGGAAGCGTCGATGGCCATATAAAGCATGTTAATCAAATCTGCAAAAAAATAATAATATTGAAATCCTCAAATGTGGAGGGCTTGACTGTATTACCTCCAATCTGCACCTTCATATATTTTATGAAAATTGGGGGGTTTCCCTTTTATTTCTTACGAGTATCAAATTTTGATTTTGGGGTAGCACGCTGGTACAAGAAATCATGGTTGTTCCTTCATCTCTCTCACTCACTTTTTAAAAAATATTTATGTTACTGTTGTTTCCTCTCTGCCATCATCCTCTCTTCTCCGACTGATTTGTTTCGTCTGTCTTTCTCTTCTCCGTTTCCGTCTTCAGAAGAAAAAAACCCCTCTGGAGGACTTGATAGTAAGAACTGTGGGCCACGGGGCCGGGCAGGGGACCCCCATTTTGAAGCATGGAGCTGGGGAGGACCAGAATTGGGGTGCAATTGTTTGGACTACATCTCCCACCATCCTTCAGTAGATGGCGGAAGTTGTAACCCAAATAAAGGCTTAGTAGGGATGAGGATGAGGAATGAGGATGAGGAACCTCCTTGAGTCACCGTTTGGCTGAGAAAGGCTCCCCTGCTAGAACCTCCAAATACTGTTAATAAATAAATAAATGGACAGTACCAATAAGAACAGAGAGGGGGAAATGGCTGATAGGGCATTAATAGTGTGCCAATAGTGTTTGTGGGTCCAGTGGGAAGGCTGCAGATAGATCAGGGACAGGGAGATACCATTTTGACTCGAGTCTAATGCGCACCTCAATATCCAAAACCTTGAAACCAAAAAAAGTATTTGCTGCTGAATACATTGCGCAGCAGCAAAATGTGCACTTTTCGTAATTTGGCCAAAAAAGGTGTGCATTACAGTGGTTGCTTCCTTAGAATTCCTTCTTTAAAAACAAAAGTGTTAGAGCAGCAAAGCTTCCAGCAATGGAAAAGAAAACATTGCTGTAGAATCAATCCATTTTCATTGCCTTGGTTCAATGCAATCGAAGTTTTACAAGGTCTTGAGTCTTCTCTGCCAAAGAATACTGATGCCTCAGCAAACTACAAATCCCAGGATCCCATAGCATTGAGCCATGGCCATTAAATTGGAGATGATGTCCCTCAAATAGAAGCCCCAAGTTCAGCTTGGATCTAATGTGCATCCTTATTTTGTCCAGGTCATTTAGCTCCAAAAAGTTGAGCATTAGATTCAAGTAATATGGTATTAAAGCACTAGTTTCACACTTTTTTTTCCTTCTCACAGAAAGAGGAAGATATCCAGAAATTGGGAGAGATTGCCATGTTTCCTGCCAACGGGAACATTGACCTCATGTACTTTCCTTATTATGGCAAAAAAGTACATGTAAGTAATATGGTCTTCCTAGAAATCACCTAGGAAGATAATCGGCAAACTTCCTATTTGCTTTCCTTAATGTCCAGCTTTTCACACAATACATAGAAATGGGGAACGCCATGGTATATAGACAATCCTAAAATAAGTATTCAATTATATATAGTCACACTTTTAGGATTTTGCCCACATTTTTCATAGCTGCCATTCTAAGCGCACTTCCAAATAGGCTGTATATCCCAGGATCTGATCCCAGGTTTTCCGCTTTAAACTTGGATTATATGAGTCCACACTGCCAGATAATCTGGGATAAACAGAAAACCTGTGATCAGATCCTGGGATATCTGGCCTGTCTGGAAGGGCTCTTAGTCCTTGTCTTCATTAGCTTCCATATTATGTAAAATAATGGTTCTATTGTATTATAACTATTACTTTTAATGTTATTATTCTTGGTTTATCACTGGTAAATATTATAGTTTTTGGGAAGATGTGTAGGTCTTCCATATCTCTTTGGGTAATTCCTTCTAAAAGCTGATTTAAACTAAGCCTCAAAGAATAGCAAAGACCATTAAAAAGCAATGTATCTCAGTGGTGATATGTTGGTCTTCTGATGTCATTTTATATTATTATTATTTTAACCCCGCTTTATCTCTCTAAAAAGAGACCCAAAGTGGATAACACTAAAAGCTGAACAATTTAAATGTCATTATTATTATTATTACTATTACTATTTTAATCCTGCTCAGTGTTTTTTTTCTATGATCATGAGGTCAGGGGTATTGTGCTCCAAAACTCTGTCAGACTGAATTTGGAATAATAACCACTTTGGGCCTCTTTTTATAGATAATAAGCGGGATTAAATAATAATAGTTATTATTATTATTATTATTATTATTATTATTATTATTTAATCCCGCTTAATATCTCTAAAAAGAGGCCCAAAGTGCCTAACACTAAAAACAATACAACACAGTCTAAATGGGTTGTTGTAGGTTTTTTCGGGCTATATGGCCATGTTCTAGAGGCATTCTCTCCTGGCGTTTCGCCTGCATCTATGGCAAGCATCCTCAGAGGTATTGAGGTCTGTTAACTAGAGAAATGAGTTTGTATATCTGACCCATGTTCCTAGTTCCAACAGACCTGACTACCTCTGAGGATGCTTGCCATAGATGCAGGCGAAACGTCAGGAGAGAATGCCTCTAGAACATGGCCATATAGCCCGAAAACTACAACAACCCAGTGATTCCGGCCATGAAAGCCTTTGACAATACAGTCTAAATGCCAGCATATTATTATTATTATTACTGTTATTATTACTAAATACAAATAAAATGGCATATTATTATTATTATTTAACCCTGCTTTATATCTCTCTAAAAGCAGCCCAAAGTGGCTAGCACTCAAAGCAATATAATACAATCTAAATGCCAATTTATTATTATTATTATTATTATTATTATTATTATTGTTATTGTTATTAGTATTTTAACCCTGCTTGATCTCTCTAAAAAGAGACCCAAAGTGGCTAAGACTCAAAACACTACAATACAATCTAAATGTCTATTATTATTATTATTATTATTATTATTATTATTACTACTACTACTACTACTACTACTACCACCAGCTGTTAGGGATTGTGCGAATTGAAGTTCAAAACACCTGAAGAGGCAAAGTTTGCATATGCCTGCTCTAGCTTCATTAGCATAACTCTGTGGGTTAGCTACAACTGGACATTGTTGACCATAGCCTTGTACATGTGAACATACCTGCAAACATGGGAGGTCCGACGACAGTACATACCTGCAAATATACTTACAAACGTGGGAGGTCCGACAACAGTCCATAACTGCAAACATACCTGCAAATGTGGGAAGTCCGACAACGGTCAATAACTGCAAACGTACCTGCAAATGTGGGTGGTCCGACAACGGTCATAACTGCAAACGTACCTGCAAATGTGGGAGGTCCCACAACGGTCCATAACTGCAAACGTACCTGCAAAGGTGGGGGGTCCGACAACAGTCCATAACTGCAAACGTACCTGCAAAGGTGGGGGGTCCGACAACAGTCCATAACTGCAAACGTACCTGCAAAGGTGGGGGGTCCGACAACAGTCCATAACTGCAAACGTACCTGCAAAGGTAGGGGGTCCGACAACAGTCCATAACTGCAAACGTACCTGCAAAGGTGGGGGGTCCGACAACAGTCCATAACTGCAAACGTACCTGCAAAGGTGGGGGGTCCGACAACAGTCCATAACTGCAAACGTACCTGCAAAGGTGGGGGGTCCGACAACAGTCCATAACTGCAAACGTACCTGCAAAGGTGGGGGGTCCGACAACAGTCCATAACTGCAAACGAACCTACAAACGTGGGAGGTCCGACAACGGTCCATAACTGCAAACGTACCTGCAAACGTGGGACAATGGTCCGACAATGGTAACGTCTTCCTCTCCTCCGCCTTGCTTGACGCTTGCCTTTCTCTCTCCCTTCATCCAGGTCAACTACACGCAGCCGGTGGTGGCGGTCAAGTTCCTCAACCTCACCTTCAACGAGGACCACAACATCGAGTGCAAGATCAACGCCGCCAACATTGCCACCACCGACGAGCGGGACAAGTTTGCCGGGCGCGTGGCCTTCAAGATCCGGGTCAATAAAGACTGAGAGCCGGGGGTTGCTTGCTGTCCTTCGGCGTCCCCCCGTCCCTTTTGCGCCCCTCTTTTCTCCTTCCGAGGATCCCGCTGGCCATTTCCCGGTCTGCGCATGGATGAACGGATGACAGACGAGGTCCTGGCAGTCAGCGGCGTCCATCTTGGCTGCTGCTCCTCTTCCTCCTCCTCGTCCTTGGGTCACTAACCTTGGCTACTAGACAATCCCGTATTCCCTCTCCATCCTAAAATACGAAGGCTTTGCTGCTTCCAAAACCCGACCTGCCATCTTTCCCTCCCCGTCTGGAATGCTACTTTGGCTCATTCTCTAACCCAGGCGTGGGCAAATTTGGGCCCTCCCTCCAGTTGTTTTGGACTCCAACTCCCACAATTCCTAACAGCCAGTAGGCTGTTAGGAATTGTGGGAGTTGAAGTCCAAAACACCTGGAGGGCCCAAGTTGGCCCATGCATGTTTCTAACCTCACAATCTGTGACCCTGAATCCCCCCTTCCTGAGATATTTCCTAATATAATAATAAAATGTATATAGATATTTTTTATAAATATATTAAAAATTAAGGTACCGCCGAGCCCTCTTGTGTTTTCTCCTGCCCTTCGCACAAACACATGTTCCTTTTCCTCTCTTATTCCCCTCCGAAAAATCTTTTATATTCTTGCCTGGAAACTTATTATTATTATGAACTAGATATGAAGATTTGAAGTGTTCTCAGCAGGATTAATGGTGCATCTACGCTGCAGAGTTAATGCAGTTCGATATCATTGTTTTGAAACTGCCATGGCTCTTGTATCTCGTCCATCTCTTATCACAAACTTGATGGCATATTAAATATTGCAGAATGCTAGGATTGGGGTGCACCTTCATGGTAGAATTAACGTAGTTTGACGCCACTTTGAACTGCCATGGCGCAATGGTATGGAATTATGGGAGTTGACCATTAGGCGCCATTTTGTTTCTGGCCTCGAAATGCTTGCGGCCACCATCTTGTGAGAAGTCAAAAAAAAGATTCTGTTAACAAGGATATATATATATATATGGATGGGGCTGCATTTAGGAATATAAGCTTCTGACTTCTGAGGAGAACCTGTGAAAAATTATTCTCCAGGAAGCTCATCATTAATTGGGAAAGAAACAAAATGGCCGCTCTCTCAGAGTTGAAGAATGGCGGCCATTTTGTAGTCACCAATTGTGTTATTTAACCTTTTGTGCTCTTCCCAAACCACAAAATGGCACCATTGTCTAACTTTTGAGGAGAACCTATGTAGGCTGTGAAATATTAGTCTCCAGGAAACAAAATGGCTGCCCCTCATCAATTGGAAAAGAAACAAAATGGCCGCTCTCTTCAGTGTGTTGATGTTTTTGAGGCATGGTGGCCATTTTGTGGCCTGTCAATAAATACTGCAGCTTATTATCAACTCTTTCTGCCCAAACCACAAAATGATGCTATAGTGTCTGAGTTCTGAGGAGAACATGTGTAGGCCGTGAAATATTATTCCCCAGGAAACAAAATGTCTGTTCCTCATCAATTGGGAAAGAAACAAAATGGCTGCTCTCGTTAGCGTGTTGATGTCTTTGAGGAATGGTGGCCATTTTGTGGCCTGCTGTGGCATACTCTCAACCTTTTGTGCTCCTCCCAAACCACAAAATGGCACCATAGTCTGACTTCTGAGGAGAACTTGGTTAGGCCTTCAAATATTATTCTACAGGATACAAAATGGCTGGTCTTTAATTGGGAAAGAAACAAAATGGCTGCTCTTGTCAGTGTGTTGATGTCTTTGAGGAATGATGACCATTTTGTGGCATATTATAAACAGTTTGTGCTCCTTCTAAACCTCAAAATGACACCGTAATCTGACGTATGAGGACATCTTGTGTAGGTCTTGAAATATTACTCTACAAGATACAAAATGGCTGTTCTTTAATTGGGAAAGAAACAAAATGGCTGCTCTTGACAGTGTGTTGATGTCTTTGAGTCATGGTGGACATTTTGTGGCCTGCTGTGGCATATTATCAACCTTTTGTGCTCCTCCCAAACCACAAAATGGCACCATAGTCTGACTTCTGAGGAGAACTTGTGTAGGCCTTGAAATATTATTCTACAGGAAACAAAATGACTGCTCTCGTCTGCATGTTGATGTCTTTGAGGAATGGTGGCCATTTTGTGGCCTGCTGTAGCATATTACCTTTTGGGCACTATGGTGCCCAACCTTTTGGGCACCATAGTCTGATTTCTGAGGAGAACTTGTGAAGGCCTTGAAATATTACTCTACATGATACAAAATGGCTGTTCTTTAATTAGGAAAGAAACAAAATGGCTGCTCTTGTTAGCGTGTTGATGTCTTTGAGGAATGGTGGCCATTTTGTGGCATATTATCAACCTTTTGTGCTCCTCCCAAAACACAAAATGGCACTATAATCTGACTTATGAGGAGAACTTGTGTAGGCCTTGAAATATTTTACAGGAAACAAAATGGCTATTCTTTAATTGGGAAAGAAACAAAATGGCTGCTCTTGTCAGTGTGTTAATGTCTTTGAGGAATGGTGGCCATTTTGTGGCATGGTGTGGCATATTATCAACCTTTTGTGCTCCTTCCAAACCTCAAAATGACACCATAATCTGATTTATGAGGAGAACTTGTGTAGGCTTTGAAATATTATTCTCCAGGAAACAAAATGGCTGTTCTTTAATTGGGAAAGAAACAAAATGGCTGCTCTTGACAGTGTGTTGATGTCGTTGAGGAATGGTGGCCATTTTGTGGCATGCTGTGGCATATTATCAACCTTTTGTGCTTCTCCCAAACCACAAACTGGTACCATAGTCTGACTTCTGAGGAGAAATTGTGTAGGTCTTGAAATATTACACTACAGGATACAAAATGGCTGTTCTTTAATTGGGAATGAAACAAAATGGCCGCTCTTGACAGTGTGTTCATGTCCTTGAGGAATGGCAGCCAATTTCTGGCCGGTTCTCCCAGTAAATACTGTGGCTTATGACTAACCAACCATAAGACGTCAATACTGTGGCACATTACTAAAAATGTGTACTCATCCCGAACCACAAAATGGCGGCATTGTTCCCAAAGGCTTAAAATGGCTGCCAGAATTGAACAATCAAAAGGTCCCCTACACACATCACCACCACCACCACGTTTCCTAAATCTAAGCTGGCTTTTGTCTTCTTAATGGCAGACATATATATTTGTTTCATGTAAGACAGGAGGCCATTTTGATTTCCTCACAGGAGAAACTGTCATGGCGGCAGTTTGTCCTTTTTTGGAGGGGGGGGGGTTGTTTAACTTCCTCCCTGTCCTCTTTTGTTTCTGAATAGGATCTCCTCTGGCCCTGTTTGTTCTTTTTTGAGTGTACAGCTGTTTTAATCTGTTGTTATTATAGTGACACATTGCACTAAGGGTGCGTCTCGGCCCTCCAAGTGTTTTGGACTACAACTCCCACAATTCCTGGCCTCAGGCCCCTTCCTTTTCCCCCTCAGCCGCTTAAGCAGCTGAGGGGGAAAAGGAAAGGGCCTGAGGCCAGGAATTGTGGGAGTTGTAGTCCAGATTCTTGCCTACTGGATCTCCCCTTTTCCCCTTGTCAATATTTGTTGGTTTCTAAAACGAAAGCAAAGCAGATTCCCTTTGGCAACAACAAACAGGGACGCTTCACTTTCCCCTTGCTAGTTCTTATTTTTTTAAACAACAACAACAATAATAATAATGATTCAGTTTCTCCCCTTTTCGAGGCTGCGTCTTTTGAGAATCCCTGACACTGTATGAATGAATGAAAGAAGAACTTAACTTTCGATTCCTTTGCTTTTTAACTTCCTTTTTTTTTGGTTGGGATTGGGGGGTGGGTGGGTTTGTTCTTGGTTTTTATTTGCAGAATTATTTAATTGCCTGTATCAGATTTACTGTAAAAGATGAGAAATAAAACTTTAAAAAAGCTCGATTTCTTTTGTGGTTTTTCAGGGGAAGGAATATAAGTTTTCAATCGTATTGTATTGTTTTTAGTGTTAGCCACTTTGGGTCTCTTTCTAGAGATATGTATGTATTGTGTCAGAAACTAATAGAGAATACAGTTATTTATATTATATATATATGTGTGTGTGTGTGTGTGTGTGTGTCTGTGTGTGTAACAGTAATGGCATGACCATCTATGCTGATGATCGTGCCATCACCGCTCAAGCGGGGAGCTTTGAGATGGTTGAACAGAAGCTCTCCGAAGCTCTAGGTGCTCTAACTGCCTATTACAGGTGTGAAGAAGACCGTTTTAATGCCACCGAATGCCACCAAATGTGAAGGTGCGAGTGGTAAAACACCCACTGCCACCTAATCTGTGAGGGAAGCCAGGCAACGATTAATATCAACCTAGGAGCTATTTTATAAAGGGACTGTTAATTACAGAAGGCTTTATTTATTTGATAGCGTAGCGTTTACTTTCCTGGCTTGACTTTACTATTGCAGGCTGTTCAACTTAGGAGAAACTGTATCAGGCAAGGCTTGAGGAGAACAGTAACAAGTTTATTTTAACAGGAGTATAACATGTTTAACTGTTTCTTCAAAAGAGGCACAAATCTTGATGGTTACATTGGAAAGGTTTCATGAGTAATCTCAGGCACAGACTTCAAAACGTTTCACAGCAGGCACAGCAGGCTTAAACCCAGCCAAACCTTGATTCTTAATTTAGAATCAACAACCCCCTGTAGCTCTCTCACTACCGGGTCCTTCTCTGCAACTACTTTGGTCACCAATTGATTCCCTGAATCCCCACCCTGAGATTCAGTCTTTCCTATAGCACACCGGCTACAGACACATTCTCTGAATCACCACCTAGAGACTCAGTCCTCTCAGTAGCTCACTGGCGTACTGACTGACTTTTTAAAACAGCTGCCTCCTCAAGAGGCAGTTGGCTCCGCCCCTGTTGGCAACTCAGCTAACGCCAAGTCACCATCTCGAACAAAACATAATCCTCCATACTTACCATCCCTAAACTACTGTTTAAATTACACATAACCAAAGGAATAAAATTTACACATCATCACAACAGGGAATACCAGCTGATCCCTAATCCATCTAAAACACAGACATGTGCTTTTCATCTCAAGAACAGAGAAGCATCCTGAGCTCTGAGGATCACCTGGGAAGGAATTCCACTGGAGCATTGCAGCACATCCAAATACCTAGGAGTCACTCTGGACCATGCTCTGACTTACAAGAAGCAGTGCCTGAACATCAAGCACAAAGTGGGCGCTAGAAACAATATCATACGACAGCTGACTGGCACAACCTGGGGATCACAACCAGACACAGTGAAGACATCTGCTCTTGCGCTGTGCTACTCCGCTGCTGAGTATGCATGCCCAGTGTGGAACACATCTCACTACACTAAAACAGTGGATGTGGTTCTTAATGAGACATGCCGCATTATCACGGGATGTCTGCGCCCTACACCACTGAAGAAATTACACTGTATTGCACCACCTGACATTCGCCGGGAAGTAGCAGCCAATAGTGAAAGGACCAAGGCAGAGACATCTCCAGCTCATCCCCTGTTTGGGTATCAGCCAGCACGTCAACGACTTAAATCTAGAAATAGTTTTCTAAGATCTACAGAGACACTCGCTGGAAGACCTCAGCAAGTGAGAGTCCAAAAGTGGCAGGCTCAAACCCAGAACCTCAACCAATGGCTGATACCAAATGAGAGACTCCCCTCTGGGCACACAGAAGACTGGGCGACTTGGAAGGCACTGAACAGACTGTGCTCTGGCACCACGAGATGCAGAGCCAACCTTCAGAAATGGGGGCACAAAGTGGAATCCACGACATGCGAGTGCGGAGAAGAGCAAACCACTGACCACCTGCTGCAATGCAACCTGAGCCCTGCCACATGCACAAGGGAGGACCCTCTTGCAGCAACACCAGAGGCACTCCAAAGGGGCCAGATACTGGTCAAAGGACATTTAATCAACTACCAAACTCACAAATTTTGTATTTTGTCTGTTTGTTTGCTTTGTTCTGTTAGAAATGTAATACAATTGACTGGTTGCCCTGACACGACAAATAAATAAATAAATAAATAAATAAATCCACCAATGTCTAACATTTACACAAATGACCAGCCACTGCCAGAAGAGACAGAGAGTTTCATTTATGCTGACGATCGTGCCATCACCGCTCAAGCAGGGAGCTTTGAAAGGGTTGAATAGGAGCTCTCTGAAGCTTGAGGTGCTCTTACTGCCTTTTACAGGGAAAAACAGCTGATTCCAAATTTATTTATTTATTTATTTATTTACCTTACTTATATACCGCTGTTCAAAGCCCGAAGGCAACTCACAGCGGTTCACAACAACAAGAGACAGCAGAATTCAATGTTACAGTCTAAAGCAGTTATCAAACTAATACAATTGCACAATTAATAAACAATAAACAGTTAACAAATCCATCTAAAATGCAGACGTGTGCTTTTCACCTTAAGAACAGACAAGCATCTTGAGCTCTGAGGATGATCTGGGAGGGAATCCAACTGGAGCATTGCAGCACATTAATAGGGAATAGACATCCTAGTATAATATGGCATGTCTCATTAAGAGCCACATCCACTGTTTTAATGTACTGAGATGTATTGCACATATTGGAAATGAATCCTTGGCAGCAGAGTAGCAAAGCTCAAGGGAAGATGTCTTCATTGTGTCTGATTGTAATCCCCAGGTTGTGCCAGTCGATATTATTTCTAACACCCACTTTTTGCTTGATCGTCAAGCAGTGCTGCTTGTAAGTCAGAGCGCAGTCCAGAGTGAATTGCAGGTATTTGGGTGTGCTGCAATGCTCCAGTGGGAATCCCTCCTAGGTAATCCTCAGAGCTCGAGATGCTTGTCTGTTCCGAAGGTGAATAGCACACGCCTGCATTTTGAATGAAGTCCTTTTTATTAAAGGCGGCTGTAGTCCTTTCCTTTTCAAAGGAAGGGGGATGAAGCTTAGGCCGCTTGCAAAGCAGATCCTTTTCCCTTCCGGGTGCAAAGTGGTTGCTGCAACAATGGCTGTCAAAGAGAGATGGTGGAAGATGGATGAAGGTGCAGAAGAGGTTAATGATAATGCAATGTACTGCTCATCTGTTTAGGGATGCTCAGATGTTTTAAACATGAATATTGTCCCCTCCAACAACCCCAACATGAGGTGAAGGGCATACAAAGACTATGCCCAGTTCCCTGCTCTTTCAACATGTGCCATGAAGATGGTCTGCTTTTGCAAAAGGTCACCGGCAACCCAGCTTTCTTTCCAAGGGCATCTTCCAATCGTTTGCTCCCATTAAGACACGGGGAGATCTGAAAGCGCTCAGTGCTGCGGCTCCTTTTGTAAAGCCCATCTGCTCCGTCTGTGTCAGCCTGTCAGAGCTATTCTTAGCCGGCATCATTGCTGGAGATCTCTCGCTCTCGGCCATAGCCTCCCCCTTTCCCTCCTCTTCCTTTTATTACAATTCTGTTTGATTTCCCTTGAATTTCTGACCTGGAAATCCATATGACTCTCTCCGGGCACAGCTTCTGTTTGCAAGACATCCGCCTGCCTCTCATGCAAGCTATAAAAGATGTATTAGGGGAGGCGTAGGCAATTGCAGCAGTGATAGGGACTCTTGAAATGTTCTGGGGACATTGCATATCATAGCAACTCGAGTATGTCTTTATATGGGGTTTCATGGGTATTTTTCTAGGAATCCCATCTCAGTGGATAAGTGAACCCATCGTAGAATTGAACAAATGCATATCAAGCTGGGAAGTTTATCCATCCCCCCAGCAAGTATAATTGAGGGAACTACAACTCCTAAGTTCTTGCTATACTGATCAGGGTATTTTAGGATAGGGGGGGGGGGAGAAAGAGGGAAATAGGAAGATCTTCCTATCAGATGTGGGTTAGTCAATACTGCTATTAGGTTGATTGGGGATTGGTTGACTGGTTGAACCCACAGATTGCTTCCCAAGGCTGTTCTTTCTTCATTCTGGAGAGAATGCTGCAAGACCTTTCCCATTGGAATCTCATTCGAGCATTGCAGCACACCAAACTACCTGGCACTCACCTTGCTCTGACTTAAGAAGCACTGCTTGACTATCAAGCAAAAAGTGGGTGCTAGAAATAATATCGTACGAAAGCTGACTGGCACAACCTGGGGATCAAACCCAGACACAGTGAAGACATCTGCCCTTGCACTTTGCCACTTTGCTGCTGAGTATGCATGCCCAGTGTGGAATACATCTCACCACACTAAAACAGTGGATGTGGCTCTTGATGAGACATGCTGCATTATCACGGGGTGTCTGCGCCCTACACCACTGGAGAAATTACACTGTCTAGCCAGTATTGCACCACCTGACATCCGCTGGGAAGTAGCAGCCAAGAGTGAAAGGACCAAGGCAGTGACATCTCCAGCTCTTCCCTTGTTTGGGTATCAGTCAGCACGTCAACGACTTAAATCAAGAAATAATTTTCTAAGATCTACAGAGACACTCGCTGGAACACCCCAGCAAGCGAGAGTCCAAAAGTGGCAGGCTAAAACCTGGAACCTCAACCCATGGCTGATACCGAATGAGAGACTCCCTCCTGGGCATACAGAAGGTGGGGCGACTTGGAAGCCACTGAACAGACCGCGCTTGGCACCATGAGAAGCAGATCCAACCTTAAGAAATGGGGCCACAAACTGGAGTCCACAACATGTGAGTGTGGAGAAGAGCAAACCACAGACCACTGACTACAATGCAGCCTGAGCCCTGCCACATGCACAATGGAGGACCTTCTTATAGCAACACCAGAGACGGTCCAAGTGGCCAGCTTCTGGTCAAAGGACATTTAGTATAATGCCAAGTTTTTAAACTTTCTGTTTTTAAATACATTACAACCGTACCTTCGGTTCGCTTTTGATACAAACCTTTTTAAACAGAGGGCCAGGGTCACAGTCCCTCAAACTGTTGGAGGGCCGGATTATAATTTGAAAAAAGTATGAATGAATTCCTATGCACACTGCACATATCTTATTTGTAGTGCAAAAAACACTTAAAAACAATACAATAATTAAAATGAAGAACAATTTCACAAATATAAACTTATTAGTATTTCAAGGGAAGTGTGGGCCTGCTTTTGGCTGATGAGATAGGATTGTTGTTTGGTTGTTGTAGGTTTTTCCGGGCTATATGGCCATGTTCTGGAGGCAATTTTTCTCCTGACGTTTCGCCTGCATCTATGGCAAGCATCCTCAGAGGTAGTGAGGTCTGTTGGAAGTAGGAAAAATGGGTTTATATATCTGTGGAATGACCAGGGTGGGACAAAGGACTTTTGTTTGCTGGGGCTAGCTGTGAATGTTTCAGCTGATCACCTTGATTTGCATTCAATGGCTTGGAAGTGAATCAAGGTGATCAGCTGAAACATTCACAGCTAGCCCCAGCAGACAAAAGTCCTTTGTCTCACCCTGGTCATTCCACAGATATATAAACCCATTTTTCCTACTTCCAACAGACCTCACTACCTCTGAGGATGCTTGCCATAGACGCAGGCGAAACGTCAGGAGAAAAATTGCCTCCAGAACATGGCCATATAGCCCGGAAAAACCTACAACAACCCATGGATTCCGGCCATGAAAGCCTTCGACAATAGGATTGTTGTTGTTGTTATTGTTGTGTACTTTCAAGTCATTTCAGACTTAGGTTGACCCTGAGCGAGGGCCGGGTAAATGACCTTGGAGGGCTGTATCCGGCCCCGGGCCTTAGTTTGAGGACCCCTGCGATAAATAAATTCTGTAGAGAAGTACCTATTTGGGGTGCTACAAACTGAACATGAGCCAATAGTGTGATGCAGCAGCATGAAAAGCCAATGGGTTCCTAGGCTGCATCAATAGGGGATCGAGAGAAGTCAGGGCCCTACTCTATCCTGCCTTGACCAGACCACACCTGGGACACTGTGTCCACTTACGGGCAGAACAATTCAAGAAGGGGATGTACAAGTCGAAATGTGGCCATCTGTCTGGAGGGCTTAGATTGTGTCTTCTTGCCTTAGGGTTGGACTAGATGGCCCTTGGTTTTTTTTTCCAACTCTAGGTTTCTATGGTGACCCAAATTGAGTTTCCTGTTCCCGTCCCTGAATTTTTTGTAATGAATGGTGGAAGAGGAAAAGAATAGAAGAGCATTGGGGAGGCAGTGCTCTCTTCTTGCACGCCCGCTGCTTGGTGTGCAAGGCCATTAGCGATGCAAGGCCTCTGGGAGAAGAAGCTGGCAGGACCAGAGACAGCTCCCAAAGTGGGACGGTCGCCATGGCGACGGGGAGCGCTTCTCCGAGGCAGGATGGTTGCTGTGGAGATGCACGCAAGGCTCCTTTCTTTGCAGAGGGAAAAGTGTGTGCGCCCTTGTGTGTGTCTTTGTGTGTGCCCATTTTCAGTGCTTCAGCTGCTCCAATGCCCTCCTCCAGACAATTCCCTGTTCATTAGAGGGCAAGCATGGGAGGACGGTGTCTCCGCTTTGGGTTTTGCTCCACATTTCCACAAGTTTCCTGCAAGTTGCAAGGCCTCTTTAGAAGGAAAGAGCGTTTAAAGTTCAGACTAAATCCTAGAATGGGTCAACAGCCTCTTTGGGGGCGAAGCATCATGATTACAGACCAGAACTTTACAATATTGCAATTTCTAAGGTTGAGAAACCTTCCTTCCTGGTCTTTGGGTACATCTACACCAGGCATGGGCAAACTTGGGCCCTGCAGGTGTTTTGGACTCCAACTCCCACCATTCCTAACAGCCTCAGGTCCCTTCCTTTTAAGCAGCTGAGGGGGGAAAGGAAGGGACCTGAGGCTGTTAGGAATGGTGGGAGTTGGAATCCAAAACACCTGCAGGTCTCAAGTTTGCCATGCCTCATCTACACTATAGCATTACTGCAGTTTGACACCACTTGAACTACCATAGTTCACTTGCCTTGGGACAATGGGATTTGTAGCTTGGCAAGGTCTTTAGCCTTCTCTTTTTTCAATTACTTTTATATTTTATTTAAGTAGACATACATTTGCAAGTGTTTGTTGCATACAGTGAAATGCTTTCTATCTATTAATGTTCTATAATCATTTATCCGATAATATATTTCCATTAAGGGGTCACAGTCTACTATCTAAATAATACATATAAAGATATCATAGACTCTTACTTTACATCCGCTTCTTCCTTGTCTACAATCTTATAGGATCCTTTATATACATTTTTAGTTTAACTTTACATTGAGGTGTTGAATCATTGGTTGCCATTCATTAACAAAGTTGTCTAATATTTCTCCTCTTAATAATACAGTTATTTTGTCCATTATCAGCATATCTATAATATATTTTTCCTATTCTTCTAAAACCTTCTCTGGGGTTTTCCAATATCTAGCATATACTATTTGAGCTGCCACTGTTGTTTAAAGTTCAGACTAAATCCTAGAACGGGGTCAACAGTCTCTTTACCCTTCTCTTTATTCACGAGGAGAGGTGTATAAGGAATAAAATTATTATTATTATTAATATTATTATTATTATTAGGAACACAACAAGATGAGTCCACAGCAAACAAGCTCACTCTACTGGCTGTTGTATTGGATCACACGTCGGACACTTCCCAAGAGTCTAGGACTGTGTGATGTATCGGCGAAAAATGTGTGCAGATCCCAGTAGGGTGGCCATTTGCAGCTGACAGATGGTAATCTAGTCAGAGCCAATTGTGTTTAAGTGCAGGCCAAGGTCTTGAGGCACTGCACCCAATGTGCCGATTATCACGGGGACCTTGACTGGCTTGTGCCAGAGTCCTTGCAGTTCGATCTTTAAATCCTCATATCATGTCAGCTTTTGCAGTTGTTTCTCTTCAATCCTGCTGTCGCCTGGGATTATTATTATTATTATTATTATTATTATTATTATTATTATAATCACAACAAGATGAGTCCACAGCAAACAAGACCACTCTGCTGGCTGTTGTATTGGATCACACGTCGGACACTCACCAAGTGTCTAGCACTGTGTGATGTATTGGCGAATAATGCGTACAGATCCAAGTAGGGTTGCATTTTGCAGCTAATAGATGGTAATTTTGTCAGTGCCAATTGTGTTTAAGTACAGGCCAAGGTCTTTAGGTAGTGCACCCAGTGTGCCGATCACCACTGGGACCACCTTGACTGGCTTGTGCCAGAGTCTTGGCATAGCATGTGCTGGGGCCTCACCAAACTGCAAATCCCAGCATTCACAACAGAGCCTTTCCTTATACATCTAATCCCTTTGGGGGTTTTCTAAGGTCACCTCTTGCCTTAACCCTTGCATTAAATCAAATCCCGTCTCTATCGTGGATGCTGGGATCTGCTGGCTTTTCCAGATGGACGTTTCCCCACCTGGAAGAGTTGCTTCCTTCCTGCAGCGGACCTTGGGGGCGTATGCGTGCGGAATCTCTCTCTCTAGCCTGTTGGCACTCTTCCCCTAGTAACCTAAATTCCCCCACCCCAGCCCATTCTGCTATAATAATATATATATCTCCTCCCCTCCCCACACACACACACATCTCCAACTGGCTCTTTCTGGATCCCCCTTAATCCCCTTCCTCCTCCTCCTCCTCCTCTTCCATCAGCTGCTGCAGCCATGAGACAGATTGGATGTCTCTAATCTTCTGCAGGCGTAACACAATCTCGCTCTGTCCAGGGTCTTGGCAAGATCAGGTTCGGGGCGGATGGTGTACAGTAGGCCCCAGCAGATTGTCTTATGGGGTCAGACCTCCACCCCCTCCCCCCATCTCACACACACACTATACCATATAAATACCATATAAATCTATGCGACATAATGCTCTGGTTCTGCAGCTGGAGAATTAGAATTCAGCTGATGTAACAGACCGAATAAATATTTAAGAGCTGAAAGGAGGGAGAGCGGGGAAGGAGGGAGGGATAGATAGGTAAATAAATAGGTAGGTGGATAGGTAGATAGATAGTTTAACAGATAGACAAGAAATCAGAGAGGTCAAAAAGAAACAGGGATGGTTGTTTGGGTGGTTGAATTGGTGGATGGACGGACGGACGGACGGATGGACAGACAGACAGATAAATAGATACAGACAGAAGATAGATAGATAGATAGATAGATAGATAGATAGATAGATAGATAGATAGATAGATGATAGACAGACAGAAGATAGATGGATGGATGGGTGGATAGATAGATAGATAGATAGATAGATAGATAGATAGATAGATAGATAGACAAACAGACAGATAGATAGAGATAAACATCAACATCGACAACTGGATAGATAGAAACAGAGACAGAGACAGGGAAGGATGGATAGATGATGGATGGATGGAGATAGACATCAACATTGACATCGGAAAGTTGGATGGCTGGATAGATAGATAGACAGACAGACAGGCATAGAGATAAAGACAGGAAAGAATGAATGGATAGAGAGATAGAAACAGAGACAGGGAAGGAAGGATGGGTGGATGGGTGGATGGATGGAGACAGAGACAGGGAAGGATGGATAGATAGAGGGGGGAGGATAGATAGATAGATAGATAGATAGATAGATAGATAGATAGATAGATAGATAGATAGAAACAGGGAAGGATATGTAAATTCAGTGATAGGATGATAGAGAGAGAGAGAGAGATATAAAGATAGGAAAGAATGAAGGAATAGAGAGATAGAAATAGAGGCAGGGATGGATGGATGGACAGACATAAAGACAGGAAAGAATGAATGGATAGAGAGATAGAATTAGAAACAAGGAAGGATAGATGGATGGATAGAGTCAGAGACAGAGACAGAGACAGGGAAGGATGGATAAATAGACAGACAGACAGATAGATAGATAGATAGATAGATAGATAGATAGATAGATAGATAGATAGGTAGATAGACAGGGAAGGATGGAGAGAGAGAGAGAGAGAGAGATAGGGAAGGATCTGTAAATTCAGTGATAGGGAAGGATGATAGATAGATAGATAGATAGATAGATAGATAGATAGATAGATAGAGACATAGAGACATAGAGACATAGATAGATAGAGACATAGAGACAGAGAGACAGAGATAGGAAAGAATTAATGGATAGATAGAAATAGAGGCAGGGATGGATGGATGGAAACAGAGATAGGGAAGGATCTGTCAATCCAGCAATAGGGAGGGGGGATGATAGATGAATATAAGCAGATTGGGAGGGAAGAGAGAGGGGGTTGCATTGGGCATATGGACTAAATCCTATTATTACTACTGACTAGAATAGCTCCATTGAATCAGTGGGATTTACCCATCATGCAGCAACATAGTAATTTGCCATGTAACCACCGAGGGTGCATCTACAATGTTGAGTTAGTGCAGTTTAACACCACTTTACCCACTGTGGACCAATGTTATAGAATCCCGGGAGTTGTAATTTAACATAGCTCTTTTGGCTTCTTTGACACAGTGGCCTCACCAAACAATAAATCTCAGTATTCCACAGCATGGAGCCAAGGCAGTTAAAAGTGTACCAAACTGCATAAATTCCTTGGTCAGTTGCTTAACTTTAGGTAGAATGATCCAAACAGAGTCTGGCCTTCATCTGTTTAATCTTGAAAAAGTGGTCATGAGTGGCAGATTTTCAAGTGATTGGAAAGGCACTCTGCTTATGCTCAAAGACAGCTTTGTTGTTGCTTCAAATACTTGCCAGGAGCTTTGATGCCTGGAAGAAGCCATCCTGGATTGGATGGCTCTTGTGGTCTTTCTCCCAAATTTATGATTGCATGATTCTAAATCAGGAGGCTGGACTGGATGACCTCTAGGATTCCCTCTCAATGCCTTAATACAAAAAAAGCTGGGTGTTGTTCTGTGGCAGATGGATGAGTTGCAGTTTCCAGTGCATCAGGAAGCAAGATGCAAATCAGGCAGGATAGCTGCAATTCCAAACCCACACCTCTCCATCCTGTCCCGGCACTGCAGCAACCTTGCCTGCCAATCCCTCCCTGCTTCCTCTCCTCCCCCGAAGCTCTGCCAGCTGCTGCTTTTCACAGGACCACTGTGCCCTGGTCTCTAAAGCATGCCCCCTCCTTATTGTCACATCATTTGCAAGATTTACACCTTGTCTTGTGTCCCTTTCCTCCACCTTCTCTTTTCCAAGCTAAACATCCCCAGCTTCATAAGCCCACTTCTCAGAGAGATTCATAGCTTCCAGACCTTTGACCATTCAGGACACATCCAGCTTTTCCATCTTCTTTTTAAACATTTACTGTCCAAAATTGGATACATGACAATTCCAGGTGAAGCCTCACCAAAGCAAAATAGAGTGGGATTGTGACTTCCCTTGATTAGATAGATACTAGGCTCCTATTGATGTAGATTGGAATTGCATTGGGTTTTTGCATTGCCGATAAGTTGCCGAGCCAAATTCAAGGTGCAGGTCATGACCTATAAAGCCCTATCTCCACGATCGCATCCTTCGCACAAGCTCTAGGGGAGGCCCTCCTCTCGATCCCACTAACGTCTTAAGTGCAGTTGGTGGGGACGAGAGAGAGGGTCTTCTCAGTGGTGGCCCCCCAGCCCTAAACGGTTTGGGCCCCGCCTATCTCTGCGATCGCATCTCCTTCTATGAACCAGCGCGAGCTTCTGGGGAGGCCATCTTCTCAATCCTACTACCGTCTTAAGCGCAGTTGGTGGGGACGAGAGAGAGGGTCTTCTCAGTGGTGGCCCCCCATCTGTGTAACGCCCTTTCAAGGGAAATAAGACAGGCCCCATCCCTCCCCTTCTTTCGTAAGAGCTTGAAGACCTGGTGGTTTCAACAAGCCTTTGAAAATGACCAGTTTTAACTCAGCCCTATACATTGTCGAATACGGCCTTATTCTTCCTACCAGTTACCCAGATTCTTTCCTCTAATCGGCCCCAGAATGAACAGCCACAGACCTGTACCTAATATTATTGTTGCCTGCCATAGCATTGCACTTAATTTCCGGGTCCCCTAGAATTTTTGGACTTGCACCCCAAAAATACACTAGATTAGTGTTTCTCAACCTGGGCGGTCGGGACCCCTTGGGGGGTCTCGAGGGGGTTTCAGAGGGTCACAAAGACCATCAGAAAACACATATTTCTGATAGTCTTAGGAACCCTTTTGGTGGAGAAGACTTAAGATCTCTCCGTCTGTCCTCTTCCTTTTTGGTGTTATTGAACTACAACTCCCAAAATTCAAAAACAGCCTCCCCAATTCTCATCCGTATTCAATGTTGGTCATGTAGGTAGTGTGCCAAGTTTGGTGCAGATCCATTGTGGGATGGGTTCAGAGTGCTCTTTGATTGTAGTTTAACTATAAATCCTAGCAACTACAATTCCCAAATGTCAAGGACTATTTTCCCCAAATGCCACATTTGGGCATATTGAGTATTCATGCCAAGTTTGGTCCACATCCATAATTGTTGGAGTCCAGTGGTCTCTGGAAGTAGGTGAGCTACAACTCCAAAACTCAAGGTCAATGCCCATCAAATCCTTCCAGTATTTTTTCCTCCCACCCTGGACATCATTCCACAGATATATAAACCCAATTTTCCTAGTTTCCAACAGACCTCACAACCTCTGAGGATGCCTGCCATAAATGCAGGCGATACGTCAGGAGAGAATGCTTCTGGAACATGGCCATACAACCTGGAAAACACGCAACAACCCATTAATAAACTTTTCCTATGTTTTTTATGATAGAACCAATTAGGGAATGACATTTGTAAGCCAAGAACAAAAAATCGTGTCATATCATAGAATCATAGAACCATAGAGTTGGAAGAGACCTCATGGGCCATCCAGTCCAACCCCCTGCCAAGAAGCGGGAATATTGCATTCAGATCACCACTGACAGATGGCCATCCAGCCTCTGTTTAAAAGCTTCCAAAGAAGGAGCCTACACCACACTTTGGGGCAGAGAGTTCCACTGCTGAACGGCTCTCACAGTCAGGAAGTTCTTCCTCATGTTCAGATGGAATCTCCCTCTTGTAGTTTGAAGCCATTGTTCCGCGTCCTAGTCTCCAGGGAAGCAGAAAACAAGCTTGCTCCCTCCTCCCTGTGGCTTCCTCTCACATATTTATACATGGCTATCATATCTCCACTCAGCCTTCTCTTCTTCAGGCTAAACATGCCCAGCTCCTTAAGCCGCTCCTCATAGGGCTTGTTCTCCAGACCCTTGATCATTTTAGTCGCCCTCCTCTGGACACATTCCAGCTTGTCAATATCTCTCTTGAATTGTGGTGCCCAGAATTGGACACAATATTCCAGGTGTGGTCTAACCAAAGTGGAATAGAGCATGGGGAGCATGACTTCCCTAGATCTAGACACAATACTACTCCTCTTGATGCAGGCCAAAATCCCATTGACTTTTTTTGCCGCCACATCACATTGTTGGCTCATGTTTAACTTGCTGTCCATGAGGACTCTGAGATCTCTCTTGAATTGTCGTGCCCAGAATTGGACACAATATTCCAGGTGTGGTCCAACCAAAGCAGAATAGAGGGGTAGCATGACTTCCCTAGATCTAGACACTATGGTCCTATTGATGCAGGCCAAAATCCCATTGGCTTTTTTTGCCGCTGCATGACATTGTTGGCTCATGTTTAACTTGTTGTCCACAAGGACTCCAAGATATTTTTCACACATCCTGCTCTCAAGCCAGGCCTCATCATCCCCCATTCTGTATCTTTGCATTTCATTTTTTTCTGCCTAAGTGGAGTATGTTGCATTTGTCCCTGTTGAACTTCATTTTGTTAGTTTTGGCCCATCATCTCTCTAATCTGTCAATATAGTGATATACATTCAGCATGGGCATGAACCCTCTGCTATCATGTCTCCATGGCATCACATCATTCCTTCTGTATCAGGTTATGAAACTCTCTCCCATCCATCCATCCAGACTGTGAGACAGAATGTGTGTGCCTCTTTCTGTGTGTGCGCTTTAATGCGGCTTGTGCTTTCGTCCTCCCTCCCTGCCTGCCTCCCTCCCCCTGAAGCTTTCCAGCCTGCATTTCTGTCTGGCTGCCCAGCCGGATCCTTGCCAATCGCCATTTCTCAGCTGCGGTGCAGCTTGATGCCAGGCTGGGGAGGGCTCTGCGCTGTGGCCTCGGCTGCCCTCCGCTCTGCAGAGTCATGCAACGCAGACCCAACTTGGCAACATGCTCCGCAGGCCAAACAGCACCCCAAATGCCTTTGCGTCGGACCCACGGCTCTGTGCTGCCCCCCAAAACTGCCCCAGCGGTGGCTCTTTCCGCTCCTCTGACATATTTGGATGAATGGCAACCTCTGGCACTCTGGGATTGATTGGCATGGGTTAGAAGAGCAAAGATTTGGATGCAGGAATGACAAATGGAAGGATGCAAGGGCAGAAACTGGGAAAAGGTTGGGCTGTGTGCAGAAAGGGAAACCAAAGGGGAAGCTTTGGATACCAAAGTCAGAATCCAACATGCTTTTTTTTTTTTGTCGTGTCAGGAGAGACTTGAGAAACTGCAAGTCGCTTCTGGTGTGAGAGAATTGGCCGTCTGCAAGGACGTTGCCCAGGTGACCCCCGGATGTTTTGATGTTTTTATCATCCTTGTGGGAGGCTTCTCTCATGTCCCCGCATGAGGAGCTGGAGCTGATAGAGGGAGCTCATCCGCCTCTCCCCGGATTCGAACCTGTGACCTGTCGGTCTTCAGTCCTGCTGGCACAGGGGTTTAACCCACTGAGCCACCGGGGGCTCCTATCCGACATTTGGCCCTCCAGGTGTTTTGGACTTCAACTCCCACAATTCCTAACAGCCGGTAGGCTGTTAGGAATTGTGGAAGTTGAAGTCCAAAACACCTGGAAGGCCAAAGTTTGCCCTTGCCAATGCTAGATAGAGGATGAACAACAATACATATAAGTAGCCATCTATATAAATAAAAATGTAATGTTCGTTTGTGGGATTAACATAACTCAAAAAGCACTGGACGAATTGACACCCAATTTCGACAGAATACGCCTAACAACCCAATGAGTGACCATCACTCGAAATATTGATTTTGTCATTTGGGAGTTGTAGTTGCTGGGATTTATAGTTCACCTATAATCAAAGAGCATTCTGAACTCCACCAATGATGGAATTGAACCAAACTTGGCACACAGGACTCCCATGACTAACAGAAAACTCTAGAAGGGGTTGGTGGGCATTGACCTTGAGTTTGGGAATTGTAGTTCACCTTCATCCAGAGAGCACTGTGGACTCAAGCAATGATGGATCTGGACCAAACTTGGCACAAATCCTCCATATGCCCAAATATGGACACAGATGGAGTTTGGAGGAAATAGACCTTGACATTTGGGAGTTGTAGTTACTGCGATTTATAGTTCACCTATAATCAAAGAGCATCCCGAATCCCACCAACGACAGAATTGGGGCAAACTTCCCACACATTTTTTGTTGATGACCAACAAAAAATACTTAAGGACATCCAGTCCAACTCCCTTCACCAGGGCAAGGAAACGTAATCAAAGTCTTATGCGAAGAATGACATTTTGCACTTTTACGACCTCCTGAGGGACTCGTTCAACCATGTGTTGTTCCAACTCAGGTTTTTGAACGAGAAAATGGACCATCTCCTTAGAGGTTTTGCCTCTTTCTCAGGAATTTCTGTGCAATCCAATTCCCCAAAGACTGATAACCTTCTGTGTGCAGACTTGGCCAAGGACTTGTGCCCAAATGGGGAGAAAGGCACGTTAGATCATGGGGAACATGGGGTGGAAGGAGGGAGGGTGGGAGGGATTAATGATGAGTCATCGGAGGGAAAGGGAGAATCTCTGGGCTTATATAGGAATGAGAACATCTTGGAGTGGCAGCGGACTGTGCTGGCCACTCAGAGGACGACCAACAACACAACATCAGGCCTTATGGATCAGCCCACCGCATTTTGCACTCAGGATCAACATCTCCCAACAGACAATTTTGCGGTAGGCATTGCTGACCTAATGGTAAACAGAGGC
The DNA here is from genome assembly GCF_025583915.1 of Anolis sagrei ordinatus. Lineage (NCBI taxonomy): Eukaryota > Metazoa > Chordata > Lepidosauria > Squamata > Anolidae > Anolis > Anolis sagrei. The sequence continues at coordinate 4,393,957 of NW_026847660.1, forward strand.
AGATGGACCTCCAAGAGGGCAGTTTGTAACTCCTTGGCCCAAATTCTGGGTAAAAGCTCACAGGAAATAAGACTAAAAGCCATAGTGTGGTTGTGGAGGGATTATCAATCTTCTGACCACTCCACCCGTCTTCAAATTACACCGGAAGACAGCACTTGGCTTGGTGAGCTAATGGCAAAACGATCTGGCCTAAAGAAATGGGGCATCATCATCAGAAGGGTAGTTGTGGACCCTCATATACGCCCCTTGTTTGATTCCGGGGTTCCTTTTCGCCAAGTTCCACCTGGCCCCCGCGCGAACTCCACAACTAGCTCCCCAGTTAGGGCCCCCCCTCCTGGTTCGTACAACTTTGAGACCCCATCTGCCCCGGTCGCCCCCACTCAGCCAGCCACACTTCTCCGCTCGAGAACACTTCCCTTATTCAGCCCACTCAGCTCCCTTGATGTCTCCCTATCTACCTCAACATCAGAAACTCCCCTACCTAACGCCCAAGGGAGATTATTTCCTAGCCCGACTTCCTCCTCTGAGAGCTGACTAGTCTCAGATCCCGGCCATGTAGGGGGGGGGGAAGGTTCCGGAGGAAGGGGGTGCCATCCAAGTCGTGTGGGGGAGGAGATTTGTGGGTCACCAACACCCCAGGGAGAAGCGCAACAGAGTTCTTGCGACCCTGGGAAAGGTGGGTAGTGGTAGGCTCCATGGCAGCCCCCTTGGTCTTAAAGTCTTGCTGATTAATGCCAGATCCGTTAATGGTAAGACCGCGGCCATTCAGGACTTGATCCTGGATGAGAGGGCGGATCTGGCATGCATCACCGAGACCTGGCTGGACGAGCTGGGGGGAGTAAATCTCTCTCAGCTGTGCCCACCAGGTTTTGGAGTGCATCAGCAGGCCAGACAAGGGGGGCGGGGAGGAGGGGTCGCAGTAGTCTTTCAGCAATCCATCGCCGTGATCAGATGTGCTGTTCCGCAGGCTTCTAGGTTCGAGTGTGTCCACTTGAAAGTGGGGAGCCGTGACAGTGTGGGGTTCCTGCTGGTGTACCGCCCACCCCGCGACCCAGCAGCTTCCCTGTCTGAGCTAGCGGAGGTGGTCTCTAATTCGGCCTTGGTTTCCCAGCGCCTGGTGGTGCTGGGAGATTTTAACATCCACGCTGAGACCACCCTATCTGGCGCAGCTCAGGACTTTATGGCCACCATGACGACCATAGGACTGTCACAGATAATATCTGGTCCCACTCATCAAGCTGGACATACTCTTGACCTTGTTTTCGTGGCGGACAACGAATTGATTAGAGTGGAAGATCAAAACATCCTTCTGGTGTCATGGTCTGATCATTATCTGATCACTTTTAGACTTGCTGCGACCCTTAACCTCCGCAGGGGTGGAGGACAGATTAAAATGGTCCGCCCTAGGAGACTGATGGATCCGGACGGATTCCTGAGGAATCTTGGGGTTCTTCCTGCCTTGGAGCCTGGCGATTCTATCGACGCCTTGGTAGCTCTCTATAATGGGGAGATGTCCAGGGCGATAGATACGATCGCACCCGAACGCCCCATCCCGTTGCGTCGTGACAGGCCATCTCCCTGGTTCACCGGGGAGCTGGCTGTGATGAAGCATACGAGAAGGGGGCTAGAGCGCAAATGGAGGAAATCTCGGGATGTCTCTGATCGAGCACGGGCTAAAGCCTCTCTTAAGGCATACTCCGTGGCTATACGGGTGGCCAGGAAATCATTCACGACCACCCGTATAGCGTCTGCAGCAAATAGATCATCGGAGCTGTTTCGGGTCGTGGGGGAACTCCTCCACCCACCTGTGGTGGAGGAGGTCACTGATGACCCAGCAGCTCGGTGTCGCGATTTCGCACACCATTTTGCAGGTAAAGTCGCTCAGATACGCCTTGAGCTCGACTCCAATTCCATCGCAGTGCCTGAAGAGGTGACGGAGGCATCTGCTTGTCCAATTTTGTGGGATTCTTTTAGGCTTGTTCTTCCTGAAACGTAGAGGAGGTTCTTGGGGCTGTGAGGGCGACCACCTCACCTCTAGACCCATGCCCATCTTGGCTCATTAAATCAGCCAGGGAGGGGTTGGTTGACTGGTTTGTATTGATTATCAATGCATCGTTGGAGCAAGGGATTTTTCCATCTGGTTTGAAACAGGCTGTGGTTCGTCCACTCCTCAAAAAAGCTTCCCTTGACTCCACGGTGCTGAGTAACTACAGGCCAGTCTCCAACCTCCCTTTCTTGGGTAAGGTGCTGGAGCGGGTGGTCGCCTCGCAGCTCCAGAGCTTCCTAGACGATACCAACTACCTAGATCAGTCACAGTCTGGTTTCAGGCCTGGTCATGGCACCGAGACAGCCTTGGTCGCCTTGGTGGATGACCTCCGCAGAGTGCTGGACAGGGGGAGTGTGACCCTGCTGGTTCTCCTGGACATCTCAGCAGCTTTCGATACCATCGATCATGGTATCCTTCTGGGTCGTCTCTCTGGGATGGGCCTCGGGGGCGCGGTTCTGTCGTGGCTCCGGTCCTTCCTGGAGGGACGAACCCAGATGGTGAAGCTGGGAGACGCCTGCTCAGACCCCTGGCCTTTGACCTGTGGGGTCCCGCAAGGCTCCATTCTGTCTCCCATGCTTTTCAACATCTACATGAAACCGCTGGGAGAGATCATCCGGAGTTTTGGAGTTGGGTGCCATCTCTACAAAGATGACGCACAACTCTACTACTCCTTTCCACCTAATTCCAAGGAGGCTTCTCGGGTGCTGGACGAGTGCCTGGCCGCTGTGTCGATCTGGATGAGGAGGAACAAGCTGAAGATCAATCCCGATAAGACAGAGGTCCTCCTGGTCGATCGTAAACCGGATCGGGGTATAGGGTGGTCACCTGTGTTGGACGGGGTTACACTCCCCCTAAAGCCACAGGTCCGCAGTTTGGGTGTCCTCTTGGATTCTTCGCTCACACTTGAGGCTCAGGTGTCGGCGGTATCTGGGAGGGCCTTTGCACAATTGAGACTTGTGCGCCAACTGCGACCGTACCTCGTGAAGTCTGATCTGGCCGGGGTGGTCCACGCCTTGGTCACCTCTAGAATGGATTACTGCAATGCGCTCTACGTGGGGCTGCCCTTGAAGACGGCTCGGAAACTTCAATTGGTCCAGCGGGCAGCAGCTAGGATGCTAACTGGAGCTCATTATCAAGAGAGGTCTACCCCTCTGTTTAAGGAGCTCCACTGGCTGCCATTTATTTTCCGAGCCCAATTCAAGGTGCAGGTGCTCACCTACAAAGCCCTGAACGGTTTGGGACCACCCTACCTGCGTGACCGCATCTCCATCTACGAACCCACACGCTCACTCCGGTCATCTGGGGAGGCCCTGCTCGTGATCCCACGTCGCAAGCGCGCTTGGTGGGGACACGGGACAGGGCCTTTTCTGTGGCGGCCCCCCGACTTTGGAATGCCCTTCCAAAAGATCTTCGACAGGCCCCTACCTTAGCAGTTTTCAGAAGGAACCTAAAAACTTGGCTGTTCCGATGTGCCTTCTCAGATTAGGAATCCCCCATCCAAAGTCCTAGAAGCACTTTAGCACAACCGATGTTACTGCACACCGCACCTTTAATCCTACGTTCCTCCTGCCATTTCAGCACTTTTAACCCCTGTACCCCATTGCTCTGGCCGGCCCAGTTTTAAAGTGTCCGACGTATTGTTACTGTTGTTGTTATTGCTTAACTATTTGATTTGCTTCTGTTTATTGTTGTGTTATGTTGTGTTGTATTGTGTTTTGAGGCTTCGGCCTGTGTAAGCCGCATCGAGTCCTTCGGGAGATGCTAGCGGGGTACAAATAAAGTTAATAAATAATAAATAATTAATAATAAAGCCCTCCTGACAAAGAGCCATCCAGCCAACAAGTGACCATCACTCATATAAACACTGGAAAACAGCTGAAGAGACTTAAAAAGCCAAAAATTAAAAAATACATTACAACACATGCACATAACCACACTGTTCCCCTGAAATTAAGTCCAGTTGTGTCCGACTTGAGGTGGGAGGGATGGGGGTGGTGCTCATCTCCATTTCTAAGCCCAAGAGCCGGCATTGTCCATAGTCACCTCCAAGGTCATGTGGCCGCATGACTGCATGGAGCACCATTACCTTCCCGCTGGAGCGGTACCTATTGATCTACTCACATTTGCATGTTTCTAATTGCTAGGTTGGCAGAAGCTGGGGCTAACAACGGAAGCTCATGCCGCTCCCCAGATCTGAACCTGCGACTTTTCAGTTAGCAAGTTTAACAGCTTAGCGGTTTAACCCACTGTGGGCTCCAGCATAACCACATGTGTATTTATGCATAACCACATAAATACACATAAGGTAAAAGTTATCCCCTGACATTGTCCAGTCATGTCTGACTCTGGTGTGTGGAGCTCATCTCCATTTCTAAGCCGAAGAGCCGGCACTGTCTACAGACACCTCCAAGGTCATGTGGACGACATGACTGCATGGAACGCCATTACCTTCCCGCTGGAGCGGTACCTATTGATCTACTCACATTTGCATGTTTTCGAACTGCTAGGTTGGCAGAAGCTAGGGTTGACAGTGGAAGCTCACGCCGTTCTCCGGAATTGAACCTGCAACCTTTCGGTCAACAAGCTCAGCAGCTCAGCACTTTAACCCACTGCGCCACTGGGGGCTCCTAAATATACACAAATATATACACACATATACACACAGAGAACACATATATACAGACTGGGCCACAGCAACGCGTGGCAGGGGATGGCTAGTTAAAAAATAAATAAACGAAATCCCTGCTTTCCCTTCCTCTGTTGTCTCCCCACCTTTGGCTCCCAGCCTGGGAACTCTCTGGCTTTTGTGAATGGAGGGAGCTGGACTGCTGGGAGGAGGAACGGAGGCCAGGAGCACAGAATGTTCCCGGCGCAAAACCCTTTGGCCAAAATGCATCCCTCCCTGGCAAACGCCCAGTGCAGGCTCCAAGCCATGGTGCAAAGGCAGCATCCCTGAAATACCTTTTTTGGTTCCCATGCCAGCAAAAGGTTGAGAGACTGCCCTTCCCATCATCCCCTTGAGAGCAAGAATGAAGGATGCTGGAGGCTGTATTGTGGACCCATCTGCAGGGATATTTTTGGCCTGCAAGGCTGCAATGCAAACTTTCCAAATAGATGCTCAGGCCAAAGTGAAAAGCTGCACCAGTCCAACTTTGGAAAAGGGTGAGAGCCAAATTAAAAGGAAATACAATGGGATAGGAATGCATTTTGGATTTATCTCTATTTTGCCCCCTTGTTTCCCCCATTTTCTGGAAACCCATTCATTTATGTGTGTCCAGTTGTTCAAAGATCCTCCAATAGTCCTTCCATTCCTCCTCCAAACCTGCATCCATTCTGCAGAGAATCTACAATGAAGAATGAATGCACTTTGACACCACTTTGACTGCCATGAAATCCTGGAAGTTGTAGTTGGTTGCAGAGTTTGACCTTGTCAAAATACAGCTCCCGGGGTTTCATAGCATGGAGCAACGGCAGTCCAAGTGGTGTCAAACTGCATCAGTTCTACAGTGTAGATGTATCTTCGATTTCACAATTTTCTAACACCCCCCCCCCCCAATCTTAAATAAATAAAAAATTAATGTTCATTTGTGGTATTAACATAACTCAAAAACCATTGGATGAATTTACATCAAATTTGGACACAACACACCTATGAGGTCAACAAGTGTCCATCAATCATAAAAACACTGAAAAACATGGAGGAAGGGACTTCAAATCCAAAAAATAAAAATAAATTACAATGCATGCACAAAACCACATAGATATACGCAAACACACATATATACACATATACACAAATATATACACATATACATACACACACAACACATACACAGACTGGGCCACAGCCATGCATGGCAGGGGACAATGGATGATGAGACTTGCAGTACCTTTACTCACTTCCTGAAACCACAGCGACACTCATCCAAATACCAATTGTTCTGGTACAGTTGTACCAGGAGCTCCAATTTTGTTTGTTTTGCATTGAATGTTTGGTTGCAGTCCTGGGTTTCAGGGACTCTGCAGATAGGTGGCTTCTTTTGGCTGCAATCATAGGGCAAGTCACCTGTCCATCATTGTTAAGTTTTGGTTCTGCCCCTTGCTCAGGGCAATTGGGAAGGGAAGGGAGCCATTTTTTAGTTAGTCTCAGCAAGGTTAGCTTATGTATAGGATGTGTGCAAGCTTCCCCTGTACAAAAGCTTCAACTTTAAAGAATTTTCAGGGAAGAACAGTTTCAAGAGTCTCCTAAGAATTTCCAGAAAAATAGCCCTAAAGACCAAAGAACTCCAGCTGGAGAACATCTAATGCCTTACTGGTAGGTCCACTCAGCGTTTGAGACGCCGTTCGACCTGGTAGCGGAGCCCACATCAGTAAGGGTTAGATTACAGTCAACGTGGGAGAAGTTAAAAAGGGGATTTTCCTTTAAAGAAGAAGATATTGAAGGCAGTTGCCTGTCCTTCGTGGGCAAGATTAGGAATTCACCAGTTGCCTAAAAGCTTAGAATCATTTGCTTAATTTTACTGAAGACAAGAGAAGTTTTGTTTGATTGTTCATTAATAAAGGACTTTGTTGTATTTCACAAGCCATCTAAAGACTATTTGTGGTGAAACCCTCTGAGAACTTCTCTTTAGGCCCCCTGGCTTCCCGCTAGGCAAAGGTTGCACATCCTGTTCTAAAGACAATTATTTACAGGCCCAAGGAACTCTGAAACATCCAAAAACTGCATTTATCTGATATCTACCAATCCCCATGAGTGCCATTTTACGGAGAGTCACATGACAACAACAACGACATTACCACTACACTGAATGAAGCTCTATTGTGTCAACTCCAAATATGATGTCAACAATAATAATAATAATAGCAAAAACAACAATATAATCCCTGCACTGAATGTAGCTCTATTGTGCCAGATCCAACAGTGTCAACAATGACAATAATAATAATACAATTACTGCACCGAAAGCAACTCTATTGTGCCAGCTCCAATGACGACAACAACAGCAACATAACAATTGCACTGAATGCAGCTCTATTGGTCCAACTCTGACAACAACATCAATAATAATAATCAATAATAATACAACCTTGCACTGAATGCAGCTCTATTGTGCCAGCTCCAACGACAGCGACAATATCATCCCTGCACTGAATGCAGCTCTATTGTGCCAGCTTCAATAATGACAACAATGACAATAATAATACAACAACAARAATAATAATACAATYCTACTGCACTGACAGCAGTTCTATTGTGCCAGCTCCAATGACAACATAACCATTGCACRGAATGCAGCTCTATTAAGATCGTCCGGGGAGGCCCTGCTCTCGGTCCCACCAGCATCACAAGCGCGGCTGGCGGGGACGAGAGACAGGGCCTTCTCGGTGGTGGCCCCTCGGCTATGGAATGCCCTACCAGCYGACATCAGGCAGGCTCCTTCYTTGCTGGTGTTTCYYAGGAGGGTGAAGACATGGCTCTTTGAACAGGRGTTCAGRTAATTATGCAATTARAACTAACTCAGGAAGACYYTATARTGAACAAGGAATGGTAAAACGACTGTGAGAWKYGGATCTGATTCTATTYAYYCGTTGATGAMGATARGTGTGTGTCTGTGAATGTCTGTTCATACATTGTCTATATGTTATATTTTAGTGTAAACCGCATTGAGTCGCTGTAAGGCTGATATATGCGGTATACAAAAGAAGTAAGTAAATAAATAAATAAATAAATATTGTGCCAGCTCCAACAATGACAATGACAACAATATCATCCCTGCACTGAATGCAGCTCTATTGTGCCAGCTTCAATAATGACAACAATGACAATAATAATACAACTACAATAATAATAATACAACAATACCATTGCACTGACAGCAGCTCTATTGTGCCAGCTCCAATGACGACGACAACAACGACAACAACAACAACAACAACAACAACAACATAACCATTGCACTGAATGCAGCTCTATTAGTCCAACTCTGACAACATCAATAATAATACAACCTTGCACTGAATGCAGCTCTATTGTGCCAGCTCCAACAATGATGACAATATTATCCCTGCACTGAACGCAGCTCTATTGTGCCAGCTTCAATGAAACAATGGCAATAATAAAACAACAACAATAATAATACAACAATACCACTGCACTGACAGCAGCTCTATTGTGCCAGCTCCAATGACAACAACAACATAACCATTGCACTGAATGCAGCTCTATTGTGCCAGCTCCAACAATGACAACGACAACAATATCATCCCTACACTGAATGCAGCTCTATTGTGCCAGCTTCAATAATGACAACAATGACAATAATAATACAACAATAATAATACAATACCACTGCACTGACAGCAGCTCTATTGTGCCAGCTCCAATGACAACAACAATAACATAACCATTTCACTGAATGCAGCTCTATTGTGCCAGCTCCAACAATGACAATGACAACAATATCATCCCTACACTGAATGCAGCCCTATTGTGCCAGCTTCAATGACAACAATGACAATAATACATTAATAATAATACAATACCACTGCACTGACAGCAGCTCTATTGTGCCAGCTCCAATGACAACAGCAACAACATAATCCTGCACTCAATGCAGTGCAATTGTGCCAGCTCTGACAACAACAATGGCATCAACAACTACTGCACTGAAAGTAGCTCTATTGTGCCCGCTCCAAGGACAACAGCAACAACAATAACAATAATGCAATCATAATACAACCCTGCACTGAATGCTGGTCTATCGTGCCAGCTCCAATAATGACAGTGACCATAATACAACAACAACAACACTGCACTGAATGCAGCTTTATTGTGCCAGCTCCAATGCAGGCACACAGACATGCCAGGCACATGTGTTAGATGGTACCCCTTTCCAAATGCTCCAAATCCATGCCCCCAGTGACCTGTCAATCAACCCCCCCCCCCCTCCAGCTTGCCCTATTTGCGAAGGGGTTAACCCTCGATGTGGCCAACTAATCCTTCTACAAGGACACCGAAAGAACAGCACCCAGCAGCAGCAGCAGCGGCCGCAATAGCAGCTTATGGGATTTTCCTTGGGGTGGGGTGGGGTGGGATTATCTGGCCTTCCTGGAGGGAGGGGGGACCGTCTTTCTCCTCCATCCCCGYCCATTTCCATGGGCCTGGCGACTGTGCGAACCGGTGCCTATAAATACCCCATTGCCTCTTGGCACCTCCGGGTAGTTTCCTCCACACTCCAGGCATTGGCTGTTCTAAAACAGAAGGGATGTGAATGAAGACATGCAAGTGCAGAACTGGGATACAGATCAAGTACGGAAGGCCAAATCCATAACGCAGGGTGCAGCTACACTGCAGAACGAATGCAGTTTTATACCGCTTTAAATTGAGATGGCTCAATGCTACGGAATCCTGGGATTTGTAGTTTCATAAAGTCATAGAAGCAAAGATCTTGTAAAACTATAACTTCCAGGATTCCGTTACACTGTGCCATGGCAGTTCAAGTGCTGTCAAAACTGCAGTAAATCAGATATGGGCAAACTTGGGCCCTCCAGGTGTTTGGACTCCAACTCCCACAATTCCTAACAGCCTACTGGCTGTTAGGAATTGTGGGAGTTGAACTCCAAAACACCTGGAGGGCCCAAGTTTACCCATACCTGGTGTAGATGGATCCTTAAACCTATGGAGATACAAAGCTGGAAAGGAAACACTTGAGGTCATGCAGTCCAAACCTATGTGATTCTGGAAGCTGTAGTTCGATACAAAACCATTGAGGACTTTGGTGTAATGGGAGGCTATCAACAAATGCTTTGGATATAAAGAGACTGTGATGCTGGATGCTGAGAGGCTGGATGGCCATCTGTCGGGGGTGATTTGAATGCAATATTCCTGCTTCTTGGCAGGGGGTTGGACTGGATGGCCCATGAGGTCTCTTCCAACTCTTTGATTCTATTATTCTATGAAAAGCTTTGGAGATAAGTTGTCAAGAAGAGGGAAAGGGGTGCATCTACACGGTGGAATGAATGCAGCTTGGCACCACTTCCACCATCATGGCTCAATGCCATGGAATCCTGGAGTTTTGGTTTAAAGGGCTCTGCAAAATGACTAATAATAGTAGTAGTAGTAGTAGTAGTAGTAGTAGTAGTAGTAGTCAAGGGGGTCCCAGTGGTGATCGGTACACGGGGTGCAGTGCCTAAAGACCTTGGCCTGCACTTAAACACAATTGGCGCTGACAAAATTACCATCTGCCAGCTGCAAAAGGCCACCTTACTGGGATCTGCATGCATTATTCGCTGATACATCACACAGTCCTAGACTCTTGGGAAGTGTCCGTGTGATCCAATACAACAGCCAGCAGACAGACATATAGCCCAGAATATCAAGGCAGATAATCCACAATCTATATAAATAAAAATGTAATGTTAGTTCGTGCTACCATCAGAACGCAAAAACCACTGGGGGAATTGACACCAAATTTGGACACAAGACACCTAACAGTCCAATTTATGTCCTCCACTAAAAAAAAAATGATTTTGTCATTTGGGAATTGTTGCTGGGATTTATAGTTTACCTACAATCAAAGAGCATTCTGAACTCCACCAATGATGGAATTGAACCAAATGTGGCACACAGAACTCCCATGACCAGCAGAAAACACTAGAAGGGTTTGGTGGGCATTGACCTTGAGTTTGGGAATTGTAGTTCACCTACATCCAGAAAGCACTTTGGACTCTAACAATGATGGATCTGGGCCAAACTTGGCATGAATATTCCATATGCCCAAATATGAACACAGATGAAGTTTGGGGAAAATAGACCTTGACATTTAGGAGTTGTAGTTGCTGGGATTTATAGTTCACCTACAATCAAAGAGCATTCTGAACCCCATGAATGATAGAATTGGGGCAAACTTCCCACACAGAACCTCGATGACCAACAGAAAATACTTAAGGCCATCTAGTCCAATTCCCTTCATCAGGGCAAGAAAACGCAATCAAAGCCCTCCTGACAAAGAGCCATCGAGCTATAGATATAGATAGATATGATTCACACAAACACAGATATAGTATCATAGATTTGAAAGAGACCCTTAAAGAAGGACAATTATATGTTACATGTTCCAGAGTAGGCAAACCAGACACTCTCCACATCAACACTGACAAAGAAACAGCAAGAAATATGGTTTACCCACAAGCAGAAAGAAATTACATATATTAGAACCCAACACTTTCTCATTAGTTCTTGTGGGTTTTTTCGGGCTATATGGCCATGTTCTAGAGGCATTTCTCCTGACGTTTCGCCTGCATCTATGGCAAGCATCCTCTGAGGCGAAACGTCAGGAGAAATGCCTCTAGAACATGGCCATATAGCCCGAAAAAACCCACAAGAACTGAGTGATTCCAGCCATGAAAGCCTTCGACAATACTTTCTCATTACTTTATTTTCCAGAGCAACAGACTGGGCCACAGCAACGTGTGGTAGGGGACGGCTAATAATAATAAGAATAAGAATAAGAATAAGAATAATATTGACTTGGTTTCTATGGAGCTGTGGTTTCCTGACTCTCATGGGGTTGGACTAGATGGCCTCTGTGGTCCCCTCCTATGACCCCCTTTGCCTTTTTTTGGCAAAACAGAGCTCTCTATTGATCACTTTTCAAAGGAGATTCTTTACGCCTAACTTTCATCACTTTCTAGTTTTGCTTAGAAATGGATCTAGGATGTATCGAGTGCCTTATCTTTACATTTCGAAGCTGCTGCCCTTCCAAATCTTGCGAAACCGTAGCCTTTGCCAAGCCGTCCCTCCCTCCAGGCCCGCAACAAGGTCGGAGGAAGGGCAGTCAGGAAAGTCCCAGGTTCCTCTCTGCCCATTTCGCTCCAGAAACTTGGCAAGGCCTGCAAAAGGAGGAAGAGGGGACGCAAGCACTTGCAAAGAATGGGAAACTGGGCTCCGTGCCCCTCTCTTTGGCCTTTTTTTTCCCACAGTGACATCACAAATTGGGGGAACAGCTCTTTGGCCCTTTTCCCCCCCTTGGCTTGGATGGGGGGTGTCTTTGGCATCATTTCACAAAGGGAGGAGGGGGTCTTCAAATTCAGCCTTGATTAATAATAATAATAATAATAATACCCTGCTTTTTCAACAGCAGGGAAAGTATGTAGATGGAGAGGGGGGAATAATGGAGGGCTTTGCAAGCGGCCAAGGGAAGCTGTGTCCTCTTCCATTCAGGCCATTCTTCCCTCCCTCTCTCTCCCTATTTACAATCCCACATCTCCCATTCATAAGAGTCCTAATTTTGCTCTTGAATGAATGGAAGGGACTGCTCAAACCAGTTTCCAATGCAACACTGCTGCCTCCTGATTGAGCCGAGGAACTGCACGAAATGCAACGCAAGGCAGGAAAACCAGAATCATATTAGAATCCTGGACGTGGAAAAGACCCCAAGAGCCATCCAGTCCAGTCCCATTAAGATAGATAGAGAGGTCATCTAGTTCAGCCCCCTAAGATGGAAAAAAGATACTCTTAGGAAGTTGGGACTAGAAGATACTCTACAGGGCCATCAGTCCAATTCCATGGATGGATGGATGGATGGATGGATGGAGGGATAAGAGAGAGGGATAAGAGAGAGGGAGAGCTGGAAGATAGCCGTAAAAGGCCATTCAACCCAATCCCCTATGATAGAAAGACAGACAGAAAGAAAGGGATAGACAGAATGATAGTTGTTAGAATGATAGGTAGAACAGATAGACAGATAGACAGAATATTATATTCTATATTATATATATTATATTATATATTAGATAGATAGATAGATAGATAGAGGGATAAAAGAGAGGGAGTGCTAGCCGTAAAAGGCCTTTCCACCCAATCCCTTATGATAGAAAGACAGACAGAAAGAGATAGACAGAATGATAGTTAGAATGATAGGTAGAACAGGTAGACAGAATGATAGAGAGATAGAGAGATAGAATAGATAAAATGATAAAAAGATAGATAAAAAGATAGATATATAAATGGAGAGAAAGATAATACAGATAGAAAGATAAAAAAATATAAATAGATGGAAAGAAAAATAGATAGAAAGAAAGAAAGATAGAGAGATAGATAGACGGATGGACAGACAGACAGATAGAATGATAGAAATATAAATAGATGGAAAGAAAAATAGATAGATAGATAGATAGATAGATAGATAGATAGATAGATAGATAGAAACAGAAGATAGAAGATAGAAAAAAAGATAAATAGATAGAAAGAAAAATATAAAAATAGATGGAAAGAAAAATAGATAGAAAGAAAGAAAGATAGAGAGATAGATAGACGGATGGACAGACAGACAGATAGAATGATAGAAATATAAATAGATGGAAAGAAAAATAGATAGATAGATAGATAGATAGATAGATAGATAGATAGATACAGACAGACAGATAGAATGATAGAAATATAAATAGATGGAAAGAAAAATAGATAGATAGAAAGAAAGATAGATAGATAGACGGATGGACATACATACATATAGAGAAATAGAAATATAAATAGAAAGAAAAATAGACAAACAGAAAGATAGATACATACACACACACACACACACACATATAATATATACATACATACATATAGAGAGATAGAAATATAAATAGATGGAAAGAAAAATAGATAGATAGATAATAGATAGATAGATAGATAGATAGATAGATAGATAGATAGATAGATAGATAAAATACATAGATAGAAAGAGACAGAATGATAGATAGACAGATAGGCAGAAAGATAGGTAGAGAGCTGGAAGATTTATAATATTATAATGTAATGCAATATAGTAATAATAATGTGATATTATAATTATATATTTATATTACATGTAATATTACTAACAATATTACGATATAGTGGTATGGTGCAATTTAGCAATGTTTAATGCTGATATTGTAGTATGCTAATAATACAATGTATGTATATATACCCTGTAAGCCGCTCTGAGTCCCCTTCAGGGTGAGAAGGGCGGCATATAAATGCCATAAATAAATTAATTAATAAATAAGATGTGCCTAAAATGCAATTCAATCCAATTCCCTCAGATAGATAGATAGATAGATAGATAGATAGAGCGAGAGAGAGAGATAAATAGATAGGTAGACAGACAGACAGACAGGAAGATAGGTAGAGAGCTGGAAGATGGACTTAAAAAGCTATTCAATTCAATCCTTTAAGACAGATAAGATAGATGGGTCCACAGGGAGTTTGACTGCAAGACAGAAATACTAGAATCATAGACCCCAAAGGGCCATCCAGTCCAGCCTCCTAAGATAAATAGATACACAGAGATAGATAACACAAGTACCTTTGGCGGGGACAAGAGACAGGGCCTTCTCAGTGGTGGCCCCTTGGCTGTGGAACACCCTTCCTACAGGTATTAGATTGGCCCCCTCCCTGTTGACATTTCGTAGGAAAGTGCAGACTTGGTTGTTTGAGCAGGCATTTGAATAGGCAGTGTAACGAACATAAGAATACAGAACAATGGGATGACGAGACTGGATTTCGATCTTAACGATGAGACGCGAATGAGATGTTTTATTGATTTATATTGACTGTATACTACTGTTTTAATTGTTTTTAACTGTTTTATGATGTTTTTGAGCGTTGAATTTTGCTATTGTTAACCACTCTGAGTTGCCCAAGGACTGAGAAGATATACAAATATAGTAAATTTATTTATTTATTATGCTTCTATACCGCCATTCTCAGCCCGAGGGCGACTCATGGCAGTTTACAAAACGGCACAATTTGATGCCCAGAAGAGTACAAAAATAATTTAAACATTAAAAACATTTGACACAGGTAAAAATTCATTACAATTAACATCAGTAACACAATAAAAACCATAAGTCCTCCGCATTTCATTACCAGTCATTATCCAGTCACGTTGTCCAACCGTTCCAAATCTATCTATCTATATCTTCTATATCTATCTATATCTATATCTATATCTATATCTATATCTATCTATATATATAATAAAGAAGAGTGTTTGTATGCGAAGGGCGGAAGTGCGGAGGGCGGAAGTGTGGAGGGCGGAAGTGCGGAGGGCGGAAGTGCGGAGGGCGGAAGTGCGGAGGGCGGAAGTGTGGAGGGCGGAAGTGCGGAGGGCGGAAGTGCGGAGGGCGGAAGTGCGGAGGGCGGAAGTGCGGAGGGCGGAAGTGCGGAGGGCGGAAGTGCGGAGGGCGGAAGTGCGGAGGGCGGAAGTGCGGAGGGCGGAAGTGCGGAGGGCGGAAGTGTGGAGGGCGGAAGTGCGGAGGGCGGAAGTGCGGAGGGCGGAAGTGTGGAGGGCGGATGTGTTTGTGGCAGCTTTCCGATTGGCTGCCACTGTGGTGCTATTTGCATATGGTCTCTGATTGGCCACTTCAATAGGAGCCCCTGGTGGAGAAAAGAGTTCATGACAGAAACAGGGCATGACAGAAGGAAATTTGCATATGGTCTCTGATTGGCCAGCCTCAAATCCAAGATTCCGAGATGACAAAGAGAGGAAAGGAAAGGCCAAAGGGGGCTGGGTCAGAACACTACCAATACAGACCGAAAAAGGCACACAGAGCCCCCATCACCCACTCTACATCCTACTGCAGTTTGGAGGAGTATGAACCATGGATGATGGGACTTGCAGTACCACCACTCACATTCTGAGACCGCTGTTAACCTTATCCAATGACTGATCAGGACCAAACTTCGCACAGAGACCTCTCATGACCCACTTTACGTCCTGGTGTGGTTTGGCCGGGGATGGACCGTGGATTATGGGACTTGCAGTACCATTGCTCAATTCTTCATACCACTGCAACCCTCATCCAATTACCAATAAATACCAAACTTGGCACACTGAGTCTCCATGACGCATTCTACATCCAGGTGCAGTTTGAAGGAGGATGCACCATGGACGATGGGACTTGCAAAACCTGCACTCCCTTCCTAAGACCATTATAACTGCCAACAATGATGGATCAGGACCACAATTTACACAGAGAGCCCGCATAACTCACTCTACATCCTGGTGCGGTTTGGAAGAATTTGACAATGGATGATGGGACTTGCAGTCACTTCACTCACTTCCTGAGACCACTGAGACCCTCGCCAATGACTCATCAAGACTAAACTTGGCACATGGAGCTTCAATGACCCACTCTACATCCTGGAGCAGTTTGGAGGACGACAGACCATGGATGATGGGACTTCAAGTACCTCCACTACCCAAGACTGCTGCAAAACTCATCTAATGACCACTCAAGACCAACGTTGGCACACAGAGCCCCCATGACCCACTCTACATCCTGCTGCAGTTTTGGAGAAGGGTGGACCATGGATGATGGAACTTCCAGTACCTTCACTCACATTCTGAGACCTCTGCAAACCTCATCCAATGACGGATCAAGACCAAACTTGGCACATAGACCTCTCATGACCCACTTTACGTCCTGGTGTTGTTTGGAAAACTTTGGAGATGGATGATGGGACTTGCAGTACCTTTGCTCACTTCCTGAGACCACTGAGACCCTCGCCAATGACTAATCAAGACTAAACTTGGCACATGGAGCTCCAATGACCCACTCTACATCCTGGTGCAGTCTGGAGGAGGACAGACCATGGATTATGGGACTTCAAGTACCTCCACTCCCTTCCAAAGATTGCTGCAACCCTCTTCTAATGACCAAACTTGGCACATAAAGCCCCCATGATCCACTCTACATTCTGCTGCTGTTTGAAAGAGGATGGACTTTGGATGATGGGACTTGCAGTACCTTCACTCACTTACTGACACCACTGCCACCCTCATCTAATGACTGATAAAGACCAAACTTGGCACACAGAGGCCCCATGACCCACTCTATATCTTGCTGCTGTTTGTAGGAGGATGGGCCATGGATGATGGGACTTCAAGTACCTTCACTCACTTCCTGAAAATAATGCAGCCGTTATCCAAAGACCAATAAAGACCAAACTTGGCATACAGAACCACCATTACCCACTTTCTCTAATAACCCGGGCAACGCCGGGTCCCCAAGCTAGTATATAATAAAAGAGAGTGTTTGTATGGGAAGGACAGAGGTGCGGAGGGCGGAAGGTGGAGGGAGGGCGGTGTATGTGGCAGAGTTCTGATTGGCTGCCGCTGTGGTGCTATTTGCATATGGTCTCTGATTGGCCAGCTTCAATAGGAGCCCCTGGTGGAGAAGAGGGTTCATGGCAGAAACGGGGCATGACAGAAGGAAATTTGCATATGGTCTCTGACTGGCCAGCCTCAAATCCAACATTCCGAGATGACAAAGAGAGGAAAGGAAAGGCCAAAGGGGGCTGGGTCAGAACACTCCCAATACAGACCGAAATAGGCACACAGAGCCCCCATCACCCACTCTACATCCTACTGCAGTTTGGAGGAGTATGAACCATGGATGATGGGACTTGCAGTACCACCAATCACATTCTGAGACCGCTGTTAATCTCATCCAATGACTGATCAGGACCAAACTTCGCACATAGACCTCTCATGACCCACTTTACGTCCTGGTGTGGTTTGGCCAGGGATGGACTGTGGATTATGGGACTTGCAGTACCATTGCTCAATTCTTCAGACCACTGCAACCCTCATCCAATTACCAATAAATACCAAACTTGGCACACTGAGTCTACATGACGCACTCTACATCCAGGTGCAGTTTGAAGGAGGATGCACCATGGACGATGGGACTTGCAATACCTGCACTCCCTTCCTAAGACCATTACAACTGCCAACAATGATGGATCATGACCACAATTTACACAGAGAGCCCGCCTGACCCACTCTACATCCTGGTGCGGTTTGGAAGAATTTGACAATGGATGATGGGACTTGCAGTCACTTCACTCACTTCCTGAGACCACTGAGACCCTCGCCAATGACTCATCAAGACTAAACTTGGCACATGGAGCTCCAATGACCCACTCTACATCCTGGTGCAGTTTGGAGGAGGACAGACCATGGATGATGGGACTTCAAGTACCTCCACTACCCAAGACTGCTGCAAAACTCATCTAATGACCAATCAAGACCAAAGTTGGCACACAGAGCCCCCATGACCCACTCTACATCCTGCTGCAGTTTTGGAGAAGGGTGGACCATGGATGATGGAACTTCCAGTACCTTCACTCACATTCTGAGACCTCTGCAAACCTCATCCAATGATGGATCAAGACTTGGCACATAGACCTCTCATGACCCACGTTACGTCCTGGTGTTGTTTGGAAAACTTTGGAGATGTATGATGGGACTTGCAGTACCTTTGCTCACTTCCTGAGACCAGAGACCCTCGCCAATGACGGATCAAGACTACACTTGGCACATGGAGCTCCAATGACCCACTCTACATCCTGGTGCAGTTTGGAGGAGGACAGACCATGGATGATGGGACTTCAAGTACCCCCACTCCCTTCCAAAGATTGCTGCAACCCTCTTCTAATGACCAATCAAGACCACACTTGGCACACAGAGCCCCCATGATCCACTCTACATGCTGCTGCAGTTTGAAAGGGGATGGACTTTGGATGATGGGACTTGCAGTACCTTCACTCACTTACTGACACCACTGCCACCCTCATCTAATGACTGATAAAGACCAAACTTGGCACACAGAGCCCCCATGACCCCCTCTATATCCTGCTGCTGTTTGTAGGAGGATGGCCCATGGATGATGGGACTTCAAGTACCTTCACTCACTTCCTGAAAATAATGCAGCCGTTATCCAAAGACCAATAAAGACCAAACTTGGCATACAGAACCGCCATTACCCACTTTCCTTAATAACCCGGGCAACGCCGGGTCCCAAGCTAGTATATAATAAAAGTCAAAGTTTGTATGTGTGGGAGGACAGAGGGAGGACGTAGGGCAGAGGGAGGACGTAGGGCAGAGGAGTTTGTGCCGGCTTTCTGATTGGCCAGCCTGAAAGTTCCAAGATTCTGACTGGCTGCTGCTGTGGTGCTATTTGCATATGCTCCCTGATTGGCCTGCTTGAACAGGAGCCCCTGGTGGAGAAAAGGGTTCATGACAGAAACAGGGACATGACAGAAGGAAATTTGCATATGGTCTCTGATTGGCCAGCCTCAAATCCAACATTCCGAGATGACAAAGAGAGGAAAGGAAAGGCCGGGGGCTGGGTCAGAACACTCCCAATCAAACTAGGCACACAGAGCCCCCATCACCCACTCTACATCCTACTGCAGTTTGGAGGACTATGAACCATGGCTGATGGGACTTGCAGTACCACCACTCACATTCTGAGACCGCTGTTAACCTTATCCAATGACTGATCAGGACCAAACTTCGCACAGAGACCTCTCATGACCCACTTTACGTCCTGGTGTGGTTTGGCTGGGGCTGGACCGTGGATTATGGGACTTGCAGTACCTGCGACCAATGCAACCCTCATCCAATTACTGATAAAGACCAAATTTGGCACACTGAGTCTCCTTGATGCACTCTACATCCTGGTGCGGTTTGGGGGAGGATGCACCATGGACGATGGGACTTGCAATACCTGTACTCCCTTCCTGAGACCATTACAACTGCCAACAGTGATGGATCAGGATCACAATTCGCACAGAGGGCCCGCATGACCCACGTTATGTTCTGGTGTTGTTTGGAAAACTTTGGAGATGGATGATGGGACTTGCAGTACCTTTGCTCACTTCCTGAGGCCACTGAGACCCTTGCCAATGACTGATCAAGACCAAACTTGGCATACAGAGTCCCCATGACCCACTCTACATCCTGGTGCACTTTTGAGGAGGATAGACCATGGATGATGGGACTTCAAGTACCTTCACTCCCTTCCCAAGACTGCTGCAACCCTCATCTAATGTCCGATCAAGACCAAACTTGGCACACAGAGCCCCCATGACCCACTCTACATCCCGATGCTGTTTGGGGGACGGACGATGGATGATGGGACTTGCAGTACCTTTACTCACTTACTGAAACCACTGCGACCCTCATCCAATGACTGATAAAGACCAAACTTAGCACACAGAGCCCCCATGACCCACTCTGCATCCTGCTGCAGTTTGAAGGAGGGTGGACTTGGATGATGGGACTTGCAGTACCTTCACTCACTTACTGAAACCACTGCCACCCTCATCCAATGACTGATAAAGACCAAACTTGGCACACAGAGCCCCCATGACCCACTCTATATCCTGCTGCTGTTTGGAGGAGGGTGACCATGGATGATGGGACTTCAAGTACCTTCACTCACTTCCTGAAAACAATGCAACCGTCATCCAATGACCAATAAAGACCAAACTTGGCATACAGAGCCGCCATTACCCACTTTCTCTAATAACCCGGGCAGCGCCGGGTCCCCAAGCTAGTATATAATAAAAGAGAGTGTTTGTAGTGGAAGGGCAGAAGTGTGGAGGGCGGACGTGTTTGTGGCAGCTTTCCGATTGGCTAGCCTGAAAGTTCCAAGATTCTGATTGGCTGCCGCTGTGGAGCTATTTGCATATGGTCTCTGATTGGCCAGCTTCACAGGAGCCCCTGGTGGAGAAGAGGGTTCATGGCAGAAACGGGGCATGACAGAAGGAAATTTGCATATGGTCTCTGATTGGCCAGCCTCAAATCCAACATTCCGAGATGACAAAGAGAGGAAAGGAAAGGCCAAAGGGGGCTGGGTCAGAACACTCCCAATACAGACCGAAATAGGCACACAGAGCCCCCATCACCCACTCGACATCCTACTGCAGTTTGGAGGACTATGAACCATGGATGATGGGACTTGCAGTGTACCATCACTCACATTCTGAGACCGCTGTTAACCTCATCCAATGACTGATCAGGACCAAACTTGGAACATAGACCTCTCATGACCCACTTTACATCTGGTGTGGTTTGGCCGGGGATGGACCATGGATTATGGGACTTGCAGTACCTTTGCTCAATTCTTGAGACCACTGCAACCCTCATCCAATTACCGATAAAGACCAAACTTGCCACACTGAGTCTCCATGACGCACTCTACATCCTGGTGCGGCTTGGAGGAGGATGCACCATGGACGATGGGACTTGCAATACCTGCACTCCCTTCCTAAAACCATTACAACTGCCAACAATGATGGATCAGGACCACAATTTACACAGAGAGCCCGCATAACCACTCTACATCCTGGTGCGGTTTGGAAGAATTTGACAATGGATGATGGGACTTGCAGTCACTTCACTCACTTCCTGAGACCACTGAGATCCTTGCCAATGACTGATCAAGACCAAACTTGGCACACAGAGTCCCCATGACCCACTCTACATCCTGGTGCACTTTTGAGGAGGACAGACCATGGATGATGGGACTTGAAGTACCACCACTCCCTTCCCAAGACAGCTGCAACCCTCATCTAATGTCTGATCAAGATCAAACTTGGCACACAGAGCCCCCATGACCCACTCTGCATCCTGCTGCAGTTTGAAGGAGGATCGACTTTGGATGATGGGACTTCAAGTACCTTCACTCACTTCCTGAAAATAATGCAGCCGTTATTCAAAGACCAATAAAGACCAAACTTGCCATACAGAACCGCCATTACCCACTTTCTCTAATAACCCGGGCAACGCCGGGTCCCCAAGCTAGTAATAAATAAATAATATTGGCAGAATTTTAAAAAAACACTGATGGGACTACAACTCCCAGAATCCTCCAGTAAGCATAGAATCGAGGATTGTGACACCTAGAATTATAGAATCAAAGAGTTGGAAGAGACGTCATATGCCATCTAGTCCAACCCCATTCTGCCAACAATGTGATGTGGCAGCAAAAAAAGCCAATGGGATTTTGGCCTGCATCAATAGGAGCATAGTGTCTAGATCTAAGGAAGTAATGCTACCCCTCTATTCTGCTTTGGTTAGACCACATTTGGAATATTGTGTCCAATTCTGGGCACCACAATTCAAGAGAGATATGACAAGCTGGAATGTGTCCAGAGGAGGGCGACTAAAATGATCAAGGGTCTGGAGAACAAGCCCTATGAGGAGCGGCTTAAGGAGCTGGGCATGTTTAGCCTGAAGAAAGAAGGCTGAGAGGAGATATGATAGCCATGTATAAATATGTGAGAGGAAGCCACAGGGAGGAGGGAGCAAGCTTGTTTTCTGCTTCCCTGGAGACTAGGACACAAAACAATGGCTTCAAACTACAAGAGAGGAGATTCCATCTGAACATGAGGAAGAACTTCCTGACTGTGCGAGCCATTCAGCAGTGGAACTCTCTGCCCCGGAGTGTGGTGGAGGCTCCTTCTTTGGAAGCTTTTAAACAGAGGCTGGATGGCCATCTGTCAGGGGTGCTTTGAATGCAATATTCCTGCTTCGTGACAGAATGGGGTTGGACTGGAATGCCCATGAGGTCTCTTCCAACTCTTTGATTCTATGATTCTATCTTTGCATTTCGTTTTTCCTGCCAAAGTGGAGTATCTTGCATTTGTCCCTGATGAACTTCATTTTGTTAGTTTTGGCCAAAAACTGCTGGGACCAAAAGTCACTTCCCCGTCTTCAAAGGCCTCACTCTCTCCTGGACACAGAAATCAAAGATCAGAAACATTAGGAAAAACAAATGCAATTTTATTTTGGTATAAAAATAGGGATTGCTACAAAATGGGGAAGTTCAGAAAAGCGAAGGGGAAGCAAGTACAAAGATAGCAAGGTTGTCTAAATTAAAAAAAATACCTCTAGCTGAAGGTGATTGGAGAGGAACTCCTAATGCATGGGGTTTGATAGGGAAAGGTCATCTAAATGATGATGACCAGTCTTGGAATTACTCTGGATTCAATGGAGGGATGAGATGTCAACTTTTGTACTTAATGACATTCAAGATTGGAATTAACCAAGAAGATCGATTGAATCTCCATATCGAACGGCAGTTTACTCAATGCTATAGTGGCCAAGCTACAAGCCCCAATGCATTCGCACAACAGAAGAACCGTGTCTGAATCCTGCCCCAGTTTTGGCAGAATGGCAGGGAACCGGAAATGCAAACCGCGATGGATGAGGTCCCAAAGCAATATTATAGTAATGTATTACCGGACAGTTTCCCCATTCAATCAGTGTAGGCCATGCGAGAGTCCCTTCCCCTCCAGCCACCGAGAATACAGAGATATATATGGCCCCCAATATGGGACCACTGACTAAAAGCTGACTTAATTTTCTTTAAAAAAAAAAAGGCTTGATCCTTAGTCTGAATCCGGGTTCTCCTCCTTTAGTCGGAGCCGCTTCCGTTTTGCCTTTGGCAAGCTAGAGAAAGAGAAGGAAATATTATTATTATTATTATTGACACAAAAACACAGTATGTCACAGCAAACAAGATCTATATGCTGGATTTCATATCACAAAATCACAAGTCGAACACTTCCCAAGCATCTAAGACTGTGTGATTTTATTATTATTATTATTATTATTATTATTATTGACACAAAAGCACAGTATGTCACAGAAAACGAGATCTCTATGCTGGATTTCGTATCACAAAATCACAAGTCGAATGCTTCCCAAGCATCTAGGACTGTGTGATGTATTATTATTATTATTGTTCAATGTATTGTCGAAGGCTTTCTTGGCTGGAATCACTAGGTTCTTGTGGGTTTTTTCGGGCTATAGAGCCATGTTCTAGAGGCATTTCTCCTGATGTTTCGCCTGCATCTATGGCAAGCATCCTCAGAGGTAGTATTATTGTTATTGTTAGATACATAACAAGATTAGTACACAGCAACAAGATTGCTCTGCTGGCTTTTGTATATGATCACACATTGGACGCTTCCTAATATCGGCAAATAATGCGTGTAGATCCGAGTAGGGTGGCCTTTTGTAGCAGACAGGTGGTGATTTTGTCAGTGCCGATTATTTTTAAGTGCAGGCCAAGGTCTTTAGGCACTGGACCCAGTGTGCCGATCACCACTGCGACCACCTTGACTGGCTTGTGCCAGAGTTTGCAGTTCGATCTTTAAATCCTCATATCGTGTCATCTTTTCCAGTTGTTTCTCTTCAATCCTCCTGTCACCTGGGATTGCAACATCGACAATCCATACTTTGTTTTTTAACATTGTGAGGTCAGGAGTCTTGTGCTCCAAAACTCTGTCTAAATTCGGAAGTCCCAGAGGAGTTTGGCGTGTTCATTCTCTGTAACTTTTTCCGGCTTGTGATCCCACCAGTTCTTTGTCACAGGCAGATGGTCTTTTGGCACAAGTTCCAATGAATCGTCTGAGCAATGGTGTTGTGCCTCTGCTTGGAGTCTCTCTGCGTGATCTTCTTGCAGCAGCTGAGGATGAGATCTATTGTTTCACCTGCTTCCTTGCAGAGTCTACATTTGGAACCTGTTGTCGACTTTTACTATTATTATTATTATTATTATTATTATTATTATTATTTTGTCAAAGGCTTTCATGGCTGGAATCACTAGGTTGTTGTGCGTTTTCCGGGCTGTCTGGCCATGTTCCAGAAACATTCTTTTTTTTTTTTAATAATTTTTTATTGATTTATCACATTTATTACATACTATTGCATTTTGTACATCAGCCTCTTTAACATGTTGTTTAGTTGTTTTGCTTTGACATTTCCCCCCCTTTTCTCTTTTTTTCCTTTTTTCACCACAGTGCTCCCCTCCACCCGTCTCAAGCCACCATTCTTACATTTCATCTGTCCAAAATTTCATTTCTTCTTGTGACGGTAATTTTCCTTCCTTATTTTTTAATCCATTTACCACAAATCTTCCCCATACAGCATCAAAATCGCTTTGTTTCCATGTACCTTTTTTAACCTTTAATATACATGTCAATTTATCATTTATTGCTATTTTCCATGCTTCCTTATACCACTCCTCTATTTGTATATTCATTTCTTTTTTCCAATTCCTTGCTATGAGCAGTCTTGCTATAGTTAGTAAGTTTGTTATCGCTTCTTTATCCTCCTTTTTCAATTGCTTATTGTTATATAATGATAGTAAGGCTATACTAGGACTTTTATCTATTTTCATATTCATTATAGTTTCTATTTCTCTAAATACTTTCTCTCAAAAATTATTTACATATTTACATTGCCACCACATGTGTATATAACACAATTGCTCAGATGATTCATTGGAACTTGTGCCACAAATACCATCTGCCTGCGACAAAAAACTGGTGGGATCACAAGCCAGAAAAGTTACAGAGAATGAACACGTCAAGCTACTCTGGGACTTCCGGATTCAGACAGACAGAGTTTTGGAGCACAATACTCCTGACCTCACAATCGTGTTAAAAAACAAAGTATGGATTGTCGATGTTGCAATCCCAGGTGACAGCAGGATTGCAGAGAAACAACTGGAAAAGCTGACACAATATGAGGATTTAAAGATTGAACTGCAAAGACTCTGGCACAAGCCAGTCAAGGGGGTCCCAGGGATGATTGGCGCACTGGGTGCAGTGCCTAAAGACCTTGGCCTGCACTTAAACACAATCAGCACTGACAAAATTACCATCTGCCAGCTGCAGAAGGCCACCTTACTGGGATCTGCACGCATTATTCGTCATACAGTCCTAGACACTTGGGAAGTGTCCGACGTGTGATCCAATACAACAGCCAGCAGAGTGTCTGCTGTGGACTCATCTTGTTGTTTCAAATAATAATAATAATAATAATAATAATAATAATAATAATAATAATTTTTTAACAATTCTGGGCTTAATTCTATTTTAATATTTATATGTTGAAGATTTTCAATTGTATTTTTCTTTTGGTATTATGAGCTTCCTCAAGTCTCATTTTAAAATGGGATATTATTATTATTATTATTATTATTATTATTATTATTTAGGAGGAGCTTGAAGACGTGGTTGTTCCAGTGTGCCTTGCAAGAATAATGAACCCTCAGCATTATGTCCTCTAAAAGCACTTTATACTGATTTAAGACTGCCTGTACATTTCCACCAATGCCCCATCTCCTCTATGTTGCTCATGCCCAGCATTATTTTTAAACTTCAATTACATTTGGCCCAGCCATAGCTTTTAAATGTGCATTGTGTTTTTGTTTATGTTCATGCTATTTGTGTATGAGATTTATTTTAATTGCTTTGCTTTGTATTGTGAATGTTATTACTTGTATTGATGTATTGTGGGCTCGGCCTCATGTAAGCCGCACCGAGTCCCTTGGGGAGATGGTAGCGGGGTATAAATAAAGTATTATTATTATTATTTCCCATTTTATCTTGACAATTGAGGCAGCTCACAATACCAAAAGAAAAATACAATTGAAAATCCACAATACATAAATATTAAATAAGAATTAAGCCCAGAATTAGTTTGTTTGCTTTTTTGTTGTGTCAGGAGTGCCACCGGGGGCTCCAATTGTTGTTGTTGTTCATTCGTTCAGTCGTCTCCGACTCTTCGTGACCTCATGGAATAGCCCAATTATTAAAAACATATTATTATTATTATTATTAATATTGTCGTGTCAGGAGCGCCACTGGGGGCTCCAATTGTTAAAAACATATTATTATTATTATTATTATTATTATTATTATTATTATTGTCGTGTCAGGAGTGCCACAGGGGGCTCCAATTGTTAAAAACATATTATTATTATTATTATTATTATTATTATTATTATTATTATTATTGTCGTGTCAGGAGTGCCACAGGGGGCTCCAATTGTTAAAAACATATTATTATTATTATTATTATTATTATTATTATTATTGTCGTGTCAGGAGTGCCACAGGGGGCTCCAATTGTTAAAAACATATTATTATTATTATTATTATTATTATTATTATTATTATTATTATTTTTCAGGAGTGCCACAGGGGGCTCCAATTGTTTATTATTATTATTATTATTATTATTATTATTATTATTATTGTCGTGTCAGGAGCGCCACCGGGGGCTCCAATTGTTAAAAACATGTTGTTATTATTATTATTATTATTATTATTATTATTATTATTATTATTATTGTCGTGTCAGGAGCGCCACCGGGGGCTCCAATTGTTAAAAACATATTATTATTATTATTATTATTATTATTATTATTATTATTGTCGTGTCAGGAGTACCACCGGGGGCTCCAATTGTTAAAAACATATTATTATTATTATTATTATTATTATTATTATTATTATTATTATTGTCGTGTCAGGAGCACCACCGGGGGCTCCAATTGTTAAAAACATATTATTATTATTATTATTATTATTATTATTATTATTATTGTCATGTCAGGAGCACCACTGGGGGCTCCAATTGTTAAAAACATATTATTATTATTATTATTATTATTATTGTCGTGTCAGGAGCGCCACTGGGGGCTAAAAACATATTATTATTATTATTATTATTATTATTATTATTATTTATTATTATTGTCGTGTCAGGAGGCCACGAATGCTGTTAAAACATATTATTATTATTATTATTATTATTTTTATTATTCTTTTTATTATTATTGTCGTGTCATGATTGGTGGGGGCCCAACAGGTGGCTCCAATTGTGTACAACCAAATATTATTTTTATAATTATTATTATTATTATTATTTTAGTGTCCACAGTTTGCCAAAAATGCTGTTAAAACATATTATTATTATTATTATATTATGGATCAGTCTGAGCCACCACTGGGGTTCTTTTCTGGAATATTATTTATTGATTTTATTGTTATTGTCGTGGTCAGGATCGCTATGCACTCACCAGGAAGCCAAACATATTAATTATTATTATTATTAGTATATTATTATTATTCTGATTATTATTATTTCGTGTCAGGAGCGCCACCGGGGGCTCCAAAAGGTATGTAAACATACATATTATTATTATTATTATTATTATTATTATTATTATTATTATTATTGTCGTGTCAGGAGCGCCACCGGGGGCTCCAATTGTTAAAAACATATTATTATTATTATTATTATTATTATTATTATTATTATTATTATTGTCATGTCAGGAGCACCACTGGGGGCTCCAATTGTTAAAAACATATTATTATTATTATTATTATTATTATTATTATTATTATTATTGTCGTGTCAGGAGTGCCACAGGGGGCTCCAATTGTTAAAAACATATTATTATTATTATTATTATTATTATTATTATTGTCGTGTCAGGAGTGCCACAGGGGGCTCCAATTGTTAAAAACATATTATTATTATTATTATTATTATTGTCGTGTCAGGAGCGCCACTGGGGGCTCCAATTGTTAAAAACATATTATTATTATTATTATTATTATTATTATTATTATTATTATTATTGTCGTGTCAGGAGTGCCACAGGGGGCTCCAATTGTTAAAAACATATTATTATTATTATTATTATTATTATTATTATTATTGTCGTGTCAGGAGTGCCACAGGGGGCTCCAATTGTTAAAAACATATTATTATTATTATTATTATTATTATTATTATTGTCGTGTCAGGAGTGCCACCGGGGGCTCCAATTGTTAAAAACATATTATTATTATTATTATTATTATTATTATTATTATTATTATTATTATTGTCGTGTCAGGAGCGCCACCGGGGGCTCCAATTGTTAAAAACATGTTTATTATTATTATTATTATTATTATTATTATTATTATTATTGTCGTGTCAGGAGCGCCACCGGGGGCTCCAATTGTTAAAAACATATTATTATTATTATTATTATTATTATTATTATTATTATTATTATTATTGTCATGTCAGGAGCACCACTGGGGGCTCCAATTGTTAAAAACATATTATTATTATTATTATTATTATTATTATTATTATTATTATTATTGTCGTGTCAGGAGCGCCACCGGGGGCTCCAATTGTTAAAAACATATTATTATTATTATTATTATTATTATTTTTGTCGTGTCAGGAGCGCCACCGGGGGCTCCAATTGTTAAAAACATATTATTATTATTATTATTATTATTATTGTCGTGTCAGGAGCGCCACTGGGGGCTCCAATTGTTAAAAACATATTATTATTATTATTATTATTATTATTATTATTATTATTATTATTGTCGTGTCAGGAGTGCCACAGGGGGCTCCAATTGTTAAAAACATATTATTATTATTATTATTATTATTATTATTATTATTATTGTCGTGTCAGGAGTGCCACAGGGGGCTCCAATTGTTAAAAACATATTATTATTATTATTATTATATTGTCGTGTCAGGAGTGCCACAGGGGGCTCCAATTGTTAAAAACATATTATTATTATTATTATTATTATTATTATTATTATTATTGTCGTGTCAGGAGCGCCACTGGGGGCTCCAATTGTTAAAAACATATTATTATTATTATTATTATTATTATTATTATTATTATTATTATTGTCGTGTCAGGAGCGCCACTGGGGGCTCCAATTGTTAAAAACATATTATTATTATTATTATTATTATTATTATTATTATTATTGTCGTGTCAGGAGCACCACTGGGGGCTCCAATTGTTAAAAACATATTATTATTATTATTATTATTATTATTATTATTATTATTATTATTGTCGTGTCAGGAGCGCCACCGGGGGCTCCAATTGTTAAAAACATGTTGTTGTTATTATTATTATTATTTTTGTCGTGTCAGGAGCGCCACCGGGGGCTCCAATTGTTAAAAACATATTATTATTATTATTATTATTATTATTGTCGTGTCAGGAGCGCCACTGGGGGCTCCAATTGTTAAAAACATATTATTATTATTATTATTATTATTATTATTATTATTATTATTATTGTCGTGTCAGGAGTGCCACAGGGGGCTCCAATTGTTAAAAACATATTATTATTATTATTATTATTATTATTATTATTATTTATTATTATTGTCGTGTCAGGAGTGCCACAGGGGGCTCCAATTGTTAAAAACATATTATTATTATTATTATTATTATTATTATTATTATTATTGTCATGTCAGGAGCACCACTGGGGGCTCCAATTGTTAAAAACATATTATTATTATTATTATTATTATTATTATTATTATTATTATTATTATTATTGTCGTGTCAGGAGCGCCACTGGGGGCTCCAATTGTTAAAAACATATTATTATTATTATTATTATTATTATTATTATTATTATTATTATTATTATTATTATTATTATTATTATTATTGTCGTGTCAGGAGCGCCACCGGGGGCTCCAATTGTTAAAAACATGTTGTTATTATTATTATTATTATTATTATTATTATTATTATTATTATTGTCGTGTCAGGAGCGCCACCGGGGGCTCCAATTGTTAAAAACATATTATTATTATTATTATTATTATTATTATTATTATTATTGTCGTGTCAGGAGCGCCACCGGGGGCTCCAATTGTTAAAAACATATTATTATTATTATTATTATTATTATTATTATTATTATTATTGTCGTGTCAGGAGCGCCACCGGGGGCTCCAATTGTTAAAAACATATTATTATTATTATTATTATTATTATTATTATTATTATTATTATTATTATTATTGTCATGTCAGGAGCGCCACTGGGGGCTCCAATTGTTAAAAACATATTATTATTATTATTATTATTATTATTATTATTAAAATATCCTGCTTTTCTCTCTTAAAAATAAGACCTAAACTGGTTCACCATACTAAAAATATATATAATTTAACCCCCAACAACATTGAAACATTAGAACAGAATTAAAAACAAATATTTAAATCACTTTAAAGGTATAGAACAATCCTCAGCTTTTAAATTAAATTGACCTGTATTATGGGTCATGTGTGGCTCGAATAATTTTATTTATTTATTTATTTATTTGCGGCATTTATATGGCGCCCTTCTCACCCCGAAGGGGACTCAGAGTGGCTTACAATATATATTTTCATACAATATATTATATTATTAGCATAGTACAATATCAGTATATATTACTATACTGCACTATACCATTATAGTGTAATATTATTAGTAATATTACATGTAATGTAAATATATAATTATAATATTGAATTATTATTACTAGTATTATATTGTACTACATTATAATATTATAAATATTATATGTATATACAATATACTATATTATATTATTAGTAAAGACAAGATGGAAGTGTCTTCTGCTCCCTTCTGTCTTCGCTCTTTGCTATATCTTTGGCCATCTTCAAGGCGGCATTGTGGACATGACAGTTGTCCTTCCAGCCCAAACTGGTCCTTGTCCTTAATTGACCTGTGGGGAGGAGCTTCATTAAGTCATCCCAAGGAGGCGGGGCTTACTCACCGGTGAATCTCTGGCTCCGCCTCCTCCTCCTCTCCTTGCAGCTTCTCCTCTCGAAGTTCAAGCGCTTCCAGGATTACCTTCAGCATCCGGTAGTGTTTCCGATCACGGATCTAGACCCAGAAGAGACGATTCAATTAATTTGGGGGTGGAGACACATTCAAAGCCCTCCTGACAGATGGCCATCCTGACTGAGTTCAAAAAACTCTAGAGAAGGAGATTCGCCCACACTCCCAAGCAGTCTATACTTCACTAGAGTTTGAAGGGATCCACAAAGGGCATCTAGTCCAACCCCCATCAGCTAAGCAGGCATGCACAGTCAAAGCCCTTCCAGTGGATGGCCATCCAGCTTCCATTTAACAACATCCATGGGGGTTTAATCCCTACAGAAATGGAGTGCTGGTGCTGTTAAGTGTAGGTGTTGCTATAACTGTTATAATTTGCACAATTTCTTAATTGAGTTGCATAAATTAGCACTAAAATGGATAAGTTTCTAATTAAGAAAATAAAATTGTTGACATTGATGTTTGCGATGAAGAGAGGAAATTAGTCAAGAAAGGAATGTAGAACGTAAGCAGCATAAATGGGAAATGTTCAAACCTCATTTATGCATTACCCATTCACCCATCCTCCCCAAAATCCCATGTCCCCTATTTATTGTGTCAGACGCGAATTCAGAATACAATTATAATGCATTTAAAACCACAAACAAAGTTAAAAACTTGCTATTGTACTAAATGTCCTTTGACCAGAAGCCGGCCACTTGGAGTGCCTCTGGTGTGGCTGCAAGAAAGTCCTCCATTGTGCATGTGGTAGGGCTCAAGTTGCATTGTAGTAGGTGGTCTGATTCGCACACCAGACGCAACTTACAGCATGCAACCATACTTGCAGTAAAGATTATATGAAATTTATATGTTATATAATATGTAGATGTATGTATGTGTGTATAGTAGGCATGGTTAGGTACCGTCGGAATCTTCGTAATTCGGAAAAATTACCTTTTCGATTTTGAAGTTTTTAAGAACTCCGGAAATCCCTTTGCCCTTCTGAAGCTTTTTCCTCCATTTTTGTTACGACTCATGAAGTGAGTCGGAAATTATTCAGCTTTTCCCTGCTTCTGGTCCCTGGCCTCACTCAAACCAGAGAAGACAAGAATTTACTCCACTTGCTTTTCCCTGATTCTGATCCCTGGCCTCGCTCAAGCCAGAGAAGCCAGTTTTAAACCAGAGAAGACAAGAATTTACTCCACTTGCCTTTCCCCGCTTCTAGTCCCTGGCCTCGCTCAAGCCAGAGAAGCCAGTTTTAAACCAGAGAAGACAAGAATTTACTCCACTTGCCTTTCCCCGCTTCTAGTCCCTGGCCTCGCTCAAGCCAGAGAAGCCAGTTTTAAACCAGAGAAGAAGAATTTACTCCACTTGCCTTTCCCCGCTTCTAGTCCCTGGTCTCGCTCAAGCCAGAGAAGCTAGTTTTAAACCCGAGAAGAAAAAAATTTACTCCTCTTGCTTTTCCCCACTTCTGGTCCCTGGCCTCGTTCAAGCCAGAGAAGCCAGTTTTAAACCAGAGAAGAAAAGAATTTACTCCACTTGCCTTTCCCCGCTTCTAGTCCCTGGTCTCGCTCAAGCCAGAGAAGCTAGTTTTAAACCAGAGAAGAAAAGAATTTACTCCACTTGCTTTTCCCCACTTCTGGTCCCTGGCCTCGTTCAAGCCAGAGAAGCCAGTTTTAAACCAGAGAAGAAAAGAATTTACTCCACTTGCCTTTCCCCGCTTCTAGTCCCTGGCCTCGCTCAAGCCAGAGAAGCCAGTTTTAAACCAGAGAAGACAAGAATTTACTCCACTTGCCTTTCCCCGCTTCTAGTCCCTGGTCTCGCTCAAGCCAGAGAAGCTAGTTTTAAACCCGAGAAGAAAAAAATTTACTCCTCTTGCTTTTCCCCACTTCTGGTCCCTGGCCTCGTTCAAGCCAGAGAAGCCAGTTTTAAACCAGAGAAGAAAAGAATTTACTCCACTTGCCTTTCCCCGCTTCTAGTCCCTGGTCTCGCTCAAGCCAGAGAAGCTAGTTTTAAACCAGAGAAGAAAAGAATTTACTCCTCTTGCTTTTCCCCACTTCTGGTCCCTGGCCTCGTTCAAGCCAGAGAAGCCAGTTTTAAACCAGAGAAGAAAAGAATTTACTCCTCTTGCTTTTCCCCACTTCTGGTCCCTGGCCTCGTTCAAGCCAGAGAAGCCAGTTTTAAACCAGAGAAGAAAAGAATTTACTCCTCTTGCTTTTCCCCACTTCTAGTCCCTGGCCTCGTTCAAGCCAGAGAAGCCAGTTTTAAACCAGAGAAGAAAAGAATTTACTCCACTTGCCTTTCCCCGCTTCTAGTCCCTGGTCTCGCTCAAGCCAGAGAAGCTAGTTTTAAACCAGAGAAGAAAAGAATTTACTCCTCTTGCTTTTCCCCACTTCTGGTCCCTGGCCTCGTTCAAGCCAGAGAAGCCAGTTTTAAACCAGAGAAGAAAAGAATTTACTCCTCTTGCTTTTCCCCACTTCTAGTCCCTGGCCTCGTTCAAGCCAGAGAAGCCAGTTTTAAACCAGAGAAGAAAAGAATTTACTCCTCTTGCTTTTCCCCACTTCTGGTCCCTGGCCTCGTTCAAGCCAGAGAAGCCAGTTTTAAACCAGAGAAGAAAAGAATTTACTCCACTTGCTTTTCCCCGCTTCTAGTCCCTGGCCTCGCTCAAGCCAGAGAAGCCAGTTTTAAACCAGAGAAGAAAAGAATTTACTCCTCTTGCTTTTCCCCGCTTCTGGTCCCTGGCCTCGCTCAAGCCAGAGAAGCCAGTTTTAAACCAGAGAAGAAAAGAATTTACTCCACTTGCCTTTCCCCGCTTCTAGTCCCTGGTCTCGCTCAAGCCAGAGAAGCCAGTTTTAAACCAGAGAAGAAAAGAATTTACTCCACTTGCCTTTCCCCGCTTCTAGTCCCTGGTCTCGCTCAAGCCAGAGAAGCTAGTTTTAAACCAGAGAAGAAAAGAATTTACTCCTCTTGCTTTTCCCCACTTCTGGTCCCTGGCCTCGTTCAAGCCAGAGAAGCCAGTTTTAAACCAGAGAAGAAAAGAATTTACTCCTCTTGCTTTTCCCCACTTCTGGTCCCTGGCCTCGTTCAAGCCAGAGAAGCCAGTTTTAAACCAGAGAAGAAAAGAATTTACTCCTCTTGCTTTTCCCCACTTCTAGTCCCTGGCCTCGTTCAAGCCAGAGAAGCCAGTTTTAAACCAGAGAAGAAAAGAATTTACTCCACTTGCCTTTCCCCGCTTCTAGTCCCTGGTCTCGCTCAAGCCAGAGAAGCTAGTTTTAAACCAGAGAAGAAAAGAATTTACTCCTCTTGCTTTTCCCCACTTCTGGTCCCTGGCCTCGTTCAAGCCAGAGAAGCTAGTTTTAAACCAGAGAAGAAAAGAATTTACTCCTCTTGCTTTTCCCCACTTCTAGTCCCTCGCCTCGTTCAAGCCAGAGAAGCCAGTTTTAAACCAGAGAAGAAAAGAATTTACTCCTCTTGCTTTTCCCCACTTCTGGTCCCTGGCCTCGTTCAAGCCAGAGAAGCCAGTTTTAAACCAGAGAAGAAAAGAATTTACTCCTCTTGCTTAATCCATTAACAAAAGAATTCAGAAGTCCAAGAAGTTTCGAAAAGTTTTGAACATGTTTTTCTGTGAAAATCAGAATTGACTTTAGAATCGAACCACCTACATCCGAAATGAGTTTTGAACCTTTTTTTTGGATCAAACAAGCCTAGTGTATAGATATATATATGAAATAACAATCAACTGTGGGAGATAAGACGTATAAAAAGAAAATGTCCAAACATCATTTATACAATAAAGATTATATGAAACTTATATAATATACCAGTTTCATATAGTCTTTATGGTATAAAATATTTATGATACATAATATAATACATATCATATGTAACTATATAAATAAAAATGTAATGTTCGTTTGTGGGATTAACAGAACTCAAAAACCACTGGGCGAATTGACATCAAATTTGGAGACAAGACACCTAACAACCCAATGTATGTCCTTCACTCAAAAAAATTTATTTTGTCATTTGGGAGTTGTAGTTGCTTGGATTTATAGTTTACTTACAATCAAAGAGCATTCTGAACTCCACCAATGATGGAATTGAACCAAACAGGATTCTCATGACTAAGATGGGCATTGACCTTGAGTTTGGGAATTGTGGTTCACCTACATTCAGATAGCACTGTGGACTCAAATAATGATGGATCTGGACCAAACTTGGCACAAATATTCCATATGCCCAAATATGAACACAGATGGAGTTTGGGGGAAATAGACCTTGATATTTCGGAGTTGTAGTTACTGGGATTTATAGTTCACCTACAATCTAAGAGCATTCTGAACCCCGCTAACAACAGAATTGGGGGAAACTTCCCACACAGAACCCCCATGACCAACAGAAAATACTGAAGGCCATCGAGTCCAACTCCCTTCACCACGGCAAGAAAACGTAATCAAAACCCTTCTGACAAAGAGCCATCCAGCCATAGATATAGATAGACATGATTCACACACACACAGAGATATAGTATCATAGGTTTGAAAAGGACCCCTAAAGAAGGATAATAATATGTTGCATGTTCCAGAGTGGGCAAACCAAGCCATCTCCACATCAACACTGACAAAGAAACAGCAAGAAATACTGTTTACCCACAAGTATAAAGAAATTACATATATTAGAAACCAACACTTTCTCATTACTTTATTTTCTGGATCACCAGACTGGGCCACAGCAACACGTGGCAGGCAACAGCTAGTATATATAATACATATATATTGCATGGAACTCTTGGTTCAACCTCTGTTTTGCTAGTAAAAACAAACTACTGTGTCGCGAAATGATGCGTGTCTCAAATGCGGAAAGTTTGGAAAGCTCTGGTATAGATGCACCCCAAAGCATTTCATCCAACAGAGCCCCCCAAAAGGGCCACTCACCTGGAGGATATAGGGTCCGCTTTCGGACTCGTTGTTGGAAGACCCCGCAGCCGACCTCTTGGCGCTTTCGGAAGAGCTGCTCCGAGGAGGAGCTGGAACAACAACTGAAATAAAAACAAGGAGATAGACATTAATAAAGTCTGATATTTGGGAACATGCTTTCCTCTACTGTTTAGAACAGGCATTTGCAGACTTGGCCCCTCCAGGTGTTTTGGATTCCAACTCCCACCATTCCTAACAGCCTCAGGCCCTTTCCTTTTCCCCCCTCAGCCGCTTAAGCGGCTGAGGGGGAAAAGGAAAGGGCCTGAGGCTGTTAGGAATGGTGGGAGTTGGAGTCCAAAACACCTGGAGGGGCCAAGTTTGCCCATATATTTGGTGTAGATGCACCCAATGCTTCCCCATCCACCCATCTCCCCCAAAATCCCATTTCCCCTATTTACCCTTCTTAGATTTCATTTTAGGGATGGTAGCTTTCTCCGCGTTCTCTTCCTCCGACTTCCTGTCTCTTCCGGGACAAGCGCAAACCCGGACTTCAAAGCAGCGGCGTCCGAGGAGGTCACCTCTGCAAAAGACGGAGGCAGGAAAAGGGAAGAGCTGCAGTTTTACAAAATCCTTTCCCTATAAAATTACAACTCCCAGGATTCCATAGCATTGAGCCACAGCAGTTAAAGTGGTCTCAAACTGTGTTAATTCTTTAAAATGTAGACGGAGCCTTAGAAAGGTATGGGAAGCCCAAGGACTCCCGGGAAGGAAAGCCACTCACTGCAGAGTCTCCAAAGTGATGATGGCCAAAATGGCACGCCGGTTCATGCCTCCCATGCAAGAGCTGTTGCACATAAAATTTAACAACAGCGTAGTGCTGTCGGCACCCACCTAGAAAGGAATGGAGAGACAACAGCACCGTTACCCGAAATTGACAACACTATGGAACATGATTTTTTGTTCCTAGGTTCTAAACCCAAGGTCTTAATTGGTTCTATCATAAAAACTGGAGCATTGCAACGCACCCAAATACCTGGGAGGAGTCACTCTGGACCGTGCTCTTACCTACAAGAAGCACTGCCTGAACATCAAGCAAAAAGTGGGCGCTAGAAACAATATCATACGAAAGCTGACTGGCACAACCTGGGGATCACAACCAGACACAGTGAAGACATCTGCCCTTGCACTGTGCTACTCTGCTGCTGAGTACGCATGCCCAGTGTGGAACACATCTCACCACACTAAAACAGTGGATGTGGCTCTTAATGAGACATGCCGCATTATCACGGGGTGTCTGCGCCCTACACTACTGGAGAAGTTACAGTGCTTAGCCGGTATTGCACCGCCTGACATCCGCTGGGAAGCAGCAGCAATTGTGAAAGGACCAAGGCAGTGACATCTCCAGTTCATCCCCTGTTTGGGTATCAACCAACACGTCAACAACTTAAATCAGGAAATAGTTTTCGAAGATCTACAGAGACACTCGCTGGAACACCTCAGCAAGCGAGAGTCCAAAAGTGGCAGGCTCAAACCCAGAACCTCAATCAGTGGTTGATACCAAATGAGAGACTCCCCCCTGGGCAGACAGAAGACTGGACGACTTGGAAGGCGCTGAACAGACTGCGCTCTGGCACCACGAGATGCAGAGCCAACCTTCAGAAATGGGGCCACAAAGTGGAATCCTCGACATGCGAGTGCAGAGAAGAGTAAACCACTGACCACCTGCTGCGACGCACCCTGAGCCCTGCCACATGCACAATGGAGGACCTCCTTGCAGCAACACCAGAAGCACTCCAAGTGGCCAGATACTGGTCAAAGGACATTTAATCAACTACCAAACTCACAAATTTTGTATTTTGTTTGTTTGTTTGTTTGTTTGTTTTGTTCTGTTAGAAATGTAATACAATTGACTGGTTGCCCTGACACGACAAATAAATAAATCATAAAAACATGGGGAAAGTTTATTAAACTGCAAAAACTTTGTGGGAGGGATATCTTGTAGCACATTTTGATCAAATTTTACAATGAATATCTGAACCAATTCAACCACAACAACAAAGTTCCTCAAATAGAACAACTATTAGGGAAAAGCATGAATTTCCAAAGCCTTTTGGAAGTGTGACCCTTTTGGAGATTACTGTATATATTCGAGTATAAGCCTAGCTTTTCAGCCCCCTTTTTAGGCTGAAAAAGCTGCCCTCGGCTTATACTCGAATCAAAGTTATTTATTATTTTACTCTGTTATTACTATTATTTTTATTACATTTATTATTTTCCTCTATTATTGGAATTATTACATTTGCATTATTTTACTCTATTATTATTTTATTACATTTCTTTTACTCTATTTATTATTATTACATTTATTATTTTACTTTAGTATTATTGTTATTACATTTATTATTTTCCTCTATTATTGGCATTATTACATTTGCATTATTTTACTCTATTATTATTTTATTACATTTATTTTACTCTATTTATTATTACTATTGCATTTATTATTTTACTTTAATATTATTATTATGTATTATTTTCCTCTATTATTGGTATTATTACATTTGCATTATTTTACCCTATTATTATTTTATTACATTTATTTTACTCTATTTATTATTATTACTATTACATTTGTTATTTTACTTTACTATTATTGTTATTACATTTATTATTTTCCTCTATTATTGGTATTATTACATTTGCATTATTTTACTCTGTTATTATTTTATTACACTCATTTAACTCTGTTTATTATTATTATT
The DNA here is from genome assembly GCF_025583915.1 of Anolis sagrei ordinatus. Classification (NCBI taxonomy): domain Eukaryota; kingdom Metazoa; phylum Chordata; class Lepidosauria; order Squamata; family Anolidae; genus Anolis; species Anolis sagrei. The sequence goes on from NW_026847660.1 coordinate 4,432,980, forward strand.
ATTATTATTACATTTATTATTTTACTGTATTGTTGTTATTACATTTTTTATTTTACTTTCTTTCTTATTATTGGAAGGATACGTAAGCACATTGACACTGAAAAAGGTTAGAATAATGGTTTAATCAAAGTTGGTCAGTCTTATTTTAAATTACAGTTTTATGTAAACATTGAAAAACATTTAACCTACTGTTTCCTCAATTAATGTAATTTTATTGGCATCTATATTTATTTTGTATTACCAATAGTTGCTGCATTTCCCACCCTCGACTTATATTCGAGTCAATAAGTTTTCCCATTTTTTGGTGGTAAAATTAGCTGCCTCGGTTTATATTCGGGCCGGCTTATCCTCGAGTATATACGGTAATTGGTATTCACACTATTTGGAATAATCATAACCTTTTGGAAAGCATGACCTTGTTTAAAGATCATAACCCTTCGTAAAGTATGGTCTTCCTGAGAAGAGTTGAAAACCCACTTGAGTTAATTTTCTCCTTAGTGGTAAATATCCATTTGTATTCACACAAGGCAATTTAGGCTTCTCGGCTGTTAGACTGATATACTTGGTTATCTCTTTGAACTGTTAGGAACCAAGATGATGCCAATGCACAAAATACATAACAGATCTTTTATTTTTATTTGATGTCATTGTCTGTTTTGTATTTGTAAGCCTGTCAGAGTCAGTGGGCCAAAGCTAATGCCGTCCTGAGGAGAGTGAGTAGGCCGAAGCCTGTAAAGAGTCAGTGGGCCAAAACTAGTGTCGTCCTGAGGATCATGGGTAGGTCGACGCCTGTTAGAATCAGTGGGCCAAAGTTCGGTGTCGTCCTGTGGAGAGTGAGTAGGCCGAAGCCTGTTAAAGTCAGTGGGCCAAAGCTAGTGTTGTCCTGAGGAGAATGTGTAGGCCAAAGCCTGTTAAGAGTCAGTGGGCCAAATCTAGTGTTGTCCTGAGGAGCGTGGGTAAGCCGAAGCCTTTTAGAGTCAGTGGGCCAAAGCTAGTGTCATCCTGAGGAGAGTGAGTAGGCTAAAGCCTGTTAAGAGTCAGTGGGCCAAAGCTAGTGTCATCCTGAGGAGCGTGGGTAGGCCAAAGCCTGTTAAGAGTCAGTGGGCCAAAGCTCAGTGTCGTCCTGAGGAGAGTGAGTAGGCCGAAGCCTGTTAAGAGTCAGTGGGCCAAAACTAGTGTTGTCCTGTGGAGAGTAGGCCGAAGCCTGTCAGAGTCAGTGGGCCAAAGCTAGTGTCATCCTGAGGAGAGTGAGTAGGCCAAAGCCTGTTAAGAGTCAATAGGCCGAAGTTAGTGTCGTCTTGAGGAGAGTGAGTAGCCCGAAGCCTGTTAAGAGTCAATGGACCGAAGTTAGTGTTGTCTTGAGGAGAGTGAGTAGGCCGAAGCCTGTTAAAGTCAGTGGGCCAAAGCTAGTGTTGTCCTGAGGAGAATGTGTAGGCCAAAGCCTGTTAAGAGTCAGTGGGCCAAATCTAGTGTCGTCCTGAGGAGAGTGAGTAGGCCAAAGCCTGTTAAGAGTCAGTGGGCCAAAGCTAGTGTCGTCCTGAGGAGAGTGAGTAGGCTGAAGCCTGTTAAGAGTCAGTGGGCCAAAGCTAGTGTCGTCCTGAGGTGAGTAGGCCAAAGCCTGTTAAGAGTCAGTGGGCCAAAGCTAGTGTCGTCCTGAGGAGAGTGAGTAGGCCGAAGCCTGTTAAGAGTCAGTGGGCCAAAACTAGTGTTGTCCTGTGGAGAGTAGGCCGAAGCCTGTCAGAGTCAGTGGGCCAAAGCTAGTGTCATCCTGAGGAGAGTGAGTAGGCCAAAGCCTGTTAAGAGTCAATAGGCCGAAGTTAGTGTCGTCTTGAGGAGAGTGAGTAGCCCGAAGCCTGTTAAGAGTCAATGGGCCGAAGTTAGTGTTGTCTTGAGGAGAGTGAGTAGGCCGAAGCCTGTTAAAGTCAGTGGGCCAAAGCTAGTGTTGTCCTGAGGAGAATGTGTAGGCCAAAGCCTGTTAAGAGTCAGTGGGCCAAATCTAGTGTTGTCCTGAGGAGCGTGGGTAAGCCGAAGCCTGTTAGAGTCAGTGGGCCGAAGCTACTGTCATCCTGAGGAGAGTGAGTAGGCCGAAGCCTGTTAACAGTCAGTGGACCAAAGCTAGTGTCATCCTGAGGAGAGTGAGTAGGCCGAAGCCTGTTTAGAGTCAGTAGGCCAAAGCTAGAGTCATCCTGAGGAGAGTGAGTAGGCTGAAGCCTGTTTAGAGTCAGTGGGCCAAAGATAGTGTTGTCCTGAGAAAGTGAGTTGGCGAAGGTAGTGTTATCCTCAGGAGAGTGAGTAGACTGAAGCCCGTTAAGAGTTAGTGGGCCAAAGCTAGTGCCGTCCTGAGGAGAGTGTGTAGGCCAAAGCCTGTCAGAGTCAGTGGGCCAAAGCTAGTGTTGTCCTGAGGAAAGTGAGTTGGCGAAGGTAGTGTTGTACTAAGGAGAGTGAGTAGACTGAAGCCCGTTAAGAGTTAGTGGGCCAAAGCTAGTGTCGTCCTGAGGAGTGTGAGGTAAATCTCAGTGTGAGAGAAGCCTCATGTGAGAAAACTCCAGTGTGAAGGCTACTATGTGCTTGTTCATTTGTGTTACGGAAGCCTAGTTCTTGTAAATAGTGGAACCATATTATTTTACTACAAAGGAAAGCCTCCTATGGAAGAAATTACATTGGACTGTGTGTTTTCGCTCTTTTTTAATCACTTTGGGCTCCTGGTGCTGGGTCACGCTGCTGCTAATAAGTTACTCTGCTGTGCATTTCTGAGGAGGGCCTTTTGTAAATAAGCTCACTCGCCCAACAACAAACAACAACAAATATGCTCTTGCATATTTAACAGCAAAAAAACATTAACATTTGTTCCATCCTTGGCAGGCCCCTCTCTCCCCGACCAATCCCCGATAACCTGTGCTTTTTCATACGGCACGACGACACTGTGCCGCTTGGTGTTTGGGTCGTCAATATATTGGGCCAGCTGATTAGCCTCCACCCTGATGAGGTGCTGCGGTGGCGCGCTGCCTGCCGGGAGACACAAACCAGGGAGGAGAGAGAAAAGTCAGGCACGTGGGTCACGTCTGGAAATAGTAATTCTTCCAGGAGTGAACTTCCCTTCCTAGGAGACAATTCCTGGCTCGAGACAATTCCTGGGGACAATGCTTGGCTCGAGAGCAGTACGTGTGAAAGAGATCTTGGAGTCCTCATGGACAACAAGTTAAACATGAGCCAGGAATGTGATGTGGCGACAAAAAAAACCCAATGGGATTTTGGCCTGCATCAATAGGAGCATAGTGTCTAGATCTAGGGAAGTAATGCTCCCCATGCTCTATTCCGCTTTGGTTGGACCACACCTGGAATATTGTGTCCAATTCTGGGCACCACAGTTGAAGGGAGATGTTGACTCTAAGCTGGAATGTGTCCAGAGGAGGGCGACTCAAATGATAAAAGGTCTGGAGAACAAGCCCTATGAGGAGCGACTTAAGGAGCTGGGCATGTTTAGCCTGAAGAAGAGAAGGCTGAGAGGAGATATGATAGCCATGTATAAATATGTGAGAGGAAGCCACAGGGAGGAGGGAGCAAGCTTGTTTTCTGCTTCCCTGGAGACTAGGACGCAGAACAATGGCTTCAAACTACAAGACAGGAGATTCCATCTGAACATGAGGAAGAACTTCCTGACTGTGAGAGCCGTTCAGCAGTGGAACTCTCTGCCCCGGAGTGTGGTGGAGGCTCCTTCTTTGGAAGCTTTTAAACAGAGGCTGGATGGCCATCTGTCAGGGGTGATTTGAATGCAATATTCCTGCTTCTTGGCAGAATGGGGTTGGACTGGATGGCCCATGAGGTCTCTTCCAACTCTAGGATTCTATGATTCTATGATCTCTCTGTCCATCGATTCTTCCCTATATTTATCTTTATCGTTATGTCTATCTCTATCTATCTATCTATCTATCTATCTATCTATCTATCTATCTATTATTTATTTAAAACATTTATATTCCGCCCTTCTCACCCCGAAGGGGACTCAGGGCGGAGCGCAGCATATACATGGCAAACATTCAATGCTGGGACACAAATTCACATACCCATACATAAACATTAAAAAAACATTTATCAAAATATTAAAATACACCATTTAGAACCATCCTAGTCATCCGCGTCAAATCTAATTGGCCCTGTCATCTTTCCCACTGCCGCTTTATTGCCCTGTCCCGAAAGCTTGGTCCCACAGCCAAGTTTTTGCCATCCTTCTAAAGGACAGGAGGGAGCCGGCTTGATCTCACCAGGAAGGGAGTTCCATAGCCGGGGAGAAATCACCGAGAAGGCCCTGTCTCTCATCCCCACCAATCGTGTCAGTGACAATGGCAGGATGGAAAGCAGGGCCTCCCCAGAGGATCTTAATCTCCGCGATGGTATATAGGGGGAGATGCGTTCAGACAGGTAATTTGGGCCGGGGCTGTTTAGGGCTTTATAGGCCAAAGCC
>NW_026847660.1:4437541-4470579 GCF_025583915.1 Anolis sagrei ordinatus
GGGTTGGACTGGAATGCCCATGAGGTCTCTTCCAACTCTTTGATTCTATGATTCTATCTTTGCATTTCGTTTTTCCTGCCAAAGTGGAGTATCTTGCATTTGTCCCTGATGAACTTCATTTTGTTAGTTTTGGCCAAAAACTGCTGGGACCAAAAGTCACTTCCCCGTCTTCAAAGGCCTCACTCTCTCCTGGACACAGAAATCAAAGATCAGAAACATTAGGAAAAACAAATGCAATTTTATTTTGGTATAAAAATAGGGATTGCTACAAAATGGGGAAGTTCAGAAAAGCGAAGGGGAAGCAAGTACAAAGATAGCAAGGTTGTCTAAATTAAAAAAAATACCTCTAGCTGAAGGTGATTGGAGAGGAACTCCTAATGCATGGGGTTTGATAGGGAAAGGTCATCTAAATGATGATGACCAGTCTTGGAATTACTCTGGATTCAATGGAGGGATGAGATGTCAACTTTTGTACTTAATGACATTCAAGATTGGAATTAACCAAGAAGATCGATTGAATCTCCATATCGAACGGCAGTTTACTCAATGCTATAGTGGCCAAGCTACAAGCCCCAATGCATTCGCACAACAGAAGAACCGTGTCTGAATCCTGCCCCAGTTTTGGCAGAATGGCAGGGAACCGGAAATGCAAACCGCGATGGATGAGGTCCCAAAGCAATATTATAGTAATGTATTACCGGACAGTTTCCCCATTCAATCAGTGTAGGCCATGCGAGAGTCCCTTCCCCTCCAGCCACCGAGAATACAGAGATATATATGGCCCCCAATATGGGACCACTGACTAAAAGCTGACTTAATTTTCTTTAAAAAAAAAAAGGCTTGATCCTTAGTCTGAATCCGGGTTCTCCTCCTTTAGTCGGAGCCGCTTCCGTTTTGCCTTTGGCAAGCTAGAGAAAGAGAAGGAAATATTATTATTATTATTATTGACACAAAAACACAGTATGTCACAGCAAACAAGATCTATATGCTGGATTTCATATCACAAAATCACAAGTCGAACACTTCCCAAGCATCTAAGACTGTGTGATTTTATTATTATTATTATTATTATTATTATTATTGACACAAAAGCACAGTATGTCACAGAAAACGAGATCTCTATGCTGGATTTCGTATCACAAAATCACAAGTCGAATGCTTCCCAAGCATCTAGGACTGTGTGATGTATTATTATTATTATTGTTCAATGTATTGTCGAAGGCTTTCTTGGCTGGAATCACTAGGTTCTTGTGGGTTTTTTCGGGCTATAGAGCCATGTTCTAGAGGCATTTCTCCTGATGTTTCGCCTGCATCTATGGCAAGCATCCTCAGAGGTAGTATTATTGTTATTGTTAGATACATAACAAGATTAGTACACAGCAACAAGATTGCTCTGCTGGCTTTTGTATATGATCACACATTGGACGCTTCCTAATATCGGCAAATAATGCGTGTAGATCCGAGTAGGGTGGCCTTTTGTAGCAGACAGGTGGTGATTTTGTCAGTGCCGATTATTTTTAAGTGCAGGCCAAGGTCTTTAGGCACTGGACCCAGTGTGCCGATCACCACTGCGACCACCTTGACTGCCTTGTGCCGGAGTAATTTCAGTTCTATCTTTAAATCCTCGTATCGTGTCAGCTTTTCCAGTTGTTTCTCTTCAATCCTTCTGTCGCCTGGGATTGCAAGTTTTTTAACATGATTGTGAGGTCAGGAGTCTTGTGCTCCAAAACTCTGTCTATCTGAATCCGGAAGTCCCAGAGGAGTTTGGCGTGTTCATTCTCTGTAACTTTTTCCGGCTTGTGATCCCACCAGTTCTTTGTTGCAGGCAGATGGTGTTTGTGGCACAAGTTCCAATGGGTCATCTGAGCAACGGTGTTGTGCCTCTGCTTGGAGTCTCTCTGCGTGATCTTCTTGCAGCAGCTGAGGATGGGATCTATTGTTTCACCTGCTTCCTTGCAGAGTCTACATTTGGAACCTGTTGTCGACTTTTACTATTATTATTATTATTATTATTTTGTCAAAGGCTTTCATGGCTGGAATCACTAGGTTGTTGTGCGTTTTCCGGGCTGTCTGGCCATGTTCCAGAAACATTCTTTTTTTTTTTAATAATTTTTATTGATTTATCACATTTATTACATACTATTGCATTTTGTACATCAGCCTCTTTAACATGTTGTTTAGTTGTTTTGCTTTGACATTTCCCCCCCTTTTCTCTTTTTTTCCTTTTTCACCACAGTGCTCCCCTCCACCCGTCTCAAGCCACCATTCTTACATTTCATCTGTCCAAAATTTCATTTCTTCTTGTGACGGTAATTTTCCTTCCTTATTTTTTAATCCATTTACCACAAATCTTCCCCATACAGCATCAAAATCGCTTTGTTTCCATGTACCTTTTTTAACCTTTAATATACATGTCAATTTATCATTTATTGCTATTTTCCATGCTTCTTTATACCACTCCTCTATTTGTATATTCATTTCTTTTTTCCAATTCCTTGCTATAAGCAGTCTTGCTATAGTTAGTAAGTTTGTTATCGCTTCTTTATCCTCCTTTTTCAATTGCTTATTGTTATATAATGATAGTAAGGCTATACTAGGACTTTTATCTATTTTTATATTCATTATAGTTTCTATTTCTCTAAATACTTTCTCCCAAAAATTATTTACATATTTACATTGCCACTACAAGCAGAGGCATAACACCGTTGCTCAGATGATTCATTGGAACTTGAGCCACAAATTCCATCTTCCTGCAACAAAGAACTGTTGGGATCACAAGCCAGAAAAGTTGCAGAGAATGAACACGCCAAACTCCTCTGGGACTTCCGAATTCAGACAGACAGAGTTTTGGAGCACAATACTCCTGACCTCACAATCGTGTTAAAAACAAAGTATGGATTGTCGATGTCGCAATCCCAGGTGACAACAGGATTAAAGAGAAACAACTGGTAAAACTGACACGATATGAGGATTTAAAGATTGAACTGTGGCACAAACCAGTAAAGGTGGTCCCAGCAGTGATTGGCACACTGGGTGCAGTGCCTAAAGACCTTGGCCAGACACTGGGTGCAGTGCCTAAAGACCTTGGCCTGCACTTAAACACAATCGCTGACAAAATTACCATCTGCCAGCTGCAGAAGGCCACCTTACTGGGATCTGCACGCATTATTCGCCGATACATCACACAGTCCTAGACACTTGGGAAGGGTCCGACGTGTGATCCAATACAACAGCCAGCAGAGTGTCTGCTGTGGACTCATCTTGTTGTATTTCAAATAACAATAATAATGATGATAATAATAATAATAATAATAATAATAATAATAATAATAATTTTTTAACAATTCTGGGCTTAATTCTATTTTAATATTTATATGTTGAAGATTTTCAATTGTATTTTTCTTTTGGTATTATGAGCTTCCTCAAGTCTCATTTTAAAATGGGATATTATTATTATTATTATTATTATTATTATTATTATTTAGGAGGAGCTTGAAGACGTGGTTGTTCCAGTGTGCCTTGCCAGAATAATGAACCCTCAGCATTATGTCCTCTAAAAGCACTTTATACTGATTTAAGACTGCCTGTACATTTCCACCAATGCCCCATCTCCTCTATATTGCTCATGCCCAGCATTATTTTTAAACTTCAATTACATTTGGCCCAGCCATAGCTTTTAAATGTGCATTGTGTTTTTGTTTATGTTCATGCTATTTGTGTATGAGATTTATTTTAATTGCTTTGCTTTGTATTGTGAATGTTATTACTTGTATTGATGTATTGTGGGCTCGGCCTCATGTAAGCCGCACCGAGTCCCTTGGGGAGATGGTAGCGGGGTATAAATAAAGTATTATTATTATTATTTCCCATTTAAAATGAGACTTGAGGCAGCTCACAATACCAAAAGAAAAATACAATTGAAAATCCACAATACATAAATATTAAATAAGAATTAAGCCCAGAATTAGTTTGTTTGCTTTTTTGTTGTGTCAGGAGTGCCACCGGGGGCTCCAATTGTTGTTGTTGTTCATTCGTTCAGTCGTCTCCGACTCTTCGTGACCTCATGGAATAGCCCAATTATTAAAAACATATTATTATTATTATTATTAATATTGTCGTGTCAGGAGCGCCACTGGGGGCTCCAATTGTTAAAAACATATTATTATTATTATTATTATTATTATTATTTATTGTCGTGTCAGGAGCGCCACTGGGGGCTCCAATTGTTAAAAACATATTATTATTATTATTATTATTATTATTATTATTATTTATTATTATTGTCGTGTCAGGAGTGCCACAGGGGGCTCCAATTGTTAAAAACATATTATTATTATTATTATTATTATTATTATTATTATTATTGTCGTGTCAGGAGCGCCACCGGGGGCTCCAATTGTTAAAAACATATTATTATTATTATTATTATTATTATTATTATTATTATTATTATTGTCATGTCAGGAGCGCCACCGGGGGCTCCAATTGTTAAAAACATATTTATTATTATTATTATTATTGTCGTGTCAGGAGCGCCACCGGGGGCTCCAATTGTTAAAAACATGTTGTTATTATTATTATTATTATTATTATTATTATTATTATTATTATTATTATTGTCGTGTCAGGAGCGCCACCGGGGGCTCCAATTGTTAAAAACATATTATTATTATTATTATTATTATTATTATTATTATTATTATTATTAAAATATCCTGCTTTTCTCTCTTAAAAATAAGACCTAAACAGATGGCCAGCCTAAAAATATATTATTATTATTATTATTATTATTATTATTATTATTATTATTGTCGTGTCAGGAGCGCCATCGGGGGCTCCAATTGTTAAAAACATTATTATTATTATTATTATTATTATTATTATTATTATTATTATTATTGTCGTGTCAGGAGCGCCACCGGGGGCTCCAATTGTTAAAAACATGTTGTTGTTATTATTATTATTATTTTTGTCGTGTCAGGAGCGCCACCGGGGGCTCCAATTGTTAAAAACATATTATTATTATTATTATTATTATTATTATTGTCGTGTCAGGAGCGCCACCGGGGGCTCCAATTGTTAAAAACATATTATTATTATTATTATTATTATTATTATTATTATTATTATTATTGTCATGTCAGGAGTGCCACTGGGGGCTCCAATTGTTAAAAACATATTATTATTATTATTATTATTATTATTATTATTATTATTGTCGTGTCAGGAGTGCCACAGGGGGCTCCAATTGTTAAAAACATATTATTATTATTATTATTATTATTATTATTATTAGGAGCGCCATCGGGGGCTCCAATTGTTAAAAACATATTATTATTATTATTATTATTATGTACGGTCAGGAGAGACATTCGGGGGATCAATTGTTTAAAAAAAACATATATATATTATTATTATTATTATTATTATTATTAGTATTATTATTATTATTAACAAAGATGTATATAATTATTAAAATATTATTATTATTATTATTATTATTATTATTATTATTATTATTGTCGTGTCAGGAGTGCCACAGGGGGCTCCAATTGTTAAAAACATATTATTATTATTATTATTATTATTATTATTATTATTATTGTCATGTCAGGAGCACCACTGGGGGCTCCAATTGTTAAAAACATATTATTATTATTATTATTATTATTATTATTATTATTATTATTGTCGTGTCAGGAGCGCCACCGGGGGCTCCAATTGTTAAAAACATATTATTATTATTATTATTATTATTTTTGTCGTGTCAGGAGCGCCACCGGGGGCTCCAATTGTTAAAAACATATTATTATTATTATTATTATTATTATTGTCGTGTCAGGAGCGCCACTGGGGGCTCCAATTGTTAAAAACATATTATTATTATTATTATTATTATTATTATTATTATTATTATTATTGTCGTGTCAGGAGTGCCACAGGGGGCTCCAATTGTTAAAAACATATTATTATTATTATTATTATTATTATTATTGTCGTGTCAGGAGCGCCATCGGGGGCTCCAATTGTTAAAAACATATTATTATTATTATTATTATTATTATTATTATTATTATTATTGTCGGGTCAGGAGCGCCACTGGGGGCTCCAATTGTTAAAAACATTATTATTATTATTATTATTATTATTATTATTATTATTATTATTGTCGGGTCAGGAGCGCCACCGGGGGCTCCAATTGTTAAAAACATGTTGTTATTATTATTATTATTATTATTATTATTATTATTATTATTATTATTATTGTCGTGTCAGGAGCGCCACCGGGGGCTCCAATTGTTAAAAACATATTATTATTATTATTATTATTATTATTATTATTATTATTATTATTATTGTCATGTCAGGAGCACCACTGGGGGCTCCAATTGTTAAAAACATATTATTATTATTATTATTATTATTATTATTATTATTATTGTCGTGTCAGGAGCGCCACCGGGGGCTCCAATTGTTAAAAACATGTTGTTGTTATTATTATTATTATTTTTGTCGTGTCAGGAGCGCCACCGGGGGCTCCAATTGTTAAAAACATATTATTATTATTATTATTATTATTATTATTGTCGTGTCAGGAGCGCCACTGGGGGCTCCAATTGTTAAAAACATATTATTATTATTATTATTATTATTATTATTATTATTATTGTCGTGTCAGGAGTGCCACAGGGGGCTCCAATTGTTAAAAACATATTATTATTATTATTATTATTATTATTATTATTATTGTCGTGTCAGGAGTGCCACAGGGGGCTCCAATTGTTAAAAACATATTATTATTATTATTATTATTATTATTGTCGTGTCAGGAGCGCCACTGGGGGCTCCAATTGTTAAAAACATATTATTATTATTATTATTATTATTATTATTATTATTATTGTCGTGTCAGCAGAGTCTTTGCAGTTCAATCTTTAAATACTATTATTATTATTATTATTATTATTATTATTATTATTATTGTCATGTCAGGAGCACCACTGGGGGCTCCAATTGTTAAAAACATATTATTATTATTATTATTATTATTATTATTATTATTATTATTATTATTATTGTCATGTCAGGAGCACCACTGGGGGCTCCAATTGTTAAAAACATATTATTATTATTATTATTATTATTATTATTATTATTATTATTATTGTCGTGTCAGGAGCGCCACCGGGGGCTCCAATTGTTAAAAACATGTTGTTGTTATTATTATTATTATTTTTGTCGTGTCAGGAGCGCCACCGGGGGCTCCAATTGTTAAAAACATATTATTATTATTATTATTATTATTATTGTCGTGTCAGGAGCGCCACTGGGGGCTCCAATTGTTAAAAACATATTATTATTATTATTATTATTATTATTATTATTATTATTATTATTGTCGTGTCAGGAGTGCCACAGGGGGCTCCAATTGTTAAAAACATATTATTATTATTATTATTATTATTATTATTATTATTATTGTCGTGTCAGGAGTGCCACCGGGGGCTCCAATTGTTAAAAACATATTATTATTATTATTATTATTATTATTATTATTATTATTGTCATGTCAGGAGCACCACTGGGGGCTCCAATTGTTAAAAACATTATTATTATTATTATTATTATTATTATTATTATTATTATTATTATTATTGTCGTGTCAGGAGCGCCACCGGGGGCTCCAATTGTTAAAAACATATTATTATTATTATTATTATTATTATTATTATTATTATTATTATTATTATTATTATTGTCGTGTCAGGAGCGCCACCGGGGGCTCCAATTGTTAAAAACATGTTGTTATTATTATTATTATTATTATTGTCGTGTCAGGAGCGCCACCGGGGGCTCCAATTGTTAAAAACATGTTATTATTATTATTATTATTATTATTATTATTATTATTATTATTGTCGTGTCAGGAGCGCCACCGGGGGCTCCAATTGTTAAAAACATATTATTATTATTATTATTATTATTATTATTATTATTATTGTCGTGTCAGGAGCGCCACTGGGGGCTCCAATTGTTAAAAACATATTATTATTATTATTATTATTATTATTATTATTATTATTATTGTCGTGTCAGGAGTGCCACAGGGGGCTCCAATTGTTAAAAACATATTATTATTATTATTATTATTATTATTATTATTATTATTATTATTATTATTATTATTGTGTCAGGAGCGCCACTGGGGGCTCCAATTGTTAAAAACATATTATTATTATTATTATTATTATTATTATTATTATTATTATTATTAAAATATCCTGCTTTTCTCTCTTAAAAATAAGACCTAAACTGGTTCACCATACTAAAAATATATATAATTTAACCCCCAACAACATTGAAACATTAGAACAGAATTAAAAACAAATATTTAAATCACTTTAAAGGTATAGAACAATCCTCAGCTTTTAAATTAAATTGACCTGTATTATGGGTCATGTGTGGCTCGAATAATTTTATTTATTTATTTATTTATTTGCGGCATTTATATGGCGCCCTTCTCACCCCGAAGGGGACTCAGAGTGGCTTACAATATATATTTTCATACAATATATTATATTATTAGCATAGTACAATATCAGTATATATTACTATACTGCACTATACCATTATAGTGTAATATTATTAGTAATATTACATGTAATGTAAATATATAATTATAATATTGAATTATTATTACTAGTATTATATTGTACTACATTATAATATTATAAATATTATATGTATATACAATATACTATATTATATTATTAGTAAAGACAAGATGGAAGTGTCTTCTGCTCCCTTCTGTCTTCGCTCTTTGCTATATCTTTGGCCATCTTCAAGGCGGCATTGTGGACATGACAGTTGTCCTTCCAGCCCAAACTGGTCCTTGTCCTTAATTGACCTGTGGGGAGGAGCTTCATTAAGTCATCCCAAGGAGGCGGGGCTTACTCACCGGTGAATCTCTGGCTCCGCCTCCTCCTCCTCTCCTTGCAGCTTCTCCTCTCGAAGTTCAAGCGCTTCCAGGATTACCTTCAGCATCCGGTAGTGTTTCCGATCACGGATCTAGACCCAGAAGAGACGATTCAATTAATTTGGGGGTGGAGACACATTCAAAGCCCTCCTGACAGATGGCCATCCTGACTGAGTTCAAAAAACTCTAGAGAAGGAGATTCGCCCACACTCCCAAGCAGTCTATACTTCACTAGAGTTTGAAGGGATCCACAAAGGGCATCTAGTCCAACCCCCATCAGCTAAGCAGGCATGCACAGTCAAAGCCCTTCCAGTGGATGGCCATCCAGCTTCCATTTAACAACATCCATGGGGGTTTAATCCCTACAGAAATGGAGTGCTGGTGCTGTTAAGTGTAGGTGTTGCTATAACTGTTATAATTTGCACAATTTCTTAATTGAGTTGCATAAATTAGCACTAAAATGGATAAGTTTCTAATTAAGAAAATAAAATTGTTGACATTGATGTTTGCGATGAAGAGAGGAAATTAGTCAAGAAAGGAATGTAGAACGTAAGCAGCATAAATGGGAAATGTTCAAACCTCATTTATGCATTACCCATTCACCCATCCTCCCCAAAATCCCATGTCCCCTATTTATTGTGTCAGACGCGAATTCAGAATACAATTATAATGCATTTAAAACCACAAACAAAGTTAAAAACTTGCTATTGTACTAAATGTCCTTTGACCAGAAGCCGGCCACTTGGAGTGCCTCTGGTGTGGCTGCAAGAAAGTCCTCCATTGTGCATGTGGTAGGGCTCAAGTTGCATTGTAGTAGGTGGTCTGATTCGCACACCAGACGCAACTTACAGCATGCAACCATACTTGCAGTAAAGATTATATGAAATTTATATGTTATATAATATGTAGATGTATGTATGTGTGTATAGTAGGCATGGTTAGGTACCGTCGGAATCTTCGTAATTCGGAAAAATTACCTTTTCGATTTTGAAGTTTTTAAGAACTCCGGAAATCCCTTTGCCCTTCTGAAGCTTTTTCCTCCATTTTTGTTACGACTCATGAAGTGAGTCGGAAATTATTCAGCTTTTCCCTGCTTCTGGTCCCTGGCCTCACTCAAACCAGAGAAGACAAGAATTTACTCCACTTGCTTTTCCCTGATTCTGATCCCTGGCCTCGCTCAAGCCAGAGAAGCCAGTTTTAAACCAGAGAAGACAAGAATTTACTCCACTTGCCTTTCCCCGCTTCTAGTCCCTGGCCTCGCTCAAGCCAGAGAAGCCAGTTTTAAACCAGAGAAGACAAGAATTTACTCCACTTGCCTTTCCCCGCTTCTAGTCCCTGGTCTCGCTCAAGCCAGAGAAGCTAGTTTTAAACCCGAGAAGAAAAAAATTTACTCCTCTTGCTTTTCCCCACTTCTGGTCCCTGGCCTCGTTCAAGCCAGAGAAGCCAGTTTTAAACCAGAGAAGAAAAGAATTTACTCCACTTGCCTTTCCCCGCTTCTAGTCCCTGGCCTCGCTCAAGCCAGAGAAGCTAGTTTTAAACCAGAGAAGAAAAGAATTTACTCCACTTGCTTTTCCCCACTTCTGGTCCCTGGCCTCGTTCAAGCCAGAGAAGCCAGTTTTAAACCAGAGAAGAAAAGAATTTACTCCTCTTGCTTTCCCCGCTTCTAGTCCCTGGCCTCGCTCAAGCCAGAGAAGCCAGTTTTAAACCAGAGAAGACAAGAATTTACTCCACTTGCCTTTCCCCGCTTCTAGTCCCTGGTCTCGCTCAAGCCAGAGAAGCTAGTTTTAAACCCGAGAAGAAAAAAATTTACTCCTCTTGCTTTTCCCCACTTCTGGTCCCTGGCCTCGTTCAAGCCAGAGAAGCCAGTTTTAAACCAGAGAAGAAAAGAATTTATTCCACTTGCCTTTCCCCGCTTCTAGTCCCTGGCCTCGCTCAAGCCAGAGAAGCTAGTTTTAAACCAGAGAAGAAAAGAATTTACTCCTCTTGCTTTTCCCCACTTCTGGTCCCTGGCCTCGTTCAAGCCAGAGAAGCCAGTTTTAAACCAGAGAAGAAAAGAATTTACTCCTCTTGCTTTTCCCCACTTCTGGTCCCTGGCCTCGTTCAAGCCAGAGAAGCCAGTTTTAAACCAGAGAAGAAAAGAATTTACTCCACTTGCCTTTTCCCCACTTCTGGTCCCTGGCCTCGTTCAAGCCAGAGAAGCCAGTTTTAAACCAGAGAAGAAAAGAATTTACTCCACTTGCTTTTCCCCACTTCTGGTCCCTGGCCTCGTTCAAGCCAGAGAAGCCAGTTTTAAACCAGAGAAGAAAAGAATTTACTCCACTTGCCTTTCCCCGCTTCTAGTCCCTGGTCTCGCTCAAGCCAGAGAAGCTAGTTTTAAACCAGAGAAGAAAAGAATTTACTCCTCTTGCTTTTCCCCACTTCTGGTCCCTGGCCTCGTTCAAGCCAGAGAAGCCAGTTTTAAACCAGAGAAGAAAAGAATTTACTCCTCTTGCTTTTCCCCACTTCTGGTCCCTGGCCTCGTTCAAGCCAGAGAAGCCAGTTTTAAACCAGAGAAGAAAAGAATTTACTCCACTTGCCTTTCCCCGCTTCTAGTCCCTGGTCTCGCTCAAGCCAGAGAAGCTAGTTTTAAACCAGAGAAGAAAAGAATTTACTCCACTTGCTTTTCCCCACTTCTGTCCCTGGTCTCGCTCAAGCCAGAGAAGCCAGTTTTAAACCAGAGAAGAAAAGAATTTACTCCACTTGCCTTTCCCCGCTTCTAGTCCCTGGTCTCGCTCAAGCCAGAGAAGCTAGTTTTAAACCAGAGAAGAAAAGAATTTACTCCTCTTGCTTTTCCCCACTTCTGGTCCCTGGCCTCGTTCAAGCCAGAGAAGCCAGTTTTAAACCAGAGAAGAAAAGAATTTACTCCTCTTGCCTTTCCCCGCTTCTAGTCCCTGGCCTCGTTCAAGCCAGAGAAGCCAGTTTTAAACCAGAGAAGAAAAGAATTTACTCCTCTTGCTTTTCCCCACTTCTGGTCCCTGGCCTCGTTCAAGCCAGAGAAGCCAGTTTTAAACCAGAGAAGAAAGAATTTACTCCATTTGCTTTCCCCTGCTTCTGGTCCTGGCCTCGTTCAAGCCAGAGAAGCCAGTTTTAAACCAGAGAAGAAAAGAATTTACTCCTCTTGCTTAATCCATTAACAAAAGAATTCAGAAGTCCAAGAAGTTTCGAAAAGTTTTGAACATGTTTTTCTGTGAAAATCAGAATTGACTTTAGAATCGAACCACCTACATCCGAAATGAGTTTTGAACCTTTTTTTTGGATCAAACAAGCCTAGTGTATAGATATATATATGAAATAACAATCAACTGTGGGAGATAAGACGTATAAAAAGAAAATGTCCAAACATCATTTATACAATAAAGATTATATGAAACTTATATAATATACCAGTTTCATATAGTCTTTATGGTATAAAATATTTATGATACATAATATAATACATATCATATGTAACTATATAAATAAAAATGTAATGTTCGTTTGTGGGATTAACAGAACTCAAAAACCACTGGGCGAATTGACATCAAATTTGGAGACAAGACACCTAACAACCCAATGTATGTCCTTCACTCAAAAAAATTTATTTTGTCATTTGGGAGTTGTAGTTGCTTGGATTTATAGTTTACTTACAATCAAAGAGCATTCTGAACTCCACCAATGATGGAATTGAACCAAACAGGATTCTCATGACTAAGATGGGCATTGACCTTGAGTTTGGGAATTGTGGTTCACCTACATTCAGATAGCACTGTGGACTCAAATAATGATGGATCTGGACCAAACTTGGCACAAATATTCCATATGCCCAAATATGAACACAGATGGAGTTTGGGGGAAATAGACCTTGATATTTCGGAGTTGTAGTTACTGGGATTTATAGTTCACCTACAATCTAAGAGCATTCTGAACCCCGCTAACAACAGAATTGGGGGAAACTTCCCACACAGAACCCCCATGACCAACAGAAAATACTGAAGGCCATCGAGTCCAACTCCCTTCACCACGGCAAGAAAACGTAATCAAAACCCTTCTGACAAAGAGCCATCCAGCCATAGATATAGATAGACATGATTCACACACACACAGAGATATAGTATCATAGGTTTGAAAAGGACCCCTAAAGAAGGATAATAATATGTTGCATGTTCCAGAGTGGGCAAACCAAGCCATCTCCACATCAACACTGACAAAGAAACAGCAAGAAATACTGTTTACCCACAAGTATAAAGAAATTACATATATTAGAAACCAACACTTTCTCATTACTTTATTTTCTGGATCACCAGACTGGGCCACAGCAACACGTGGCAGGCAACAGCTAGTATATATAATACATATATATTGCATGGAACTCTTGGTTCAACCTCTGTTTTGCTAGTAAAAACAAACTACTGTGTCGCGAAATGATGCGTGTCTCAAATGCGGAAAGTTTGGAAAGCTCTGGTATAGATGCACCCCAAAGCATTTCATCCAACAGAGCCCCCCAAAAGGGCCACTCACCTGGAGGATATAGGGTCCGCTTTCGGACTCGTTGTTGGAAGACCCCGCAGCCGACCTCTTGGCGCTTTCGGAAGAGCTGCTCCGAGGAGGAGCTGGAACAACAACTGAAATAAAAACAAGGAGATAGACATTAATAAAGTCTGATATTTGGGAACATGCTTTCCTCTACTGTTTAGAACAGGCATTTGCAGACTTGGCCCCTCCAGGTGTTTTGGATTCCAACTCCCACCATTCCTAACAGCCTCAGGCCCTTTCCTTTTCCCCCTCAGCCGCTTAAGCGCTGAAGGGGGAAAGGAAAGGGCCTGAGGCTGTTAGGAATGGTGGGAGTTGGAGTCCAAAACACCTGGAGGGGCCAAGTCTGCAAATATTTGGTGTAGATGCACCCAATGCTTCCCCATCCACCCATCTCCCCCAAAATCCCATTTCCCCTATTTACCCTTCTTAGATTTCATTTTAGGGATGGTAGCTTTCTCCGCGTTCTCTTCCTCCGACTTCCTGTCTCTTCCGGGACAAGCGCAAACCCGGACTTCAAAGCAGCGGCGTCCGAGGAGGTCACCTCTGCAAAAGACGGAGGCAGGAAAAGGGAAGAGCTGCAGTTTTACAAAATCCTTAATCCTTTCCCTATAAAATTACAACCCCCAGGATTCCATAGCATTGAGCCACAGCAGTTAAAGTGGTCTCAAACTGTATTAATTCTTTAAAATGTAGACAGAGCCTTAGAAGGGTATTGGAAGCCAAAGGACTCCCGGGAAGGGAAGCCACTCACTGCAGAGTCTCCAAAGTGATGATGGCCAAAATGGCACGCCGGTTCATGCCTCCCATGCAAGAACTGTTGCACATAAAATTTAACAACAGCGTAGTGCTGTCGGCACCCACCTAGAAAGGAATGGAGAGACAACAGCACCGTTACCCGAAATTGACAACACTATGGAACATGATTTTTTGTTCCTAGGTTCTAAACCCAAGGTCTTAATTGGTTCTATCATAAAAACTGGAGCATTGCAACGCACCCAAATACCTGGGAGGAGTCACTCTGGACCGTGCTCTTACCTACAAGAAGCACGGCCTGAACATCAAGCAAAAAGTGGGCGCTAGAAACAATATCATACGAAAGCTGACTGGCACAACCTGGGGATCACAACCAGACACAGTGAAGACATCTGCCCTTGCACTGTGCTACTCTGCTGCTGAGTACGCATGCCCAGTGTGGAACACATCTCACCACACTAAAACAGTGGATGTGGCTCTTAATGAGACATGCCGCATTATCACGGGGTGTCTGCGCCCTACACTACTGGAGAAGTTACAGTGCTTAGCCGGTATTGCACCGCCTGACATCCGCTGGGAAGCAGCAGCAATTGTGAAAGGACCAAGGCAGTGACATCTCCAGTTCATCCCCTGTTTGGGTATCAACCAACACGTCAACAACTTAAATCAGGAAATAGTTTTCGAAGATCTACAGAGACACTCGCTGGAACACCTCAGCAAGCGAGAGTCCAAAAGTGGCAGGCTCAAACCCAGAACCTCAATCAGTGGTTGATACCAAATGAGAGACTCCCCCCTGGGCAGACAGAAGACTGGACGACTTGGAAGGCGCTGAACAGACTGCGCTCTGGCACCACGAGATGCAGAGCCAACCTTCAGAAATGGGGCCACAAAGTGGAATCCTCGACATGCGAGTGCAGAGAAGAGTAAACCACTGACCACCTGCTGCGACGCACCCTGAGCCCTGCCACATGCACAATGGAGGACCTCCTTGCAGCAACACCAGAAGCACTCCAAGTGGCCAGATACTGGTCAAAGGACATTTAATCAACTACCAAACTCACAAATTTTGTATTTTGTTTGTTTGTTTGTTTGTTTGTTTTGTTCTGTTAGAAATGTAATACAATTGACTGGTTGCCCTGACACGACAAATAAATAAATCATAAAAACATGGGGAAAGTTTATTAAACTGCAAAAACTTTGTGGGAGGGATATCTTGTAGCACATTTTGATCAAATTTTACAATGAATATCTGAACCAATTCAACCACAACAACAAAGTTCCTCAAATAGAACAACTATTAGGGAAAAGCATGAATTTCCAAAGCCTTTTGGAAGTGTGACCCTTTTGGAGATTACTGTATATATTCGAGTATAAGCCTAGCTTTTCAGCCCCCTTTTTAGGCTGAAAAAGCTGCCCTCGGCTTATACTCGAATCAAAGTTATTTATTATTTTACTCTGTTATTACTATTATTTTTATTACATTTATTATTTTCCTCTATTATTGGAATTATTACATTTGCATTATTTTACTCTATTATTATTTTATTACATTTCTTTTACTCTATTTATTATTATTACATTTATTATTTTACTTTAGTATTATTGTTATTACATTTATTATTTTCCTCTATTATTGGCATTATTACATTTGCATTATTTTACTCTATTATTATTTTATTACATTTATTTTACTCTATTTATTATTACTATTGCATTTATTATTTTACTTTAATATTATTATTATGTATTATTTTCCTCTATTATTGGTATTATTACATTTGCATTATTTTACCCTATTATTATTTTATTACATTTATTTTACTCTATTTATTATTATTACTATTACATTTGTTATTTTACTTTACTATTATTGTTATTACATTTATTATTTTCCTCTATTATTGGTATTATTACATTTGCATTATTTTACTCTGTTATTATTTTATTACACTCATTTAACTCTGTTTATTATTATTATTATTATTATTACATTTATTATTTTACTGTATTGTTGTTATTACATTTTTTATTTTACTTTCTTTCTTATTATTGGAAGGATACGTAAGCACATTGACACTGAAAAAGGTTAGAATAATGGTTTAATCAAAGTTGGTCAGTCTTATTTTAAATTACAGTTTTATGTAAACATTGAAAAACATTTAACCTACTGTTTCCTCAATTAATGTAATTTTATTGGCATCTATATTTATTTTGTATTACCAATAGTTGCTGCATTTCCCACCCTCGACTTATATTCGAGTCAATAAGTTTTCCCATTTTTTGGTGGTAAAATTAGCTGCCTCGGTTTATATTCGGGCCGGCTTATCCTCGAGTATATACGGTAATTGGTATTCACACTATTTGGAATAATCATAACCTTTTGGAAAGCATGACCTTGTTTAAAGATCATAACCCTTCGTAAAGTATGGTCTTCCTGAGAAGAGTTGAAAACCCACTTGAGTTAATTTTCTCCTTAGTGGTAAATATCCATTTGTATTCACACAAGGCAATTTAGGCTTCTCGGCTGTTAGACTGATATACTTGGTTATCTCTTTGAACTGTTAGGAACCAAGATGATGCCAATGCACAAAATACATAACAGATCTTTTATTTTTATTTGATGTCATTGTCTGTTTTGTATTTGTAAGCCTGTCAGAGTCAGTGGGCCAAAGCTAATGCCGTCCTGAGGAGAGTGAGTAGGCCGAAGCCTGTAAAGAGTCAGTGGGCCAAAACTAGTGTCGTCCTGAGGATCATGGGTAGGTCGACGCCTGTTAGAATCAGTGGGCCAAAGTTCGGTGTCGTCCTGTGGAGAGTGAGTAGGCCGAAGCCTGTTAAAGTCAGTGGGCCAAAGCTAGTGTTGTCCTGAGGAGAATGTGTAGGCCAAAGCCTGTTAAGAGTCAGTGGGCCAAATCTAGTGTTGTCCTGAGGAGCGTGGGTAAGCCGAAGCCTTTTAGAGTCAGTGGGCCAAAGCTAGTGTCGTCCTGAGGAGAGTGAGTAGGCTAAAGCCTGTTAAGAGTCAGTGGGCCAAAGCTAGTGTCATCCTGAGGAGCGTGGGTAGGCCAAAGCCTGTTAAGAGTCAGTGGGCCAAAGCTCAGTGTCGTCCTGAGGAGAGTGAGTAGGCCGAAGCCTGTTAAGAGTCAGTGGGCCAAAACTAGTGTTGTCCTGTGGAGAGTGAGTAGGCGAAGCCTGTCAGAGTCAGTGGGCCAAAGCTAGTGTCATCCTGAGGAGAGTGAGTAGGCCAAAGCCTGTTAAGAGTCAATAGGCCGAAGTTAGTGTCGTCTTGAGGAGAGTGAGTAGCCCGAAGCCTGTTAGAGTCAGCGGGCAAAGGCTAGTGTCGTCCTGAGGAGAGTGAGTAGGCCGAAGCCTGTTAAAGTCAGTGGGCCAAAGCTAGTGTTGTCCTGAGGAGAATGTGTAGGCCAAAGCCTGTTAAGAGTCAGTGGGCCAAATCTAGTGTTGTCCTGAGGAGCGTGGGTAAGCCGAAGCCTTTTAGAGTCAGTGGGCCAAAGCTAGTGTCGTCCTGAGGAGAGTGAGTAGGCTAAAGCCTGTTAAGAGTCAGTGGGCCAAAGCTAGTGTCATCCTGAGGAGCGTGGGTAGGCCAAAGCCTGTTAAGAGTCAGTGGGCCAAAGCTAGTGTCGTCCTGAGGAGAGTGAGTAGGCCGAAGCCTGTTAAGAGTCAGTGGGCCAAAACTAGTGTTGTCCTGTGGAGAGTGAGTAGGCGAAGCCTGTCAGAGTCAGTGGGCCAAAGCTAGTGTCATCCTGAGGAGAGTGAGTAGGCCAAAGCCTGTTAAGAGTCAATAGGCCGAAGTTAGTGTCGTCTTGAGGAGAGTGAGTAGCCCGAAGCCTGTTAAGAGTCAATGGGCCGAAGTTAGTGTTGTCTTGAGGAGAGTGAGTAGGCCGAAGCCTGTTAAAGTCAGTGGGCCAAAGCTAGTGTTGTCCTGAGGAGAATGTGTAGGCCAAAGCCTGTTAAGAGTCAGTGGGCCAAATCTAGTGTTGTCCTGAGGAGCGTGGGTAAGCCGAAGCCTGTTAGAGTCAGTGGGCCGAAGCTACTGTCATCCTGAGGAGAGTGAGTAGGCCGAAGCCTGTTAACAGTCAGTGGACCAAAGCTAGTGTCATCCTGAGGAGAGTGAGTAGGCCGAAGCCTGTTTAGAGTCAGTAGGCCAAAGCTAGAGTCATCCTGAGGAGAGTGAGTAGGCTGAAGCCTGTTTAGAGTCAGTGGGCCAAAGATAGTGTTGTCCTGAGAAAGTGAGTTGGCGAAGGTAGTGTTATCCTCAGGAGAGTGAGTAGACTGAAGCCCGTTAAGAGTTAGTGGGCCAAAGCTAGTGCCGTCCTGAGGAGAGTGTGTAGGCCAAAGCCTGTCAGAGTCAGTGGGCCAAAGCTAGTGTTGTCCTGAGGAAAGTGAGTTGGCGAAGGTAGTGTTGTACTAAGGAGAGTGAGTAGACTGAAGCCCGTTAAGAGTTAGTGGGCCAAAGCTAGTGTCGTCCTGAGGAGTGTGAGGTAAATCTCAGTGTGAGAGAAGCCTCATGTGAGAAAACTCCAGTGTGAAGGCTACTATGTGCTTGTTCATTTGTGTTACGGAAGCCTAGTTCTTGTAAATAGTGGAACCATATTATTTTACTACAAAGGAAAGCCTCCTATGGAAGAAATTACATTGGACTGTGTGTTTTCGCTCTTTTTTAATCACTTTGGGCTCCTGGTGCTGGGTCACGCTGCTGCTAATAAGTTACTCTGCTGTGCATTTCTGAGGAGGGCCTTTTGTAAATAAGCTCACTCGCCCAACAACAAACAACAACAAATATGCTCTTGCATATTTAACAGCAAAAAAACATTAACATTTGTTCCATCCTTGGCAGGCCCCTCTCTCCCCGACCAATCCCCGATAACCTGTGCTTTTTCATACGGCACGACGACACTGTGCCGCTTGGTGTTTGGGTCGTCAATATATTGGGCCAGCTGATTAGCCTCCACCCTGATGAGGTGCTGCGGTGGCGCGCTGCCTGCCGGGAGACACAAACCAGGGAGGAGAGAGAAAAGTCAGGCACGTGGGTCACGTCTGGAAATAGTAATTCTTCCAGGAGTGAACTTCCCTTCCTAGGAGACAATTCCTGGCTCGAGACAATTCCTGGGGACAATGCTTGGCTCGAGAGCAGTACGTGTGAAAGAGATCTTGGAGTCCTCATGGACAACAAGTTAAACATGAGCCAGGAATGTGATGTGGCGACAAAAAAAACCCAATGGGATTTTGGCCTGCATCAATAGGAGCATAGTGTCTAGATCTAGGGAAGTAATGCTCCCCATGCTCTATTCCGCTTTGGTTGGACCACACCTGGAATATTGTGTCCAATTCTGGGCACCACAGTTGAAGGGAGATGTTGACTCTAAGCTGGAATGTGTCCAGAGGAGGGCGACTCAAATGATAAAAGGTCTGGAGAACAAGCCCTATGAGGAGCGACTTAAGGAGCTGGGCATGTTTAGCCTGAAGAAGAGAAGGCTGAGAGGAGATATGATAGCCATGTATAAATATGTGAGAGGAAGCCACAGGGAGGAGGGAGCAAGCTTGTTTTCTGCTTCCCTGGAGACTAGGACGCAGAACAATGGCTTCAAACTACAAGACAGGAGATTCCATCTGAACATGAGGAAGAACTTCCTGACTGTGAGAGCCGTTCAGCAGTGGAACTCTCTGCCCCGGAGTGTGGTGGAGGCTCCTTCTTTGGAAGCTTTTAAACAGAGGCTGGATGGCCATCTGTCAGGGGTGATTTGAATGCAATATTCCTGCTTCTTGGCAGAATGGGGTTGGACTGGATGGCCCATGAGGTCTCTTCCAACTCTAGGATTCTATGATTCTATGATCTCTCTGTCCATCGATTCTTCCCTATATTTATCTTTATCGTTATGTCTATCTCTATCTATCTATCTATCTATCTATCTATCTATCTATCTATCTATTATTTATTTAAAACATTTATATTCCGCCCTTCTCACCCCGAAGGGGACTCAGGGCGGAGCGCAGCATATACATGGCAAACATTCAATGCTGGGACACAAATTCACATACCCATACATAAACATTAAAAAAACATTTATCAAAATATTAAAATACACCATTTAGAACCATCCTAGTCATCCGCGTCAAATCTAATTGGCCCTGTCATCTTTCCCACTGCCGCTTTATTGCCCTGTCCCGAAAGCTTGGTCCCACAGCCAAGTTTTTGCCATCCTTCTAAAGGACAGGAGGGAGCCGGCTTGATCTCACCAGGAAGGGAGTTCCATAGCCGGGGAGAAATCACCGAGAAGGCCCTGTCTCTCATCCCCACCAATCGTGTCTGTGACAATGGCAGGATGGAAAGCAGGGCCTCCCCAGAGGATCTTAATCTCCGCGATGGTATATAGGGGGAGATGCGTTCAGACAGGTAATTTGGGCCGGGTTTAGGGCTTTATAGGCCAAAGCCAGCACTTTGAATTGTGCCCGGTAGCAAACTGGCAGCCAGTGGAGTTGGCGTAACATGGGAGTTGTATGCTCCCTGTATGCCGCCCCAGTTATTAACCTGGCTGCCTCACGTTGGACTATCTGAAGCTTCCAAGCAGTCTTCATATATCTAGCATCCCTCCCTATTGCTGGATTTACAGATCCTTCCCTATCTCTGTTTATATCTACCTATCCATCCATCCTTCCTTATTTCTGTCCATCCATCCATCCACTTACCCATCCTTCCCTGTATCTATTTTGATCTCCATCCATTCTTTCCTATCTTTACATTTATGTGTGTCTGTCTCATCCCTCCCTAGTACTGGATTTACAGATCCTTCCTTATCTCTCTATCCATCCATCCATCCTTCTCTGTCTTTATCTATCTATCTATCTATCTATCTATCTATCTATCTATCTATCTAATCAATCTATCTAATCAATCTAATCAATCTAATCTAATCAATATCTAAATCTATCTATCTATCTATCTATCTATCTATCTATCTATCTATCTATCTATCTATCCATCCATCCATCCATCCATCCATCCATCCATCCATCCCTGTATCTATTTCTATCTCTCTATCCATCCATTCTTTTCTATCTTTACACCTATGTCTCTCTCCCCCCCCCCCTCCCTTTTGCTGGATTTACAGATCCTTCCCTATTTCTGTTTATATCTATCTACCCACCCATCTACCTTTCCATCCTTCCCTGTCTCTGTCTATCTGGACTGGGTGATCCTTGGGGTCTCACCCAGCTCTATGATTCTATGAGCTACGAAAAATATTCTTTTTTCTGGAGGATACCTCACCAACTCCCTCTCCAGTTGCATGTGTGACTGTTGGCAGGGCTTGGACAGTGTCTTTATGCCTGGCAGAAGAGGGTCAGACTGGATGTCCCTTTAGGGTCTCTTCCAGCACTAGGATCTATCTATCTATTTGGGTTAGACTTGATGACCCTTGGCATCTTACCCATCTCTACAATTCCATAAGATACAAAAAGTTCCTTTTTAATAATAATAATAATAATAATAATAATAATAATAATCTTTATTTGTACCCCGCTACCATCTCCCCAAGGGACTCGGTGCGGCTTACATGAGGCCAAGCCCACAATACAACAATAAAAACAATAGCAACAGTAATACAAAACAATAAATAAAACTCATAAGCAGAAAATAAGCAATAAACATTAACAATAACACGACAATGTTTAAAACCTATGGCTGGGCCAAATGTAATAATTAAAATTTAAAAATAATGCTGGGCATGACCAAGTGACGTATAACTAGGAAAGAAAATTTAGGGAGGGATGAAATGTGCAGAGAATCCTAGATCACTAACAAAGTGCATTTAGGGACATATTGCTGGGAGTTTTCTGGAGGATACCCCCCTGACCCGCTCTCCAGCTGTTCTCCCATTACCAGGACTTGGACGATGTCTTACTGCATGGGACAGTGGTTCTCAACCTGTGGGTCCCCAGATGTTTTGGTCTTCAACTCCCAGAAATCCTAACAGCTGGTAAACCGGCTGGGATTTCTGGGAGTTGTAGGTCAAAACACCTAGGGACCCACAGGTTGAGAACCACTGGCCTGAGAGAAGAGAGTTGGACGGGATGGTCTTTGGGTGCCACCTTCCCAGACTGGGATTCCATGAACTCACTGTCGTTGTAATCCTGGTTGCGCTCGTGGTGGGGGCACCGTTTCACCACTTCGGCCACGTGTTCGGACTTCTTGTAGACGGCCATGGCGCGGATGACAGCGCCGAACGGGGGCAAGTTGGAAACTTTGATGTGGACGGGGCAGGTCTTGGCCAGCTGGCAGAAAAGCTTGTTCAATTTAGGCGAATACTGCGTTTTGGGGGGGTGGGGGACAGGAAAGAGGGAGCAAAAAAGAAACACAAAAGAAGGGCTTAGCTTTCTTGTAAGGTCCTTAAGATGTCAAACCCAAACCCAGATCTCATGTCACTATCACATTTGCCACAGCAACTAACTTTGCAAGGTTTCATTCTAGAATCATTTCTCTAATCAAATCAGAGGCCGCTCCACCCCAAAAGGTTTGCCTTTACTTCCATGCGCCACTAAGACGGAGAGCGCAACAACACAGAGGCGGCAAGTCCAGACTTGTCTTGAGTTTTTCCCGAAAGGTGGGAAGCACATTTGGGGGGAGAGGTGGAAGAAAGGGGGGTGATCATATTTCAAACTCATTATCTCAGCCTTAAATAGCGGCAAGTTCAAATTTCGGAGCACTTTATAAAAGAGGAGAAGACGGAGACGTAACTCTTGGGGAGACACACCAAATTAGAACCGATGGCGGCAATCAAAATGCCAATGTTGGAGACGACAACAGCCATCATGGTGCTGATTTTGGAACCAATGGCAACAGTCGTAAGGCCAATACTTGACATCAATTACAGCAATAGCAATGCCAATATTGGAGCCGTTAATTGCAATTGCAACACTGATAAACACAGCATCTAAGGTAAGTCAGGAAGGATTTATTTTCAAATAAGGCCAAACTATCCAGAAATTGGGAGAAATGCGCTCCTTTTTTCAGCCTCAACAGATTGCAAAATGGCTGTGGGATTCTATGAATGGTTGAACACTAATAAAATAAAGATTATTATTAATAATAATAATAATAATAGCACTATGTAACATGATTTTTGTTCCTGGGTTATAAATGTCATTTCATGGGGAAAGTTTATTAAACTGCAAAAACTTTGGATTGCATCTATGGCAAGCATTCTTTCGCCTGCATCTATGGCAAGCATTCTCAGAGGTAGTGAGGTCTGTTGGAACTAGGAAAAATGGGTTTATATATCTATGGAATGACCAGGGTGAGACACAGGACCCCTGTCTGCTGGGGCTAGCTGTGAATGTTTCAACTGACCACCTTGATTAGCATTTGATGGCTTGGCAGTGCCTGGGGCAATCTTTTGTTGAGAGGTGATTAGATGTCCCAGGTTGTTTCCTCTCTGTTGTTTTGCTCTTGTAATTTTAGAGTTTTTTAATATTGGTAGCCAGATTTTGTTCATTTTCATGGTTTCCTCCTTTCTGTTGAAATTGTCCACATGCTTATGGATTTCAATGGCTTCTCTGTGTAGCTTGACATGGTGGTTTTTAAGAGTGGTCCAGCATTTCTGTGTTCTCAAATAATATGCTGTGTCCAGCTTGGTTCACCAGGTGCTCTGCTATGGCTGACTTCTCTGGCTGAAGTAGTCTGCAATGCCTTTCATGTTCCTTGATTTGTTTGGGCAATGCTGCGTTTGGTGGTCCCTACCACAGCTGCATGGTACACAGTAGACTCCTGCAGAAGTGAGAGGATCCCTTTTGTCCTTTGCTGAATGTAGCATTTGTTGGATTTTCTTGGTGGGTCTGTAGATAGTTTGTACGAGGGGTATTTTTTAAGTAAGGTCCGTGTTGTTGTAGACACTAGTAGTTCGCGCGCATACCGCAACGAGCGCATGCGTCGTGTACCGGCATGCCTCGGGAACAACTGTGCTCAGTTTCCGCTCTGTAGCTAACCTGTATGGTTCTGTTCTTAAAAATGTTTAAGACTATCAACTCATCCGCCGCATGTGAGGTGATACTGTTATGAGTGAAAGCAAAGTGCGAAAGTGGGTACGACAATTCAAAGATGGCCGTGACAACGTCCATGATGACGACGACGTGAAAATGGCAGTGAACTCTTGGTTATCAGAGCAGGCGGCAAGTTTTTATGAAGAGGGTATTTTAAAATTGGTTCAGAGGTATGATAAGTGTTTGAACAAACTTGGCAACTATGTCGAAAAATAGAGTGAAGTAGGTACTTTCTGAAAATAAATTTACTTTTTTGAAATAAACTTTCATTGTGTACTTGTGTTGCAACGGACCTTACTTAAAAATACCCCTTATATGTTGTGTTTCCTCATCAGCTTCCCTATGCGGTCAGTGGTTCCCTTGATGTATGGCAAGAACACTTTTCCTCTGGGTGGATCTTCGTCTTTACTCTCGTGGCTTGTTCTCAGGACATCCTGCTATAGCACATGTTGCTCTAGTTTTTCAATGAATCTGTGATTGAATCTCAACCCAATCGCAATGTGGCAGCCACAAAAAAGATGTTTCTGGAGTAGAACAACTACCTTCAAAGTAAGAACAGCACCAATATATAGGAAATAACTCTTTCAAACCAGGAACAGAACTTTTTTCAACATTTGTTACATAGTGTAATTTTCCTGATTATTATTATTATTATTATTATTATTATTATTATTATTCTGACACAAAAACACAGCGACACAGCAAACAAAATATAAATGCTGGATTTTGTATCACAAAATAAGAAGTCAAACATTTCCCAAGCATTTAGTTTAGGACTGTGTGATGTATTATATATTATTATTACTACTACTAGCCGTCCCCTGCCACGCATTGCTGTGGCCCAGTCTGGCGATCTGGAAAATAAAGTAATGAGAAAATGTTGGATTCTAATTTATGTAATTTCTTTCTGCTTGTTGCTAAACAGTGTTTCTTGCTGTATCTTTGTCAGTGTTCATGTGGAGATTGTCTGGTTTGCCTACTCTGGAACACGCAACATATCATTGTCCTTCTTTAGGGGTCCCTTTCAAATCTATGATGCTATATCTCTGTGTGTGTGAATCATATATATCTATATCTCTGGCCAGATGGCTCTTTGTCAGGAGAGCTTTGGTTATATTTTCTTGCCCTGGTGAAGGTAGTTGGACTGGATGGCCTTAGGTATTTTCTGTTGGTCATGGGGGTTCTGTGTGGGAAGTTTGTCCCAATTCTATCAGAATATTCTTTGACTGTAGGTGAACTATAAATCCCAGCAACTACAACTCCCAAATGTCAAGGTCTATTTTCCTCAAATTCTACCAGTGTTCACATTTGGGCATATTGAATATTCATGCCAAGTTTGGTTCAGATCCATCATTGTTTGAGTCCACAGTGCTCTCTGGGTGTAGGTGAACTACAACTCCAAAATTCAAGATCAATGCCTACCAAACCCTTCCAGTATTTTCTGTTGGTCGTGGGAGTTCTGTGTGCCAAGTTTGGTTTAATTCAATTGCTGGTGGAATTCAGAATGCTCTTTGATTGGAACTGAACTATAAATCGCATCAACTGCAATTCCCAAATGACAAAATCAATCCCCCCCCAACCCCACCAGTATTCAAATTTGGGCATATTGGGTATTGGTGCCAAATTTGGTCCAGTGAATGAAAATACATCCTGAATATCGGATATTTACATTACAATTCATAACAATAGTACAACTGCAGTTATGAAGTAGCAACAAAAATAATGTTATGGTTGGGGGTCACCACAAATGAGGAACTGTATTAAGGGGTCACGGCATTAGGAAGGTGGAGAACCACTGGTCTACCGGGTGTTAGGAATTGTAGAGTTGGAGTCCAAAACACCTGGAGGGCTAAAATTTGCCTATTCCTGGTGCAGATGCACACAAAACATCCCCAAATAAATTTCCGTACGGTGCAGGTGACGGACTTGGCGGTGCCCGACTGCTCGAAGGCCAGCTCGAAGCCGTGGTCACCAACGTAGTCTTCGGTGGAGGGAATGATGGGTGCTGAGACAAACGCCGATGAAATGGGTTCGAGGGTGTTGTAGTCCGCTTCTGCCACCTGCGGGCTGGTCCCTTCCTCAAAGGACATGGGACACGGTGGGTTCGGATCCAAGAGGGACGGTTCCACCTTTCCGTCCTGCGGAGAAAGAGCAAAACGTTAACGGCACCCTTTGCGACCCAAACAGAATAATAATAATAATGCTATTGCACAGATATACCCACATCCACAAACTGTGGAATTAATGTAGTCTGGCACCACTTGAACTGCTATGGCTCAATGCTACAGAATCCTGGGAGCTGTAGTTTGACAAGGTCTTTAGCCTTCTTTGCCAAAAAGAGCTGGCAGGCTATGAATCCCAGGATTCCCTAGCACTGGAAGAATTTGGAATCCCGGATAACGATCTTCAACCTGTGTAAAGGTGCCTTCTCGTCCATCCTTCAATGTATTTATGAGCCCCTCGAATCACCTTGCGTTTCTTTCCTCACTTTCTCCTCCCTCCCTCCCTCCCTATGCTATATCTAAGGTAAAGGTTTCCTGTATTGTCGAAGGCTTTCATGGCCAGCATCACTGGGTTTTTGTAGGTTTTTCTGGGCTATATGGCCATGTTCTAGAGGCATTTTCTCCTGTTGGAAGTAGGAAAATGGGTTTATATATCTGTGGAATGATCAGGCACATCTAATCACCTCTCAACAAAAGATTCCCCCAGGCACTGCCAAGCCATCAAATGCTAATCAAGGTGGTCAGTTGAAACATTCACATCTAGCTCCAGCAGACAAGAGTCCTTTGTCCTACCCTGGTCATTCCACAGATAAATAAACCCATTTCCCTACTTCCAACAGACCTCACTACCTCTGAGGATGCTTGCCATAGATGCAGGCGAAACGTCAGGAAAAAATGCCTCTAGAACATGGCCATATAGCCTGAAAAAAACTACAACAGCCCAGTAAAGGTTTCCCCTTGACATTAAGTCTAGCCATGTCCAACTCTAGGGGGTGGTGCTTGTCTCCATTTCTAAGCCAAAGAACCGGTGTTGTCCGTAGACGCCTCCAAGTTCATGTGGCCAGCATGACTACATGGAGTGCCATTATGCTACATCTAAACCCACCGCCATAAGTAACAGAATGAAAAAAAACAATCAATCAACTAATAAAATAATTAAAATAATAAATGAACAGATATGTAATGAATACATAAATATAAAGAGCAAATTAATCAATAATATATAAAACATAATAATAAATAAAATAATGAAATAAGTAATAATAAATAAAATAACAAAAATAATATAATTACAAATAACCAATAAAATAATCAAACAAGTTTGGTGAAGAAAATAATACAGGAAATAAAATGAACTAATAAATATCAATAATGAATTAATAAAACAAACTGCTAAATATGAATATAAATATAAATACAAACATGTAAAGATAATAAACTGATTAAATAATAAATGAATTAATAAAACGAATAATAATCCATGGGGCGTTGCAGATTCGGATCAAAATAATAATAAAAAGAGGAAATAATACATGAAAATAAAAAATGAATTAATTCACAAAATGACTAAAAAATAAATAGGAATAAATGAATAAATAATACAAATAAATACAAAAAATTAAAATAAAAAAATAGGGGTGGGGGAATAACATAGTTGCCTAAAACACAGCATCCATCCCTGATCTTGGATGAAATTTCGGGCTGCAAGCCACAACAAGATATGGCTCCCCCGCTCGCTATCGTAAGTGAGCAAGTAAAACTTTATTTCTATCCAGCCCTATCTCCCCATGGGGACTCAGGGTGGTTCACAATATCAAAGGCAAACATTCATATCATATCAAACATATATCTATTTTATTCCTCCTCTCCCTTTCTCTGCCCCATCCCAACTGAGATGTGACTCAAACCCAGTACCATGATGCTGCTCCACAGCGTTTGGAAGGTGTCCTGGCTCAGGGGGGAGCTTGGCATGGGCCCCAGGTCAAAGTCTTCGATTGGGTCCATCTCCGTGATTCCGAAAGCTAGGAAGAGAAGACACCCAAAAGCGTCAGGACACCCCTCTGCTCCCCGAAAACATTGCAGGACTGATCACATTCACCAGGATCATTGGGTGCCTTCAAGGTGTTTCCAACCAAAGGCAACCCAGAGGTGGACCTAGTAGTATTCGTTCTGACCAAACACAGGGTCACACTGGACGACCGGGAGATTCCTAGGGAGGCATTGGTGGGTCTCCCAGCACTATTCCATCATCATATCCAGCTGATGATGACCATAATTATGCACTGGAGGACACAGATTTCTAACCAAATAATCCCTCTAGAAATAAGACTTGCTACAGATATTATCATCATTGTCATCATCAACATCATCTTCCTTTTATCTCCATAGTTTTGCTTCCCAAAACTACAAATCCTGGCCACCTGAGGACTCCTGGGAGTTGTAGTTTGATGTGTCTCCAGTGCTTTTTGGCAGAGAAGGCCACAGGTCTTGCAAAACTACAACTCCCAGAATCCCATAGCATTGATTAAGTGGTATCAAAGTACATCGTTGACCTCAACATTTGCTAAATAGTTTTCTTATGCAATGGGAATTTCCCATTTTCCCACTGTTTTTAAAGGTTAATTCTGATTTCAAACACTGTTATTGATTTACCAAGTTAGTTTACTTTGCTTTTTTTCTCGTGGTTAACAGTTCCATGTTTTCACCTTTCTCTACTTTAATACAGTACACAGATACCGCTCAACAAGGGGGAAAACCAGGGTATATTTAAACAAACTTGAAAAGGCAACTATGCTGCCAAATGCTATGCAATCATATGGGTGGGGGCGGGGGAAGAGAATCCAAAAGAAAAAAGCTTGGCTGTTTCAGTTTCCAAACGTCTGCAAGGAGGATGCACCAACATGTAGATTTGCTCATTTCAGTTTGGATTATGGTCAGAATTAATCCAAATCAAACTAAGGTCCAAGCTGAAAAAGAAAAGAAGGCCCTTTAACAATTGTTGTTGTTGTTATTACAGGCCCAGCACCGTAGCTCAGTGCTATAGAATCATGGGAATTTGTGTTGTTGTTAGTGTGACACTAACTGTCTTATTTATTTGTTTGTTTGTTTATTTATTTATTTACTGTATTTGTATGCTGCCTTTCTCAGCCAACCGGCGACTCAAGGCGGTTTCCAACAAATCAGTACATATAAAAACATAATACAGATTAAAACATTAAACAATATAAGACACCACAAAAGCAATAAAAACAATATCATTAGCGTCTCATTATCAAGCATTGTCCGGTTCCAATGTCAAATCGTTCGATTTCCTATATTAGCTACTCTGCATTTGTAAACGCCTGCTCAAACAGCCATGTTTTAATTTGCCTCCGAAACGTTAAGAGGGAGGGAGCAGATCTAATCTCCCTAGGGAGGGTGTTCCATAGCCGAGGGGTCACCACTGAGAAGGCCCTGTCTCTCATCCCCGCCAAACTTACTTGAGACTAAGGCGGGACTGAGAGCAGGGCCTCCCCTGACCATCTTAGAGTCCTCGATGGTTCGTAAGGGGAGACACGTTCGGACAGGTAAGTTGGGTCAGAACCGTTTAGGGCTTTATAGGCCAAAGCCAGCACTTCGAATTGGGCCCGGTAGCAAACTGGCAGCCAGTGGAGCTGGCGCAACAAGGGGGTTGTATGCTCCCTGAGTGCCGCTCCTGTTAGCAACCTGGCTGCCAACCGTTGGACTAGTTGAAGCTTCTGGACCGTCTTCAAAGGCAACCCCACATAGAGAGTGTTGCAGTAGTCTATACAGGATGTAACCAGAGAATAGACTACAGTGGCCAAGTCAGACTTCCCAAGGTACAGGCGCAGCTGGCGCACAAGCTTTAACTGTGCCAATGCTCCCCTGCTCACCGCTGAAACTTGAGGTTCCAGGCTCAACGATGAATCCAGGATCACTCCCAAGCCGTAACTCAGTGCTATAATATCAGGGGAGCTTGTATTACTATTATTATTATTGTTGTTGTTATTATTATTATTACATTTTGACACTAACTCCTGTAGCTCAGTGCTGTATAATCATGAGAGTTCATGCTTCAATGCTATACAATCATAGGAGTTTGCATCATCATCATCATTCCAGTTTGACAATAACTGCTATAGCTCAGTACTACAGAATCATGGGAGTTTGTATTATTATTATTTATTAGAAACACCACAAGATGAGTCCACAGCAGACACTCTGCTGGCTGTTGTATTGGATCACACGTCAGACACTTCCCAAGTGTCTAGGACTGTGTGATGTATTGGCGAATTATGTGTGCAGATCCCGGTAAGGTGGCCTTTTGCAGCTGGCAGATGGTAATCTTGTCAGCACCGATTGTGTTTAAGAGCAGGCCAAGGTCTTTAGGCACTGCACCCAGTGTGCCGATCATCACTGGGACTCCCTTGATTGGCTTGTGCTAGTTTTTGCAGTTTGATTTTTAAATCCTCATATTGTGTCATCTTTTCCTGTTGTTTCTCTTCAATCCTGTTATCACCTGGGATTGCGACATCAACGATCCATACTTTGTTTTTTAACACTATTGTGAGGTCAAGAGTATTATGCTCCAAAACTGTCTGTCTGTCTGAATCCGGAAGTCCCAGAGGAGTTTGACGTGTTCATTCTCTGTAACTTTTTCCTGCTTGTGATCCCACCAGTTCTTTGTCGCAGGCAACTAGTTTCAAGGTCTGGCTTCTTACTCCCTTGGAGAATCCTTTGTTGGGAGGTGATTAGTTGGCCCTTATTGTTTCTTGTCTGGAATTCCCATTTTTGAGTGTTGTTCTTTATTTACTGTTATGATTTTTGAGTTTTTTAATACAAGTTCCAATTAATCATCTGAGGACCGGTGTTATGCCTCTGCTTGTAGTCGGTCTGCATGATCTTCTTGCAGCAGCTGAAGATGTGATCTACTGTTTCATCTGCTTCCTTGCAGAGTCTACATTTGGGATCTGTCGTCAACTTTTATTATTATTATTATTATTATTATTATTATCATCATCATCATCATCATTATTTTGTCAAAGGCTTTCATGTCGTCGACACATTATTTATTATTATTATTATTATTATTATTATTATTATTATTATTATTAATAATAATAATAATATATTATTATTATTATTATTATTATTATTATTATTATAACCTAAATTGGGTTGTTGTAGGTTTTTCCGGGCTATATGGCCATGTTCTGGAGGCATTTTCTCCTGACGTTTCGCCTGCATCTATGGCAAGCATCCTCAGAGGTAGTGAGATCTGTTGGAAGTAGGAAAATGGGTTTATATATCTGTGGAATGACCAGGGTAATGTTTCAGCTAATCACCTTGATTTGCATTCAATGGCCTGGAAGCGCCTGGGGGGAACTCTTGTTGAGAGTGATTTTATGTGCCTGTTTGTTTATTGGGTTGTTGTAGGTTTTTTCGGGCTATCTGGCCATGTTCTAGAGGCATTCTCTCCTGACATTTCACCTGCATCTATGGCAAGCATCCTCAGAGGTAGTTAGGTAGCACCTCACTACCTCTGAGGATGCTTGCCATAGATGCAGGCGAAACGTCAGGAGAGAATGCCTCTAGAACATGGCCATATAGCCCAAAAAAATACCTACAACAACCCAGTCAAACAGTCACTGATCAGCCTTCAACAATACATTATTATTATTATTATTTTGTCAAAGGCTTTCATGGCAGGAATCACTAGGTTGTTGTGAGTTTTCTGGGCTGTCTGGCCATATTCCAGAAGCATTCTATCCTGATGTTTTGCCTGAATCTATGGCAGGCATCCTCAGGGATTGTGACGTCTGTTGGAAACTAGGAAAATTGCTTTTATATATCTGTGGAATTATATATTTAACTTATTTATTTAAAACATTTATATTCCGCCCTTCTAACCCCGAAGGGGACTCAGGAGTGTCCAGGGTGGGGGGAAAGAACTCTTGTCTGTTTCAGTAGGTGTGAATGTTGCAGCTGGCCACATTGATTAGTATTTAATGCCCTACCAGTTTCAAGGTCTGGCTTCTTACTCCCTTGGGGAATCCTTTGTTGGGAGGTGATTAGTTGGCCCTTATTGTTTCTTGTCTGGAATTCCCTTTTTGAGTGTTGTTCTTTATTTACTGTTATGATTTTGGAGTTTTTTTTTAATGCTGGTATCCAGATTTTGTTGATTTTCAAACACGAATCAGGGTACACGAAAGGCACTGCAGACTAATCCAACTGAGAAGTCAGCCATAGCAGAGCACCTGATGAACCAACCTGGGCACAGCATATTATCTGAAAACATAGAAATGCTGGAACACTCTCACAAGCTACACAGAGCAGCCATTGAAAGCCACAAGCATGTAGACAATTTCAACAAAAAGGGAGGAAATCACGGAAATGAACAAAAACTGGCACCCGGTATTAAAAACTCTAAAATCATAACAGTAAATAAAAACACAAAAAACTGGGGAATTTTAATATTATTGTTTGTATTATTGTTGTATTGTATTTCAACTGTACTGAATTTTAATAGGTGAGATTTGGTACTAAAATTCAATATTATATTGCACTTTTGTTTGTTTGTATGCAAATAGCCTATGGCCCGGGCATTAATAAACAACAAATCATCTTGTTACACAAGAAACAGAAGAAAGGCCTGCCTCAGGGGAGCGTGCTTGCTCCATCCATGTTCAACATCTACACAAATGACC
>NW_026847660.1:4470679-4502666 GCF_025583915.1 Anolis sagrei ordinatus
AGCACTTTGAATTGTGCCCGGTAGCAAACTGGCAGCCAGTGGAGTTGGCGTAACATGGGAGTTGTATGCTCCCTGTATGCCGCCCCAGTTATTAACCTGGCTGCCTCACGTTGGACTATCTGAAGCTTCCAAGCAGTCTTCATATATCTAGCATCCCTCCCTATTGCTGGATTTACAGATCCTTCCCTATCTCTGTTTATATCTACCTATCCATCCATCCTTCCTTATTTCTGTCCATCCATCCATCCACTTACCCATCCTTCCCTGTATCTATTTTGATCTCCATCCATTCTTTCCTATCTTTACATTTATGTGTGTCTGTCTCATCCCTCCCTAGTACTGGATTTACAGATCCTTCCTTATCTCTCTATCCATCCATCCATCCTTCTCTGTCTTTATCTATCTATCTATCTATCTATCTATCTATATATATAGATGAGCAAAGCTGGTAAAATACCTATCTATCATCTATCTATCTAATCTATCTATCTATCTATCTATCTATCTATCTATCTATCTATCTATCTATCTATCTATCTATCTATCCATCCATCCATCCATCCATCCATCCATCCATCCATCCCTGTATCTATTTCTATCTCTCTATCCATCCATTCTTTTCTATCTTTAAACTTATGTCTCTCTCCCCCCCCCCCCCTCCCTTGTGCTGGATTTACAGATCCTTCTCTATTTCTGTTTATATCTATCTACCCACCCATCTACCTTTCCATCCTTCCCTGTCTCTGTCTATCTGGACTGGGTGATCCTTGGGGTCTCACCCAGCTCTATGATTCTATGAGCTACGAAAAATATTCTTTTTTCTGGAGGATACCTCACCAACTCCCTCTCCAGTTGCATGTGTGACTGTTGGCAGGGCTTGGACAGTGTCTTTATGCCTGGCAGAAGAGGGTCAGACTGGATGTCCCTTTAGGGTCTCTTC
Organism: Anolis sagrei ordinatus; assembly: GCF_025583915.1. NCBI lineage: Eukaryota > Metazoa > Chordata > Lepidosauria > Squamata > Anolidae > Anolis > Anolis sagrei. Next base: position 4,471,620 of record NW_026847660.1, read on the forward strand.
CAGCACTAGGATCTATCTATCTATTTGGGTTAGACTTGATGACCCTTGGCATCTTACCCATCTCTACAATTCCATAAGATACAAAAAGTTCCTTTTTAATAATAATAATAATAATAATAATAATAATAATAATCTTTATTTGTACCCCGCTACCATCTCCCCAAGGGACTCGGTGCGGCTTACATGAGGCCAAGCCCACAATACAACAATAAAAACAATAGCAACAGTAATACAAAACAATAAATAAAACTCATAAGCAGAAAATAAGCAATAAACATTAACAATAACACGACAATGTTTAAAACCTATGGCTGGGCCAAATGTAATAATTAAAATTTAAAAATAATGCTGGGCATGACCAAGTGACGTATAACTAGGAAAGAAAATTTAGGGAGGGATGAAATGTGCAGAGAATCCTAGATCACTAACAAAGTGCATTTAGGGACATATTGCTGGGAGTTTTCTGGAGGATACCCCCCTGACCCGCTCTCCAGCTGTTCTCCCATTACCAGGACTTGGACGATGTCTTACTGCATGGGACAGTGGTTCTCAACCTGTGGGTCCCCAGATGTTTTGGTCTTCAACTCCCAGAAATCCTAACAGCTGGTAAACCGGCTGGGATTTCTGGGAGTTGTAGGTCAAAACACCTAGGGACCCACAGGTTGAGAACCACTGGCCTGAGAGAAGAGAGTTGGACGGGATGGTCTTTGGGTGCCACCTTCCCAGACTGGGATTCCATGAACTCACTGTCGTTGTAATCCTGGTTGCGCTCGTGGTGGGGGCACCGTTTCACCACTTCGGCCACGTGTTCGGACTTCTTGTAGACGGCCATGGCGCGGATGACAGCGCCGAACGGGGGCAAGTTGGAAACTTTGATGTGGACGGGGCAGGTCTTGGCCAGCTGGCAGAAAAGCTTGTTCAATTTAGGCGAATACTGCGTTTTGGGGGGGTGGGGGACAGGAAAGAGGGAGCAAAAAAGAAACACAAAAGAAGGGCTTAGCTTTCTTGTAAGGTCCTTAAGATGTCAAACCCAAACCCAGATCTCATGTCACTATCACATTTGCCACAGCAACTAACTTTGCAAGGTTTCATTCTAGAATCATTTCTCTAATCAAATCAGAGGCCGCTCCACCCCAAAAGGTTTGCCTTTACTTCCATGCGCCACTAAGACGGAGAGCGCAACAACACAGAGGCGGCAAGTCCAGACTTGTCTTGAGTTTTTCCCGAAAGGTGGGAAGCACATTTGGGGGGAGAGGTGGAAGAAAGGGGGGTGATCATATTTCAAACTCATTATCTCAGCCTTAAATAGCGGCAAGTTCAAATTTCGGAGCACTTTATAAAAGAGGAGAAGACGGAGACGTAACTCTTGGGGAGACACACCAAATTAGAACCGATGGCGGCAATCAAAATGCCAATGTTGGAGACGACAACAGCCATCATGGTGCTGATTTTGGAACCAATGGCAACAGTCGTAAGGCCAATACTTGACATCAATTACAGCAATAGCAATGCCAATATTGGAGCCGTTAATTGCAATTGCAACACTGATAAACACAGCATCTAAGGTAAGTCAGGAAGGATTTATTTTCAAATAAGGCCAAACTATCCAGAAATTGGGAGAAATGCGCTCCTTTTTTCAGCCTCAACAGATTGCAAAATGGCTGTGGGATTCTATGAATGGTTGAACACTAATAAAATAAAGATTATTATTAATAATAATAATAATAATAGCACTATGTAACATGATTTTTGTTCCTGGGTTATAAATGTCATTTCATGGGGAAAGTTTATTAAACTGCAAAAACTTTGGATTGCATCTATGGCAAGCATTCTTTCGCCTGCATCTATGGCAAGCATTCTCAGAGGTAGTGAGGTCTGTTGGAACTAGGAAAAATGGGTTTATATATCTATGGAATGACCAGGGTGAGACACAGGACCCCTGTCTGCTGGGGCTAGCTGTGAATGTTTCAACTGACCACCTTGATTAGCATTTGATGGCTTGGCAGTGCCTGGGGCAATCTTTTGTTGAGAGGTGATTAGATGTCCCAGGTTGTTTCCTCTCTGTTGTTTTGCTCTTGTAATTTTAGAGTTTTTTAATATTGGTAGCCAGATTTTGTTCATTTTCATGGTTTCCTCCTTTCTGTTGAAATTGTCCACATGCTTATGGATTTCAATGGCTTCTCTGTGTAGCTTGACATGGTGGTTTTTAAGAGTGGTCCAGCATTTCTGTGTTCTCAAATAATATGCTGTGTCCAGCTTGGTTCACCAGGTGCTCTGCTATGGCTGACTTCTCTGGCTGAAGTAGTCTGCAATGCCTTTCATGTTCCTTGATTTGTTTGGGCAATGCTGCGTTTGGTGGTCCCTACCACAGCTGCATGGTACACAGTAGACTCCTGCAGAAGTGAGAGGATCCCTTTTGTCCTTTGCTGAATGTAGCATTTGTTGGATTTTCTTGGTGGGTCTGTAGATAGTTTGTACGAGGGGTATTTTTTAAGTAAGGTCCGTGTTGTTGTAGACACTAGTAGTTCGCGCGCATACCGCAACGAGCGCATGCGTCGTGTACCGGCATGCCTCGGGAACAACTGTGCTCAGTTTCCGCTCTGTAGCTAACCTGTATGGTTCTGTTCTTAAAAATGTTTAAGACTATCAACTCATCCGCCGCATGTGAGGTGATACTGTTATGAGTGAAAGCAAAGTGCGAAAGTGGGTACGACAATTCAAAGATGGCCGTGACAACGTCCATGATGACGACGACGTGAAAATGGCAGTGAACTCTTGGTTATCAGAGCAGGCGGCAAGTTTTTATGAAGAGGGTATTTTAAAATTGGTTCAGAGGTATGATAAGTGTTTGAACAAACTTGGCAACTATGTCGAAAAATAGAGTGAAGTAGGTACTTTCTGAAAATAAATTTACTTTTTTGAAATAAACTTTCATTGTGTACTTGTGTTGCAACGGACCTTACTTAAAAATACCCCTTATATGTTGTGTTTCCTCATCAGCTTCCCTATGCGGTCAGTGGTTCCCTTGATGTATGGCAAGAACACTTTTCCTCTGGGTGGATCTTCGTCTTTACTCTCGTGGCTTGTTCTCAGGACATCCTGCTATAGCACATGTTGCTCTAGTTTTTCAATGAATCTGTGATTGAATCTCAACCCAATCGCAATGTGGCAGCCACAAAAAAGATGTTTCTGGAGTAGAACAACTACCTTCAAAGTAAGAACAGCACCAATATATAGGAAATAACTCTTTCAAACCAGGAACAGAACTTTTTTCAACATTTGTTACATAGTGTAATTTTCCTGATTATTATTATTATTATTATTATTATTATTATTATTATTCTGACACAAAAACACAGCGACACAGCAAACAAAATATAAATGCTGGATTTTGTATCACAAAATAAGAAGTCAAACATTTCCCAAGCATTTAGTTTAGGACTGTGTGATGTATTATATATTATTATTACTACTACTAGCCGTCCCCTGCCACGCATTGCTGTGGCCCAGTCTGGCGATCTGGAAAATAAAGTAATGAGAAAATGTTGGATTCTAATTTATGTAATTTCTTTCTGCTTGTTGCTAAACAGTGTTTCTTGCTGTATCTTTGTCAGTGTTCATGTGGAGATTGTCTGGTTTGCCTACTCTGGAACACGCAACATATCATTGTCCTTCTTTAGGGGTCCCTTTCAAATCTATGATGCTATATCTCTGTGTGTGTGAATCATATATATCTATATCTCTGGCCAGATGGCTCTTTGTCAGGAGAGCTTTGGTTATATTTTCTTGCCCTGGTGAAGGTAGTTGGACTGGATGGCCTTAGGTATTTTCTGTTGGTCATGGGGGTTCTGTGTGGGAAGTTTGTCCCAATTCTATCAGAATATTCTTTGACTGTAGGTGAACTATAAATCCCAGCAACTACAACTCCCAAATGTCAAGGTCTATTTTCCTCAAATTCTACCAGTGTTCACATTTGGGCATATTGAATATTCATGCCAAGTTTGGTTCAGATCCATCATTGTTTGAGTCCACAGTGCTCTCTGGGTGTAGGTGAACTACAACTCCAAAATTCAAGATCAATGCCTACCAAACCCTTCCAGTATTTTCTGTTGGTCGTGGGAGTTCTGTGTGCCAAGTTTGGTTTAATTCAATTGCTGGTGGAATTCAGAATGCTCTTTGATTGGAACTGAACTATAAATCGCATCAACTGCAATTCCCAAATGACAAAATCAATCCCCCCCCAACCCCACCAGTATTCAAATTTGGGCATATTGGGTATTGGTGCCAAATTTGGTCCAGTGAATGAAAATACATCCTGAATATCGGATATTTACATTACAATTCATAACAATAGTACAACTGCAGTTATGAAGTAGCAACAAAAATAATGTTATGGTTGGGGGTCACCACAAATGAGGAACTGTATTAAGGGGTCACGGCATTAGGAAGGTGGAGAACCACTGGTCTACCGGGTGTTAGGAATTGTAGAGTTGGAGTCCAAAACACCTGGAGGGCTAAAATTTGCCTATTCCTGGTGCAGATGCACACAAAACATCCCCAAATAAATTTCCGTACGGTGCAGGTGACGGACTTGGCGGTGCCCGACTGCTCGAAGGCCAGCTCGAAGCCGTGGTCACCAACGTAGTCTTCGGTGGAGGGAATGATGGGTGCTGAGACAAACGCCGATGAAATGGGTTCGAGGGTGTTGTAGTCCGCTTCTGCCACCTGCGGGCTGGTCCCTTCCTCAAAGGACATGGGACACGGTGGGTTCGGATCCAAGAGGGACGGTTCCACCTTTCCGTCCTGCGGAGAAAGAGCAAAACGTTAACGGCACCCTTTGCGACCCAAACAGAATAATAATAATAATGCTATTGCACAGATATACCCACATCCACAAACTGTGGAATTAATGTAGTCTGGCACCACTTGAACTGCTATGGCTCAATGCTACAGAATCCTGGGAGCTGTAGTTTGACAAGGTCTTTAGCCTTCTTTGCCAAAAAGAGCTGGCAGGCTATGAATCCCAGGATTCCCTAGCACTGGAAGAATTTGGAATCCCGGATAACGATCTTCAACCTGTGTAAAGGTGCCTTCTCGTCCATCCTTCAATGTATTTATGAGCCCCTCGAATCACCTTGCGTTTCTTTCCTCACTTTCTCCTCCCTCCCTCCCTCCCTATGCTATATCTAAGGTAAAGGTTTCCTGTATTGTCGAAGGCTTTCATGGCCAGCATCACTGGGTTTTTGTAGGTTTTTCTGGGCTATATGGCCATGTTCTAGAGGCATTTTCTCCTGTTGGAAGTAGGAAAATGGGTTTATATATCTGTGGAATGATCAGGCACATCTAATCACCTCTCAACAAAAGATTCCCCCAGGCACTGCCAAGCCATCAAATGCTAATCAAGGTGGTCAGTTGAAACATTCACATCTAGCTCCAGCAGACAAGAGTCCTTTGTCCTACCCTGGTCATTCCACAGATAAATAAACCCATTTCCCTACTTCCAACAGACCTCACTACCTCTGAGGATGCTTGCCATAGATGCAGGCGAAACGTCAGGAAAAAATGCCTCTAGAACATGGCCATATAGCCTGAAAAAAACTACAACAGCCCAGTAAAGGTTTCCCCTTGACATTAAGTCTAGCCATGTCCAACTCTAGGGGGTGGTGCTTGTCTCCATTTCTAAGCCAAAGAACCGGTGTTGTCCGTAGACGCCTCCAAGTTCATGTGGCCAGCATGACTACATGGAGTGCCATTATGCTACATCTAAACCCACCGCCATAAGTAACAGAATGAAAAAAAACAATCAATCAACTAATAAAATAATTAAAATAATAAATGAACAGATATGTAATGAATACATAAATATAAAGAGCAAATTAATCAATAATATATAAAACATAATAATAAATAAAATAATGAAATAAGTAATAATAAATAAAATAACAAAAATAATATAATTACAAATAACCAATAAAATAATCAAACAAGTTTGGTGAAGAAAATAATACAGGAAATAAAATGAACTAATAAATATCAATAATGAATTAATAAAACAAACTGCTAAATATGAATATAAATATAAATACAAACATGTAAAGATAATAAACTGATTAAATAATAAATGAATTAATAAAACGAATAATAATCCATGGGGCGTTGCAGATTCGGATCAAAATAATAATAAAAAGAGGAAATAATACATGAAAATAAAAAATGAATTAATTCACAAAATGACTAAAAAATAAATAGGAATAAATGAATAAATAATACAAATAAATACAAAAAATTAAAATAAAAAAATAGGGGTGGGGGAATAACATAGTTGCCTAAAACACAGCATCCATCCCTGATCTTGGATGAAATTTCGGGCTGCAAGCCACAACAAGATATGGCTCCCCCGCTCGCTATCGTAAGTGAGCAAGTAAAACTTTATTTCTATCCAGCCCTATCTCCCCATGGGGACTCAGGGTGGTTCACAATATCAAAGGCAAACATTCATATCATATCAAACATATATCTATTTTATTCCTCCTCTCCCTTTCTCTGCCCCATCCCAACTGAGATGTGACTCAAACCCAGTACCATGATGCTGCTCCACAGCGTTTGGAAGGTGTCCTGGCTCAGGGGGGAGCTTGGCATGGGCCCCAGGTCAAAGTCTTCGATTGGGTCCATCTCCGTGATTCCGAAAGCTAGGAAGAGAAGACACCCAAAAGCGTCAGGACACCCCTCTGCTCCCCGAAAACATTGCAGGACTGATCACATTCACCAGGATCATTGGGTGCCTTCAAGGTGTTTCCAACCAAAGGCAACCCAGAGGTGGACCTAGTAGTATTCGTTCTGACCAAACACAGGGTCACACTGGACGACCGGGAGATTCCTAGGGAGGCATTGGTGGGTCTCCCAGCACTATTCCATCATCATATCCAGCTGATGATGACCATAATTATGCACTGGAGGACACAGATTTCTAACCAAATAATCCCTCTAGAAATAAGACTTGCTACAGATATTATCATCATTGTCATCATCAACATCATCTTCCTTTTATCTCCATAGTTTTGCTTCCCAAAACTACAAATCCTGGCCACCTGAGGACTCCTGGGAGTTGTAGTTTGATGTGTCTCCAGTGCTTTTTGGCAGAGAAGGCCACAGGTCTTGCAAAACTACAACTCCCAGAATCCCATAGCATTGATTAAGTGGTATCAAAGTACATCGTTGACCTCAACATTTGCTAAATAGTTTTCTTATGCAATGGGAATTTCCCATTTTCCCACTGTTTTTAAAGGTTAATTCTGATTTCAAACACTGTTATTGATTTACCAAGTTAGTTTACTTTGCTTTTTTTCTCGTGGTTAACAGTTCCATGTTTTCACCTTTCTCTACTTTAATACAGTACACAGATACCGCTCAACAAGGGGGAAAACCAGGGTATATTTAAACAAACTTGAAAAGGCAACTATGCTGCCAAATGCTATGCAATCATATGGGTGGGGGCGGGGGAAGAGAATCCAAAAGAAAAAAGCTTGGCTGTTTCAGTTTCCAAACGTCTGCAAGGAGGATGCACCAACATGTAGATTTGCTCATTTCAGTTTGGATTATGGTCAGAATTAATCCAAATCAAACTAAGGTCCAAGCTGAAAAAGAAAAGAAGGCCCTTTAACAATTGTTGTTGTTGTTATTACAGGCCCAGCACCGTAGCTCAGTGCTATAGAATCATGGGAATTTGTGTTGTTGTTAGTGTGACACTAACTGTCTTATTTATTTGTTTGTTTGTTTATTTATTTATTTACTGTATTTGTATGCTGCCTTTCTCAGCCAACCGGCGACTCAAGGCGGTTTCCAACAAATCAGTACATATAAAAACATAATACAGATTAAAACATTAAACAATATAAGACACCACAAAAGCAATAAAAACAATATCATTAGCGTCTCATTATCAAGCATTGTCCGGTTCCAATGTCAAATCGTTCGATTTCCTATATTAGCTACTCTGCATTTGTAAACGCCTGCTCAAACAGCCATGTTTTAATTTGCCTCCGAAACGTTAAGAGGGAGGGAGCAGATCTAATCTCCCTAGGGAGGGTGTTCCATAGCCGAGGGGTCACCACTGAGAAGGCCCTGTCTCTCATCCCCGCCAAACTTACTTGAGACTAAGGCGGGACTGAGAGCAGGGCCTCCCCTGACCATCTTAGAGTCCTCGATGGTTCGTAAGGGGAGACACGTTCGGACAGGTAAGTTGGGTCAGAACCGTTTAGGGCTTTATAGGCCAAAGCCAGCACTTCGAATTGGGCCCGGTAGCAAACTGGCAGCCAGTGGAGCTGGCGCAACAAGGGGGTTGTATGCTCCCTGAGTGCCGCTCCTGTTAGCAACCTGGCTGCCAACCGTTGGACTAGTTGAAGCTTCTGGACCGTCTTCAAAGGCAACCCCACATAGAGAGTGTTGCAGTAGTCTATACAGGATGTAACCAGAGAATAGACTACAGTGGCCAAGTCAGACTTCCCAAGGTACAGGCGCAGCTGGCGCACAAGCTTTAACTGTGCCAATGCTCCCCTGCTCACCGCTGAAACTTGAGGTTCCAGGCTCAACGATGAATCCAGGATCACTCCCAAGCCGTAACTCAGTGCTATAATATCAGGGGAGCTTGTATTACTATTATTATTATTGTTGTTGTTATTATTATTATTACATTTTGACACTAACTCCTGTAGCTCAGTGCTGTATAATCATGAGAGTTCATGCTTCAATGCTATACAATCATAGGAGTTTGCATCATCATCATCATTCCAGTTTGACAATAACTGCTATAGCTCAGTACTACAGAATCATGGGAGTTTGTATTATTATTATTTATTAGAAACACCACAAGATGAGTCCACAGCAGACACTCTGCTGGCTGTTGTATTGGATCACACGTCAGACACTTCCCAAGTGTCTAGGACTGTGTGATGTATTGGCGAATTATGTGTGCAGATCCCGGTAAGGTGGCCTTTTGCAGCTGGCAGATGGTAATCTTGTCAGCACCGATTGTGTTTAAGAGCAGGCCAAGGTCTTTAGGCACTGCACCCAGTGTGCCGATCATCACTGGGACTCCCTTGATTGGCTTGTGCTAGTTTTTGCAGTTTGATTTTTAAATCCTCATATTGTGTCATCTTTTCCTGTTGTTTCTCTTCAATCCTGTTATCACCTGGGATTGCGACATCAACGATCCATACTTTGTTTTTTAACACTATTGTGAGGTCAAGAGTATTATGCTCCAAAACTGTCTGTCTGTCTGAATCCGGAAGTCCCAGAGGAGTTTGACGTGTTCATTCTCTGTAACTTTTTCCTGCTTGTGATCCCACCAGTTCTTTGTCGCAGGCAACTAGTTTCAAGGTCTGGCTTCTTACTCCCTTGGAGAATCCTTTGTTGGGAGGTGATTAGTTGGCCCTTATTGTTTCTTGTCTGGAATTCCCATTTTTGAGTGTTGTTCTTTATTTACTGTTATGATTTTTGAGTTTTTTAATACAAGTTCCAATTAATCATCTGAGGACCGGTGTTATGCCTCTGCTTATAGTCTGTCTGCACGATCTTCTTGCAGCAGCTGAGGATGTGATCTATTGTTTCCTCTGCTTCCTTGCAGAGTCTACATTTGGGATATGTCATCAACTTTTTTATTATTATTATTATTATTATTATTATCATCATCATCATCATCATTATTTTGTCAAAGGCTTTCATGTCGTCGACTTTTATTATTATTATTATTATTATTATTGATTATTATTATTTATTATTATTTATTTATTATTATTTAATAATTATTTAATAATTATTTAATTATTCTTATTTAATTATTTATTATTATTATTATTATTATTATTTATTGGGTTGTTGTAGGTTTTTCCGGGCTATATGGCCATGTTCTGGAGGCAATTTTTCTCCTGACGTTTCGCCTGCATCTATGGCAAGCATCCTCAGAGGTAGTGAGATCTGTTGGAAGTAGGAAAAATGGGTTTATATATCTGTGGAATGACCAGGGTAATGTTTCAGCTGATCACCTTGATTTGCATTTAATGGCCTGGAAGCACCTGGGGGGAATCTCTTGTTGAGAGTGATTTTATGTGCCTGTTATTATTATTATTGAATTGTTGTAGCTTTTTCAGGCTATATGGCCATGTTCTAGAGGCATTCTCTCCTGACATTTCACCTGCATCTATGGCAAGCATCCCCAGAGCCTCACTACCCCTGAGGATGCTTGCCACAGATGCAGGCGAAACGTCAGGAGAGAATGCCTCTAGAACATGACCATATAGCCCGAAAAAAAACCTACAACAACCCAGTGATTCCAGCTATGAAAGCCTTCAACAATACATTATTATTATTATTATTTTGTCAAAGGCTTTCATGGCAGGAATCACTAGGTTGTTGTGAGTTTTCTGGGCTGTCTGGCCATATTCCAGAAGCATTCTATCCTGATGTTTTGCCTGAATCTATGGCAGGCATCCTCAGGGATTGTGACATCTGTTGGAAACTAGGAAAATTGCTTTTATATATCTGTGGAATTATATATTTAACTTATTTATTTAAAACATTTATATTCCGCCCTTCTAACCCCGAAGGGGACTCAGGAGTGTCCAGGGTGGGGGGAAAGAACTCTTGTCTGTTTCAGTAGGTGTGAATGTTGCAGCTGGCCACATTGATTAGTATTTAATGCCCTACCAGTTTCAAGGTCTGGCTTCTTACTCCCTTGGGGAATCCTTTGTTGGGAGGTGATTAGTTGGCCCTTATTGTTTCTTGTCTGGAATTCCCTTTTTGAGTGTTGTTCTTTATTTACTGTTATGATTTTGGAGTTTTTTTTTTAATGCTGGTATCCAGATTTTGTTGATTTTCAAACACGAATCAGGGTACACGAAAGGCACTGCAGACTAATCCAACTGAGAAGTCAGCCATAGCAGAGCACCTGATGAACCAACCTGGGCACAGCATATTATCTGAAAACACAGAAATGCTGGAACACTCTCACAAGCTACACAGAGCAGCCATTGAAAGCCACAAGCATGTAGACAATTTCAACAAAAAGGGAGGAAATCACGGAAATGAACAAAAACTGGCACCCGGTATTAAAAACTCTAAAATCATAACAGTAAATAAAGAACACAAAAAACTGGGGAATTTTAATATTATTGTTTGTATTATTGTTGTATTGTATTTCAACTGTACTGAATTTTAATAGGTGAGATTTGGTACTAAAATTCAATATTATATTGCACTTTTGTTTGTTTGTATGCAAATAGCCTATGGCCCGGGCATTAATAAACAACAAATCATCTTGTTACACAAGAAACAGAAGAAAGGCCTGCCTCAGGGGAGCGTGCTTGCTCCATCCATGTTCAACATCTACACAAATGACCAGCCACTGCCAGAAGGAACAGAGAGTTTCATCTATGCTGATGATCGTGCCATTACTGCTCAAGCAGGGAGCTTTGAGATGGTAGAACAGAAGCTCTCCGAAGCTCTAGGTCAGGGGTAGGGAACCTTTGGCCCTCCAGCTGTGGTGGACTTCAACTCCCACAATTCCTTGAGGCTCGGCATTCGCCCCAAAGGCTTACCTTGGCCCAATGCCGAGCCTCAAGGAATTGTGGGAGTTGAAGTCCACCACAGCTGGAGGGCCAAAGGTTCCCTACCCCTGCTCTAGGTGCTCTTACTGCCTACTACAGGGAAAACCAGCTGATCCCCAACCCATCTAAAACACAGACATGTGCCTTTCATCTCAAGAACAGAGAAGCATCCCGAGCTCTGAAGATCACCTGGGAAGGAATCCCACTGGAGCATTGCAGCGCACCCAATACCTGGGAGTCACTCTGGACCGTGCTCTTACCTACAAGAAGCACTGCCTGAACATCAAGCAAAAAGTGGGTGCCAGAAACAATATCATACGAAAGCTGACTGGCACAACCTGGAGATCACAACCAGATACAATGAAGACATCTGCCTTTGCGCTATGCTACTCTGCTGCTGAGTACGCATGCCCAGTGTGGAACACATCTCACCACAATAAAACAGTGGATGTGGCTCTTAATGAGACATGCCGCATTATCACGGGGTGTCTGCGCCCTACACCACTGGAGAAATTACACTGCTTAGCCGGTATTGCACCACCTGACATCCGCCGGGAAGTAGCAGCCAATAGTGAAAGGACCAAGGCAGAGACATCTCCAGCCCATCCCCTGTTTGGGTATCAGCCAGCACGTCAACGACTTAAATCTAGACATAGTTTTCTAAGATCTACAGAGACACTCGCTGGAACACCTCAGCAAGCGAGAGTCCAAAAGTGGCAGGCTCAAACCCAGAACCTCAACCAATGGCTGATACCAAATGAGAGACCCCCCTGGGCACACAGAGACTGGGCGACTTGGAAGGCGCTGAACAGCCTGCGCTCTGGCACCACGAGATGCAGAGCCAACCTTCAGAAATGGGGCTACAAAGTGGAATCCTCGACATGCGAGTGCGGAGAAGAGCAAACCACTGACCACCTGCTGCAATGCAACCTGAGCCCCGCCACATGCACAAGGGAGGACCTTCTTGCAGCAACACCGGAGGCACTCCAAGTGGCCAGAAACTGCTCAAAGGGCATTTAACCAACTACCAAACTCACAAGTTTTGTATTTTGTCTGATTGTTTGCTTTGTTCTGTTAGAAATGTAATATAATTGACTGGTTGATCTGACACGACAAGTAAGTATCTTGTTACACGACGTTTGATGCAAAAGCATTTTAAAATATATATATATATATTTATATATATATATATTTATTGATTTTGCGTTTACAATAAATAGAGGAGAACAGTGAAACAATGACGTAACAAAGACGAAACAGAACTACGAATACAACCTAGTAATAAGTACGCCTGGAGGTACAGCGAGTTACTCCTAGATGTGAAACACATACATTCTAACCAACAAACGTACATACAGTGCCCCTTGGATCCCCCCCTTCCCCCCCCTATAAAACCGACTTCCCCTCACCAATCATTTACAATGTTTAGTTCTCCCGCATGGGAGACAATTTATACAATAAATAAAGTTATTACAGCCTTTCTCTCCTCATTTCTTAAAATGGTTTTATACTAACTTTTTTGTAACAATACATATTATTTCTTAAAACCTTATTTCCTTTTCTTAGTATTCTAAATTTGCATTCCTTAAAGTGCGATTCCTATTTTTAATATTACATTTATTTTAAACATTAATACATTTACTACATCCTCTCGCATAGCGGCCTTAGTCCGACCCGGTATTCCCATATCTTTCATTCTCGATGTAATTTTTAAGCAAACTCCAGTCTGTCATTTCAAAGCCTTTTCCAGTGTTTTGTCTTAGCCAAAAGGTCAGTTCATCCATCTCCTGAATTTCTATCAGCTTTCCTAGCCACTGGGTCATAGTTGGTGTCAATTCTTGCTTCCACATTTTAGCATATACCATTCTAGCGGCTGTAGTAAAGAAAATAAATAGTTTTTCCATGTTGTTATTGGGGAACAGCTTTTTATCAAACATTCCTAATAAATATAGTTCTGGGAGCATTGGAATTTCTAATTTTAGGATTTTCCTACACTCGTTATGGATAGACCTCCAATATTCTTTCGCTTTTGGGCATAGCCACCAAAGATGGTAAAAGGATCCCTCCCTCACTTTACATTTCCAACATCTGTTGTCCGTATTCCTATACATTTTAGCTATCATCTGAGGTGAGAGATACCAGCGATGCAGCATTTTTAGCCAGTTCTCTTTCATATCCGATGAATAGGTATACTTTAATCGTTTCATCCAAATTATTTCCCATTCCTTTAAAGGGAGAGGTTTTCCTACATTTTTGGCCCACAAAATCATAGAATGTTTAACTGCCTCAGTTTCAGTTGTTGTTGTTCATTCGTTCAGTCGTCTCCGACTTGGCACACAGAACTCCCATGACCAACAGAAAATACTGGAAGGGTTTGGTGGGCAGTGTCCTTTGGTTTTGGAGTTGTAGTTCACCTACATCCAGAGAGCACTGTGGACTCAAACAATGATGGATCTGGACCAAACTCTACAACAAGATACTCAATATGCCCAAATGTGAACACTGGTGGAGTTTGGTGAAAATAGAATCTCGACATTTGGGAGTTGTAGTTGCTGGGATTTATAGTTCACCTACAATCACAGAGCATTCTGAACCCCACCAACAATAGAATTGGGCCAAACCTCCCACACAGAACCCCCATGTGGGCCACAGCAACGTGTGGCAGGGGACGGCTAGTGTTAATTCGTTCAGTCGTCTCCGACTCGTTGTGACCTCATGGACCAGCCCACGCCAGAGCTCCCTGTCGGCCGTCACCACCCCCAGCTCCTTCAAGGTCAGTCCAGTCACTTCAAGGATGCCATCCATCCATCTTGCCCTTGGTCGGCCCCTCTTCCTTTTGCCTTCCACTTTCCCCAGCATCATTGTCTTCTCTAGGCTTTCCTGTCTCCTCATGATGTGGCCAAAGGACTTCCGCTTTGCCTCTAGTCTCCTTCCCTCCAGTGAGCAGCCGGGCTTTATTTCCTGGAGGATGGACTGGTTGGATCTTCTCGCAGTCCAAGGCACTCTCAGCACTTTCCTCCAACACCACAGTTCAAAAGCATCGATCTTCCTTCGCTCAGCCTTCCCTAAGGTCCAGCTCTCACATCCGTAGGTTACTACAGGGAATACCATGGCTTTGACTAGGCGGATCTTTGTTGCCAGTCTGATGTCTCTACTCTTCACTATTTTATCGAGACTGGACATTGCTCTCCTCCCAAGAAGTAAGCGTCTTCTGATTTCCTGGCTACAGTCTGCATCTGCAGTAATCTTTGCCCCTAGAAATACAAAGTCTATCACGGCCTCCACGGTTTCTCCTTCTATTTTCCAGTTGTCAATCATTCTTGTTGCCATAATCTTGGTTTTTTTGACGTTTAGCTGCAACCCGGCTTTTGCGCTTTCTTCTTTCACCTTGATTAGAAGGCTCCTCAGCTCCTCCTCGCTTTCGGCCATCTAGCCCATCCCAATAAATTCTGGTATATAGATGTTACTACTTTCCTGTCCTTCTTCAAAATCCTTCCCCATAGGTCGTTTTCATCACCGAAACCTATTTTCTTGTCTTCTTTGTAGCTTTCTTTAATTTGGGCATACTGGTACCACGAAACGTTGCTAAAGTCCTTAGCTATGTCTTCCTGTGACCTTAATTCAATGACACCATTATTTTTATGCAAGATATCTTTGTAGGACGGCCAATAGGTCCACCCTAACAGTCTACGTTGCTTAGCCTCCAGGGGGGAGATCCATAGCGGTGTGTTGTGGAAATAATGTCCCTTGTATTTATTCCACACCTTCAGGAGCGCCGATCTAACGAAGTGGTTCCCGAAGTTACTTTCGGTTTTTCCTCCCCCATACCAAAGGTACGAGTGCCACCCTTTGCGAAGATCGAAGCCCTCTATGGTCAGGGTTCTGGCCCAACTTATCTATCCGAACGTATCTCAGCCTATCAGCCTACCAGGACCCTAAGATCTTCTGGAGAGTCCCTGCTCTCTATCCCGCCGGCTTCACAAGTTCGGCTGGCGGGAACGAGAGATAGAGCCTTTTCTGTGGTGGCCCCTCGGCTTTGGAACACCCTCCCTATAGAGGTACGATCAGCATCCTCGCTGATGGTGTTTCGGAAGAGACTGAAAACATGGTTGTTTAAACAAGCATTCGGTTAATCCGTTGCAACCGAATTTTGATGACTAAAGGACCGGTAATCATGGACGACGAATTTCGGATTGTGATTTTAGTTACGAGATGCATAGGACTATTATTGGTGGCCCAATAATTTGTATTGTATATGGGTTTTATGTTTTAAATTGAATTCTGTTTTTAATTGTTGTAAACCGCAATGAGTCGCCGACTTAGGCTGAGATATTAGCGGTATACAAGCGTATAAATAAATAAATAAATAATGTTGGAAAATCTTGACCAATCCCGTACCCAGGACAGGGCGCACGCATCATGGTATAGACGTAGATTCGGTAGGCCAAAGCCTCCTTTGTTGATTTGCATAGTCATAAGTGTATATTTTATTCTTGGCCTTTTGTGTTTCCAGATGAATTTCGAAATCTCTCTGTCCCATTCTTTGAATACCTTATTATTTCGGATGATTGGTAGGTTCTGGAAAAGATATAACAATTTCGGAAGGACATTCATTTTAATGGCCGCTATTCTGCCCAAAAGCGATAAGTTTAATTTACTCCATATCTCCAGATCCTTCTTAATTTCTCTGGCCACTTTACTGTATAGTTATTTTTAAGTAGATGTAGATTCCTTTGGGCTACCCATATTCCCAGATATTTGATCTTGTTTGATATTTTAATACCAGTAAGTTCTTCTAATTTCTCTTGGTTAGTTTTAGTCATATTTTTTGATAACAATATTGTTTTTTCCTTGTTCAGCCTAAACCCCGCCACCTTTCCGTATTTCTCGATTTTCTCCAACCATTTGGTTATATTTGTCCTTGGGTTTTCCACTACGCAAATGATGTCATCTGCGAAGGCTCTTACCTTGAGCTCTTGTTTATCTATTCTTAATCCACATAGGTTTTTGTCTGCCCTTATTTCCCTCAATAAAATCTCCAGGGCGAAGATGAAAATTAGGGGGGAGAGGGGGCACCCCTGTCTAGTGCCCTTCTCAATTTGGAGTTCATCCGAGTATAGACCATTAATTATTAGTTTGGCTCTCTGTTCTTTATAAATGGCATCTATCGCGTTTCTAAATTGGAAGCCAAGGTCCATTTCCTGGAAAAGCGTCTTGAAGAAGCATTTTAAAATATATAACTTGTTTAAATTCTGAGTTTAAAAGATGTAACTGGCAATACTTTAATGCAAAATTTCTTTTTAAAAAATGCAAAATCCATTGCAAAATCCATAAAAACATAATTTAATAAATCCATAATTGCTGCTCATGTGATTTGCATGCTTTAAAAAATGCAACTTTTTGCATGCAATGCACGAACACACCGGAAAGAAGCCATTAGCTGGAATCATTTGCATAATTTTAATAGGAAAAGGCCTAAACTCTCCCCCGCCCTCCAAGAAACGTTGCTAAAACGTTTCCTTTGCAGCCCCAAGGCAATGGAGGAAAAGGTGGGCCATACCATTCTTAAAAATGGGGGGAACCGATGTATGTTGAGAAAGTACACCCACACTTCTAACCCCCAAACCTTTCTCCACACACTCATGTATGTATTTAATACAATATTTTCCCAATATTTGACGTCTCAAACACAGGAAAAAATGAAAATGTATACTCATTAACTATTCACTTATTCCCGCCTCCCCCTCTTTTCCCTGCAATGGTTTCTTCCTCGTTCACAGCCCAAACAAGGCAGACTGTACCATTCTACATCCCTTCCGGAGGGGTGGAAAGTGAAAGATAGACGGGGTAAACCAAGGATAGGAATAGGAATGGACTCTTCCAAGGAAAGTCCCCCCCCCAACCTGGAATGGTTCCCACGGCCTTGTTAACCCTTTCTCAGCTGTAGCTTTTTGAATCTAGAGAACCAGGAAGTGCAGAGAAAAGCAGAGCTTGGCCTCCAGCTCTTTTGGACTACAACTCCCAGAATTCCTGATAGTAGGCCCAGCTGGCTGAGGCTTATGGGAATTGGAGTCCCAAACACCTGGGAACAACTCACCCTAAGCAATGCAATTACAGACTACTACTATTATTATTAGCTTTTGTTTTGGTTGCCACTCTCATTAATATATTTATTTACATCTTGATTTCTTCTCTTAGGCTGGATCTACACTGCTATATAATGCAGTTTAAAATACATTATATGGTCATTGTAGACCAGGAATGGGCCAACTTGGGCCCTCCTGGTGTTTTGGACTACAACTCCCATAATTCCTAGCAGCCTACCAGCTGTTAGGAATTATGGGAGTTGCAGTCCAAAACACCCGGAGGGCCCAAGTTGGCGTAGACCCACATACTCCAGTTTGAACCACATTGACCATATAATTCATTTTCAAACTGCAAGATCCAGCCTCAGATATGGACCCAGATATATTGGTATGTAGTTTGATGCACAAGAGGAAAACCAGGCTAAACCAAAGCTTGAAAAAGTGACTTTTGGGGGACTACAACTCCCCAACTACAAATCCCAGAATTTCACCATCCCAGCAGAATCTGAGCTGGGAAAGACAACCTTTTGGGGTATTTTCCACCCTTAAAATGTGTACATATTTAACAATATATTTTTATTTATTTACAAAGGAGACTCAGAGCGGCTTACAAGTTATATGCATATACAATATATTATATTATTAGCATAGCACAACCTGGGGATCACAACCAGATACAGTGAAGACATCTGCCCTTGCGCTGTGCTACTCTGCTGCTGAGTACGCATGCCCAGTGTGGAACACATCTCACCACACAAAAACAGTGGATGTGGCTCTTAATGAGACATGGCGCATTATCACGGGGTGTCTGCGCCCTACACCACTGGAGAAATTACACTGTTTAGCCCAGGGGTCCTCAAACTATGGTCCGGGGGCCGGATGCGGCCCTCCAAGGTCATTTACCCGGCCCTTGCTCAGGGTCAACCTAAGTCTGAAATGACTTCAAAGCACATAACAACAACAATCCTATCTCATCAGCCAAAAACCAGCCCACACTTTCCATTGAAATACTAATAAGTTTATATTTGTTAAAATTATTCTTCAATTTAATTATTGTATTGTTTTTAAGTAATTTTTTTTGCACTACGAATAAGATATCTGCAGTGTGCATAGGAATTCATTCATTTTTTTTCCAAATTATAATGCGGCCCTCCAACAGTTTGAGGGACTGTGACCTAGCCCTCTGTTTAAAAAGTTTGTGGACCCCTGTATTATATTATTAGCATAGCACAATATTCAACCAATAATGAAAGGACCAAGGCAGTGATATCTCCGGCCCACCCCCTGTTTGGGTATCAGACAGCACGCCAACGACTTAAATCAAGAAATAGTTTTCTAAGATCTACAGAGACACTCGCTGGAACACCCCAGCAAGCAAGAGTCCAAAAGTGGCAGGCTCAAATCCAGAACCTCAATCAATGGCTGATACCAAATGAGAGACTCCCTCCTGGGCACACAGAAGACTGGACAACTTGGAAGGTGCTGAACAGACTGCACTCTGGCACCACGAGATGCAGAGCCAACCTTCAGAAATGGGGCCACAAAGTGGAATCCACGACATGTGAGTGTGGAGAAGAAACCACAGACCACCTACTGCAATGCAACCTGCGCCCTGCCACATACACAATGGAGGACCTTCTTGTGGCAACACCAGAGGCACTCCAAGTGGCTAGATACTGGTCAAAGGACATTTAATAGAATACCAAGCCTGCAAACTTTGTGTTTTGTTTGTTTGATTGTTTTTAATGCAATATAACTGTTGTGGTTCACTCCTGACACGATAAATAGCATAATATTAGTATAATATATTACTATATTGTACTATACCTCAATATTATTACTAATGTTACATGTCATATATAATATATATATTATTATATTGTATTATTATTAGTATTATATTGTATATTTTAATGCAATATAACTGTTTTGGTTCGCTCCTGACACGATAAATAAATAGCATAATATTAGCATAATATATTACTATATTGTATTATACTGCAATATTATTACTAATGTTACATGTAATATATAATATAATTATATTGTATTATTATTATATTAGTATTATATTGTATTACAATATTATGATCAATATTATATGTACATACAATTCATTTTTATTGTTGTTATTGTTATGCATCCTTCCCCAACAACTGTATACACATCAATATTTTCCAATTCTGGATTCTACATCCCTCTCCAAAGGAATTTTAGCATTTTATAACCCCATATGATGATGATTGTGGTCGTTATTATCTTTTTTAAATACAGTTTTAACAGTTTCGAATTCTGAATGGTGATGGTGATTTTGCATGCTTTCTTCTATACAAATTAACATCTTGTAAATCTGGAAAATGATAATGATGATGATGATGATGACGATTATTATTATTATTACTATTATTATTATTATTATTATTATTATTATTATTATTAGCATCTCGCCCAAAATGTATACACCTTTAACACCTTAAGATTCTGTATTAGTATTATAATTATTTACATTTTCCCCTACAGCCTTTCATAATTGTAATTCTGAATCACATTAACAATATGAAATATACAAACATGCAAACTCTAAAACAGGATTAAATATAATCAGAATTCAAACAAATTCCCAGTTAAAAACCATCAAAACATATTCACGATATGATTTGCATCCCGACATATAGAATCATAGAATCATTGAATTGGAAGAGACCATCCAGTCCAACCCCATTCTGCCAAGAAGGAGGAATACCTATATATCCTTAACATAATTCATATATTTTATAATGTATTTTTGGCGTGTATTTTGTGTTTATGTTTTATATGTTAAGAGAGGCAAGTAACATATGCAATTATTATTGATTTTTTAAATTTTCCCCTCCTCCAAAATGTATAGACTCTTAAAACCACTTATTATTATTATATTTATTTATTGATACCCTGCTTTATCTCTCCTGCAGGCAATTCAAAGCGGCTTAACATAAAAGTATCAGTATACAATTTGAAATATACAAACATGCAAACTCTAAAACAGGATTAAATATAAACAGAATTCAAACCAATTCCCAGTTAAAAACCATCAAAACATATTCACGATTAAAAACATTTGATTCTGGATAATTAAGAGTTTTTAGCATGACAAAATGATGGACACACCCTTTAATAGTTCACAAATAATAATAATAATAGTTATTCCCCTCTCACCAAAAATCCCATAAACCCGACATAATTCTGGATTTCTTTGTTTTGAATCCCCCCCCAACACTTATACATTTCACTATTATTGTTATTAATTATTCTATTATTATTGTTGTTGTTGTTATTGCTATTTCCCACACAATGTACACATCTTTCACAAGATTAAAGGGTTAAAGAAGAGCTGGTAATTTTGAGTGAGGTCTGCAACAGGTCTCTGCTTCTTTAAATGGCTGCTCGGGGTGGGGGGGGGGACAACAACAATAAAAAAATAATAATTTATCATTCAATGCAAATGCATGGACAGCCTTCAAAACAATCATTATTGGCACTATTAGGTGCAGAGGGATGTGTATGTTATTGACTTGACAGCACACACAACAACAACAAACTGTTCATACATATATATAGGGCCCTAATCCTGCATACACACACACACACGCAGACACACACACAGAGAAAGGTATCTATATTCTGGCTTGGATGGCATATATAGCCCTGAAGACACACAACACACTGTTTACATATATAGAGAGCTCTGATCCTGAATATATATACACACACACATCCATATACTGCCTTTAAGCACACAACAGCACATCGTTGACATATACTGTATGCATATAGATATACACAGATATATAGGACCCTGATCCTGCATGCATACACACACACACACACACAAACTTTATATTGCCTTGAAGGCACACAACAACACACTGTTCACATATATATATAATTGTTCTTCATTTTAATTATTGTATTTTAAGTGGTTTTTTGCACTATAAATATGTGCAGTGTGCATAGGAATTCATTCATGTTTTTTCAAATTATAATCCGGCCCTCCAACAGTTTGAGGGAATGTGACCTGGCCCTCTGGTTAAAAAGTTTGAGGAACCCTGGGCTAAAATCTAACACAATTTAAAAACAATTTAAAACAATTTAAAAACAGCAATATCAAAGATCAAAGGCCTATATATATATATGGCCCTGATCCTACATAAATACATACACACACACACACATATCTATATATTGCCTTGAAGGCACACAACAACAACAACAATACACTCTTTACATATATTGTATGTTGTGTCTGGTCTGTTTTTGATAAGACCAACTGGCTAATCAATAACAATTGTTGTTGTTGCTTACATGTGTGTGTGTGTGTGTATGCATATATGTGTGTTTGTGTGTGTGGCCCTGATCCTACATAAATACATACACATACACACACGTATATCTATATATTGCCTTGAAGGCACACAACAACAACAATACACTCTTTACATATACTGTATGTTGTGTCTGAACTGTCTTTGATAAGGCCAACTGGCTAATCAATTAAAAAATGTTGTAGTTGTTTACATATATGCATGCATACACATACACACACACACACACATATATATGGCCCTGATCCTACATAAATACATACATACACACAAATATATATATATATATATATATATACACACACACACACACACACACACACACATCTATATATTGCCTTGAAGGCACACAACAACAACAACAACAACACACTCTTTACATATATTGTATGTTGTGTCTGAACTGCCTGTTTTTGAAAAGGCCAACTGGCTAATCAATAAAAATTGTTGTAGTTGTTTACATATATGCATATATATATATATGCCCTGATCCTACATAAATACACACACACACACACATATATATACACACACACACACAGAGACATATATATATATATATATATATGTGGCCCTGATCCTACATAAATACACACACACACACAYAYAYATATAYACACACACACACACASASASASAYATATATATATATACACACACACACACACATATCTATATATTGCCTTGAAGGCACATAACAACAACAACAACAACAAKACACTYTTTACATATATTGTAWGTTGTGTCTGGTCTGTTTTTGATAAGACCAACTGGCTAATCAATAAAAATTGTTGTTGTTGTTTACATATATGCATATATGGCCCTGATCCTACATCAATACATACACACACACACACATATATATATGCACACACATTATCTATATATTGCCTTGAAGGTACACAACAACACACTGTTTACACACACACACACACACACACATATATATAGGGCTCTGATCCTGCATACACATACACACACACACACCTGTCTCTAGATAGATTGATAGCTGGATAGATCCTTCTCTTTCCTGCCCACTCATTCAGGATTTCACTGATGGAATGTTGATGTTCAAGAATGTTCCATCCTCCCCCCCTCCCCCCCTTTCTGATGATTCCTTTTTTGTTTGTATTTAAAATCAATGGGACTTTTGCAAAACGGAAGTGCCAAAATGACTCATCTTCAGCCCAGAAGGGAAAGCAGATGGTCAGCTTGCAATGTCTCCTTCAAACCCCTCCACACCAGGAATATCAGAAGGGCTCCATGGCCTTACCGGATCCAGGGAGCGAGGGGCCTTCCATCCCTGCCCGCCTCTGCACGGCTTCCAAATGAAGCGGCTGCAAAAGGAGAAAATCCCCGGGCAAGAAGCAAAGCCCAGCACAGCCTCCACGTGCCGGGGAATCCCCGGGACGCCCAAGTCTCGCCTGTTACCGCGAGAGGAAGCCGCGGCGGCCATTTTGGGGAAGGGCAAAAGGGAGTTTGGCACTCAAGTGGATGCTTCACAACAACTTTGCCCACGCCTCCTTCACAGGCTCAGTCCTTGGAAGCATCACTACTATAGAATCCCGGGAGTTGTAGTTCTCCAAGGCTTTTATGTAGATTCATGGGAGTTGTAGTTTTTCAAGGTCCTGTAGTTTCACCAGGTCTTTGCATTGCCCTTTATGGAATCCTGGGAGTTGTAGTTTCACCAGGACTTTGCATTGCCCTCTATAGACTCCTGGGAACTGTACAAGTTCTTTGCATTGCCCTCTATGGAATCCTAGGAGCTGTAGTTTCACCAGGCTTTTGCATTGTCCACAATGGAATCCTAGGAGTTGTAGTTTCACCAGGAGTTTGCATTGCCCTCTATGGAATCCTGGGAGTTGTAGTTTCACCACGACTTTGCATTGCCCTCTATGGAATCCTGGGAATTGTAGTTTCAACATTTTTTTTTAATTTTTCTCTTTATAGAATTCTGGGAGTCAAACCAGGTTTTTCTGTTGCTCTATTCAATAATGGGAGTTGTAGTTTCACCAGATCTTTATATTTCTCCCTCAAGACCCTAGAGGGAGAAATATAATGATCTGGTGAAAGTACAACTCCCAGGACTCTATAGAGAGCCATATAAAGAACTGGTGGAACTATAACTCTCGAGATTCCCTAGACTCTATAGAGTACTGGGAGTTGTAGTTTCACCAGTTCTTTGCATTGCCCTCTATGGAATCCTGGGAGTTGTAGTTTCACCAGTTCTTTGCATTGCCCTCTATGGAATCCTGGGAGTTGTAGTTTCACCAGATCTTTAGACTGCTTTATAGAATGCTGGATGTTGTAGTTTCACCAGGTCTTTGCATTGC
This sequence comes from Anolis sagrei ordinatus, assembly GCF_025583915.1. Taxonomy (NCBI): domain Eukaryota; kingdom Metazoa; phylum Chordata; class Lepidosauria; order Squamata; family Anolidae; genus Anolis; species Anolis sagrei. Next base: position 4,496,000 of record NW_026847660.1, read on the forward strand.
CCTCTATGGAATCCTGGGAGATGTAGTTTCACCAGCTCACTATAGAATCCAGGGAGCTGTACAAGTTCTTTCTATTGTCCTATTGAATGCTGGGGGTTGTAGTTTCACCAGGACTTTATACTGCTCTCTATATAATCCACAAGGTTTTTAGATGGCTCAAGAGAATGCTGGGAGTTGTAGTTTCATCAGGTGATTCTATTGCTCTCTATAGAATCCTGGTAGTTTCACAGGATCTTTAGACTGCTCTGGCAAATCCTGGAAGTCGTAGTTTCACAAAGTCTTTATATTGCTCTCTATAGAATCCTTGGAGTTGTAGTTTCACAAGGTCTTTAGACTGCTCTGGAGAATCCTGGGAGTTGTGGTTTCTCCAGGTCTTTACATCGCTGCCTACAATCATGGGATACCACTTTAATTGCCATGGCTCCTTCTATGGAAGCCTGGGATTTGTATTTTCACAATCCTTCTTTTCCCAAGAGTGCTGGAGAATCCTCACCAAACTATAACTCCCAGGATTGTGTAGCATTGTGCCATGGCAGTTAAAGTGGGATCAAACTGCACTCTAATCTACGTGTGAAGCATCCCAACGCAAGGCTTAACGGGCCATTTTCACTTCATCTCTTGGGGCTTTTTACTTCCTTCTCAGCTCATTGCCCACAGAACAAACACAACCTGCAGAAGGTGAGGTTTGGGCAAAAAGGTGTGTTGCAACCTGCCTCAGGAATGTAATTGCCTTCTTTGGAGCATCATGTGAAAGCCATATTTCACCCACTCAACCAACCCTGCAGCGATGATTTTGTACAAGGAAGTAGCTTTGAATGACTCACCTGGTCAGCCAGGTAAATGCAAGGCACTCCCATTCTGATGCATTGAAAAGCCCCTTTTGGGCTGTTACTATGGATCAAAAACAAGGAAAAGGGAGGAGGAGAGGAAGGGGAGAATGGAGAAGAGAAAGGAGAAGAAGGGAGAGAGAAGAAGGAGAACAAGAGAAGGGAGAAGGAGAAGAAGGGAAATAAAGTGAAAGGGAAAGAAGTGATATTGGTTAGAGAGTCATCGAACTTAAGAAGGGAGAGAGAAGAAGGAGAACAAGAGAAGGGAGAAGGAGAAGAAAGGGAGGGAGAAGAAGGGGAGAGGAAGAAGTCTGGGAAAGAAGAAGAAAAGGGAGAGAAGGAGGAGAAGGAGGAGAAGGAGGAAAGAAAGAAGTAGAGGAAGAGGAGAATGAAGGAGAAGAGAAAGGAGAAGAAGGGAGAGAGAAGAAGGAGAACAAGAGAAGGGAGAAGGAGAAGAAAGGGAGGGAGAAGAAGGGGAGAGGAAGAAGTCTGGGAAAGAAGAAGAAAAGGGAGAGAAGGAGGAGAAGGAGGAGAAGGAGGAAAGAAAGAAGTAGAGGAAGAGGAGAATGAAGGAGAAGAGAAAGGAGAAGAAGGGAGAGAGAAGAAGGGGAGCAAGAGGAGGGAGAAGGAGAAGAAGGGGAGAGGAAGAAGTCAGGAAAAGAAGAGGAAAAGGGAGACAAAGGGAAGAGAAGGAGAAGTAGGAGAAGGAGGAAAGAAAGGAGTAGAGGAAGAGGAGGAAGGAGAAGAGAAGGGAGAGGAAGGGAGAGAGAAGAAGAGGAGCAAGAGGAGGGAGAAGGAGAAGAAAGGGAGGGAGAAGAAGGGGAGAGGAAGAAGTCTGGAAAAGAAGAAGAAAAGGGAGACAAAGGCAGAGAGAAGGAGGAGAAGGAGGAAAGAAAGGAATAGAGGAAGGAGAAGGAAAGGAAGAGGAGAAAGATGGAGGAGGAGATAGATAAGAAAAAGGTGAACAAGGGGGATTGGAGGAGAGGAAGAGGAGGAAGAAGGAGAGGAAGAGAAGAAGGGGAGAGGAAGAAGGCTGGGAAGGAAGGAAGAAGAAAAGGGAGACAAGGGAGAGAAGTAGGAAAGAAAGGAGTAGAGGAAGAGGAGGAAGGAGAAGGAAAAGCAGAGGAAAAGATGGAGAAGGAGGAGACAGATAAGAAAAAGAGCAAGGGATTGGAGGAGAGGAAGAGGAGGAAGAAGGAGTGGAAGAGAAGGGGAGAGGAAGGAGGATTATAATTAGGGTAGCATGTTAGCCTATAAGGATTATAAGGAGTAAGAGTAAAAAATAAAGAAGTAGATGAAGATAATTAAAGTGTAGATTATAAATGGTTGTGGATAGGAGATAATAAAAGTTACCGATGTGGAGTTGTGAAAGGATGATTTATAGAGGAGAAAGAAGGAGAGGAAGAGAAGAAGTATAGAGGAAGAAGCCTGAGAAGGAAGAAGAAGGGGAGACAAGGGGATGAGGAGAAGGAGGAAACAAAGAGGAGTAAGAAGGAGGAGAAGGGGAGAGGAGAAGGAGAGGAAGAGGAGAAAAGAGAAGAAGGGGAGAGGAAGAAGGCTGAGAGGGAAGGAAGAAGAAAAAGAGGGAGACAAAGGAGTAGAAGAAGAAGGAGAAGTTAAAGAAGAGGAGAAAGGAAGAGAGGAGGAGGACGAGTAAGAAGAAAGAGGAGAGAAGGAGAGAAAGAAAGAAGAAGGAGAAGAAGGAAAAAGAAAGAAAATGGAGTGGAAGAAGGTGAAGAGAAAAACGAGGAGGAAGAGGATGATAATAATAATAATAATAATAATAATAATAATAATAATAATAATCACAATTACATTACCAGCTTCTTGCATTTCAAGGCAGGGTACAAAAAAGGCAGTGCAACCCTTCCATCATATACTCATGGTGCGTCTACACTGCAAAATTAACACAGTTTGATCCCACTTTTGAACTGCCATGGAGTCTTGGGATCTGTAGTTTGGCGGGGCACAAGAACTCTTTAGAAGGCTGGGAACCTTGTAAAACAAACCCTAGGATTCCATAGTATTGAGCCATGGTGGTTCAAGCAATACCAAACTGCATTAATTCTGCAGTATAGATCGACTTAGAGCAGTGTTTCTCAACCTGGGGGTCGGGACCCCTGAGGGGGTCGCAAGGGGGTGTCAGAGGGGTCACTGAAGAGCATCAGAAAACATAGTATTTTCTGTTGGTCATGGGGGTTCTGTGTGGGAAGTTTGGCCCAATTCCATCATTGATGGGGTTCAGAATGCTCTGTGATTGTAGGTGAACTATAAATCCCAGCAACTACAACTCCCAAATGTCAAGGTCTATTTTCCCCAAACTCCACCAGTGTTCACATTTGGGCATATTGAGTATTTGCCAAGTTTGGTCCAGATCCATCACAGTCCACTGTGCTCTCTGGATGTAGGTGAACTACAACTCCCAAACTCAAGGTCAATGCCCACCAGACCTTTCCAGTATTTTCTGTTAAGACGAGGAAGTTGTGTGCGCCAAGTTTAGCTCAATTCCATCATTGGTGGAGTTCAGAATTCTCTTTGACTGTAGGTGAACTATAAATCCCAGCAACTATATCAACTAAATGACAAAATCAACCCTCCCCCAACCACTTCAGCATTCAAATGTCGGTGTATCAGATGTTGTTGTTCATTCGTTCAGTCGTTTCCGACTCTTCGTGACCTCATGGACCAGCCCACGCCAGAGCTCCCTGTTGGCCGTCACCACCCCCAGCTCCTTCCAGGTCAGTCCAGTCACTTCAAGGATGCCATCCATCCATCTTGCCCTTGGTCGGCCCCTCTTCCTTTTACCTTCCACTTTCCCCAGCATCATTGTCTTCTCTAGGGTGTATCAGATATTTGTGCCAAATTTGTTCCAGTGAATGAAAATACATCCTGTACACCAGATATTTACATTACAATTTAAAAAAGGAGCAAAATTAGTTATGAAGTAGTAACGAAAATAATGTTATGGTTGGGGGTCACCACGACATGAGGAACTGTATTAAAGGGTCACGGCATCAGGAAGGTTGAGAAGCACTGACTTAGAGTTTATGATGTATCCAGCCACAAAGTGGCGCCACACCCAAACTCATCCAGAGGTGTTTTTGCACAGGTAACAAATTGATCCTAGCATGACTTTACCTGCATTATAATAGTTTCTTATGAGATGCATAAAGAATAATAATATCCAGTATGTATGCCTAAGAGAAGGCTGAAGGCCACGTAAAACTGCAACTCCCAGGGTGACGTAGCATTCAGCCACAAATCAGGCATGGGCAAACTTGGGCCCTCCAGATGTTTTGGACTTCAACTCCCACAATTCCTAACAGCCGGTAGGCTGTTAGGAATTGTGGGAGTTGAAGTCCAAAACACCTGGAGGGCCCAAGTTTGCCTATGCCTGGTGTAAATGCACCCCTGGCATTTGGAAATATTTGGAAAGGTGTCCCATTGAGGAAAGAGCAAGCTTGTTTTCTGCTGGGACACAGTGGAGACATAGATTCAAATAGCAGGAAGAGAGATTCCACCTAAAGATTAGAAATAACTTCCTGATCAGCAATGGAATATGCTTCCTGGGAGTCTAATGCAGATGAGGTTTTTAAGCACCGGCTGAATGGCCATCTGTTGGGAGGGTTTTGATGGGGTCTTTGAGCCTGGCAGAAGGGGGTTGGACTAGGTGGGCTTTGGGGGTCTCTTCCAGCTCGAAGATTCTATGATATTTCTGTCATCTCTCTCTCTCAATCAAATCTCTCTCAATCATGGATGGCCAACTGTCGGGAGGGCTTGGATGGTGCCTTTCTGCTTGGCAGAAGGGGGTTGGGCTGGGTGGCCCTTGGGGTTTCTTCCAACTTTAAGTTTCTACGATATATCATGTATCTCTCTCAATTAGATCTCTACCACATCAATGGCTGGATGGCCATCTGTTTGGAGGGATTTGATGGTGTCTTCTTGCCTGGTAGAAACTGGGTTGGACTGGATGGCCCTTGGGGTCTCTTCCAACTCTTAAGATTCTATGATATTTCTATAATTTCTCTCTCTTTCTCAATCATATATCTCTCAATCATATCTATGGCTGGATGGCCATCTGTCTGGAGGGCTTGGATGGTGTCTCCCTGCATGACAAAAAGGGGGCTGGACTGGGTAGCCCTTGGGGTATCTTCCAACTCTAAGATTGTATGATATATCATGTATCTCTCTCCATTATATTTCTACCACATCAGTGGCTGGATGGCCATKTGTCAGGAGGGCTTTGATGGTGTCTTCTTGCCTGGCAGAAGGGAGTTGGATTGGGTGGCCCTTGGGGTCTCTTCCAACTCTAAGAATCTATGATATATCATGTATCTCTCTCAATTATATCTCTACCATATCAATGGCTGCATGGCCATCTGTCGGGAGGGTTTTTTTTTTTTAATTTTTATTTCACAACATTAAAAAAGACAAATAAGACAACCACAGACAAGAACAACAAAGTACAGATACAACAAGATACAAATAGACAGATACATTAAAAACCCAGCCAACCCAAATTGGCCGAACCTCCTCCCCCCCCATTCTAGTGGATTTTCTCTTATTCTTTATTTACAGTCTTCTTTTATTTATAGTTATATATTTTTATAGGTAATTCTCGTACAGATGTATTTTTTTTMTTTGTCTTTATACCCCTTTATACAGCTTCTAGAATTTCTGTCTCATGGTTACCCTTTACATAACGCRGGCATGTTCTATTCACTATGTTCCTTTTCACCTGTTAACTTTTGCCATTCTCCTGCACCTGATCTGTTTTGATTTTAATTTTTGGTGTAGTATTTATATTTTGTCATCTAATTTAGATGTTTACCGAGATGTGCATAAGTTAGAGCCAAACCTGTTGGGCTAAAATTAGCCAAATTGTAGTTTTATCTTTCTCCCCTCCAGCCACACCTTTACCGGGGACCAGTTTTGAAGGGACATTATCATTATTAATGTCCCTTATGCAAGAGAGACACCATTGTGTCCCTAGTGCAGAGGTGCAGGAATGGCAATGTACCACCAGGGGGGACTGGCACACCATACCTCCAGGGAAACATGGCAGATTCCAGTCCTCTGACGCTTATGCTCCACACCATTCTGGCTAAATATACAGGGCATCATGACCTGGGACTGGAGGCAGGCCGCCCTCCCCAGATGCATACACTGTTCCTAACCAACTGACCATATATGGACACTACCCTTGAAGACAGGAAGAATGACATCACCTGTTGCTGACCTTACCTGCAGATTACCTCACCCTTGAGAGTCCAACCAATCACTTGACAATTATGTAATCCCCCACTGTTGCTATGCAGACTTTGCTAAAGAGCACAAAAACCGATATAAGCTTTGCTTAGGGAACAATAAAGAGGTCATCATCATTCACTTCTACGCCCTGCTTCCCGCCTGGTCATTATCGCGTTTCTACACAGTTTGTCTCTGTAATCGGTATGTGTCGTGTAGTTGAAAGGATGTAAGACAGATGGTCCATGTTCATTATGTCCACTATTTTTTGGATCCATTCTGTCTCTGATGGCATTTCCTTTTTTCTCCAAACTTTGGCCAAAAGTATGCGAGCCGCCGTGACCAAATATATGAATAGCTTATCAGACTCTTTGTCCCATATTTTTTCTGTTAAGCCCAGTAGAAAGATCTCCGGTTTTAGGGGAATATTTTTTCCTAATATTTTTTGGCAGTTTTCCTGGATTGTTTTCCAATATGCTTTTACCTTTATGCAGGTCCACCACATGTGTTTATAAGTCCCCTCCTCTACCCCGCATTTCCAACATTTGTTGCACATGTTCTTTGAGAATTTGGCAAGCTTGGAGGGCGTTAGG
>NW_026847660.1:4509378-4666849 GCF_025583915.1 Anolis sagrei ordinatus
ACAGCGGCCAAGCACAGGTTCAGGACCTCGACAGCCTCCTTAGTAGCAGGTGGAAAGGAGTGACAGAGCTGGACATCATCTGCGTACAGATTACATCTCACTCCGAAACTCCGGATGATCTCGCCCAGCGGTTTCATGTAGATGTTAAACAACATGGGAGACAGTATTGAACCCTGAGGAACCCCACAAAGACAAAGGTTGTGGGGTAGAACAGGAGTCTCCCAGTAACACCTTCTGAGACTGACCCTCGAGGAATGAGCGGAGCCACTGCAGAACAGTACCTCCAAGACCCATCCCCGCGAGGCGTCCCAGAAGGATACCGTGGTCGACGGTATCGAAGGCCGCTGAGAGGTCGAGAAGCATCTCTGTTCCAGTCTACAAATAATTGCTTCTTTCTTATTATCAAATAATTGCTTCTTTCTTATTATCGGGAGGTTTTTGGGGAGTATATTAGATTTTACTACTGCTATTCTACCCATTAGAGAGAGTTTTATATGTTGCCAGTCTTTTAGGTCTTTTTTAATCTGTCTCCATTTTACCTCGTAATTATTTTTTAATAGTTGAGAGTTCTTCGCCGTAATATATATACCAAGGTATTTAGTCTTTGTTGTTGTTTGTAGGCCTGTGAGTACCGTCAATCTTTCTTTTCTTTCCCTTGAGATATTTTTAGTAAGTATTGTGGATTTGGATTTGTTAATTTTGAGGCCTGAGACCTTGCCAAATTCTTCTATTTTTTCTATCCAGAGATTGATGTTACTAAGAGGGTCTTGTATTGTACAAATAAGGTCGTCAGCGAACGCTCTTAGTTTGAAAGATTCCTTTTGTATGTTTACTCCTATCAGTCTACTATCCTCCCTGATCTCATTTAATAAGATTTCTAGCGCCAGAATGAAAATTAGCGGCGAGAGGGGACAGCCCTGTCTCGTGCCTTTCTCTATCATCAGTCTTTCTGATTCATGCCCATTTGTCTTGATGATTGCACTTTGATCAGCGTAGATGGCATCTATAGCGTTCAGGAATTTAAAACCAATGTCCATTTCTCTAAGTATCGATTTGAAAAAGGACCAGCTTAGATTATCAAACGCCTTTTCCGCGTCGACCTGTCGGGAGGGTTTTGATGGTGTTTTCCTGCCTGATAGAAACAGGGTTGGAGTGGATGGCCCTTGGGGTCTCTTCCAACTCTAAGGACTCTGTAGATCCCCATCCAATCCGCCCTGTTCATCCCGGGATGCCTGCCCTTTGGACCCAGCTTGTTTATTTGAACTTTCCCTTTCCTTTGGAGGCAGATTTGAACCTTTGGCCTCACTTTCAGAATCCCGGGACTCTCAGAAATGCTGCCTCCACTTCGAGCGAGAAGAGTCCCCCAAAGGCCATCCAGCCCAACCTCATTTCTGCCAGGCAGAGAGACAACACTAAAGCCCTCCATACAGATGTTATCCAATTGGTCCCTAACTTCATCCTATGGGATATATAGTTCCATTCAACATTTTGACTTCTGTACTGGAGACCTCTGTGGGCCTAAAGACCTTAATGTGATCTCATCACATTGAGATCAGATCTGATGATGATGATTAGAAGTAGTAGTACTATTAATATTCAAAATTAAGGCCCAAGTCTAAACCTGAAATTCATTCATGTTCCATATACACATAGACTGAAGGCAATTATATAATATTTTTGATAATAGTCTGTGCAGCTTCCAACTGGGAGTTGTAGTTCTACAAGGTCTCTAGTTTTTGGGGTCCATCTGCATTCATCCTACAGTGCAAATGCACTCTCAGGTCCAACTACCCTGCCATATAATCCAGTTTCTGAATCCAGATTATATCCACTTTTAACTGGGTTATATGGCAGTGTAGATAACACAGTCAAGGCATTCTGTGGGCATTACGAGGGCTATCCGAAAAGTAAGGTTACAAGATTTTAAAAATATATACAGAGAATTAATATATTTTGATAAAACTTACATGGATTTTACAGCACGAACTTTGCATTTGGAGGTAAACGGAGTGAGGATGCTCAACTCTAGCATTCACCACAACGCCAGTGGATGAGCTACTGATGATTGGCACTGCTCATTCGCTTCTGCTGGCTTCCCACTACACGACAGTGATACAAACTTCCACCGCGAAAGTTCCCCATGAGAGCTAAATGCCTGTCACCTTCTTTTCCGGATATCCCTCGTACAACGTGAACTTTGCACTTGGAGGGGAAACGGAATGAGGACGCTCATCTTTAACCACTATGCCAGTTGATGAGCTACTGACAACTGGCACTGCTCGTTTGCTTTTGCTAGCTTCTTGCTACACGGCAGTGAGAGCTACATGCTTTGTAACCTTCCTTTCTGGATATCCCTCGTACAGCGTGAACTTTGCACTTGGAGGGAAACAGAATGAGGACGCTTATTATAACCTTCACCACTATGCCAGTTGATGAGCTACCGATGACTGGCACTGCTCGTTTGTTTCTGCTGGCTTCCCGCTACACGGCAGTGATACCAATTTCCACCATGAAAATTCCCCGTAAGAACTACATGCCTTGTAACCTTCCTTTCTGGATATTCCTCGTACAGCGTGAACTTCGCACTTGGAGGGGAAACAGAATGAGGATGCTCATCTATAACCTTCACCACTATGCCAGTCAATGAGCTACTGATGATTGGCACTGCTCGTTTGTTTCTGCTGGCTTCCCGCTACATGGCAGTGAGATCAACTTCCGCCGCAAAAATTCCCTTCGAGAGCTACATGCCTTGTAACCTTCCTTTCCGGATATCCCTCGTATAGCGTGAACTTCACAGTTGGAGGGGAAACGGAATGGGGACGCTCATCTATAACCTTCACCACTATGCCAGTGGATGGGCTGCTGACGACTGGCACTACTCGTTTCCTTTTGCTGGCTTCCCAATACACAGCAGTGATACAAACTTCCACCATGAAAGTTCCCAGTGAGACCTACATGCCTTGTAACCTTCTTTTCCAGGTATCCCTCGTACAGCATGAACTTCACACTTGGAGGGGAAAAAGAATGAGGATGCTCATCTCTCATCTTCACCACAGCGCCAGTGGATGACCTACTGATGACTGGCACTGCTCGTTTGTTTCTGCTGGCTTCCCACGACACAGCAGTGATACCAACTTCCCCTGCGAAAATTCCCCGTGAAAACTACATGCCTTGTAACCTTCCTTTCCAGATGTCCCTTGTATAGCATGAACTTCGCACTTGGAGGGGAAACGGAATGAGGACGCTCATTATAACCTGCACCACTATGCCAGTTGATGAGCTACTGACGACTGGCACTGCTCATTTGTTTCTGCTGTTTTCTCGCTACACGGCAGTGATACCAACTTCTATTTTGACTGTTCTTGTAAGCCGCTCAGAGCCCCAGGGGAGTGGCAGCATATACATTTGAATAATAATAATAATAATAATAATAATAATAATAATAATAATAAATATAACCTTCACCACTATGCCGGTTGATGAGCTATTGATGACTTGCACTGCTCGTTTGTTTTTGCTGGCTTCCCACTACATGGCAATGATACCAACTTCCACCATGAAAGTTCCCCGTGAGAGCTACATACCTTGTAACCTTCCTTTCCAGATATCCCTCGTATAGCGTGAAATTCGCACTTGGAGGGGAAACAGAATGAGGATGCTTATTATAACCTTCACCACTATGCCAATTGATGAGCTACCGCCGACTGGCACTGCTCGTTTGTTTCTGCTGGTTTCCTGCTATACAGCAGTGATACCCACTTCCACCATGAAAGTTCCCTGTGAGAGCTACGTGCCTTGTAACATTCCTTTCCGGATATCCCTCATACAGCGTGAACTTCGCACTTGGACAGGAAACAGAATGAAGACGCTCATCTATAACCTTCCCCACTATGCCAGTTGATGAGCTACTGATGACTGGCACTACTCGTTTACTTTTGCTGGCTTCCCGCTACACAGCAGTGATACAAACTTCCACCATGAAAGTTCCCCGTGAGAGCTACATGCCTTGTAACCTTCCTTTCCAGATATCCCTTGTATAAGGTGAATGTCGCACTTGGAGGGAAACAGAATGAGGATGCTCATCTCTCATCTTCACCACAACACCAGTGGATGAGCTACTGACGACTGGCACTGCTCATTCCATTCTGCTGGCTTCCCTCTATACGGCAGTGATACCAACTTCCCCCATGAGAGCTACATGCCTTGTTACCATACTTTCCGGATAACCATCGTATTACAGTACTTCTTTGGTGCTGGAGAAAGAAGTAATAAACATATTACTGCTCTTGGCAAAGAGTAGGGTACGTTTCAGCACAACCTGTTGATCACATTTATTTGCATACTAGCTGTACCCTGCCACGCGTTGCTGTGGCCCACATGGGAGTTCTGTGTGGGAAGTTTGGCCCAATTCTAACGCTGGTGCGGTTCAGAATGCTAAGTGATTGTAGGTGAACTATAAATCCCAGCAGCTACAAATCCCAAATGTCAAGAATCTATTTTCCCCAAACTCCACCAGTGTTCACATTTGGGCATATTGAGTATTCTTGTAGTGTTTGGTCCAGATCCATCATTGTTTGAGTGCACAGCGATCTCTGGATGTAGGTGAACTACAACTCCAAAACCAAAGGACACTGCCCACCAAACCCTTCCAATATTTTCTGTTGGTCATGGGAGAACTGTGTGCCAAGTTTGGTTCAATTCCATCGTTGGTGTGGTTCAGAATGCTCTTTGATTGTAGGTCAACTATAAATCCCAGCAATTACAACCCCCAAATGACAAAATCACTTTTTTTGAGTGAAGTACATACATTGGGTTCTTAGGTATCTTGTATCCAAATTTGGTGTCAATTCGTCCAGTGGTTTGAGTTCTGTTAATCCCACAAACGAACATTACATTTTTATTTATATAGATGAAATGAAACAAGTAGGTTCAATAAGCCGAGCACAAATTGACAAACTTTCCAAAAGTCCTCTTGGCTGCATCTTCCAAAATGTATAGTAAAACTGCAAAATCAAGGTGTGCATTCAGATTTTTGAAAGTGTTATCAAGCCAGTCTCTGGATGAAGAACACAGTGTTCATTTCCAGGTAAGTCCGCACACCTTGCCACACCTGGCTGCAGGCGCAGGAGAGCTCCTTGCCCACCTGGACCTCATCCAGAAACATTAGAACTGCACAGGTAAGTAGGAAAGGTGGGCGGATTCACCTATAAAATCCACCTGCCTCGTTGCCCAGGTAAGTCTTTGGACGTGTTTGCCATCGAAGGAACATGGGTTGCGTCATACGCGAAGCCACAGTAGAGGATTGCGAACAAATTATGAGTCTGATACAGGTGAGCTTGAGCTCTTCACTTATCCTTAGAGTTTCCCCTTTTGCCTTCAGCTGTCTCTCTTGCACATTCTCAAAGACACTCTGTACATGCTCAGAGATGCATCCAAACTACAGATCCCATCATTCCCCAACAGGAAGCCGTTGCAGTCAAACTGCATTCATCCTCCAGTGTCAATAACAGGCTCAAAAAGGCATTTAAAGGTATATTGCTAAAAGCAAAATAGATAGATCAAGGTATTTGGAATTAATAGGAAAAATAATGATTGATTCCAGGAGTTCTTGCCCATCCAAAATGTCACTTTTCCAAAGTTTAGTCATTGCAAACTCCTGTGTTGTTTTCTGTCTGTTTCTTGCAGGAAATTGCTGCTTATCATCACTTAGAGCATGACGTAACGATAAATTCAGAAGGTAAGGATTGTGCAATGCAGGACGTTTCGGACAGATTGCAGTTAAAATCCAGTGCAATGTATGTTGCGTTATGTGTGCATCTATACTGCAGAATGAAAACAGTTTGGCCCCACTTTTAACTGCCATGGCTCAGTGCTATAGAATTGGGGTTTGTAGTTTGATATAACAATGGCTTCAAACTACAAGAAAGGAGATTCCATCTGAACATGAGGAAGAACTTCCTGATAGGCCTGTGCGGTTTCGTTCGTTAATTTTGTTATTCGTTAAACATTCGTTATTTTTAGCATTTACGAATCGATATCAAAACACTTTTTCAAACCCGGAAGGGTTTAAAAATATTGAAGCGGCATCCCCCATCCTTTTAACGAGCTTCCGCCCGTTTCGGAAATTGGATGGAGGATGCTGGTGCCTGGGAGCCAATCCGGCGCTCCCAAGCACCCAAGCAGTGCACCGTGGCTGATTTTGATTGGCCGGGAAGGCCTTTAAAAGCGGCTCCGCGTGGCCGCAGAGCTCATTTGCGCGGAGGCGAGGGAGGAGAGAGGTCCGGGACGGGAGGGCTGCTTGCTTTGGGTTGGCTTAGTTGGTTGCGGTAAAGACTTGCATTGTTGGAAAAGACTCTTCTTTGTTGGAAAAGACTCTTCTGTTGGTGTTTGCTCTCGACTGCCCTGTCTTTTGGCTGTGTTAGCTGTTCATCAGGGCCATTTTTGGGTTGATTTTCCATTTTTGAATATTTTTAAAAAATACCTGTCTTTTATTCTTTAAAAAAATACAAAAAATATTCTAAAAAAGAGAAGACTCTTCTGTTGGTGTGTGCTCTCACTTGCCCTGTCTCGTGGCTGTGTTTGGTCCACATCAGGGCCAGTTTTTGGTTAAGTTTCCATTTTTGAATATTTTCTAAAAATACCTGCCTTTTATTGTTAAAAAAAACCAAAAATATTCCAAAAAAAGAAAATACTCTTCTGTTGGTGTGTGCTCTCACTTGCCCTGTCTCGTGGCTGTGTTTGGTCCACATCAGGGCCAGTTTTTGGTTAAGTTTCCATTTTTGAATATTTTCTAAAAATACCTGCCTTTTATTGTTAAAAAAAACCCAAAAATATTCCAAAAAAAGAAAATACTCTTCTGTTGGTGTGTGCTCTCACTTGCCCTGTCTCGTGGCTGTGTTTGGTCCACATCAGGGCCAGTTTTTGGTTAAGTTTCCATTTTTGAATATTTTCTAAAAATACCTGCCTTTTATTGTTAAAAAAAACCAAAAATATTCCAAAAAAAGAAAATACTCTTCTGTTGGTGTGTGCTCTCATTTGCCCTGTCTCGTGGCTGTGTTTGGTCCACATCAGGGCCAGTTTTTGGTTAAGTTTCCATTTCTGAATATTTTCTAAAAATACCTGCCTTTTATTCTAAAAAAATACAAAAAATATTCTAAAAAAGAAAAGACTCTTCTGTTGGTGTGTGCTCTCATTTGCCCTGTCTCCTGCCTGTGTTAGCTCTACATCAGGGCCAGTTTTTAGTTAATTTTCCATTTTTGAATATTTTCTAAAAATACCTGCCTTTTATTCTTAAAAAAAATACAAAAAATATTCCAAAAAAAAGGAAAAGACTCTTCTGTTGGTGTGTGCTTTCAATTGCCCTGTCTCCTGCCTGTGTTAGCTCTACATCAGGGCCAGTTTTTGGTTAATTTTCCATTTTGAATATTTTCTAAAAATACCTGCCTTTTATTCTTAAAAAAACAAAAAATATTCTAAAAAAGAAAAGACTCTTCTGTTGGTGTGTGCTCTCATTTGCTGTCTCGTGGCTGTGTTTGGTCCACATCAGGGCCAGTTTTTGGTTAATTTTCCATTTCTGAATATTTTCTAAAAATACCTGCCTTTTATTCTTAAAAAATACAAAAAATATTCTAAAAAAGAAAAGACTCTTCTGTTGGTGTGTGCTCTCGTTTGTCCTGTCTCGTGGCTGTGTTTGGTCCACATCAGGGCCAGTTTTTGGTTAATTTTCCATTTCTGAATATTTTCTAAAAATACCTGTCTTTTATTCTTAAAAAAATACAAAATATTCGCTTTAACGAATCGATTCGTTATTATCTCAATATCGAATCGAATCATATTTAATAATGATGCTTCGGAAGCCGCTTTTGCGCATGCGCGATCGCGTCCGCCATTTTAACGAATCGATTCGTTATATCCTTAACGAATCGACCCCGCGCCAATAACGAAGCTTCGGAAGTGATTTTGCGCATGCGCGGGGGTCCGCCATCTTTACAAAATGTTTTGTAAATATTTACGAAATTTCGTAAATACCGAAACTTTTTTTGGGAAAGTTTTGTAATTATTTTAAATATCGAAACAAAAAAACACCCCAATTACAAATCGATTTTAGAAACAAATTTTTTCTTGATCAACCAGGCCTACTTCCTGACTGCGAGAGCTGTTCAGCAGTGGAACTCTCTGCCTAGGAGTGTGGTGGACGCTCCCTCTTTGGAAGCTTTTGAACAAGAGGCTGGACAGCCATCTGTCAAGGGTGATTTGAATGCAATATTCCTGCTTCTTGGCAGGCGGTTGGACTGGATGGCCCATGAGGTCTCTTCCAACTCTAGGATTCTATAACTGGGAGTTATAGTTTGGTGAGACCTCTATTATTTGGCCAAGAAGTCTCAAGTCCTTGTAAACCTACAATTCCTAGGATGCATTAGCATTGAGCCATAGTGGTCAAAGTGGTCGCTCCAGCTGGAGGTCAGCTGTGACCAGCAGTGCTGCAGAATTGGAAGAGGCACGAATGGAGGGCGAAAGAGAAGCGTGCCAAGAGGAAGGCGCGTCAAGAGGAAGGTCCCGACGGGACCGCCTTCCACCTGAGAAGACAAGCGGGCAAATGTCAGCGTGCCAGAAGAAGCAAAGACCACCATCACTGAAGCGATGGTCCTCCGGCATCAACTCCGCTGGACCGGCCACATTGTCCGGATGCCCGACCACCGTCTCCCAAAGCAGTTGCTCTACTCCGAACTCAAGAACGGAAAACAAAATGTTGGAGGACAGGAAAAGAGATTGAAAGATGGGCTCAAAGCCAACCTTAAAAACTCTGGCATAGACACTGAGAACTGGGAAGCCCTGGCCCTTGAGCGCTCCAGCTGGAGGTCAGCTGTGACCAGCAGTGCTGTAGAATTTGAAGAGGGTGAAAGAGAGAAACGTGCCAAGAGGAAGGTGCGTCAAGCCAACCCCAACCGGGACAACCTTCCACCTGGAAACCAATGCCCTCACTGCGGGAGAAGATGCAGATCAAGAATTGGGCTCCACAGTCACCTATGGACCCACCTTGGAGGATCAACCTACTCAGACAACGAGGGATTGTCTAAGTAAGTAAGTACCACACAGTCAAAATACAACCATTAAAGCATATATTGAAACCTATTCACATTCAAATACTGAGCTGAAAGGGAACCCAAAGGTCATCTAGTCTGACCCCCAGCAGCTAAAGCATCCAATATAATGGGAAAATGCCTGCATTTAATGGAAATTACTATTCTTTTTCTCTGCTGCAACTTTTCTCTTCTTTGTTCCATCTTTCCTCCAGTTTTAAAAGCGGATGGCTTTGGCGCAAACTCCTTCTTCAAATGCTTACTGGCTGAACAGCCTGCGGAAAATGGAAGTAAGCCAGGTAAAGTGTCTCCTGACTCCATATATTAGCATGGAGTGCGTTTACACTGAGGAATTAATGCAGTTTGATACCACTTTAACTTCCTTAGCTCAGTGCTATGGAATCGTGACAGTTTTCACTTTCTCTGTCCAAGAGTGCTGTTGCCTCACCAAATTACAACTCCTATTATTCCATAGCATTGAGCCATTGCAGTTAAAGTGCTGTCAAACTGCATTAACTTGACAGTACAGATGCCTCCAATGCGCAAGGAACATTATGACCCATAGCATTGAGCCATTACAGTTAAAGTGGTGTCAAACTGCATTAACTTGACAGTGCAGATGCATCCAATGCCCAATGACTCATATATTTGTATTATAAGGTTGTAAATTACGATTTATCTGGTATTTCTTCTTCCCAAATGCAGTTCGCCCCATCGGCTATGCCCTCTACTATTTCGGATACAGTGTGAACCACGGACGGATGCTTTATTTGGAAAACCTATACGTTGTGCCTGAATTAAGAAGTAAGCAAATAAGGTTCCACTAATAAGTTTGTCACTCAAGGGGTTATTTTACTTAGTTGAACTCCTTTTTCTCCTAATTTTGCTGGGGGCCAGGGCTCACCCTCCATTCTGCTTTGCGTCCAGGAGCTTGCTGCAGTTTCCAAGGATTAATTGATTTCTAGCTGCAACTTGCAATGAATTGTCGAAGGCTTTCATGGCTGGAAAAACTGGGTTGTTGTAGTTTTTTCGGGCTATATGGCCATGTTCTAGAGGCATTCTCTCCTGACGTTTCGCCTGCATCTATGGCAAGCATCCTCAGAGCAGTGAGGTCTGTTGGAACGCTGGCCATAGATGGAGGCGAAACGTCAGGAAAGAATGCCTCTAGAACATTGCCATATAGCCCAAAAAAACCTACAACAACCCAACTTGTAATGACTTTCAAGGGAACATTTTTTCAGTTCGATTCTTCCTTTCTCAATTCATGCTGGAGCCAGGTCTCACCCTCCACTCTGCTTTACATTCAGCCTTCTCTAGATATGAGTAGCTTAAATTTTCCTAAATGAGAAGGAAAAATAACTACTAGGGGATTGTGCATAGTCTTATACAATTGGCAGATCCTTCCAAATTTGAAGAAGAATGGCAGCCTCCTTTCTCAAGTCATGATGGAGCCAGGACTCACCTTCTACTCTGCTTTGTATCCAGGCGCTTTCTACAGGTTCCAAGATTGATTGATTTCTAACTATAACTTGCAACGACTCTTGGGGGAATATTTATTTATTCAGTTTGATTCTTCCTTTCTCAATTCATGCTGGAGCCAGGCCTCACCTTCCACTCTACTTTGCACCCAGGAGCTGGCTGCAGTTTGCAACGATTAATTGATTTCTAGCTGCAACTTGCAACGACTCTCAAGGGAATATTTATTCATTCAGTTCTATATATATTTTTTGTCGTGTCAGGAGCGACTTGAGAAACTGCAAGTCGCTTCTGGTGTGAGAGAATTGGCTGTCTGCAAGGACATTGCCCAGGGGATGCCAGGATGTTTTAATATTTTACCATCCTTGAGGGAGGCTTCTAGGAGCTAGAGCTGACAGAGGGAGCTCATCTGCCCCTTCCTGGATTCGAGCATGAGACCTGTTGGTCTTCAGTCCTGCCGGCACAGGGGTTTAACCATTATAATAATAATACTTTATTTGTAACCAGCTCTATCTCGTGAGGGGACATCTCAAGTCATGCTGGAGCCAGGACTCACCCTCCACTCTGCTTTGTATCCAGGAGTGAGAATAAGAAGGAATAAGATCCCTCTTTTCAAACTGATTTGGGGTGAAAAAAAGCCCCTTTTGCTACGATCTCTGTAGCATCCTTGATTTAGAATTCTTTGGTTGGAAGGGATCCCCAAAGGCTATCTAGTCCAACCCCAAAAAAAGAGATATGTAGGTACTCAAACACAACTCCGGTTAGAAGTTTAAACTCTCATTTTTATGGGAGCCGAGTGATATCAGTAGGAAACTCTGGACTTAAAGGAAAGCAATTGCCTGGCAGAGAGCAAAAGGAACCCATAAACGCCCGGTCGTAAAAAAGGGCTTCTGTTGTTGCCCATAAAGTCAAAGAAAGCCATTAAGTGGAAGAACACAGAGAGGAAATTAGACACGAACATAAACCAGGAGTCATTGCACATGGGTTTATTGGCCATTTCAGGTGGGGAAAAGGCAACCTCAAAGCAAGTTTTGCTTTTTTCCCATCGCAACGCAATGCAAATAAATTAGGACTATGACTGTCAACCAACACGATCCCATTGGTGTTTACTCTTTTAGTAAACCAGGAGTAACTCTGGCCTAAGGTAAAGGTCAAGTTTGTCGTTTCTTAGGAAAGGGAGACATAAATGGACAGAAAATCCCATTGGATGATGGGATTTGCAGTCCAAAGCGTCCCATAGGCCAAACCGCATGTCCTGAACACCGAATTCTAAAGTTTCAATGGGACAATATTTTTTATTTTATTTAATACTAGCTGTCCCCTACCACGCGTTGCTGTGGCCCACATGGCTGTTCTGTGTGGGAGGTTTGGCCCAATTCTATTGTTGGTGGGTGATTGTAGGTGAACTATAAATCCCAGCAACTACAACTCCCAAATGCCAAGGTCAATTTCTCCACCAGTTTTCACATATTGGCATATTGAGTCTTCATGCCAAGTTTGGTCCAGATCCATCATTGTTTGAGTCCTCAGTGATCTATGGATGTAGGTGAACTACAACTCCAAAACCAAAGGTCAATGCCCACCAAACCCTTCCAGTATTTTCTATTGGTCATGGGAGTTCTGTGTGCCAAGTTTGGTTCAATTCCATCACTGGTGAAATTCAGAATGATCTTTGATTGTAGGTGAACTATAAATCCCAGCAACTACAACTCCCAAATGCCAAGGTCAATTTTTCCCAAACTCCACCAGTGTTCACATTTGGGCATATTGAGTATTCATGCCAAGTTTGGTCCAGATCCATCATTGTTTGAGTCCTCAGTGATCTATGGATGTAGGTGAACTACAACTCCAAAACCAAAGGTCAATGCCCACCAAACCCTTCCAGTATTTTCTGTTGGTCATGGGAGTTCTGTGTGCCAAGTTTGGTTCAATTCCATCGTTGGTGGAGTTCAGAATGCTCTTTGATTGTAGGTGAACTATAAATCCCAGCAACTACAACTCCCAAATGACAAAATCAATTTTTAGAGTAATGGTCACTCATTGGGTTGTTAGGTGCCTTGTGTCCAAATTTGGTGTCAATTCATCCAGTGGTTTTTGAGTTAGGTTAATCCCACAAATGAACATTACATTTTTATTTATATAGATTTTATTAACTATTTATTGTGATCAAATAATTTATTTAATAATTTTATTACGACTAAATTAATTGATTTTCTGCCTCATCTCGTTCTTTCCCTCCAGGCAAAGGAATTGGAATGAAACTGATGAAGAAAGTTGCAGAGGTGAGTTTGGAGTTGGGTTTGGGATGTTAACTCTTATTTGTTTTATTTATTTATTTACAGTATTTATATTCCGCCTTTCCCACCCTTCAGGGGACTCAGGGCGGATTTCAGTGTACACATATATGGCAAACATTCAATGCCAAAGACACACAACAGATATAGACAAACAGTCAAAGGCTATTTAACTTTTTCTGGCCGCCAGGGAAGTTGTTGCTTTCATCGTCCATCTGCGACACAGATGAAGTACTTCCTCATTCCCCACATGCTTTTGCTGGAGTCTTTTTTATGGCCTCGTAAATTAGTTAAATTAGCCTCCCCACACATAGGTGGTACCTAATTTTCCTACTTGACAGATGCAACTGTCTTTCAGGTTGCAAAGGTCGACAACAAGCTACACAATTGGTCGGAAGCTCACTCCGACCCGGGCTGGCTTTGAACTCATGACCTTGTGGTCAGAAGTGATCTTAATGCAGCTGATACTCAGACAGCTGCGCCACAGTCCCAGTGCAGTCCTTTCTTGCAATGTTTAACATGTACACAAATGACCAGCCACTGCCAGAAGGGACAGAGGGTTTCATCTATGCTGACGATTGTGCCATCACCACCCAAGCAGGGAGGTTTGAAAAGGTTGAACAGAAGCTCTCTGAAGCTTTAGGTGCTCTTACTGCCTATTACAGGGAAAACCAGCTGATTCCTAATCCATCTAAAATGTAGGCGTGTGCTTTTAACCTTAAGAACGGGCAAGCACGGAATCCCACTGAAGCTGTGCTGTCACGCACTGGGCCTGTGAAAAGGTCTGTAGACAGGACATTTTTTCTGAATGCCCAACAGGACACCGGGGATGCCTCGGCTGAGAGGCCCTTCGGATTTCCCCACACAAAGTTCTTTTAAAGACTTAGAAAGTTCAACAAAGTTTTTATTGTTGCTTAAATCTTCAATAAATCAAACAAATACTTCAAGGGGTTGTTGTAGGTTTTTCTGGGCTATATGGCCATGGTCTAGAGGCATTTTCTCCTGACGTTTCGCCTGCATCTATGGCAAGCATTCTCAGAGGTAGTGAGGTCTGTTGGAACTAGGAAAAAGAGTTTATATATCTGTAGAATGACCAGGGTGGGACAAAGGACTCTTGTCTGCTGGAGCTAGGTGGGAATGTTTCAACTGACCACCTTGATTAGCATTTAATGGCTTGGAAGTGCCTGGGGGAATCTTTCTTTGAGAGGTGATTTGATGCGCCTGATTGTTTCCTCTCTGTTGTTGTGCTGTTGTAATTTTAGAGTTTTTTTAATCCTGGTAGCCAGACTTTGTTCATTTTCATGGTTTCCTCCTTTCTGTTGAAATTGTCCACATGCTTGTGGATTTCAATGGCTTCTCTGTGTAGTCTGACATGGTGGTTGTGTATGGCCATGGTCTAGAGGCATTCTCTCCTGACGTTTCGCCTGCACTTTGGTCCAGCATTTCTGTGTTCTCAAATAAAATGTGTCCAGGTTGGTTCATCAGGTGCTCTGCTATGGCTGACTTCTCTGATTGACTTAGTCTGCAGTGCCTTTCATGTTCCTTGATGCGTGTCTGGGCAATGCTGCTGCGTTTGGTGGTCCCTATGTAGACTTGTCCACAGCTGCATGGTATACGGTAGACTCCTGCAGAGGTGAGAGGATCCCTCTTGTCCTTTGCTGAACGTAGCATTTGTTGAATTTTCTTGGTGGGTCTGTAGATAGTTTGTATGTTGTGTTTCCTCATCAGCTTCCCTATGCGGTCAGTGGTTCCCTTGATGTATGGCAGGAACACTTTTCCTCTGGGTGGATCTTCGTCTTTATTCTCGTGGCTTGTTCTCGGTCTTGCAGCTCTTCTGATGTCTGAGGTGCAGTATCCTGACCTAGCAGTTCTGCATCGTGGAAGCTCAAAACAGGACATATTGGCACAGTCATGCAAATGGTAGAGGAGATGGGCATAGAAAAAGACACTCGGGTCCCGCACACAAAGGCGCATTGTGAAGAGTAGCTACTTCCCCCGAGGCGGGCAGGAAAAGGCAATGGGGCCATCTTGTCCTGTCCATTGGGTGATTGTGTTACATATGTCCAGATAATGTCCATAAGATGGGCGAGGCTGGGAATTGATTGATTGAGGAAATCCCCAGCTTGGAGTCTCTTCTTATAGACTGTATGACCATCTGGGATGCAGGACTTCCTTTTGGGGTCAGTCAGGAATACAGTTTCCCACCCAGGGAAAGGAACAGGAAATCTCAGAAGCACAAAATGCATTAGTAACATAACATAGGAAAAGGCAGGGAATTTTTAGGGCATTTTTCATGCACACGAGAGACATAGTTTTCCCAAATACGTACAGATATCCAAGCTAGAAAAAAGAGGAAAGATACATAGTAGCTGAGAAAGGTACATTACAGCAAAGAAAGGGCAAGAGAAGCACAGATTTTAGGGTAACCAATTTATTAAGGGATCATAAGCAGTCTGTAGCTAGTTTCCTGATTGTCTGAACATGCGCAGAGCCAAACAATTACACTTTAAGTGTCTGCAGCCTTTGGAACTCTCTGCTGCAGACAAAAAGAGAAACAATAATTTTGCCCAGGGGGGTTTCATGCAACAACGTCAGCAAGCAAGAGTCCAAAAGTGGCAGATTAAAACACGGAACCTCAATCAGTGGCTGAGACTGGATGAGAAATAATAATAATAATAATAATAATAATAATAATAATAATAATAATAATCTTTATTTAATACCCCGCCACCATCTCCCCAATGGGGATTCAGGGGGTTTCATGCAACAACGTCAGCAAACAAGAGTCCAAAAGTGGCAGATTAAAACACGGAACCTCAATCAGTGACTGAGACGGGATGACAAATAATAATAATAATAATAATAATAATAATAATAATAATAATAATAATCTTTATTTAATACCCCGCCACCATCTCCCCAATGGGGATTCAGGGGGTTTCATGCAACAACGTCAGCAAACAAGAGTCCAAAAGTGGCAGATTAAAACACGGAACCTCAATCAGTGACTGAGACGGGATGACAAATAATAATAATAATAATAATAATAATAATAATAATAATAATAATCTTTATTTAATACCCCATCACCTTCTCCCCAATGGGGACTTGGGCTGGCTTACATGAGGCCAAGCCCAACAAGAGTCCAAAAGTGGCAGATTAAAACACGGAACCTCAATCAGTGGCTGAGACTGGATGAGAAATAATAATAATAATAATAATAATAATAATAATAATAATAATAATTATTATTATTATTATTAAATACCCCACCACCACATGAGGACTTGGGGCGGCTTACAGTATTATTATTATTATTATTATTATTATTATTATTATTATTATTATTAAATAAAAATTCTTGCTATTATTATTATGGAAAATAAATGTATATATTTTTAAAAGGATTGAGGGTTCCAATAATAGAGGGGAGTGTTGCAAAAGTGTAAGTGAAACTTATAATAATAATAATAATAATAATAATATATCCTGCCTTTCCCCAATTTATTTATTTATTTTATATCTCAACCTCCACAGAGGGACCCAAGAATTGGGTCTCAATTAAAATTAATTAATTAATTAACTGCCTTAAAATTTAATTTAAAAATCAAATGCAATTCTTCCCCCAATGTTTTCAGATTCTATTTGAATAAGAAATTAAAACTGCAAAAAAAAAATAATGTAAATGTATTAAAATAATATTTAAGTGTAAACATTAAAAATTAAATATGAATATTAAAATTGTATTTAAATAAATAAAATAATAATAATAATCCCGGGAATTTTTCTGTCATTTCCTGGTCATCTTTGGTCTCTATCTTGCAATATTAAACTAGGAAAAGTCTGTATAGCAACTTTATTGGCTGCAATGAACATATAATAATAAAATTTAATGGCTGTCTTTTATTGTCTTTGTTCTAATTACGTCTTGGCCTCTTTTTTTTATAATGGTACTTTTTATTATTATTGGTCAAGATGAGACCAAAATAGCCTCAGGATGAGAAAAAAAACCTCTAACTTTGGAGCGAACTATAACTCCCAGAATCCCCCAGAATCCCTTGCCAAACTACAACTCCCAATTGAGAGCTTTTTTGTTGTTGTTGTGTCAGGAGTGACTTGAGAAACTGCAAGTCGCTTCTGGTGTGAGAGAATTGGCCATCTGCAAGGACGTTGCCCAGGGGACACTGCCCGGATGTTTTGATGTTTTTATCATCCTTGTGGGAGGCTTCTCTCATGTCCCCACATGAGGAGCTGGAGCTGATAGGGGGAGCTCATCCGTGCTCTCCTCGGATTCGAACCTGCGACCTGTCGGTCTTCAGTCCTGCCGGCACAGGGGTTTAACCCACTGGGCCAATAGGAGCTCCATGCCAAGTTTGATGCAGATCCATCAGTGTTTGGGTTTACAGTGCTCTCTGGATGTAGGTGAACTACAACTCCCCCAACTCAAGGTGAATTTTTCCCAAAGACCCCCCAGTATTTTTTGCTGGTCTTTGTAGCTCTGTGTGCCAAGTCTGGTCCAATTCCATCTTTGGTGGAGTTCAGAGTTCTCCTTGAATGTAGGTGAACTATAAATCCCAGTACCTACAATTCCAAAATGATCCAGCCAATTTCCCTCAAAACCCACCAGAATTCAAATGTAAGCATATTGAGTATGCATGCCAAGTTTGATGCAGATCCATCATTGTTTGGGTTCATAGTGCGCTCTGGATGTAGGTGAACTACAACTCCTAGAAATCCCTCCAAAGACCTTGGTCTTCAGTCCTGCCGGCACAGGGGTTTAACCCACTGCACTACTGGGGGCTCCAATTGAGAGCTAAAGTGGCATGAAACTGCATTAATTCGACACGTGTAGATGCACCCACAGTTAAGTACGGTACTGGGAGGACTGCAACTCCCAAAATCTGAAATTTCCTTATATGTTGTATCGCAGACCGGAAGAAAGAAGGCAAATGCAAACTGAGTGTTGGGGAAAGTAATGTAGGAAAAATAGGACTACAACTCCCAACATTGCTGACCAGCCTGAGCAATGCCAATTGGGGGTTCTGGGAGTTGTAGTCCATGCATTCACACTTTTCCCTAGTTTGGACGTATCCAATACTTATTGTTGTTCTGGTTCAAGAGGAGGTTATTTACATTTATTCAAATTCATTTAATTGCAGGTCGCTCTGGCCGCCGGCTGCAAGGAAATCAAATTTGTGACGGTGGAATGGAACCAAGGAGCGAAGGACTTCTATGACCGGATGGGTGCCCACGATACTACAGAGTCCATGCAATGGCACTGCATGGAGCTGGGCTGGGACAGCTTGCAAAGGCTGGCTGGGAATTAATGGCCTATGGGGGATGATGGGACCTGCAGTCCAAAAGGGAACTACAACTCCTAGAATCCCACGCTGGGTGACAGCAAGCCACCACTTGAACTGCCATGGCTCCATGTTGTAGGATCCAGAGGGCTGGTGCCTCTAGAAACTATAGCTCCCAAGATCCGATGGCATTGAATCATGGTGGTTAAAGTGGTGTCAAACTGCGTTAAGTCTATACTGTGTAGAACAGATGTGCCTTAGAGCGCCACCTAGTGGCTGCTTTTATACCTTGTATATTTTTCTATTATATTCTTTTGCTCAAATGTGAATTGTTTTGATACTGCAACTGATTTAATCCCATTTTTACCACTTACCTTAGGTATGTTTTTAATTGCAGTGCAATTTTGAATAATAATAATAATAATAATAATTATTATTATTATTATTATTATTATTATTATTATTATTATTCTCTCCCTAAGAAGACTCAAAGTGGCTTGAAATAAAAGCATTAGCTTTTATTTCAAGGGGGGAGCTGGATATGTTTTCCCAAATCAATCAATCAATAAAGGTGGAAGGGACCTTTAATATAATATAATATAATATAATATAATATAATATAATATAATATAATATAATATAATAATGTTCGTTTGTGGGATTAACAGAACTCAAAAACCACTGGGGGAATTGACACCAAATGTGGACACAAGACACAACCCAATGTATGTCCTTCACTCATGAAAACACTGAAAAACACAGCAAAAGGGACTTAAAAAGCCCCAAAAAGATACCGTCGACCACGGTATCCTTCTGGGACGCCTCGTGGGGATGGGTCTGGGAGGTACTGTTCTGCAGTGGCTCCACTCATTCCTCGAGGGTCGGTCTCAGAAGGTGTTACTGGGAGACTCCTGCTCAACCCCACAACCTTTGTCTTGTGGGGTTCCTCAGGGTTCAATACTGTCTCCCATGTTGTTTAACATCTACATGAAGCCGCTGGGTGAGATCATCCGGAGTTTCGGAGTGCGATGTCATCTGTACGCAGATGATGTCCAACTCTGTCACTCCTTCCCACCTGCTACTAAGGAGGCTGTCGAGGTCCTGAACCGGTGCTTGGCCGCTGTGACGGTCTGGATGGGGGCGAACAAATTGAAATTGAATCCAGACAAGACAGAGGTACTCCTGGTCAGTCGTAAGGCCGAACAGGGTATAGGGTTACAGCCTGTGTTGGATGGGTCGCACTCCCCCTGAAGACACAGGTTCGCAGTTTGGGTGTGATCCTGGACTCATCGCTGAGCCTGGAACCCCAGGTTTCGGCGGTGACCAGGGGAGCATTCGCACAATTAAAACTTGTGCGCCAACTGCGACCGTACCTTGGGAAGTCTGACTTGGCCACGGTAGTCCACGCTCTGGTTACATCCCGCCTTGATTACTGCAACGCTCTCTACGTGGGGTTGCCTTTGAAGACAGTCCGGAAGCTCCAACTAGTCCAACGGGCGGCAGCCATGGTACTAACAGGAGCGGGGCGCTGGGAGCACACAACTCCTCTGCTGCACCAGCTCCACTGGCTGCCGATATGCTACCGGGCTCAATTCAAAGTACTGGTTTTGGCCTTTAAAGCCCTAAACGGTTCTGGCCCAACTTATCTATCCGAACGTATCTCAGCCTATCAGCCCACCAGGACCCTAAGATCTTCTGGAGAGTCCCTGCTCTCTATCCCACCGGCTTCCCAAGTGCGGCTGGCGGGAACGAGAGACAGGGCCTTCTCTGTGGTGGCCCCTCAGCTTTGGAACACCCTCCCTATAGAGATACGATCAGCCTCTTCGCTGATGGTCTTTCGGAAGAGATTAAAAACATGGTTGTGTAAACAAGCATTCAATTAGTTTGTTACTATTGAATTTATAGACTAAGGACTGGTTAACTATGGATGACGAACTCTGGACTGTGATTTTTGTGACGAGAAGCATGGTATTATTATTGGTGGCCCAATAATTTGTATTGTTTTACTAGGCCTGTTTGATCAAGAAAAAATTTGTTTCTAAAATCGATTTGTAATTGGGGTGTTTTTTTGTTTCGATATTTAAAATATTTACAAAACTTTCCAAAAAAAGTTTTGTTATTTACGAAATTTTGTAAATATTAACGAATTTTTAGAATATTTTGTATTTTTTAAGAATAATATTAAAATAATATTAAAAATATTTTAAAATGGAAAATTAACCAAAAAATGGCCCAAATGTGGACCAAACACAGGCAGGATACAGCAAATGAGAGCACACACCAACAGAAGAGTCTTTTCTTTTTTAGAATATTTTTTAAAAATAATATTAAAATAATATTAAAAATAATATTAAAATAATATTAAAAAATATTTTAAAATGGAAAATTAACCAAAAAATGACCAAACACAGGCAGGATACAGCAAACGAGAGCACACACCAACAGAAGAGTCTTTTCTTTTTTAGAATATTTTTTAAGAATAATATTAAAAAATAATATTAAAAAATAATATTAAAAAATAATATTAAAAATAATATTAAAAATATTTTAAAATGGACAATTAACCAAAAAATGGCCCAAATGTGGACCAAACACAGGCAAGAGACAGCAAATGAAGCAAGCAGCACTCACAGCAGCAAGGAATGAATCCAATCCCAGTTCGTTGCTAGCAGGCAGCCATTGCCAAGCCAACCCAATGCAAACTCCCTCGCCCTCGCCTCTGCACCAAGCTACGGGCCGCGCGGAGCCGCTTTGAAAGGGCTCGCCGGCCAATCAAAAAGAGACAGCAGCCACGGACCCATGGTGCACTGCTTGGGAGCGCCGGATTGGCTCCCATGCACCAGCACTCCAGCAGCCTCCACCCCATTAACGAAACGAGCGGAGGCTCGTAAATACTATGGGGGCTGCTGGTTCGATATTTATAAACCCTTCCGGGTTTGGAGATTTGTTTCAATATCGCTTCGGAAATGGTAAAATTAACGAATTATTAACGAATTAACGAATTAACGAACCAAATCGCACAGGCCTATTGTTTTGTTTTTAAATTGGAGATTGTTTTTAATTGCTGTAAACCGCAATGAGTTGCCGATTTAGACTGAGATATTAGCGGTATACAAGTGTATCAAATAAATAAAAAATAAATAAATAAATAAATAAAATCTCTTTATTAAAACACAGAAGGTTAGTCCAAGATTGAAATGTTCTGATTGCTTCAAAAGAAATAGTTTTAAGATTGAATGGAAGCAAAAAGAGAAGGAAGGAAGGAAGGAAAGAGGTAGAGAAGGAGAGAAAGAGGGAGGGAAGGAAGGAAAGTTAGAAAAGGAAGGAAGGAGAGAAGGAAAGAAGGAAGGAAAAAGGGAGCGAAGGAAGGGGGAAGATGTAGAGAAAGAGGGAGGGAAGGAAAGAATGAAAAAAGGAAGAAAAGAGAGAGAGCAGAAGAGAATGAAAAAGGGAAAAGGAAGAAAAGAGATAGAGAAGGAAGGAAGAAGAGAAGGAAAGACGGGAAGGAAGGAAGGAAAGAGGGAGTGAAGGAAGGAGGGAAAGGAGAGAAAGAGGGAAGGTTGGCCACAGCAACGCGTGGCGGGTACAGCTAGTCTATATAAATAAAAATGTATTGTTCGTTTGTGGGATTAACAGAACTCAAACCAGTGGGCGAATTGACACCAAATTTGGACAGCATACACCTAACAACCCAATGTATGTCCTTCACTCAAAAAAAATTGATTTTGTCATTTGGGAGTTGTAGTTGCTGGGATTTATAGTTCACCTACAATCAAAGAGCATTCTGAACTCCACCAATAATGGAATTGAATGAAATGTGGCACACAAGACTCTTATGCCCAATAGAAAACACTAGAAGGGTTTGGTGGGCATTGACCTTGAGTTTGGGAGTTGTAGTTCACCTACATCCAGAGAGCACTGTGGACTCAAACAATGATGGATCTGGACCAAATTTGGCACAAATATTCCATAAGCCCAAATATGAACACAAATGGAGTTTGGGGGAAATAGACCTTGACATTTGGGATTTGTAGTTACTGGGATTTATAGTTCACCTACAATCAAAGAGCATTCTGAACTCCACCAATGATGGAATTGAACCAAACGTGGCACACAGAACCCCATGACCAACAGAAAACACTAGAAGGGTTTGGTGGGCATTGACCTTGAGTTTGGGAGATGTAGTTCACCTACAACCAGGAAGCACTGTGGACTCAAACAATGATGGATCTGGACCAAACTTGGCACAAATATTCCATATGCCCAAATATGAACACAGATGGAGTTTGGGGGAAATAGACCTTGACATTTGGGATTTGTAGTTACTGGGATTTATAGTTCACCTACAATCAAAGAGCATTCTGAACCCACAACGACAGAATTGGGGCAAACTTCCCACACAGAACCCCCATGACCAACAGAAAATACTTAAGGCCATCCAGTCCAACTCTCTTCACCAGGGCAAGAAAACGTAATCAAAGCCCTCCTGACAAAGAGCCATCCAGCCATAGATATAGATATGATTCACACACATGGAGATATAGTATCATAGATTTGAAAGGGACCCCTAAAGAAGGACAATGATATGTTGCATATTCCAGAGTAGGCAAACCAGACAATCTCTACATCGACACTGACAAAGAAACAGCAAGAAATACTGTTTACCCACAAGCAGAAAGGAATTACATATATTAGAAACCAACACTTCCTCATTACTTTATTTTCCAGATCAACAGACTGGGCCACAGCAACACCTGGCAGGGGATGGCTAGTACACATAATAAAAGGGAAAATACATATGTGTGCATGTGGGTGGGATGTACACTTACATAGACAGGATCATTCCTCCACAAACAGCTATAGATCCCACTACTCAGGAGACACCGATGGCCCTCCCTCCAATGACATTGCAGGTTATAGTGAGTGCCATGAGTATGTCCAAGAGCCCTGCCAACGTCCTCCACCAACACCATCCTGCCCACCTCCCAAGGGAAGGCTTTCATAGGGGACGATTTCATGTGTTTCCTCCACCACAGACATCCCAGTGTTCCTTTCTCTCTCAATCAGTGTGGAATGTCCAAGAGCCCTGCCAACGTACTCCACCAACACCATACTGCCCACCTCCCAAGGGAAGGCTTTCCTAGGGGACGATTTCATGTGTTTCCTTCACCACAGACATCCCAGTGTTCCTTTCTCTCTCAATCAGTGTGGAATGTCCAAGAGCCCTGCCAACGTACTCCACCAACACCATCCTGCCCACCTCCCAAGGGAAGGCTTTCATAGGGGACGATTTCATGTGTTTCCTCCACCACAGACATCCCAGTGTTCCTTTCTCTCTCAATCAGTGTGGAATGTCCAAGAGCCCTGCCAACGTACTCCACCAACACCATACTGCCCACCTCCCAAGGGAAGGCTTTCCTAGGGGACGATTTCATGTGTTTCCTTCACCACAGACATCCCAGTGTTCCTTTCTCTCTCAATCAGTGTGGAATGTCCAAGAGCCCTGCCAACGTACTCCACCAGCACCATACTGCCCACCTCCCAAGGGAAGGCTTTCATAGGGGACGATTTCATGTGTTTCCTCCACCACAGACATCCCAGTGTTCCTTTCTCTCTCAATCAGTGTGGAATGTCCAAGAGCCCTGCCAACGTACTCCACCAACACCATACTGCCCACCTCCCAAGGGAAGGCTTTCCTAGGGGACGATTTCATGTGTTTCCTTCACCACAGACATCCCAGTGTTCCTTTCTCTCTCAATCAGTGTGGAATGTCCAAGAGCCCTGCCAACCTCCACCACACCATACTGCCCACCACCCAAGGGAAGGCTTTCATAGGGGACGATTTCATGTGTTTCCTCCACCACAGACATCCCAGTGTTCCTTTCTCTCTCAATCAGTGTGGAATGTCCAAGAGCCCTGCCAACGTACTCCACCAACACCATACTGCCCACCTCCCAAGGGAAGGCTTTCATAGGGGACGATTTCATGTGTTTCCTTCACCACAGACATCCCAGTGTTCCTTTCTCTCTCAATCAGTGTGGAATGTCCAAGAGCCCTGCCAATGTCCTCCACCAGCACCATACTGCCCACCACCCAAGGGAAGGCTTTCATAGGGGACGATTTCATGTGTTTCCTCCACCACAGACATCCCAGTGTTCCTTTCTCTCTCCATTGATGTGGAATTTGCATTACCCTCATCCACTGCCTCTTCCTTAACCCTTTCCTACTCTTTTCTATGGCACATGGCAAACGGAGGAATTGATCAGCAACTGAACATACGAGAGAGGTTTGGGGAGAATTCACCATGATCTATAGGAGTTGTGGGACCTGGGATGTATAGTTCACCTGCTATCTAAGAGCACTCTGAACTTCACCAATGATGGACGTGGAACTCACTTGGCTCACAAAAGTCCCATGATCAACAAAACATACTGGAGGTCTTTGGAGGGATTTCTAGGAGTTGTAGTTCACCTACATCCAGAGCGCACTATGAACCCAAACAATGATGGATCTGCATCAAACTTGCATACCCAATATGCTTACATTTGAATACTGGTGGGTTTTGAGGGAAATTGGCTGGATCATTTTGGAATTGTAGGTACTGGGATTTATAGTTCACCTACAATCAAGGAGAACTCTGAACTCCACCAAAGATGGGATTGGACCAAACTTGGCACACAGAGCTACAAAGAGCAGCAAAAAATACTGGAGGTCTTTGGGGGAAATTCACCTTGAGTTGAGGGAGTTGTAGTTCACCTACATCCAGAGCACTGTAAACCCAAACACTGATGGATCTGCATCAAATTTGGCATGGAGCTCCTATTGGTACAGTGGGTTAAACCCTTGTGCCGGCAGGACTGAAGACCAACAGGTCGCAGGTTCGAATCCGAGGAGAGCACGGATGAGCTCCCTCTATCAGCTCCAGCTCCTCATGCGGGGACATGAGAGAAGCCGCCCACATCTATATAAATAAAAATGTAATGTTCGTTTGTGGGATTAACAGAACTCAAAAACCACGGGACGAATTGCTGCCAAATTTGGCTACAAGACATCTACTCACCCAAAGAGTGACCATCACTCAAGAAACATATGATTTTGTCATTTGGGAGTTGTAGTTGCTGGGATTTATAGTTTGCTTACAAGCAAAAAGCATTCTGAACTCCACCAATGATGGAATTGAACCAAACGTGGCACACAGGACTCCCATGACCAACAGAAACACTAGAAGGGTTTGGTGGGCATTGACCTTGAGTTTGGGAGTTGTAGTTCACCTACATCCAGAGAGCACTGTGGACTCAAGCAATGATGGATCTGGACCAAACTTGGCATGGATACTCAATATGCCCAACTAAGAGCACAGATGGAACTTGGGGGAAATAGACCTTGACTTTTGGGAGTTGTAGTTACTGGGATTTATAGTACACCTACAATCAAAGAGCATTCTGAACCCCACAAACGATAGAATTGGAGCAAACTTCCCACACAGAACCCCTATGACCAATAGAAAATACCTAAGGCCATCCCGTCCAACTCCCTTCACCACGGCAAGAAAATGTAATCAAAGCCCTCCTGACGAAGAGCCATCCAGCCATAGATATAGATTGATAGATATGATTCACACACACACACACACACACAGTATCATAGATTTGAAAGGGACCCTTAAAGAAGGGCAATGATACGTTGCATGTTCCAGAGTAGGCAAACCAGACACTCTCCACATCAACACTGACAAAGAAACAGCAAGAAATACTGTTTACTCAGAAGCAGAAAGAAATTACAAATATTAGAATCCAATACTTTCTCATTACTTTATTTTCCAGATCACCAGACTGGGCCACAGCAATGTGTGGCAGGGGACAGCTAGTGGATGACAAAACATCATTAACATCTGGGTGTCCCCTGGGCAACGTCCTTGCAGACGGCCAATTCTCTCACACCAGAAGTGACTTGCAGTTTCTCAAGTTGCTCTTGACACAACAAAAAAAAATCAAACTTGGCATGCATACCCGATATGCCCACATTTGAATACTGGTGGAACATTAGAGGTCCTGTAGTCTGACCCCCTGCTCTATATTGGCATTTGGGACTTGTGTGGTCTGTCAAAAGGATCCAAATAGATTTTTATTTATCGTGTCATCAGCAACCATACCATTGTATTACAATTCTAACAGAGCAAAACAAACACAGAGATTAAAAAGAAAAGAAAAAAACACAGAGATTTTGCAAGCTTGGTAGTTGGTTAAATGTCCTTTGACCAGTATCTGGCCACTTGGATTGCCTCTGGTGTTGCCGCAAGAAGGTCCTCCATGGTGCATGTGGCAGGGCTCAGGTTGCATTGCAGCAGGTGGTCAGTGGTTTGCTCTTCTCCACACTCACATGTCGTGGATTCCACTTTGTAGCCCCATTTCTTAAGATTGGCATCTCGTGGTGCCAGAGCGCAGTCTGTTCAGCGCCTTCCAAGTCGCCCAGTCTTCTGTGTGCCCAGGGGGGAGTCTCTCATCTGGTATCACCCATGGATTGAGGTGCTGGGTTTGGGCCTGCCACTTTTGGACTCTCGCTTGCTGGGGTGTTCCAGCGAGTGTCTCTGTAGATCTAAGAAAACTATGTCTTGATTTAAGTCGTTGACGTGCTGGCTGATACCCAAACAGGGGATGAGCTGGAGATGTCTCTGCCTTGGTCCTTTCACTATTGGCTGCTACTTCCCGGCGGATGTCAGGTGGTGCAATACCGGCTAAGCAGTGTAATTTCTCCAGTGGTGTGGGGCGCAGACACCCCGTGATAATGCGGCATGTCTCATTAAGAGCCACATCCACTGTTTTAGCGTGGTGAGATGTGTTCCACACTGGGCATGCATACTCAGCAGCAGAGTAGCACAGCGCAAGGGCAGATGTCTTAATAGATGATGATCTGATCCAAATAGATGATGCGCCCTTTTAAAAGCGGTCAAGGACTTGATTAATTCAAACACAGCAGGGCTTTTGTCTTATCATCAGAGCTGATGTTTCTCATTAGCTGAGCTCCACATTGCCTTCCCACCCTCAGTGTAACCTTCAGGGCCAAAAAGTGGTACGTTTCGTACCTCCCACGGCATTCTGTCGATAAGGATGACTGTCAGGAGGCGAGATGTCGGAGCTGCTGCTGAGCAAGTGGGTGCGAGCGGCCTTCCAGTTATGTATCCCGGGGGGTCAAGTCCATTGCCGATTATTATTATTATTATTATTATTATTATTATTATTATTATTAAACTTTATTTGTACCCCGCTAGCATCTCCCGAAGGACTCGATGCGGCTGACAAAGGCCAAGGCCTCAATACACAACATAATAATACACCTAAAGCAAATTAAAAACAATTAAAGCAATATTAAACAACAACACAACAAGCAATAAACAATACACCAAAACACAATAAAACTGGGCCGGGCCAGAGTGATGGGTACATAATTAAAAGTGCTGATATGACAGGTGGTATATAAGGATTATGGGGTAAGTGCAGTGTGCAGTGTGCGACAATCTCAATTCTAGTAAAGTGCTTCTGGGACTTGGTATTGGAGATTTCCTACTCTGGGAAGGCACATCGGAACAGCCAGTTCTTCAAGTTCTTTCTAAAGACTGCCAATGTAGGGGCCTGTCTAAGATCTTTGGGGAAGGTGTTCCAGAGTCGGGGGGCCACCACAGAAAAGGCCCTGTCTCGTGTCCCCACCAAACGCGCTTGCGACGCAGGCAGGATCACGAGCAGGGCCTCTCCAGATGAACGAAGTGAACGCGTGGGTTCGTAGACGGAGATGCGGTCACGCAGGTAGGATGGTCCCAAACCATTCAGGGCTTTGAAGGTAAGCACCTGCACCTTAAATTGGGTTCGGATAATAAATGGCAGCCAGTGAAGCTCCTTGAACAGAAGGGTTGACCTCTCTCTGTAAGGAGCCCCAGTTAACATCCTGGCCGCTGCCCGTTGGACCAGTTGAAATTTCCGAGCCGTCTTCAAGGGCAGCCCCATATAGAGCGCATTACAGTAGTCCAATCTAGAGATGACCAAGGCATAGACCACCCCAGCCAGATCAGCCTTCGCGAGGTACGGTCGCAGTTGGCGCGCGAGTCTCAATTGTGCGAAAGCCCTCCCAGACACCGCTGATGCCTGAGCCTCAAGCGTAAGCGATGAGTCCAGGAGGACTCCCAAACTGCAGACCGCTTCGCTAGATAACCTCTGTGGAGCCCTCCACTTCCAGAATAGTCATAATCATAATTGTGCGTTTTTCTGGCACTGTCTATTTCTGCCACTTCTGTGACTGTTCATTTGTATTTTGATTCTGTAGCCCACTTGTCGATGGATGTCCAGAATCAACAGCATCCACCGCAGCCCATTTTTATCTTGGGCAACGATCGAGCCAGTATAAACTTCATTTTGGTTTGTTTTCCAGACTTACTTACTTACTTACTTATTTAGGCAATCCCTCGTAGTCCGAGGATGATGGTCCTCCAAGTGTAGCATCCTGGCGGTGGGTCCGTAGGTGACTTCGACAGTAAGGCCTTCGACAAGGTCCCCCATGACCTTCTGGCAAGGAAACTAGTCCAATGTGGGCTAGGCAAAACTACGGTGAGGTGGATCTGTAATTGGTTAAATGGACGAACCCAGAGAGAGAACACTAATGCTTCCTCTTCATCCTGGAAAGAAGTGACGAGTGGAGTGCCGCAGGGTTCCGTCCTGGGCCCGGTCCTGTTCAACATCTTTATTAATGACTTAGATGAAGGGTTAGAAGGCAGGATCATCAAGTTTGCAGACGACACCAAATTGGGAGGGATAGCCAATATTCCAGAGGACAGGAGCAGGATTCAAAACGATCTTGACAGATTCGAGAGATGATGGGCCAAAACTAACAAAATGAAGTTCAAGAGGGACAAATGCAAGATACTCCACTTTGGCAGGAAAAACGAAATGCAAAGATACAGAATGGGGGACGATGCCTGGCTCGAGAGCAGTACGTGTGAAAAAGATCTTGGAGTCCTCGTGGACAACAAGTTAAACATGAGCCAACAATGTGATGTGGCGGCAAAAAAAGCCAATGAGATTTTGGCCTGCATCAAGAGGAGCATAGTGTCTAGATCTAAGGAAGTCATGCTCCCCATGCTCTATTCTGCCTTGGTTAGACCACACCTGGAATATTGTGTCCAATTCTGAGCACCACAATTGAAGAGAGATATTGACAAGCTGGAATGTGTCCAGAGGAGGGCGACTAAAATGATCAAGGGTCTGGAGAACAAGCCCTATGAGGAGCAGCTTAAAGAGCTGGGCATGTTTAGCCTGAAGAAGAGAAGGCTGAGAGGAGATATGATATCCATGTATAAATATGTGAGAGGAAGCCACAGGGAGGAGGGAGCAAGCTTGTTTTTCTGCTTCCCTGGAGACTAGGATGCAATGGAACAATGGCTTCAAACTACAAGAGAGGAGATTCCATCTGAACATGAGGAAGAACTTCCTGACTGTGAGAGCCGTTCAGCAGTGGAACTCTCTGCCTCGGAGTGTGGTGGAGGCTCCTTCTTTGGAAGCTTTTAAACAGAGGCTGGATGGCCATCTGTCAGGGGTGATTTGAATGCAATATTCCTGCTTCTTGGCAGAATGGGGTTGGACTGGATGGCCCATGAGGTCTCTTCCAACTCTTTGATTCTATGATTCTATGATTGTGGAGCCCTATTCTTGCTCTGCATCTTCTTCCGCAGTGAGGGCATTGGTTTCCAGGTGGAAGGCGGTCTTGGCCGGGGTTGGCTTGATGCACCTTCCTCTTGGCACGTTTCTCTCTTTCGCCCTCCATTCGTGCCTCTTCAAATTCTGCAGCACTGCTGGCCACAGCTGACCTACAGCTGGAGCACTCAAGGGCCAGGGCTTCCCAGTTCTCAGTGTCTATGCCAGAGTTTTTAAGCCCATCTTTCAATCTCTTTTCCTGTCCTCCAACATTCCGTTTTCCATTCTTGAGTTCAGAGTAGAGCAACTGCTTTGGGAGATGGTGGTTGGGCATCTGGACAATTTGGCCACTCCAGTGGAGATGATGGCAGAGGACCATCGCTTCAGTGCTGGTGGTCTTTGCTTCTCCCAGCACGCTGACATTTGTCCGCTTGTCTTCCCAAGAGATTTGCAGGATTTTTGGAGGCAACGCTGATGGAATCAGTCCAGGAGTTGCATGGTCCAACAGAGTTGATGGCGGAGGACCATCGCTTCAATGTTGGCAGTCTTTTCTTCTTCCAGCACGTTCACATTTCCTCGTCTGTCTTCCCAAGAGATTTGCAGGATTTTTCGGGGGCAGCACTGATGGAATGGTTCCAGGAGTTGCATGTGACGTCTGTAGAGAGTCTACATCTCGCAAGCGTATAGCAGGGTTGGGAGGACAATAGCTTTATAGACAAGCACCTTGGTCTCCCTACGGATGTCCCGGTCCTCAAACACTCTCTGCTTCATTCGGAAAAATGCTGCACTCACAGAGCTCAGGCGGTGTTGAATTTTACTGTCAATGTTGACTTTTTTTAGAGGTGGCTGCCAAGGTAGCGGAAATGGTCAACATTTTCTAATGTGCACAGACGACGTTGTCATCAGCATACTGGAGTTCTACAGCAGAGGTTGTTGTAACCTTGATTCTCCATAGTGCTAATGGGTTAGGTGCTCTTAGTTCCACTCCTCAGTATTGACACTGAAATACAACACCGCCTGAGCTCTTCCGAATGCAGCAGAGAGTGTTTGAGGACCTGGACATCCGTACAGATAATAAAGCCATTATCTTCCCAACCCTGCTATACGCCTGCAAAACGTGGACTGTCTACAGACATCATAAGCAACTCCTGGAACGATTCCATCAGCGCTGCCTCCGAAA
The DNA here is from genome assembly GCF_025583915.1 of Anolis sagrei ordinatus. NCBI lineage: Eukaryota > Metazoa > Chordata > Lepidosauria > Squamata > Anolidae > Anolis > Anolis sagrei. The sequence goes on from NW_026847660.1 coordinate 4,540,387, forward strand.
AATCCTGCAAATCTCTTAGGAAGACAGGCAGACAAATGTCAGTGTGCTGGAAGAAGCAAAGACCACCAGCATTGAAGCGATGCTCCTCCGCCATCAACTTCGCTGGACTGAATGTCATGTTGTCTGAATGTCCAATCCCAGTCTCCCAAAGCAGTTACTTTACTCCCAACTCAAGAATGGGAAACGTAATGTTGGAGGACAGGAAAAGAGACTGAAAGATGGGCTTAAGGCCAACCTTAAAAACTGTGGGATAGACACCGAGAACTGGGAAGCCCTGGCCCTTGAGCGCTCTAACTGGAGGTCAGCTGTGACCAGCAGTGCTGTAGAATTTGAAGAGGCATGAATGGAGGGCAATTGATTTTTTTTGTCCTTCAGAAGTTTTGTTCCATCTGATGAGCATAGAGCAGTGCTTCTCAACCTTCCTAATGCCGCGACCCCTGAATACAGTTCCTCACATTGTGGTGACCCCCAACCATAACATTATTTTCGTTGCTACTTCATAACTGTCATTTTGCTCCTGTTATGAATTGTCATGTAATATCTGATATGCAGGATGTATTTTTGTTCACTGGAGCAAATTTGGCACAAATACCCAATACGCCCAAATTTGAAACTAGTGGGGCTGGGGGGGATTGATTTTGCCATTTGGGAGTTGCAATTGCTGGGATCAAAGAGCATTCTGAACTCCACCAATGATGAAATTGAACCAAACTTGACACAGAACTCCCATAACAAGCAGAAAATACTGGAAGGGTTTGGTGGGCATTGACCTTGAGTTGTGGAGTTGTAGTTCACCTACATCCAGAGAGCACTGTGGACTCAAACAATGATGGATCTGGACCAAACTTGGCACGAATACTCAATATGCTGAAATGTGAACACTGGAGGTGTTTGAGAAAAATAGACCTTAACATTTGGGAGTTGTAATTGCTGGGATTTATAGTTCACCTACAATGAAATAACATTCTGAACCCCACCAATGACAGAATTGGACCAAACTTCCCACACAGAACCCAATACTATGTTTTCTGATGGTCTTTGGTGACCCCTCTGACACCCCCTCGCGACCCCCACAGGGGTCCCGACCCCCAGGTTGAGAAACACTGGTGTATAATATCTATCATATCTATGGCTAGATGGCAATCAGTCAGGAGGGATCAGATGGTGCCTTCTTGCCAGGCAGAAGGAGGTTGGACTGGATGGCCTTTGGGGGTCCCTTCCAACTCTATGACAAGTCACCAATGAAATGCAGCCCTAGGCAAACATCATAAATCCCATCTAAGGTGATCCAAAAGCCCATCCATCAATCAACCCAAAACCCACCCATCAATTGCAGACCAGTTCCCCATTGTCCCCAATTAGGAAGAAACAGGAAATCCCATCCCTTGAGGGTCCTTCTGCCCATCAGCAACCATGGGCACCATTGTCATGTAGATAGTTAGAAGGGGAAGGTCTACCAGCCACCGACAAAGCCAGGGTCCCCCCAATTGTATTCAAATCCCCAAGTGCCCAACCCATGCACAAAGGTGCATCAGACCTATGAGGAACTGGGTTGGAAGCTGGACCCAATTGGAGCCAAGCCCATTGTTTGGAAATACCCTGAAATAACTGGGATGCTGCCTCTGCCTTTGCATCCTTCCTTGATCAATGAAGACCTACAACTGATCCCTGATCCTGCTCTTTTTAGGGAAACATTGGAGCCGAAAACATTTTCAGGGAAAACAGGGCAACTTGATGGTAAGATGAGGATGATAATGGGGATGATGAAAGTGATAATAATAATAATGCACTCCAATGCAAAGAAATGTTTCTGTTCTTGGTGTCTTGCTTTTCAGGCCTGTCTCTGGGGTTATTTGGGGTCCTAATTCAGAAAGCTGCATTGGATAGACACCTTGGGGATTATGGTTGCTGTTGTTATTTATACCCTGATTTTTCCTCTCCACAAAGGAGTCTCAAAGCAGCTTACATGAAATGCAAGTCAATACAACTTAAGATTCAGAATATATATGTGTGTGTACAAACTTTTTTCTAAAAAATAGAAACGTCATGCCTTCTACAGTGTAGATGTTCCTGTTGTTTTCCCCACATTTCTTCCAAGGAGGTAATTAAAACTTGGAGGAAAAAAATTCATCAGTTTTAATTTGCATCAGAGGGAGGGAAAGGTTAGGAGATGCGTGCAAAGGAAGGAGAGCCAAGGCATCACTGTCAGCTTGGCCCAGCTGGGGTTCTCTCCCATCTCCCCAGGAAGGATCAGCTGCTCATGAGCAGGGAAAAGTCTCTAGGAGGGGAACTAAACTTTCCTTCCTTCCTTCCTTCCTTCCTTCCTTCCTTCCTTCCTTCCTTCCTTCCTTCCTTCCTTCCTTCCTTTCTTCCTCCCTCCCTCCCTCCCTCCCTCCCTCATTTTTTGCTTTTAATCTCTATCCTCTTTAAACAAAAACCTTTCATCCTTTTATGTATTACTTCCCACATCTAACATAGTTTCATTGGATATGTTGAAGGCTGGTAGTTACAAACATTATTTAAAGGAATATATCCCAGCCTTTTATTCTCTCTTCCTTCCTTTATTTCCTTCCTTCCTTCTCTTCTATTTCCTTTCCTTCCTCCTCTTTCTTCCCTCCCTCCCTTTATTCCTTCCTTTCTTCTTCCCTCCCTTCTTTCTTTTCTTTCTTTCCTTCCTTCCTTTCCTTCTTCCCTCCCTCCCTTCTTTCTCCTTCCTTTATTCTTCCTTCCTTCTTTCCTCCCTTCCTTTATTCCTTCCTTCTTTCTTTCTTTCCTCCCTTTTTTCTTTCCTTCTTTCTCTCCCCCCTTTCTTTATTTCCTTCCTTCTTTCTCCTCCCTCCCTCCTTTTCCCTTTCCCTTCCTTCTTTCCTCCTCTTTCCTCCTTCCTCCCTCCCCCTTCCCTTTTCCCTCCCTTCCTTTTCCTTCTTTCCTCCCTCCCTCCCTTCCTTTATTCCTCCTCCTTCTTCCCTTTCTCCCTCCCTCCTTTTTCCTTCCTTCTTTCTCCTCCCTCTCTTCTTTTATTCCTTCCTTCTTCCCTCCTTCCTACCTACCTTCTTTCCTCCCTCCCTCCCTCCTTCCCTTCTTTCCTCCTTCCCTTCCTTTATTTCCTTTCTTCTTCCTCCCCCCCTTCCTTTATTCCTTCCTTTCTTCTTCCTTCCTCACTTCCTTTATTCCTTCCTTTCTTCTTTCCTCCCTCACTTCCTTTATTTCCTTTCTTCTTCCCTTCCTTTATTCCTCCCTCCCTTTATTCCTTCCTTTCTTCTTCCTTTCCTCCCTTCCTTCCTTTATTCTTTCCTTCTTTCTTCTCTCCCTCCCTCCCTTTATTCCTCCCTTCCTTCCTTTATTCTTTCCTCCCTCCCTTCCTTCCCTAGTGAAATCCATCCCTGAAACCAGCTCTCCCTTCACCCTGCAATATTTATAGCTGTGAACTATAACTCCCATGGTTCCATCCCTGCCAGATAGAGTAGGGTGCATCTATCCTGTACAAAAAATGCAGTTTGAGGTCACTCTGCTATGGCTCCCTTTCTTCTTCCTTCCTTCTTTCCTTTCTTTCCCCCTCCCTCCTTTTCTCTTCTTTTCCTCTCTTCTTTCTACCTCCATTCCTTCCTGTTTTCCTCCTTCCTTCTGTTCCTTCTTCCCTTTCTTTCTCTTTCTTCCTTCTTCCCTTTCTTCTTTTTTCCCTTTTTCCTTTCCCTCTCTTCCTTCCTCCCTGCTTCCCATTTTCCCTCCCTCCCTTTCTTCCTTTTCTCCTTCATCCCTCTTAGCTGCCTTCTCTTTTCTCTCCCCCTCTTCTTTTCTTTCTGCCTCCATCTCTCCCTTCCTTCCTATCTTCAGTTTTCCTGTAGTTCCTTCTCCCTCCCTCCCTCTTTTTCTGTCTTTCCTTCCTTCTCCCTTCCTTCCTTCTTTTCTCTTCTTCTCCTCCTTCCCTTCCCCCTCCTTCTTTTCTTCCTTTCTTCTTCCCTCCCTATTTTCCCTCCCTCTCTTCTTTTCTTTCTCCCTTCTTTCTTATTGCCTTCATCCTTCCCTTCCTTTCTCTCCCTCCCCCTCCCATCCCCTTTATTTTTCTTCTTCCCCTTCTTCCTTTTCTGTCTCCTTCCTTCCTTTCTCCCTCTCCTTCCTTCCTTCCTTCCTTCCTTCCTTCCTTCCTTCCTTCCTTCCTTCCTTCCTTCCTTCCTTCCTTCCTTCCTTCCTTCCTTCCTTCCTTCTGCAGGCTGCGCCAATGGGCTGCATGTTGCTCACACAAAATACCTTTGCCTGCTCTATATTGGGTGAAATTACAGGCAGGAAACACCAAAACACCTGGAGGGCCCAAGTTGGCCCATGCATGCTCTAAACTAGCCTAACCTATTTGAGTAGGATCAGGGCAGAAGGATAAGAAGGTCATTGCTCTTAACCAGAAGTGCACAGCTGTTCTCGGAATAAGCTGATTGTCCTGGTCAAGAGTTATAATGCAAGACATGGTTTTGTGGGAACTTTTGAAATGTCCCAGCTTCTTTCCGAACCTTCCTCCTCTGTCCTCAGCTTCTTTAGTTTTGCTGCAAACACAAGTTGAACGTGAAAATGATATTTGTGCTGGTAGGAGAGAATTCGGGCTGCAGAACTGAGGCTCAACTCCTTTTCTTTGGTCCTATATTTATTTGCACCTGATTGCAACTGCCCCCATTTGGCAAAGACAGTCCCAGTTAATTCTCTGCTGTCCCATTGTTGCTTTGAAAACATCACAGTTTATCTCTTCCTGTTTTTGTCCCTTCATCCTTAGCTTACTTTGTAATTCCTGCAAATTGGTGCAAAAAGTGTGCAGTTAGTGAACTCAGACCCAGTTCAAAATTCCTGCAAATTGGTGCAAAAAGTGTGCAGTTAGTGAACTCAGACCCAGTTAATAATTCCTGCAAATTGGTGCAAAAAGTGTGCAATTAGTGAACCCAGACCCAGTTCATAATCACTGCAAATTGGTGCAAAAAGTGCAGTTAGTGAACCCAGACCCAGTTCATAATTCCTGCAAATTGGTGCAAAAAGTGTGTGGTTAGTGAACTCAGACACAGTTCATAAACACTTCAAATTGGTGCAAAAGGTGTGCAGTAAGTGAACCCAGACCCAGTTCATAATTCTTGCAAATAGGTGCAAAAAGTATGCAGTTAGTGAACTCAGACCCAGTTAATAATCACTGCAAATTGGTGCAAAAAGTGTGCAGTTAGTGAACTCGGACCCAGTTCATAATCACTGCAAATTGGTGCAAAAAGTGTGCAGTTAATGAACCCAGACCCAGTTCATAATCACTGCAAATTGGTGCAAAAAGTATGCAATTAGTGAACTCCAATTCCATCTCCACTGACCATTCAATGCAGTTTGGAAGCTAGCTTCAAACTGTGGCAACCAGACCACAAACTCCCACAAAACGGTACAAAAGGAAGTCCTTAATATTCATCCGTAATCTCATCACCACCCAGGACACAAAACAGTTCTAGAATTAATTGCATAGTGAAATTGGTTTGGAACTGCATTAAGTGGTCAGTGTAGATGTGCGGAGGAGGAAAGGGTACAGTCTGCTCTTCTGGAGCAAAGCCATTTTTCATGCCTCACAGCCAGCCAGTTCCTGTGTATGTTTTCTTTCCTATGAATGCTTTGTGTGGTGAAAGCAGATAAGGGAAGTATGCAACTCTGAGAACTGCCTGAAACTGCTTTCGGTGCACAAAGGAAACCAGATGTCTTCTCGGAGCATGCGTAGTTGTGGCCGCAAAGCCTACTTTCTGATTGTTTGCTGAAAAGTGCAAGAGTTTTCCGGCCTTGGGCACTCCCCCAGACTGCGCAGCCCTTGGGATCTAAAGACACTCTCCGTATGTGTTTCTTTTCTGAGCAGATCCAGAGTTTCTTTATCAGCGCAAAGTGGATATTTGAGTCGTGCCAACCATTTGGACCCATCAAGACTCGGACCTGGATTCACCTGGGTGACCCCAACTTCACAAGCGAGGTCAGCGTCTGCCACGAAACTCTGCTCCAAACAACATGGGCCAGGCCAACAGCATCCCATCGGGGAGCCCCTTGGACACCATGTGCCGGTTGTGGGATAGGGGGTTGTTGCAGAGGCACCCAGACCTGCGTCGGAAAAAGATGATCAAGTTGTGCACCAAGACGTGGCCCGGATACAACGCAGCAATCGCAAACCCAGAGGAGTACTGGAGCCCATGGGGATCCTTCAAACCTGGGCCTCTTCGGAGGATCCGGTGCCAACTGCAAAAGCATCACATCGAACAGCTGGATTACTTGGCTTTGTGGGAAGCATACAGTGAGAAAAAGGCTGCCCGTGAACAGGATGTTTCGGAGGCAAAGAAGATCCATAAGGAAGATGCTCCGGTTTTGGGTGTCAATGAGAAGCCGAAAACTCGCCGTGCGCCACCACCTCCACCTCCTGTTGCATTGCCACATCCATCGCCAGCTCCCAGTGCGGTGCAAACATCTCCAGCTCCTGTTGTATTGCCACCACCACCATCAACTTCCAATGTGGTGCCACCGTCTCTGTATCCTGTTGCATCACTACGTCAATTGCAAGCTTCCAATGCCATACAACCATCTCCAGCTCCTGTTGCATTGCCACACCCATCACCAGCTCCCAGTGCGGTGCAAACATCTCCGGCTCCTGTTGTATTGCCACCACCACCATCAACTTCCAATGTGGTGCCACCATCTCCGTATCCTGTTGCATCACCACGTCCAATGCAAGCTTCCAATGCCATACAACCATCTCCAGCTCCTGTTGTGTTGCCACCACCATCATCAGCTCCCAATGCAATGCCACCATATCTATCTCCTGCTGCATTGCCTCATCCATCATCAGCTTCCAATGTGGTGCCACCATCTCCATATCCTGTTGCATCACCACATCCATTGCAAGCTTCCAATGCCATACAACCATCTCCAGCTCCTGTTGCGTTGCCACATCCATCGCCAGCTCTCAATGCGGTGCCACCATCTTCAGCTCCTGTTGTATTGCCACCACCATCATCAACTTCCAATGTGGTGCCACCATCTCCGTATCCTGTTGAATCACCACGTCCATTGCAAGCTTCTAATGCCATACAACCATCTCCAGCTCCTGTTGCATTGCCTCATCCATCACAGGTTCCCAATGTGGTACCACCATTTCCAGCTCCTGTTGCATTGCCACCACCATCATCTCCCATTGTGGTGTCACCTACACCAGCTTCCATGGGGCCAGCGGAGAAGTTGGCTCCTCCAAGTCCTCTCCAAAACGAGACCAGCACTTCCAACACCTCATTGCAGGACTTGGAGACACGTCAGCAACCCCTGGACAGTACCCAAAAGGCCTTGGAGAAGCCAGAGCCCCCCACAGGACCCTCTCAAATCTGGTTGCAATGGGACTTGGAAGAGTGCAAGAAATTGGCTGGAACTTTCGAGACCGATCCAAACTCGTTCATCCGCTTACTGGAAAGGATGTTCTCCACTTATAACATGAGTTACCAACGTTGCGAGGAGCTGTTGATCAGGATGTTGACCGAAAAGGAGCTTGATTGCCTCTGGGAAAAAGAACGCACTTGCTACGATGGAGGGTCGTGGAGAGAAGGAAAGAAGCAGGCAAGAGAAGGCCTTCCGAGAGAAGTGTATAGGGTCAGGCTGGTGATGGACCGAAACCAGTTGTTGTCGCACTTGAGGAAGATGGCTAATGAGCAACAGTTGGCCAAGTTCATGGTTTGCAGGACAAAGCAGAACGAGTCTCCCCAACAATTCTGGAGCCGGTTCCTTCAAGAGGCAAAATTGGCTTGTTTGGACCCAGACAATCCTGATGATCAGGTTGCATTGAGATCCCACTTCATCTTTCAATCTCATAATTTCATCCTGGACTATTTCCAAGATCATTATCCCGGGTGGTGTTCATACAGCACCGAGAAGGTGCTGGAGTTGGCCCAATCCATTTGGGAGGAGGAGAAGGAGAAGGAGAAGGAGAAGGAGGAAGAGGAGGAGAAAGAGTTCGAGAAGATGGCCAAGATGATCAAGGTGGCACTCCAAGAAACATATGGAAACGGAGGGGGTCAAGGTGGTTGGGGAGGGAGGAGAGGAGGAGGACGGTGGAGAAATAAGGCTTGTTACCTGTGCGGGAAGATGGGCCACATCATGCGAGATTGCTACTGGAACACGGGGACGAGGTGGTAGTCTTCCCATTTCAGCACAAGGTTCTGAAAAGGGGAGGAGTTGAGAGGGACCTCAAAGGCTATCCAGCCCACCCCACCTCACAATATAGATCATAGACTCATGGAACTGGGAGATACCTTGTTGGCCATTCAAGAAGACACAACCCAATCCCTCCCAATAGGTGGCCATCCAACCTGTAGAGAAGGAGACTTCCCTGGGTTCCCAGGCAGCGTAGTCCATAGTTTCACCGTCAAGTTCTTATAACGTTCCTTTCCCTGGAATTTCAATTCATGTCTCCATTGTGTCCTAGACTATAAAAGGACAAGACAGTACTTCTCAACTTGTGGGTCCCCGTAGGACCGTGCTTCTCAACTTCTCAACTTTTGGCCTTTGACTCCCAGAAATCCTAACAGCTGGTAAACTGGCTGGGATTTCTGGGAGTTGTTGGCCAAAACATCTGGGGATCCATCGCTTGAGAAGCACTGTCTTAGGATGTTTTCTCAGTGGGTTGCATTGTGATGGTCTTCTCTTCCTGAACCCCTGTGCATGAAGGCTATTTATATCTCTCATGGGTTTGGCTGATGTTCCTAATGCATCGGGACTTCTCCATTGTGGGCAAATATTTCCCTCTCCTTGTAGAAGTGTCTATATGTGCTTTCAGCTTGTGAATGTATGGAGACCTTCTAGCAGGTATGGGCAAACCCAGGCCCAGAGGCCAGATGTGGCCCCTTGGGCTCTTTTCTCAGGCCCTCCTCTCTCTCACCATCCTATCCTTCCTCTCTCCTTCCTCCCTCCCTCCCATCCCTTCCTCTTTCTCCCTCCCACCTTCTTTCCTTTCCATCCTTTCTTCCTTCCTCCCTCCCTCCCTCCTTCCTTCCTTCCCTAGCTCCCTTTTTCTCCTTCCTTCATTCCCTTTTGTTTTTCCTTGCTTCTCTTTCCTCCTTCCTTCCCTCCTTCCCTCTTTCTCCCTCCATTCCCTTCCACCCTCTCGTTCTTCCTTTTCTCTTTCCTTGTTCATTCCATCCCTCCCTCCATCCCTCCCTCCTCTTCCTCTTTCTCCCTCCCACCTTCTTTCCTTTCCATCTTTTTTCTTTTTCCTTCCTTCCTTCCTTCCTTCCTTCCTTCCTTCCTTCCTTCCTTCCTTCCTTCCTTCCTCCCTCCCTCCCTCCCTCCCTCCCTCCCTCCCTCCTTCCTTCCTTCCTTCCTTCCTTCCTTCCTTCCCTATTCCCTCTCCTTCTCTAGCTCCCTTTTTCTCCTTCCTTCATTCCCTTTTGTTTTTCCTTGCTTCTCTTTCCTCCTTCCTTCCCTCCTTCCCTCTTTCTCCCTCCATTCCCTTCCACCCTCTCGTTCTTCCTTTTCTCTTTCCTTGTTCATTCCATCCCTCCCTCCATCCCTCCCTCCTCTTCCTCTTTCTCCCTCCCACCTTCTTTCCTTTCCATCTTTTTTCTTTTTCCTTCCTTCCTTCCTTCCTTCCTCCCTTCCCCTCCCTTCCTTCCTTCCTTCCTTCCTTCCCTATTCCCTCTCCTTCTCTAGCTCCCTTTTTCTCCTTCCTTCATTCCCTTTTGTTTTTCCTTGCTTCTCTTTCCTCCTTCCTTCCCTCCTTCCCTCTTTCTCCCTCCATTCCCTTCCACCCTCTCGTTCTTCCTTTTCTCTTTCCTTGTTCATTCCATCCCTCCCTCCATCCCTCCCTCCTCTTCCTCTTTCTCCCTCCCACCTTCTTTCCTTTCCACTTTCTTCCTTTCCTTCCTTCCTTCCTTCCTTCCTTCCTTCCTTCCTTCCTTCCTTCCTTCCTCCCTCCCTCCCTCCCTCCCTCCCTCCCTCCCTTCCTTCCTTCCTTCCTTCCTTCCTTCCTTCCTTCCTTCCTTCCTTCCCTATTCCCTCTCCTTCTCTAGCTCCCTTTTTCTCCTTCCTTCATTCCCTTTTGTTTTTCCTTGCTTCTCTTTCCTCCTTCCTTCCCTCCTTCCCTCTTTCTCCCTCCATTCCCTTCCACCCTCTCGTTCTTCCTTTTCTCTTTCCTTGTTCATTCCATCCCTCCCTCCATCCCTCCCTCCTCTTCCTCTTTCTCCCTCCCACCTTCTTTTTTCCCTTTTTTCTTTTTCCTTCCTTTCCTTCCTTCCTTCCCTTCCCTTCCTTTCTTCCTTCCTCCCTCCCTCCCTTCCTTCCTTCCTTCTTCCCTATTCCCTCTCCTTCTCTAGCTCCCTTTTTCTCCTTCCTTCATTCCCTTTTGTTTTTCCTTGCTTCTCTTTCCTCCTTCCTTCCCTCCTTCCCTCTTTCTCCCTCCATTCCCTTCCACCCTCTCGTTCTTCCTTTTCTCTTTCCTTGTTCATTCCATCCCTCCCTCCATCCCTCCCTCCTCTTCCTCTTTCTCCCTCCCACCTTCTTTCCTTTCCATCTTCCTTCCTTCTTTCCTTCCTTCCTTCCTTCCTTCCTTCCTTCCTTCCTTCCTTCCTCCCTCCCTCCCTCCCTCCCTCCCTCCCTCCCTCCCTTCCTTCCTTCCTTCCTTCCTTCCTTCCTATTCCCTCTCCTTCTCTAGCTCCCTTTTTCTCCTTCCTTCATTCCCTTTTGTTTTTCCTTGCTTCTCTTTCCTCCTTCCTTCCCTCCTTCCCTCTTTCTCCCTCCATTCCCTTCCACCCTCTCGTTCTTCCTTTTCTCTTTCCTTGTTCATTCCATCCCTCCCTCCATCCCTCCCTCCTCTTCCTCTTTCTCCCTCCCACCTTCTTTCCTTTCCATCTTTTTTCTTTTTCCTTCCTTCCTTCCTTCCTTCCTTCCTTCCTTCCTTCCTTCCTTCCTTCCTTCCTTCTTCCCTCTCTTCTTTCTCTCCTTCTTTCCTTCCTCTCTCTCTTCTTTCTCTCCTTCCTTCCTTCCCTTTCCTTCCCTCCTTCCCTCTTTCTCCCTCCCTCCATTCCCTTCCACCCTCTCGTTCTTCCTTCCTTTTCTCTTTCCTTGCTCATTCCCTTCCTTCCTCCCTCCCTCCCTCCTCTTTCTCCCTCCCACCTTCTTTCCTTTCCATCCTTTTTTCCTTCCTTCCTTTCTTCCTTCCTTCCCTCTCTCCTTCCCTCTCCCTTTTTCTCCTTCCTTCCTTCCCTTTTGTTTTTCCTTGCTTCTCTTTCCTCCTTTCTTCCTCTTTCTCCCTCCCACCTTCTTTCCTTTCCATCCTTTCTTCCTTCCTTCATTCCTTCCTTCTTTCCTGCCTTCCTTCCCTCTCTCCTCCCTTTTTCTCCTTCCTTCATTCCCTTTTGTTTTCTTTCTTCTCTTTCCTCCCTCCTTCCTTCCCTCTTTTCTCCCTCCCTCCCTCAATTCCCTTCCACCCTCTCTTCTTCCTTCCTCTTCTCTTTCCTTCTCTTCCTTTCCTTCCTTCCATCCTTCTCTTCCTCCCTTTATTCCTTTCCTCCTCTTTTCTTTTCCTTTCTTTCATTCTTCCCTTTGACTTTTCCTCCTTTCTTCCCTTTTTTCTTTCTTCCTCTTTTCTCCTTCTTCCTTCCTCCCTCTTTTCTCCTCCTTCCTTCCTTCCCTTCCCTTCTCCTTCCTTCCGTCCTTCCTTCCTTCCTTCCTTCCTTCCTTCTTCCTTCTTTCCTTTCTTCCTTCCTTCCTTCCCTTTTGTTTTTTCCTTGCTTCTCTTTCCTCCTTTCCTTCCCCTCATTCTCCCTTCCCCCTCCCTTTCCCTCTCTTCTTCCTTCTCCTTCCCTTCCTCCTTCCATCCTTCTCTTCCTTTGTTCCTTTTCTTTTCCTTCCCTTTCTTCCTCCCTTCCTTCCCCTTCCTTCTTCTTCTCTTCTTTCTTCCCCTTCTCTTCCTCTCCCTTCCCTCTCCTTTTCTTCTCCTTCCCTTTTTCTTTCCTTTCCTCCCCCTCCTTCCCCCTCTCTTTCTTCTTCCATCCTTCCTTCCCTTCCACCATTTCACCTACCTTCCATCCATCCATCACCAAGTTAGAAAGTTATAGGCTCAGAGATTATTTTGCCAGGGCCTTATCTCTGCAGTATTCATTGGTGGTCTCCCATCCAAATGCTAACCAGTGTTGACCCTGCTTAGATGAGACAAGATGGTCTTTTGAGTATTTAGACCCGGCATAGGCTAACTTGGGCCCTCCAGGTGTTTTGGACTCCAACTCCCACAATTCCTAACAGCCGGTAGGCTGTTAGGAATTGTGGGAGTTGTAGTCCAAAACACCTGGAGGGCCCAAGTTTGCCCTTGCCTGTATTAGATGGATTGCCCACTCTCTAGTTTCAATATGCTTTGGAATAAACTTCCTAGTCTAAGCCCATCATTATGTTTTCCCCCCCGTTACACAATGCTTAGCTGACCTATATCATTTCATGTGTGTGTGTTTTTAATTTTGGATTAAAAGTTTGCTGAAATGAGTTACCATTGTCTTTGTTTTAATTATTTTTTATTAGACTTTCAATAAGAACCCAATGGAAAAAATAACCCATAATATTCCCACCTCAATATAGTACTACATTATTGTTGTTGTTTTTGTTTAATTGGAATATGCCTGTATTAGTGAACAAATCCTTTTACCAATGATCCATGATCAATCCTTTCCCAAACTGGAGTATTCCTGTATTGATGAACAATATCTATTTACAAATATAATTCCCAATCAATGATCAATCTTTTCCTAAGCTAGAGCATTCCTGTATTAATGACCAATAACTATTTACAAATATAATTATCAATCAATGATCATTTCTTTCCTATACTAGAGTGTTCCTGTATTAATGAGCAATGTCTTTTTATGAATATAATTACCAATCAATGATCAATCGTTTCCTAAACTAGAGTATTCTTGTATTAATGAGCAATATCTATTTACATATATAATCACCAATCAATGATCAATTCTTTCCTATTACTAAAGCATTCCTACATTAAAGAGCAATATCTATTGCTCTTTATTACCAATCAATGATTACCAATCAATGATCAATCCTTTCCTATACTAGAGTGTTCCTGTATTAATGAGTGATATCTGTTTACAAATACAACTAGTAATCAATGATCAATCATTTTCTAAACTGGAGTATTCTTTTATTAATGAGCAATATCTATTTATGAATATAATCACCAATCAATGATCAATCCTTTCCTAAACTGGAGTGTTCTTGTATTAATGAGCAATATCTATTCATGAATATAATAATGCCAGACAGTGATCAATCCTTTCCTATACTAGAGTGTTCCTGTATTAATTAGCAATATCTATTTACGAATATAGTTACCAATCAATGATCAATTATTTCCTATACTAGAGTGTTCCTGTATTAAAGAGCAATATCTATTTGCAAATATAATTAATTACCAATCAATGATCAATCCATTCCTAAATTAGAGTATTCCTGTATTAATTAGCAATATCTATTTGTGAATATAATTATCAATCAATGATCATTTCTTACCTATACTAGAGTGTTCCTGTATTAAAGAGCAATATCTATTTATGAATATAATTACCAATCCATGATCAATCCTTTCCTAAATTAGAGTATTCCTATACTAATGAGCAGTTACTATTTATGAATATAATTAACAATTAATGATCAATTCTTTTCTAATAATTCTTTTCTAATAATTCCATTAAAAGAGGAATGTACCTGTATTAATGAGCAATATCTATTTACAAATATAATTATCGATCAGTGATCAATCCTTTCCTAAACTAGAGTATTCCTGTATTAATGAGCAATATCTATTTATGAATATAGTTACTAATCAATTATCAATCCTTTCCTAAACTAGAGTATTCCTGTATTAATGAGCAGTTACTGTTTATGAATATAATTAACAATTAATGATCAATTCTTTTCTAAACTGGAATGTTCCTGTATTAATGAGCAATATCTATTTACAAATATAATTACCAATCAATGATCAATCCTTCCCTATACTAGAGTGTTCCTGTATTAACGAGCAATATCTATTTACGAATATAACTAGTAATCAATGATCAATCCTTTCTTATATTAGAGTATTCCTGCATTATTGAGCTAATTACCAATCAATGATCAATCCTTTCCTATATTAGAGTGTTCCTGTATTAATGAGCCAATATCTATTTACAAATATAATCACCAATCAGTGATCAATCCTTTCCTAAACTGGAAGTGTTCTTTTATTAATGAGCAATATCTATTCATGAATATAATTGTCAGTCCGTGATCAATCCTTTCCTATACTAGAGTGTTCCTGTATTAATGCGCAATATCTGTTTACAAATATAATCACCAATCAATGATCAATCCTTTCCTAAACTAGAGCATTCCTATATTAAAGAGCAATATCTATTTACGAACATAATTACCAATCAATGATCAATAATTTCCTAAACTAGAGTATTCCTGTATTAATGGGAAATATCTATTTACGAATATAATTACCAATCAATGATCAATCCTTTCCTAAATTAGAGTATTCCTGTATTAATGAGCAATATCTATTTACAAATATAATCACCAATCAATGATCAATCCTTTCCCAAAAGAATCCACAGCTGGTTAATGCAAACAGATTGAGTTTTATTGCCCCGAGAAGGTCTTGCAAAGCCAAGCGACATCTTGAATGGAAAGCCAAGGGCAGAAGAAGGAAAGCCTTGCGCGCCGGCCCTTCGAGGTGGGCTAGCAGACGGTCAGGGTCTTCCAGAAGAAGGCTTTGCAGCCAGGCTTGCGTTCCCTGGAGGGCTGCCAAGGGGCCGCAGGCTGGGAAGACCGGCGCTGGGTGGACGATGGGACATGCTGCAGCCCCGAAATGGCCCTCAGAAGGAGGCGCCCAGAGGAGTCCTGTTTGGGGGTCCAAATAAGGAAACTTACACATACATCTCGTTGCACCTCTTATATACATATATCCGAAACTGAGCAAAAATGACTTTTGGAGGGACTACAATTCCCATCATTCTGCAGACAGTGTGGAATCATGACTAGGGGTTGCAGTTCCCATCATCCTCCAATCAGCATGGAATAATGGATTTTTGGGGACTACCTTTTCAGTCACCCAGTAACAGGTGTAGAATAGTTACTTTGGGGACTACAATTCCCATAATTCTGCAGACAGTGTGGAATCATGACTCAGGGTTGCAGTTCCCATCATTCTGCAATCAGCATGGAATAATGAATTTTTGGGGACTACATTTTCAGTCACTCTGCAGCCACTGTGTAATAATGACTTTGGGGACTACAATTCCCATCATTCTACAGACAGTGTGGAACCATGACTTCGGGTTGCAGTTCCCATCATCCTCCAATCAGCATGGAATAATGAATTTTTGGGGACTACGTTTTCAGTCACCCAGTAACAGGTGTAGAATAGTTACTTTGGGGACTACAATTCCCATAATTCTGCAGACAGTGTGCAATCATGACTCGGGGTTGCAGTTCCCATCATCCTCCAATCAGCATGGAATAATGAATTTTTGGGGACTATGTTTTCAGTCACCCTGCAACAGGTATAGAATAATTACTTTGGGGACTACAATTCCCATCATATTGCAGCCAGTATGAAATGACTTTGGGGGACTATGACTCCCATCATCCTGCAGCCGGTGCTGAATAATGCCTTTTGGGGATATACATACCATCATCCTGAAGCCAGTGTTGGAAATTATTTTGGGGATCACAATTCCCATCATCCCCAGCCAGTGTGTGGAAAATGCCCTTTTGTAGGACTACAACTCCCACCACACACACCCAAGCAGTGTGGAAACGACTTGGGAGGGCAACAATTCCTATCATGCCTCCAGCCAGTGTGGTATAATGACTTTGGGGGACTACAGTTCCCATCATATTGCAGACAATGTGGAATAATTATGACTTTTGGGGACTGCAACTCCCACCATCCTGAAGCTGGCATGGAATAATGCCTTTTGGGGACTACAATTCCAATCATTCTGTGGCCAGTGTGGAATAATAACTGGGGAGGCTACGATTCCCATAATCCCCAGGCAGCACGCAATATGCCTTTTTATGGGATTACTGCTCCCATCATCCCTCAGTCACTCGAGATCAATTATTTTGGGGGATATACATACTATCATCCTGAAGCCTGTGTAGGAAATTATTTTGGGGGACCTCAATTCCCATCATCCCCAGCCAGTGTGTGGAAAATGTCCTTTTCTGGGACTACAACTCCCACCACACACACCCAAGTAGTGTGGAAACATGACGTGGGAGGGCAACAATTCTGTTTACAAATATAATTATACTACAATTCCAATCATCCTGTGGCCGGTGTGGAATAATGACTGGGGGGATATGATTCCCATAATTCCCAGGCAGCACACAAGATGTCTTTTGACTGGATTACAGCTCCCATTATCCCTCAGTAACTATGGATCAATTATTTTGAGGGATACAAATCCCATCATCCTGAAACTGGTGTGTGAAATTATTTTTGGGAAATTAAATTGGAGGACTACAACTCCCATCATCCCCAGCCAGTGAATGGAGAATGCCTTTTTGGGGACTAGATTTCCCATCACACACATCCAAGTAGTGTGGAATCATGACTTGGGAAGGGCAACAATTCCCATCATCTCTTATCCATGATGATGGGAGTTGTAGTCCCCCAATTTGTTTCTAATTATTAGCTTGGCTAAGAGGAACACAGTCAAGCATTGGACTCTTGACTCTGTAACTATGGATCAATTATTTTGGGGGATACAAATCCCATCATCCTGAAGCTGGTGTTGGAAATTATTTTTGGGGATTACAATTCCTATCATCCCCAGCCAGTGAATGGAGAATGCGTTTTTGGAGACTGAATCTCCCATCACACACATCCAAGTCGTGTGGAAACATGACTTGGGAGGGGCAACAATTCCCATCATCCCTTATCCATGATGATGGGAGTTGTAGTCCCCCAATTTGTTTCGAATTATTAACTTGGCTAAGAGGAACAGAGTCAAGCATTGGACTCTTTTGACTCTCAAGACCAGAATTCGAATCCCCAATCATCCACGGAAACCCATTGGGAGACCTTAAGCAAGTCACACTCTCTCAGCCTCAGAAGCGAACCTGGTGAACCAATTCTCCCAAAGAAACCCCCTCACCTTCATTTTAGGGATGTGGAGCTCCACAGGGTCGCCTGGCACGGAGGTGCCCAGGACCAGCCGGAAGAGCAGCAGCAACAGGTACAGGTGGGGAGGCGCCATCCTTGCAGTGCGGACCAAGAAGCACACCTGGACGGATCGGTGTCTGAACCTGTCTGTTTTCTTCCAGGTGGGAAAGGTGGCAGCCAATGGGAGAAAGCAGCACCCCCCCAACCCCCAGGATGCTGGGTGGGGGGGGGGGGCGGACAGATCATGGGGGTGGATGAGACCCCAGGGAGCAGCCAGTGAAGCGGAAGACCTGATTAGCCTTGGCAGTTAATGAGGAAAAGATAATTAATATATGGGGATTCAAAGGGATCCAGTTGAGTATCCCTTCTCCAAAATGCTTGGGACTGGTTGTATCTTGGATATGGGATTTTCCCCCAGATTTTGTGGAATATTTGTATACATATGTAATACATTTGTTCATTCGTTCAGTCGTCTCCGACTCTTCGTGACCTCATGGACCAGCCCACGCCAGAGCTCCCTGTCGGCCGTCACCACCCCCAGCTCCTTCAAGGTCAGTCCAGTCACTTCAAGGATGCCATCCATCCATCTTGCCCTAAATACATATACATGCGCAAATATACATACACACACACGTATGGCGATCTATACGGTACATACATGCTGTCTCGAATGAGGGATTTTTACAGATTTTTGGAATATTTGCATACATATGCATATGTCTATATACACATACAAACACACCCACACACACATATACACACACATGGATATATATACAGAGAGAGAAAGGTATGTTCGTTCAGTCGTCTCCGACTCTTCATGACCTCATGGAGCAGCCCACGCCAGAGCTCCCTGTCGGCCGTCACCACCCCCAGCTCCTTCAAGGTCAGTCCAGTCACTTCAAGGATGCCATCCATCCATCTTGCCCTAAATACATATACATGCGCAAATATACATACACACACACGTATGGCGATCTATACGGTACATACATGCTGTCTCGAATGAGGGATTTTTACAGATTTTTGGAATATTTGCATACATATGCATATGTCTATATACACATACAAACACACCCACACACACATATACACACACATGGATATATATACAGAGAGAGAAAGGTATGTTCGTTCAGTCGTCTCCGACTCTTCATGACCTCATGGACCAGCCCACGCCAGAGCTCCCTGTCGGCCGTCACCACCCCCAGCTCCTTCAAGGTCAGTCCAGTCACTTCAAGGATGCCATCCATCCATCTTGCCCTAAATACATATACATGCGCAAATATACATACATACACACATATGGCGATCTATACGGTACATACATGCTGTCTCGAATGAGGGATTTTTACAGATTTTTGGAATATTTGCATACATATGCATATGTCTATATACACATACAAACACACCCACACACATATACACACACATGGATATATATACAGAGAGAGAAAGGTATGTGTCAGATGTGGGTTTTTCTTCAAATTCTGGACTATTTGCATGCATATATTTGCAAATATTTGCATGCATATATTTGCAAATATTTGCATGCATATATTTGCAAATATTTGCATGCATATATATGCAAATACACATGCATGTACATATACGTACATATGCACACATATGGGTATTTATGTATTTATTTACAGCACTTATATACTGCTCTTCTCACCTCAAAGGGGACTCAGAGCAGCTTACAATTAATACGTAAATGCAATATATTACATTATTAGCATAGCACAATCTATATAAATAAAAATGTAATGTTCGTCTGTGGGATTAACAGAACTCAAAAACCACTGGACGAATTGACACCAAATTTGGACACAAGACACCTAACAACCCAATGTATGTCCTTCACTAAAAAAAAAATGATTTTGTCATTTGGGAGTTGTAGTTGCTGGGATTTATAGTTCACCTACAATCAAAGAGCATTCTGAACCCCACCAATGATGGAATTGAACCAAACTTGGCACACAGTTCTCCCATGACCAACAGAAAATACTGGAAGGGTTTGGTGGGCATTGACCTTGAGTTTGGGAGTTGTAGTTCACCTACATCCAGAGACACTGTGGACTCAAACAAGGATGGATTTGGACCAAACTCTACACGAATACTCAATATGCCCAAATGTAAACACTGGTGGAGTTTGGGGAAAATAGAATCTTGACATTTGGGAGTTGTAGTTGCTGGGATATACAGTTCACCTTCAATCACAGAGCATTATGAACCCCACCAACGATAGAATTGGGCTGAACTTCCCACACAGAACCCCCATGTGGGCCACAGCAACGCGTGGCAGGGGATGGCTAGTATATAAAAAAAATGTAATGTTCGTTTGTGGGATTAACATAACTCAAAAACCACTTGACGAATTGACACGAAATTTGGACACAAGACACCTAACAGTCCAACAAGTGTTCATCACCCATTAACACACACTCACAAACACACACACACACACACACACAAAACCCAACAGAAACCCAGAACCCAATTAAAACCCCCAAAATACACCATATATACATATGGGATTGTGGCACAGCTGGCTGAGTGTCAGCTGCATTAAAGATCACTCTGACCAAACGGTCATGAGTTCGAAGCCAGCCCGGGTTGGAGTGCGTTTCCAACCAATTGTGTGTAGCCTGTTGTCGACCTTTGCAACCCAAAAGACAGTTGCATCTGTCAAGTAGGAAAATTAGGTACCACCTTAAAGTGTGGGGAGGCTAAATTAACTAATTTATGAGGCCATAAAGAAGACTCCAGCAAAGCATTCCAGCGGGGAAGCATGCGGGGAATGCGGAAGTGCTTCATCAGCGTCGCAGATGGACAATGAAAGCGACAGCTCCCCTGGCGGCCAGAAACAGTTAAATAGCCTCTGTCTGTGTCTGTATATGTTTGAATGTCAAAAATTGGCATTGAATGTTTGCCATATATGTGTACACTGTAATCCGCCCTGAGTCCCCTGCGGGGTGAGAAGGGCGGAATATAAATATACACATACACTCATATACATATTCATATACACACACCCCTATTATATATATATATATATATATATATATATATATATATGCACAAACACACACAAGTACACACATATACATATACATACATATATACATATACATATGCACACCCATATACATATCCACATACATGTTTACCATGTATATGTGCATTGTGATCCACCCTGAGTCCCCTGCGGGATGAGAAGGGTGAAATACAAATACTATAAATAAATAAATAAAAATAAATAAAAATAAGCTAAATATATATATAAATATAAACAAACAAACAAATAAATAAAAAGAAGCACCAGACAAAATGGAAGTTTGACACATCTTTAATTAAAAATTTTGACACAGCCCTGCCATAATGAGCCAGAAGTGGCGGAGTTTTCAAGTTATTTAGAAACATATCAATAACCCTGCGGCCTAGTAGAGAAGGCACGCTCAATATGTGAATCTGGGACAAGACTGATCACGTATCATTGAAACCAGGCCTGGGCCAACTTGGGCCCTCCAGGTGTTTTGGACTACAACTACCACAATTCCTAACAGCCTACCGGCTGTTAGGAATTGTGGGAGTTGTAGTCCAAAACACCTGGAGGGCCCAAGTTGGCCCAGGCCTAATTGAGACGATAATTAAAGGAAGGGGAACAACAAAAAGCCCCCAACCATCCAGCTAAGTCCAGCTTATGGGTCTGGAGGGGTTTGCAAGGCAGGAGTTTAGAAAGTTAGCTTCGTTTTGGACTGCACATCCCATTGCTGCTGTTACTAGGGGATGCTGGGAACTGTAGTCCAAAAGAATGAAAAAAATACCTCCTTTCCAAAGAGGTTGTTCCATTATTTCCTCAAACTGGGAACAAACGCGATGTTCAGGGTGCGCAAAGTAGCGGGTGACGGGTTCGAGAGGCGCACAACGAAAAGGGAGGATTTGGCAGATAGGAAATCAGACAAAAAATAAAATAGGAAATGAGCTTTATAGGAAATTGACGGTGCATAACCTTTTGGAAAAATCAGCAGTCGGTGGTGATCTTGGAGGAGAGCTCTTGGATGCGTTGCGCACTGCAGCTCTTGCACAAGATATGGCCGTCCAGCGGGTAGCAGCCCCGGCCTTCGCCTTCGGAGGACAGCAGGAGCCCGCATTCCTGCATTGAGGGAGAGAAGTCGCAATGAAAACCCAAATCGCAGCCATATTTTGGGTCCTGGAAAGGCATGACCTTTTAATAACCTTTTGGAAAACCATGATCTCTATAACCTTTTGGGTCCTGGAAGCAACAACAATGCTGCAAGAAGCAAGCATTTGTTTACGTGATGACATTTCCAGCTCCCTCTTGTGGTGCAATTAGGAACTCTGCATTGGAAAGGCATGACCTTTTAATAACCTTTTGGAAAACCATGATCTCTATAACCTTTTGGGTCCTGGAAGAAGGACAATACTGCAGGTAGCAAGCATTTGTTTACATTATGACATTTCCAGCTCCCTTTTGTGGTGCAATGAGGAACTGCGTGTTGGAAAGGCATAACCGTTTAATAACCTTTTGGAAAACCATGATCTGTATAACCTTTTGGGTCCTGGAAGCAAGGACAATGCTGCAAGAAGCAAGCATTTGTTTACATGATGACATTTCCAGCTCCCTCTTGTGATGGAATGAGGAACTGCGTGTTGGAAAGGCATGACCTTTAATAACCTTTTGGAAAACTATGATCTCCATAACCTTTTGGGTCCTGGAAGCAACAATAACGCTGCAAAAAGCAAGCATTTGTTTACATGACATTTCCAGCTCCCTCTTGTGATGGAATGAGGAACTGCAAGTTGGAAAGGCATGAACTTTAATAACCTTTTGGAAAACTATGATCTCCATAACCTTTTGGGTCCTGGAAGCAACAACAATGCTGCTAGAAGCAAGCATTTGTTTACATTATGACATTTCCAGCTCCCTCTTGTGGTGCACTGAGGAACTTTATGTTGGAAAGGCATGACCTTTCAATAACCTTTTGGAAAAATCACAATTTCCATAACCTTTTGGAGAAAAAAGGCACTCACAACCATTTGGAAATCATAACCTTTTGTAAAAGTATGATCTTCCAGAGAAGAGCCACAAAACTCATTTGAGTAAATTATATAATAATACTGGTAATACAATATAACAATTGTATAATTATATATTACATGTAATATTACAAATAATATTGCAGTATAGTAAGGAGCCCCTGGTGACGTAGTGCGTTAAACCAATGAGCTTCAGAGCTTGTTGACCAAAAGGTCGCAGGTTCGAATCCGGGGTGTGGTGTGAGCTTCCGCTGTCAGCCCCAGCTTCTGCCAACCTAGCAGTTCGAAAACATGCAAATGTGAATAGATCCAATAGGTACCACTCCGGTGGGAAGGTAACGGCACTGCATGCAGTCATGCTGGCCACATGACCTTGGAGGTGTCTACGGACAACGCCGGCTCTTCGGCTTAGAAATGGAGATGAGCACCACACTCCAGAGTCGGACACGACTGGACTTAATGTCAGGGGAAAACCTTTACCTAACCTATAGTGGTATAGTACAATGTAGTAATATATAATACCAATAATGCCCTATGCGAATAATATACTGTATGTACATATATTATTGATCATAATATTGTAATACAGTATAATACTAATAATAATACAGTACAATAATATTCCAACTTCATAACCAGCTTATGGCATTTTGGGAAACAAAGTATGCACTCCTAGGTCAATCCATAGGACAGGATTCAGCCCCACGCACGGCTTGAAGCCTCTCCCCAGAAGGAAACCCCCACCCAATTCCTCACCTCGCATTTGTAGCATCCGATGTGGAAGCTGCGGTCCAGGGCCACGATCCGCACCGTCTCTTCCTGCCCGGGTTCTGGCATGATGGCGTTGCCACACACCGAACAGCGCGGAGCAAACTTCCTATGGAGCCAGAAAGCAAAACAAGCTTGAAAACAAATAAACAAACAAACAAACAAAAAGAGAGCTCAGGAGATGTAAAGGAGCACAGGCCATGCCTGCCGCAGTCTGACTGTGGATGATGAGAGTTGTAGTCCATCAGAACCAGAGGGCTCCCAGGAGCAGAAGGATAAGTTTTGAAACTTTGGAATTCTCTCATGGATTTCAAATGGATTCTCAGAGGAGTTTTTTGCCAGTGGCATTAACTGGCGGTGTCCCATCCAAGTCCTAATCGGGGTCGGACCTGCTTAGCATCCAGAAAATCAATGCAGTTCAGCACAAAGGTGTTGTTATTTTTTTCTTTGAAGTCCTCCTTACCGATGGAAGTCTTCAATGCAGTGGATCTGGCTGGTGGCGTCGACGGTGAAAGGGACACCGTCCAAGCACCGGTGGCACACGACACACGTGAAGCACTGCGGGTGGTAGGTCTTGCCCATCGCCCTCAGGATCCGGTCCATGATCGGCTTGGAGCACATCGAACATTTCTCCAGGGTCACCTATCGAGACCAGGAATGGAAGCCAGTCTGGAAAAGGCAAGCCTTTCGAGATTGCCACTCCCAGAACCAATAATAATAATCAATAATCAATAATATAACTTGTTGAATATAAGATATCAAACATTTCTCCAAGATCATCTGTCGGGATGGAGAATGGAAGCCAGAGTCTGGAAAAGGCAAGCCTTTCAGGATTGCCAGTCCCAGAATCAATAATAATCAATAATAATAATAACCAATAACCAATAATAATAATAATAATAGAATTTGTTAAATAGAACACATCGAACATTTCTCCAGGGTCACCTGTCAGGACTGAGAACAAAATCCAGAGTCTGGAAAAGGCAAACCTTTCTGGATTGCCACTTCCAAAATAAATAATCAATAATCAATAATAATACAACTTGTCGAACAGAACATATTGAACATTTCTCCCGTGTCATCTGTCGGGACGGAGAACGGAAGCCACAGTCTCGAAAAGGTAAGCCTTTTGGGATTGCTACTCCCAGAATCAATAATAATCAATAATAATAATGATCAATAATAATAATAGAACTTGTGGAATAGAACATATTGAACATTTCTCCCGGGTCATCTGTCGGGATGGAGAACGAAAGCCAGAGTCTGGAAAAATTAAACCTTTTGAGATTGCCACTCCCAGAATCAATAATAATAATAATGATCAATAATAATAATAGAACTTGTGGAATAGAACACATCGTGCATTTCTCCAGGGTCATCTGTCGGGATGGAGAATGGAAGCCAGAGTCTGGAAAAGGCAAGCCTTTCAGGATTGCAGGCCCAGAATCAATAATCAATAATAATAATAATAATAACCAATAATCAATCATAATAATAGAATTTGTTAAATACAGCACATCAAACATTTCTTCAGGGTCACCTGTTGGGACCGAGAACAAAATTCAGAGTTCCTGGACTGCTGCTTCCAGAATAAATAATAATAATAATCAATAATAATAATAAATAATCAATAATAATAATAGAACGTATCGAATAGAACATATTGAACATTTCTCCCATGTCATCTGTCAAGGTGGAGAACGGAAGCCAGAGTCTGGAAAAGGTAAGCCTTTTGGGATTGCCACTCCCAGAATCAATAATAATCAATAATAATAAGGATCAATAATAATAATAGAACTTGTGGAATAGAACACATCGAACATTTCTCCAGGGTCACCTGTCAGGATGGAGAATGGACACCAGAGAATGGAAAAGGCAAGCCTTTTGGGATTGCCACTCCCAGAATCAATAATAATAATAATAATCAATAATAATCATAGAATTTGTCAAATTGAACACATTGAACATTTCTCCAAGGTCACCTGTTGGGGTGGAAAATGTAAGCCAGAGTTTGGAAAAGACAAGTCTTTCAGGACTGTTGCTCCCAGAATCAATAATAATCAATAACAATCAATAATCAATAAATAATAATAATAATGGTACTTGTCCAAGCTTTGTTACAATAAAGCCCATCATACCAATCCTCCGGAATAAAGCTTGAAAACAAATATGCCCAAACCACCCACAAGGAGAGGCCGGTAAGATATTATTGTTGTTGTTGTCGTTGTTGTTATTATTATTATTATAGTAATAAGCAAGAACTATGGAAAGAGATGTCTTTGGACTGCAGCTCCCAGAATCCCTTAGTACATTTGGGAGCTCTAGTTCAATTTTTTGGATATTCCCAACTATTGCCTCATACAGATAGAAGAATTTTTGGAAATGCAATCTGAAGAGCAACTTTCACCAAATATAGTGCAGTACCCACAGCTGAACACTAGAGGCCACTGAAGTTCCAAAAACTTTTTAGCATGGAAAGAAACTTGCTTAATTATGAATATAATGAATAGAGTTTATATATAGAGAGAGTTATATACTATAGTTGCCTGTTTTTGCTCAAAAGATATTTAGCCGCTTGTGCTTCTTCTATTTTTATCTGTGTTATACTAATGTATGCAATGCTTTTGATACAAAATAAATCTATACACATAACAAAAGTGAAAATCTGTATGTGGCAGACGTGTCTGTTCACACAGACGGCCTCCACAAATAGGCTATTGTTTCCAGTGCTGAGAAGACAGCAAGTCACTCTCTCGAAGGACATTGCAGGTTATAGCAAGCACATCCCAGTGTTCCTTTCTCTCTTCATTTGCATGACCCCACCCAGTGCTTCTCTCTTATCCGTTTCAACCCTTTCCTATGACACACAGCAGAGGAATTGATCAGCAACTGAACATACTGGAGAAGTTTGGAGAGAATTCACAATGATTTATAGGAGTTGTAGGGACTGGGATGCATAGTTCATCTGCAATCTAAGAGCACTCTGAACTGCACCAATGATGGACCTGGAACTCCCTTGGCACACAGACCCACCATGGGCAATTGTCCATACTCACAGAGTTTAGGGGTGATTACCCCGAGAGTTGTAGTTCGCCCTTATCCAGAGAACAGTGAACTCAGCCAGCGATGGATCTGAACCAAACTTGGCACAGAACCAACATGGCCAGTTGTGCATACCGGCTGAGCTTGGGGATGATTGCCCTGGGAATCTGGGAGTTGTAGTTCACAATTACCTAGATATCATTGAACCCAGCTGCTGTCGGATCTGGACCAAACTTGGCACACAGATCCAACATGGCCAACTTTAAGTAATGGCAGGATTTGGGAATGACTGACCCATGATTCTGGAAATTGTAGTTCACCCACATCATTATGCATTTTCTAATGGGAGCATTAAAAAGGTTGGGTGAGAGGATGCAGCCTTGCCGGACGCCTTTCCCAATCTTGAACCGGTCTCCTGTTCCGTGGTCAGTTCTGACTGTTGCTCCTTGGTCCTTGTACAGATTCCTCAGGAGAGAGAAGGGGGCTTGGGATGCCCATCCCACTAAGAACTTGCCACAATTTATTATGATCCACACAGTCAAAGGCTTTAGAATAGTCAATGAAGCAGAAGTAGATGTTTTTCTGAAACTCCCTGCCTTTCTTCATTATCCAGCGGATATTGGCAATCTGGTCTCTCGTTCCTCTGCCTTTTCTAAACCCAGCTTGAACATCTGGCAACTCTTGCTCCATGTATTGCTGGAGTCTTCCTTGCAGAAAGCTGGGGTGAAAATGGCTGGAAGAAACATTCACAACCTCAGATATGCAGATGACACCACTCTGATGGCCGAAAGCGAGGAGGAGCTGAGGAGCCTTCTAATCAAGGTGAAAGAAGAAAGCGCAAAAGCCGGGTTGCAGCTAAACGATCAAAAAAACCAAGATTATGGCAACAAGAATGATTGACAACTGGGAAATAGAGGGAGAAAATGCGGAGGCCGTGACAGACTTTGCATTTCTAGGCGGGAAGATGACTGTAGATGCAGACTGTGGCCAGGAAATCAGGAGACGCTTCCTTCTTGGGAGGAGAGCAAGGTCCAGTCTCGATAAAATAGTCAAGAGTAGAGACATCAGACTGGCAACCAAGATCCATTGCCTAGTCAAAGCCATGGTATTCCCTGTAGTCACCTATGGATGTGAGAGCTGGACCTTAGGGAAGGCTGAGAGAAGGAAGAGAGATGCTTTTGAGCTGTGGTGTTGGAGGAAAGTTCTGAGAGTGCCTTGGACTGCGAGAAGATCCAACCAGTCCATCCTCCAGGAAATAAAGCCCGACTGCTCACTGGAGGGAAAGATACTAGAGACAAAGTTGAAGTACTTTGGCCACATCATGAGGAGACAGCAAAGCCTAGAGAAGGGAATGATGCTGGGGAAAGTGGAAGGCAAAAGGAAGAGGGGCCGACCAAGGGCAAGATGGATGGATGGCATCCTTGAAGTGACTGGACTGACCTTGAAGGAGCTGGGGGTGGTGACTGCCGACAGGGAGCTCTGGCGTGGGCTGGTCCATGAGGTCACGAAGAGTCGGAGACGACTGAACGAATGAACAACAAAAACCAAACTTCACAAAACAAACAATGCCTTCTCAAATAACCCAGGCACCGCCGCGTCCCCAAGCTAGTAAATAAATAAAAGTTAATATACAGTATCATATATACTCGAGTATAAGCCAATCCGAATTTAAGCTGAGACACCTAACTTTACCACAAACAACTGGGGAAATGTATTGACTTGAGTATAAGGCGAGGGTGGGAAATGCAGCAGCTGCTGGTAAATTTCAAAATAAAAATAGATACCAATAAAATTCTATTAATTGAGGCATCAGGTTCAATGTTTTTGAATATTTACACAAAACTGTCATTTAAGATAAGACTGTCCAACTCCGATTAAACCATTATTCCAACCTTCTTCAATGTAAATTTGCTTCTGTATCCTTCCAATAATAATGAGAGTAAAATAATAATAATAATAATAATAATAATAATAGACTAAAATACTGGAAATGTAATAACAGTAATAATAGAGTAAAATAATAAATGCAATAAAAATAATAAGAGTAAAATAATAAAAATAATAATAGAGTAAAATAATAAATGTAATAATAATAGACTAAACTAATAAATACAATAAAATAATAATAGAGTAAAATAATAAATATAATAAATATAATCTATATAAATAAAAATGTAATGTTCGTCTGTGGGATTAACAGAACTCAAAAGCCACTGGATGAATTGACACCAAATTTGGGCACAAGACACCTAACAACCCAATGTATGTCCTTCACTCAAAAAAAAATGATTTTGTCATTTGGGAGTTGTAGTTGCTGGGATTTATAGTTCACCTACAATCAGAGAGCATTCTGAACCCCACCAACGATGGAATTGAACCAAACTTGGCACACAGTTCTCCCATGACAGAAAATACTGGAAGGGTTTGGTGGGCAGTGTCCTTTGGTTTTGGAGTTGTAGTTCACCTACATCCAGAGAGCACTGTGGACTCAAACAATGATGGATCTGGACCAAACTCTACACGAATACTCAATATGCCCTGGGAGGTTTGGCCCAATTCTATCATTGGTGGGGTTCAGAATGGGCAACTATTTATATATATATATATATATATATATATATATAGAGAGAGAGAGAGAGAGAGAGAGAGAGAGAGAGAGATGCCCATTTTTGGTCAAAAGATATTTAGCTACTAGTGTTCTTTCTATTATTATCTGTTTTATACTAATTTATGCAAGGCTTTTGATACGAAATAAATAAATAAAAGTTAATATATTAATGTTAAGATGAATAAGAAGGAATATATACATTTTATAATGCATAAGTAATAATATAATTAATATAATGAAATTGTAAATATAACAAATCACAAGAAGATCTGAATTTGGCGAAGGATAAGAAGCATTTGGCGAAGGATGAGTCGCCCCCGGGCTGAGAACAGCGGTATAGAAGCAAAGGTATAGAAGCACATTGCTATTGGCTGTTAGGAATGGTGGGAGTTGAAGTCCAAAACACCTGGAGGGAGGTCCCAAGTTGGCCCATTTGTGTATGTCTACTTGGTTCCTCTGTATTGCTGTGTGGCATGCTCTGTCTCATTGTGAACGAAATAAAAGGACCCTTTTAATGTTTCTTAAAGTTTGAAAAGTCTTCACGACAGGTTCCCGGGACTTACGATGTAGCAGGACTCGCAGTAGGAGCGCCGGTCGATGGCGTAGAAGGGCTGCCCTCGGAGGCGGCATCGGCAGGTGGCACAGGTGAAGCACTCCACGTGGAAGACCTGGTCCATGGCCACGCAGCCCGTCCCGTCCCCCACCACGTTCTCCCCGCACCGGGAACACCGCCCTACAAAAGGTTGGATAAGCGATGAGTGAGGAAGCAGCCCTGCACAATGCAGAACAAATGCAGTTCGATGGCAGAGAAGACAAAAAGGCCTTGTCAAACTAGGACTCCCATTACCCCATAGGTTTGAGCCTTGGCAGTCAAAGTCAAGCCTGACTGCATTCCTTCTACAAGGAATGGATCTTCCGAACATGGGGCACACATCCAACAAAGGGGCAATTTGATTTTTAATTGGAGCAATTCGAGAATTGCTCCAATTAATAGTAGTAGTAGTAGTAGTAGTAGTTTATTCAGTGCTTAGACCATAGGTCTTTCACATACAGGACAGAGAAATAAATACATTAAAACCAGATTGTTAAATACAATATGGAATATGCCTTTAAGATACTACATGAGTCACAATAACATCTGTTCTAGAACTCCAATACGCTGATGATAACGTAGTCTGTGCGCAATCAGAACAACACCTGCAAGCCAGTCTAAACACCTTTGCAGAAGCATACAAGAAGCTCGGCCTCTTACTGTACATTGAGAATGAGTTATTAATATCACAATAACATCTGTTCTAGAACTCCAATATGCTGATGATAACGTAGTCGGTGCACATTCAGAACAACACCTGCAAGCCAGTCTAAACACCTTTGCAGAAGCATACGAGAAGCTCGGGCTCTTACTGTACATTGAGAATGAGTTATTAATATCACAATAACATCTGTTCTAGAACTCCAATATGCTGATGATAACGTCATCTGTGCGCATTCAGAACAAGACCTGCAAGCCAGTCTAAACACCTTTGCAGAAGCCTACAAGAAGCTCGGCCTCTTACTGTACATTGAGAATGAGTTATTAATATCACAATAACATCTGTACTATAACTCCAATATGCTGATGATAACGTAGTCTGTGCACATTCAGAACAACACCGGCAAGCCAGTCTAAACACCTTTGCAGAAGCATACAAGAAGCCTGGCCTCTCACTGAACACTGAGAATGAGTTATTAACAGTAGAAGTAGTAGTTTATTTAATGTTTAGACCATAGGTCTTTCACATACAAGACAGAGAAATAAATACATTAAAACCAGATTGTTAAATCCAATGCGGAATATGCCTTTAAGATACTACATGAGTCACAATAACATCTGTTCTAGAACTCCAGTATGCTGATGATAATGTAGTCTGTGCACATTCAGAACAACACCTGCAAGCCCGTCTAAACACCTTTGCAGAAGCATACAAGAAGCTTGGACACTTACTGTACATTGAGAATGAGTTATTAATATCACAATAACATCTGTTCTAGAACTCCAATATGCTGATGATAACGTAGTCTCTGCGCAATCAGAACAACACCTGCAAGCCCGTCTAAACACCTTTGCAGAAGCATACGAGACGCTCGGCCTCTTACTGAACATTGTGGAATGAGTTATTAATATCACAATAACATATGTTCTAGAACTCCAATATGCTGATGATAACGTAGTCTGTGCACAATCAGAACAACACCTGCAAGCCAGTCTAAACACCTTTGCAGAAGCATACGAGAAGCTCGGCCTCTTACTGAACACTGAGAATGAGTTATTAACAGTAGAAGTAGTAGGTTATTTAATGCTTCGACCATAGGACAGAGAAATAAATACATTAAAACCAGACTGTTAAATCCAATACAGAATATGCCATTAAGATACTACATGAGTCACAATAACACCTGTTCTAGAACTCCAATATGCTGATGATAACATAGTCTGTGCACATTCAGAACAAGACCTGCAAGCTACTCTAAACACCTTTACAGAAGCATATGAGAAGCTCAGCCTCTTACTGAACATTGAGAATGAGTTATTAACAGTAGTAGTAGTAATAGTAGTTTATTTAATACTTAGACCATAGATCTTTCACATACAGGACAGAGAAATAAATACATTAAAACCAGATAGTTAAATACAATACGGAATATGCCATTTAGATACTACATGAGTCACAATAACATTTATTCTAGAACTCCAATATGCTGATGATAACGTAGTTTGTGCACATTCAGAACAACACCTGCAAGCCAGTCTAAACACCTTTGCAGAAGCCTACAAGAAGCTCGGCCTCTTACTGAACATTGAGAATGAGTTATTAACAGTAGTAGTAGTTTATTTAATGCTTAGACCACAGGTCTTTCACATACAGGACAGAGAAATAAATACATCGAAACCAGATTGTTAAATCCAATGTGGAATATGACTTTAAGATACTACATGAGTCACAATAACATATGTTCTAGAACTCCAATATGCTGATGATAACGTAGTCTGTGCGCAATCAGAACAACACCTGCAAGCCAGTCTAAACACCTTTGCAGAAGCATACAAGAAGCATGCAAGAAGCTGTTAGGAATTGTGGGAGTTGTAGTCCAAAACACCTGGAGGGCCCAAGTTGGCTCATGCTTAGATCCACCCATAGAAGGTGGCAACTATTTTATGACAATGGTGTAAATTTCCCAGAGAGCTTACCAAAATACTCCCCTGATGGAGGGTGATTCATATCGTAGACCAACTTCTTCGTGAGTCGGTCCAGCTCCTCTTCGGGGCGGCTCGGAGGGGCCTGGAAATGGACGCATGTGAAAGAAAGCACAGTAAAGAAAAGAAACCCTCAATTATATGTTCTATCTTTGCAATTCAACATGCCTCAAGCCATGAGCAGGGGCAGGTAACATATAAACATCATCACAATCAACATTATTATTATTATTATTATTATTATTATTATTATTATTATTATTATTTGAAACACCACAAGATGAGTCCGCAGCACACACTCTGCTTGCTGTTGTATTGGATCACACGTCGGACCCTTCCCAAGTGTCTAGGACTGTGTGATGTATTGGCGAATAATGCATGCAGATCCCAGTAAGGTGGACTTTTGCAGCTGGCAGATGGTGAATTTGTCAGCACCGATTGTGTTTAAGTGCAGGCCAAGGTCTTGAGGCACTGCACCCAGTGTGCCGATCACCACTGGGACCCCCTTGACTGGCTTGTGCCAGAGTCTTTGCAGTTGGATCTTCAAATCCTCATATTGTGTCAGCGTTTCCAGTTGTTTCTCTTCAATCCTGCTGTCACCTGGGATTGCAACATCAATGACCCATACTTTGTTTTTTAACACCATCATGAGGTCAGCAGTCTTGTGCTCCAGAACTCTGTGTCTGAATTAGAAGTCCCAGAGTAGCTTGACATGTTCATTCTCTGTAACTTTTTCCGGCTTGTGATCCCACCCGTTCTTTGTCGCAGGCAGATGGTATTTGTGGCACAAGTTCCAATGAATCACCTGAGCAACGGTGTTGTGCCTCTGCTTGGAGTCTCTCTGTGCGATCTTCTTGCAGCAGCTGAGGATGGGATCTATTGTTTCATCTGCTTCCTTGCAGATTATTATTATTATTATTATTATTCCTTTGTTGTTGTTGTTGTTGTTATTATTATTATTAAACACAATTTTTGTTCCTGGGTTATCAATGTCATTTCCTAGTTGACACTATCATAAAAACATCATAAAAACATGGGGAAAGTTTACTAAACTGCAAAAACTGTGTTGCTACAGGAGGGGCATCATCCTGCTATAGCACATTTTGTTCTAGTTTTTCCATGAATCTCTCGTCACCGAGTCTCAACCGATTCAAGAGAGTGGCAGCCACAAGAACGAAGTTTCCGGAGTAGAACAACTACTTTCAAATAAGGGTCGCACAATTGAACAGGAAGTAAAACTTCCAAATCAGGAAGAGAATTTGTTTCCAAATTTTGCTACACAGTGTTATTATTCTTATTCGATTTTGTAATACGTCATATCAGGCATATCAGGAAAACTTCAGCCCCGCTAGGTGTTTTGGACTTAAATTCCCACAATTCCTAACAGCCGACCTCACAATCAGGCCTACAATACGGTTCTGGCCCAGCTTATCTCCCTCTACGATCCACTTCGGAGTCTAAGATCATCCAGGGAAGCCCTGCTCTCAATCCTCTCTCCTTCACAAGCGAGATTGGCGGGGACGAGACAGGTGTCAGAAGTCAATTTCTGACGGCGTGAAGACATCACAAATTCCCTCTGTGACATCCTGACTGACTCAATTCTCTGCGACATTTTGAAGTCAGCAGAGGGTACTGGAAACCTTGTATTGGAACTTGTGAAGCAACAAGTTCTATTAAGGAAACTGAGAAGAGGGGGAGGTGGGCAGGAAAGGTGTATAAAAGGAAGTGGTGGTGGGAAAAAGTCAGCAGTGTCTTTCTTTGCTGCAGAGATATGAGCAATATATCCATTTCAAAGCAAAACCGGCTTGTGAGTGGTTATTTAATATTGCTATATAGATCCTGGCATGGACTGGTCCATGAAGTCACGAAGAGTCGGAAACGACTGAACGAATGAACAACAAATATAGATCCTACAGTGGTACATCCTTCTCAGTGGTGCCCCCCTCCCCATCTGGGAATACACTCCCCAGTGAAATTAGGTAGGCTCCATCTATCCATTCCTTTAGGAAGAAGCTCAAATTATGGTTCTGTGACCAGGCATTTTTGTAGCAGGCTTCACAAGTAATCGAAATGATTCATGAAAACTGATAAGTGACAAGCTTTGAACTCGAACTCTGGTTGTTGAACTGGACTTGGGTGTGGTTATATTGCTGCTTTTAATTTGATATTTTATAACTTATTGTATTAATTAATGCTTTTATTGCTTTTGATGTCTTACACTGTTTAATGTTTTTTTTAAATCTATTATGTTTTATGTATACTGATTTGTTGGAAACCGCCTTGAGTCGAATTGGCTGAGAAAGGCGGTATACAAATATAAATAATGTCGATTTGTATTATATTGTTTTGTTGTATGTACTGGCATCCGTACAGTGGCCCTTATTTCTCATCATGACAGTAAGGGAATGCTCAAGGTCCTGCAAGGAAGAGTCCAGCAATACATGGAGCGAGTGTTGCCAGACATTCAAGCTGGGTTTAGAAAAGGCAGAGGAACCAGAGACCAGATTGCCAATATCCGGATGCTGGAGAATGGAGAAAGGCAGGGAGTTTCAGAAAAACATCTACTTCTGCTTCATTGACTATTCTAAAGCCTTTGACTGTGTGGATCATAATAAATTGTGGCAAGTTCTTGGTGGGATGGGCATCCCAAGCCCCCTCCCCTCTCTCCTGAGGAATCTGTACAAGGACCAAGGAGCAACAGTCAGAACTGACCACGGAACAACAGACAGGTTCAAGATTGGGAAAGGCGTCCGGCAAGGCTGCATCCTCTCACCCAACCTTTTTAACTTGTATGCAGAACACATCATGCGAGGATGTGCGGGGCTTGAGGAATGCAAAGCTGGGGTGAAAATTGCTGGAAGAAACATTAACAACCTTAGATATGCAGATGACACCACTTTGATGGCCGAAAGCGAGGAGGAGCTGAGGAGCCTTCTAATCAAGGTGAAAGAAGAAAGCGCAAAAGCTGGGTTGCAGCTAAAATCAAAAAAACCAAGATTATGGCAACAAGAATGATTGACAACTGGGAAATAGAGGGAGAAAACGTGGAGGCAGTGACAGACTTTGTATTTCTAGGTGCAAAGATTACTGCAGATGCAGACTGCAGCCAGGAAATCAGGAGACGCTTACTTCTTGGGAGGAGAGCAATGTCCAGTCTCGATAAAATAGTGAAGAGTAGAGACATCAGACTGGCAACCAAGATCCATTGCCTAGTCAAAGCCATGGTATTCCCTGTAGTCACCTACGGATGTGAGAGCTGGACCTTAGGGAAGGCTGAGCGAAGGAAGATCAATGCTTTTGAGCTGTGGTGTTGGAGGAAAGTTCTGAGAGTGCCTTGGACTGCGAGAAGATCCAACCAGTCCATCCTCCAGGAAATAAAGCCCGACTGCTCACTGGAGGGAAGGAGACTAGAGACAAAGTTGAAGTATTTTGGCCACATCATGAGGAGACAGCAAAGCCTAGAGAAGACAATTATGCTGGGGAAAGTGGAAGGCAAAAGGAAGAGGGGCCGACCAAGGGCAAGATGGATGGATGGCATCCTTGAAGTGACTGGACTGACCTTGAAGGAGCTGGGGGTGGTGACGGCCGACAGGGAGCTCTGGCATGGGCTGGTCCGTGAGGTCACAAAGAGTCGGAGATGACTGAACAAATGAACAACAACTGGCATCGAATTGCTACCGGAAGTAAGCTGCCCTGAGCACCCCCTCGGGGTTTGAGAAGGACAGGGTACAAATGTTTGAAATAAATACAGTATATTCTGGCGTATAAGACTACTTTTTAACCCAAGAAAATCTTCTCAAAAGTCAGGGGTCGTCTTATACGTGGGTGTAGTCTTATGCATGGGAGTTGTCTTAACTCTATATTTTAACTGGAAAAGTTGGGGGTCGTCTAATACGCCCAGTCGTCTTATATGCCGGAATATACGGTAAATAAATACTAACCATGAGGCCTATTCTCCCACTGAGGTCATCTCTCACAGAGGCTTCCCTCACACTGAGAGCTGTCTCAGACTAAGGCAATACAAAGCAACAGGCACGCCTGTTTATATTGAACCACAGCTTCTCTGAGTTAGGAATTGTGGGAGTTGAAGTCCAAAACACCTGGAGGGCCAGAGTTTTCCCATACCTGTGTTATATGTATCAATGTGTTACATAGTATTATTACTACTACTACTACTACAATAACTACTATTCCATTTACCTGGTGCTGGTACCTCATTCCTCCACCACTCGTAGGCATCTGGGGGGCAACTGCTGCATCCTCCTTCACTGGTTTGCCCATCCCGGCCAGAAATGGCCCGACACCCGGCTGTGGTGGTCCCCCCTTGGGGTAGAGCTCCCCTTCGGCCACCCGCCGACCGTAGGAGGGGGGCTCTGGATACCATGGCTCCCCTGCCTCCAGAGGCCGGGCCCGGACCCCCGGCTCTGAGGCGTACTGTGGGGGTGGCCTGACACCGTAGCTGGGCCGCGGAGACGGTGGCCCGTAGGCGAGCTCTGGCCGGCGCCGGGGCTGGTGGTACCCCAACACCGGCTGGGCCACCTTCACCTGGACATTGACCGGCGGTCCAGTGGCAGACGACGTGGTGGTGTAAGAGGCCGGGATGGGCTGCGGGAATGGTCTGGGCATCCCGGTTGCCCGGTGGTAGCCATAGGAATCCCCCGGAAGAGGAGAGGCGGCCGGATAGGACTGGACAGCACTGTAGTTGGGTCCACTCTTGGCAAAGGCGCTGTCGGTGGCAACAAAGGCGGAAGGCTTGGCCGGAGGGAAGGTCCCGGAAAGTCCTGGCTTGTAAACGGGCACCGGTTTGGCAATGCCGGACTGCGGAAGGGCCGGAGAGTAAGGGGAGGGGTCCAGGTTCTGCAAGAGAGGAAAGGAAAACAGCTCAATGTGTTGTTGAAGACTTTCATGGCCGGAGTCACTGGGTTGCTGTGAGTTTTCTGGGTTGCATGGCCATGTTCCATTAGAATTCACTGTCAGAAATATAACTATGCTAACTAGCTATTTTTAATTACAAAAATGTGAGTTAAGCACTGAAAGGGTTAAATGGATGCAATGACTCAGCAAAAGCTGCAGTTCTATATAAGCAGGTGTGCCTGTAGCTTAGTAGCCTCAGTTTGAGAGAGGTCTCAGTGAGAGAAGGCCTCAGCATTAGTTTGCCTCAGTGTGAGAGAGGCGTTGGTCTGAGAGAGCCTTCAGTGGGAGAGAGGCCTCAGTGGGAGAGAGGCATGAGTCTGAGAGAGCCCTCAGTGTGAGAAGGCCTCAGTGGGAGAAAGGCCTCAGTGTTGGTAGGCCTCAGTATGAGAGAGGTATCGGTCTAAGAGAGCCCTCAGTGTTAGCAGACCTCAGTATGAGAGAGGCTTTGGTCTGAGAGAGCCGTCAGTATGAGCAGGCCTCAGTGGGAGAAAGGCTTTGGTCTGAGAAAGCCGTCAGTGTGAGCAGGCCTCAGTGGGAGAAAGGCCTCAGTCTGAGAGAGCCCTCAGTGTGAGGCCTCAGTGTTGGTAGGCCTCAGTGTGAGAGAGGTATTGGTCTAAGAGAGCCCTCAGTGTTAGTAGGCCTCAGTATGAGAGAGGCTTTGGTCTGAGAGAGCCGTCAGTGTGAGCAGGCCTCAGTGGGAAAAAGGCCTCAGTCTGAGAGAGGCATCAGTGTGAGAAAACCTCAGTGGGAGAAAGGCCTCAGTGGGAGAGAGGCATCAGTCTGAGAGAGGCATCAGTCTCAATATGAGAGAGCCATCAGTGTGAGCAGGCCTCAGTGGGAGAAAGGCCTCAGTGGGAGAGAGGCATCAGTCTGAGAGAGGCATCAGTATCAGTAGGCCTCAGTATGAGAAGCCTCAGGTGTGAAGCTCCAGTGTGAAAGTTCAACTTTATTTGTATTATGGAAACCTTGTTTTTGTAAATAGTGCAACCTTGTTATTTTGCTATGAAGAAAGGCCTTTTATGGAAGATATAACATTGGTCAGTGTGTTTTTGTCCTTTTTATCACTTTTGGGCATATTGCTGCTAATAAGTTACTCTGCTGTACATGTATGAGGAGGGTCTTTTGTTAATTAGCCCACTTGCCCAACATTCTCTCCTGACCTTTCACCTGCAGGGTGGGAGAAAGTACCCTTGTCTGCTTAAAGCACGTGCAAATGTTGCAATTAACAAGCTTGAATAGCATTGAGTAGCCATGAAGCTGCAAAGTCAATCAGTGAGGGTATCTGCATAGAGGTAGCTTGGGTTTGGGAACTCCAGACAGCAAACAATCAAGGGCCAGTTAACACTCCACTTGCATCACTTGCAACAGACCTCTGAACAAACTTCTGTGGATGCTAGCCACAGATGCAGGTGAAACGTCAGGAGATAATGCTACTGGAACATAGCCATACAGCCTGAAAAACTCACAGCAACGCAGAAAACAGCTCAATCGCCAGGAAAGTAAGGAAGAGGAGGGCGAATCAGAGCTTGGACATTCTTTCTGACCCAAACTGACCCATCGCTGCCGCCCACTGCTTACCGGCCTCTCTCCTCGCCGCTGCGGCCGAATACCTTCCATGTCGGCCAACATGCTGGTCAGCGAGTCGATCTGGAGGTCGATGCTGGTGGAGTGGGGAGGGCCCTGGTCCAGAGAGGGCGCCCCTTGCTGGAGAAGGAGGGGAAGGAAGAAAAGTAGGGAGGACCCTGGGATGTGCAGTTTTGCAAGGGCTGGGGCCATGCCAAACTTCAACTCTCAGGATTGGATAGGCAGTGGAATGGAAATCAAACTGCATTCATTCTACAGCAGGCATGGGCAAACTAGGGCCCTCCCTCCAGGTGTTTTGGACTTCAACTCCCACCATTCCTAACAGCCTCAGGCACTTTCCTTTTCCTCCGCTTAAGCGGCTGAGGGGGAAAAGGAAGGGGCCTGAGGCTGTTAAGAAAAAGGAGGAAAGAAGGAAGAAAGGAGGGAAGGGAGGAAAAAAGAGAAGGAAGGAAGGAAGGGAGGAAAGGAAGAAGGAATAAAGGAAGAAAAGAAAGAATAAAGAAAGAAGGAAGGAAAGGAAAAGAAAGGAAGAAAGAAAGAAAAAAGGAGGAAGGGAGGGAGGGACGAAGGAAGGAATAAAGGTAGGATGAAAGGAAAGATGGAAGTAAGGTTAGAAAGGATGGAGGGAGGAAAGAAGGAGGGAATAAATGAAGGGAAGAAAGAAGGAAGATAAGAAGGAAGGAAGGAAGGAAGGAAGGAAGGAAGGAAGGAAGGGGAAGGGGAAGGGAAAGAGGGAGGGAGGAAGTGAGGAAGTGAGGAAGGAAGGAAGAAGAAAGGGAGGGAGGGAGGGAGAAAGGGAGGGAAGAAAAAAAGGAAGGGATGAGGGAAGGAATCAAGAAAGGAAGAAAAGAAAGAAGGAAGGAAGGAAGGGGAGGGGAAAGGAAAGGAAAGTAAAGGAAAAGAAAAAAGAGAGAAAGAAAAAAGGGAGAAAAGAAGGGAGGGAGGGACGAAGGAAAGAAGAAAGGTAGGAAGAAAGGAAAGATGGAAGTAAGGGTGGAGAGAGGAAAGAATAAAGGAAGGGAAGAAAGAAGGAAGAAAGGAAGAAAGGTGGGGGAGGGAGGAAAGAAAGGAAAGAAGAAAGAAGAAAGGGAGGGACGAAGGAAGGAAGAAAGGTAGGAGAAAGGAAAGATGGAAGTAAGGAAGGAAAGAATGGAGGGAGGAAAGAAGGAGAAGAAAAAAGGAAGGGAAAGGGGGGAGAAGGAAAGAAGGAAAGGGAGAAGGAAAGAAGAAAGAGAGGGAGGGAGGGAGGAGAAGGAAAGGGAGGAAGGAAGGAAAAATGGAAGGATGGTGGAAAGGAAGGGGGAGGAAAGAAGGAAGGAATAAAGGAAGAAAGGAAGGAAGGAAGAAGAAGGAAAGGGAAAGGAGGGAGGGAGGAAAGGAGAAGGAAGGAAGGAAGAAGGAGGAAGGAGGGAAAGAAGGAAGAAAGAAGAAAGAAAGAGAGAAAGGAAAGGAGGGAGGGAGGAGGAATGAAGGCCAGGGAAGAGAGGAAGGAAGGAAGGAAGGAAGGAAGGAAGGAAGGAAGGAAGGAAGGAAGGAAGGAAGGAAGGAAGGAAAGAAGGAAAGAGAAAACCAGGACAGGTGGTAGTCCAATGTTGTTGGGAATCTAATCCAAAAGCCCTCCTGCATGCAAACCAGGTGCTTTAGCCATTGTTTGCATTCCTGAAGCACCGGAAATATACATCTAAATTGATTTATTTTACAGTAAAACCTCAGAAAATAGTACCTCCAGGAATTTGTTACGTCCTCCAGTGCAGCTCTATGGTACACGGGGACAGAAGTCGGGTCATTTCCTGCCATTTAGGCCAGTGGTCTGGTCTTTTTTATGACTTAATAGCAATGAATGTATTCTATACAACTTTCTGTTATACTGATGAATGGAAAGGCAGTCCAGAACTAGGGAAAATTCCTAAATTTTGGACTACAACTCCCAGAATCCCCCCAGCAGCCACAGTTGGGAGTTGTACAAAGATTTTTGCAAATTTAATAAACTTTTCCCAAGTTTTTACGATCGAATCAATTAGGAAGTGACATTGATAACCCAGGAACAGAAACCGTGTTGCATAGTGTTATATGACACGGTTTCCCACTCTGCAAGGAAACTGAAATACTCCACTGACCTGCAAGGCATAGGCGGAGTGGGAGACACCTGCCCAGGATCCCCCTGATCCGCGCTCGTCCGCAGGTGAGTAATGATGCTCAGGTGAGGAATCCCGGAGAAGAGGAGGAGGAGGACCTGGCAATGCCCAAGAATGGAAGACAAGAGGGTTAGAGCAGGAACGGGCACACTTTGGCCCTCCAGGTGTTTTGGACTTCAACTCCCACAATTCCTAACAGCAAGTAGGCTGTTAGGAATTGTGGGAGTTGAAGTCCATAACACCTGGAGGGCCCAAGTTTGTTATTACCTGAGTTAGAGAAAGGATGGAGAGTGAAACTATGACTTCCCTCAATCTAGACACTGGACTCCAAGGGATGCAGCCTAGAATTGCGTTGGTCTTTTCAGCTGCAGCATCACACTGTTGACTTATGATCAGCTTGTGGTCTCCTAAGACTCCTAGATTCCTTTCACATGGATTGTTTCCAAGCCAAGTGTCCTCCATCCAATACCATATTTATGCCTTATGATGATGACTCTATTATTATTATTATTATTATTATTTAAATGGTAATTTTGTCAGCGCCTATTGTGTTTAAGTGCAGGCCAAGGTCTTTAGGCACTGCACCCAGTGTGCTGATCACCACTGGGACACTATTATTATTATTATTATTATTATTATTATTATTATTAGAAACACAACAAGATGAGTCCACAGCAGACACTCTGCTGGCTGTTGTATTGGATCACACGTCGGACACTTCCCAAGTGTCTAGGACTGTGTGATGTATCGGCGAATAATGCGTGCAGATCCCAGTAAGGTGGCCTTCTGCGATTGTGTTTAAGTGCAGGCCAAGGTCTCTAGGCACTGCACCCAATGTGCCGATCACCACTGGGACCACCTTTACTACTACTACTACTACTACTACTACTACTACTACTATTATTTGAAACACAACAAGATGAGTCCACAGCAGACACTCTGCTGGCTGTTGTATTGGATCACATGTCGGACCCTTCCCAAGTGTCTAGGTAATGTATCAACGAATAATGCATGCAGACCCCATTAAGGTGGCCTTCTGAGGTTGTGTTTAAGCGCAGGCCAAGGTCTTGAGGCACTGTACCCAGTGTGCCGATCACCACTGGGACCACCTTGACTGGCTCATGCCAGAGTCTTTGCAATTCGATTTTTAAATCCTCATATCGTGTCAGCTATTATTATTATTATTATTATTACTATTATTACTATTATTATTATTATTATTATTATTATTATTATTATTATTATTATTATGTAGAGTCTGGGTGGCCCTTTGTCGAGATGGATCGGATGGTGTCTTCCCTCATAGCGGAATGGGATTGCACTGGATGGCCTTTGGGGTTCCCTTCCAACTGTAGGATCCTATTCTATTATTATTATTATTATTATTATTATTATTATTATTATTATTATTATTATATTGAAGGCTTTCACGACTATAATCACTGTGTTGTTTTGTGTTTTCCGGACTGTATGGCCAGGTTGCAGAAGCATTCTCCCCTGATGTTCTGCCTGCATCTATGGCAAGCATCCTCAGAGGTTGTGAAGTCTGTTGAGAACTTGGAAAATTGGGTTTATATATCTGTGGAAAGTCCAGCATGGGAGAAAGAACTCTTGTCTGTTGGAGCTAGGAGTGAATGTTTCAATTGACCACCTTGATTAGCATTTGATGGCCTGGCAATATTCAAGGTGTGACTTCTTACTGCCTGGGGGAATCCTTTGTTGAGAGGTGATTAGTTGCCCCTGATAGTTTCTTGTCAGGAATTCCACTGCTTTCTGAATTCTCCTCTTTATTTACTGTCCTGATTTTAGAGTTTTTAATATTGTTCTCCCATAATCTGCTGTGTCCAGGTTGGTTCATCAGGTGCTCTGCTATGGCTGACTTCTCTGGTTGAAGGAGTCTGCAGTGCCTTTCATGTTCCTTGATACGTGTTTGGGCAATGCTGTGTTGTTATGTAGAAATGCTGGACCACTCTAACAAACCACCATGTCAGATGACACAGAGAAGCCACAAGCATGTGGACAATTTCAACAGAAAGGAGGAAACCATGAAAAGAAACAAAATCTGAATGGGATTGCACCGGATGGCCTTTGGGGTTCCCTTCCAACTGTAGGATCTTATTCTATTATTATTATTATTATTATTATTATTATTATTATTATTATTGTGATATCAAAGGCTTTCATGACTCTAATCACTGGGTTGTTGTGTGTTTTCCGGGCTGTGTGTACATGCTGCATTAAAAAAATAACCCCTCTAAAGTCATAACAGTAAATAAAAAACAACATTCAAAAACAGGGGAACTCCAGACAAGAAACAATCAAGGACAACTAATCACCTCTCAACAAGCAGTAAGAAGCCACTCCTTGAAAACTGCTAGGCCATTAAATGCCTATCCCACCAACCTCCAACAGACAAGAGTTCTTTCTCCCACCTTGGATATCATTCCACATATTTATAAACCCCACTTGCCTAGTTTCCAACCTCTGAGGATACCTGCCATAGATGTGGGTGAAATATCAGGAGAGAATGATTCTGGAACATGGCCAGGCAACCCAGAAAACTCACAGCAACCCAGTGATTCCAGCCAGGAAAGCCTTCAACAACATAATAACAATGATAATAATACTATGTAACACGCCACTTGCATTGTTTCCCACAGACCTCACAACCACAGATGCAGGCAAAACGTCAGGAGAGAATGCTTCGGGAACATGGCCAGACAGCCTGCAAAACTCACAACAACCCATTATGATTATGATTATTATTGTTGTTTACCATCTGTGTCAGTTATGGAGAGCAAAGAACCTATCCCACTTACCTGGCACAGGTGGCTGGTAGCGAGGAGATAGTCCGGCCGCATTCATGGTCCCGTTCGCCTCCTGAAACCCATACGGTTTGGGCACGACCGGGACCGAAACAAAACTCTTCTGAGGTCTGCAAGTGGCCGGAGCAGAGGCAGTGATGTCCGGCTGCCCTGGGATGCCCACCTGTTTCGGAGGGAGCCAGGTGGGGCCGGACATCACGAGCAAAGCTGCGGGCAGAAAGGAATAGGAGGTTTGTTTTGGAAA
Organism: Anolis sagrei ordinatus; assembly: GCF_025583915.1. Taxonomy (NCBI): domain Eukaryota; kingdom Metazoa; phylum Chordata; class Lepidosauria; order Squamata; family Anolidae; genus Anolis; species Anolis sagrei. The sequence goes on from NW_026847660.1 coordinate 4,583,994, forward strand.
TAGGATTTCAGGTTTACATCATACGTATGTCTCGTTATGGACACTGCAATTCAAGAAGGAGATGGACAAGGTGGGAGGTGTGCAGAGAAGGACAATCAAAATAGACCTCAAGCATTGGGACAATGGGAATGTGAGGTGCATCAACACCAGGCATGGGCCAACTTGGGCCCTCCAGGTGTTTTGGACTTCAACTCCCACCATTCCTACCTTCCTTCATTCCTCCCTCCCTCCTTTCCTTTCTTCTTTGTCTTCCTTTCCTTCCTTCCTTCCTTCCTCTCCTTTCTTTCTTCCTTTATTCCTTCCCTTTCCTTCCTTTTTCCTTCCTTTTCCTTTCTCCCTTTCCTTTCTTCCTCCCTTCCTCCTTTCTTTCTTCCTTCCTTTCTCCTGCCTTCCTTTTCCCTCCCTCCCTCCCCCATCCCTCCCTTCCTCTTTTCTTTCTTTCTTTCTTTCTTTTCTTCTTCCTTCCTTCCTTCCTTCCTTCCTTTCTTCCTACCTAACTACTATCCTTTATTCTTTCCTTCTTCCCATCCTCCTTTTCTTCCTTTCTTCTTTCCTGGTGGGAGTTGAAGTCCAAAACACCTGGAGGTCCCAAGTTTGCTCATGACTGTTCTCCAACCCAATCCGGTAGTGATGGAACGTTATAGTTCACAGCTACAAATATGCCAGGCGAAGGAGGAAGAGCTGGTTGAATGGATGGATGCAGATGGATAAATGAAAGGTCTACAATGGAAGGAAGGGAGGGAGGGAGGGAGGGAGGGAGGGAGGGAGGGAGGGAGGGAGGGAGGAAGGAAGGAAGAGGAGGAAGGAAGAAGGAAGGGAGAGAGGGAAGGGAAAGGAAGGGGAAGAAAAAGGGAAAGGGAAAGAAGGAAGAAGAAAGGGAGGGAGAGAGGGAAGGAGCAGGAAAGAGAGAAGGAAGGAGAGACAAGGGTGGAAGGAGAAGGAAGGAAGGAAGGAAAGATAGGTAGGTAGGTAGGTAGGTAGGAAGAAAGGAAGGTGAAGAAAAAAGAAAGAAAGAAAGAAAGAAAGAAGAAAGAAAGAAAGAAAGAAAGAAAGAAAGAAAGAAAAGAGGAATAGAAGGGTTAGCAAGGAATAAAGGAAAGTAAGAAGGCAGGAAGTAAGGGAAGGAAGGAAGAAAGAAAAAGGAAGGAGGGAGGGAGGGAGGGAAGTGTGGGATGAAGGAAGAAATAAAGGAAGGCAGGGAGGAAGGAAGGAAAGAAGAAATGAAGAAAGGGAGGATGGGAAGAAGGAAAGAATAAAGATAGTAGGTAGGTAGGTAGGAAGAAAGGAAGGAAGAAGAAGAAAGAAAGAAAAAAGAAAGAAAGAAAGAAAGAAAGAAAGAAAGAAAGAAAGAAAGAAAAGAGGAATAGAAGGGTTAGCAAGGAATAAAGGAAAGTAAGAAGGCAGGAAGTAAGGGAAGGAAGGAAGGAAGGAAGAAAGAAAAAAGGAAGGAGGGAGGGAGGGAGGGAAGTGTGGGATGAAGGAAGAAATAAAGGAAGGCAGGGAGGAAGGAAGGAAAGAAGAAATGAAGAAAGGGAGGATGGGAAGAAGGAAAGAATAAAGATAGGTAGGTAGGTAGGTAGGAAGAAAGGAAGGAAGGAAGGAAGGAAAGAAAGAAAGAAAAAAGAAAGAAAGAAAGAAAGAAAGAAAAAGAAAGAAAAGAAAGAAAGAAAAAAAGAAAGAGAAAGGAGGAAGGGAAAGGAAGGAAGGAAGGAAGGAAAGGAGGAAGGAAGGAAGGAAGGGAGGAGGAGGAGAGGAGGAGGGAGGAGGGAGGGAAGGGAAGAAAGAAAGGGAGAAAGAAGGAAGGAAAAGGAAGGAAGAAGGAAGGACAGAAAGGAAAGGGAAGGAAAGAAAGAAAGGGATGAAGGACGGAAGGAAGGGAAGACGGAAAGGAAAGGAGGGAGGGAGGAATGAAGGAAGGGAGGAATTGTGGGAGTTGAAGTCCAAAACACTTGGAGGGCCAAAGTCTACCCATGCCTGATCTACACTGTAGAACTAATGTAATTTGGCAGCACTTGAGCTGCCATGGCCCAAGGCTATGGAATCCTGGGAGTTTGGTGAGGCACTAACCAAACAACGCTAAAGGCCTTGGAAAACTACAGGATTCTATAGCCTTGAGCCACAGCAGTTCAAGCAGTACCAAACTGGATTAATTCTTTAGTGCAGACACTCTTGAGCCAGGAAATGGCCACACTTTGGCATTCTCTGATAGACTAGAAATCCCTTACAGCTGGAATTATTTTAGCCAAGTACCTCCAACCAGAAATCTCACCTTTCCCCCTTTTTTTCTTTGCAAAGCTGGCTTGATTTTGGACCTAGGAAGAGATAAGGGCCAGGAATTTCTCTGAGGCAATCCCAGGAAGATGACCCAAGATCGTAAAAATAGTTTCTGCTTTCCCTAAATAAATTGGGGGGGGGGGGGGAATAGAGACGCTCCAAGGCTGTAAATTTCCATTCTTTGATGGTAGATGTAGCAAAGTTAGCTGTATACCTATATATAACATTAAAAATATTTAATATATATGTTTATCTCCTGATTGAGATGCAAAGCGGATGACTGAGATGTGTGTGTGTGCATATATACTTTCTCTCTCTAAATACATATAGTAAGTTAGTGAAATTAGCAAATATTCCATGTTATACAAGGAGAGGTAGGTATTTATTATTGTGTTGTCGAAGGCTTTCAAGGCCGTAATCACTGAGTTGCTGTGAGTTTTCCAGGCTGACTGGCCATGTTCCGGAAGCATTCTCTTCTGACGTTTCACCCACATCTATGGCAGGCATCCTCAGAGGTTGTGGCTTTGAAGGTGCAAGGCTATTCAAGGTGGCCAGTTGCAACATCCACACTTGCCTCCAACAGACAAGAGTTCTTTCTCCCACCCTGGACATTATTCCACAGTTTAATTCCACTTGCCTAGTTTCCAACAGACCTCACAACCTCTGAGGATACCTGCTATAAATGTGGGCAAAACATCAGGAGAGAATGCTTCTGGAACATGGCCAGACAGCCTGGAAAACTCACAGCAACTCATAATAATAATAATAATAATAATAATAATAATAATAATAATAATCTGGACAAAACCTCTGGAGAGAATGCTTCTGGAACATGGCAGGACAGCCTGGAAAACTCACAGCAACCCATAATAATAATAATAATAATAATAATAATAATAATAATAATAATAATAATGCCCAAGAACAAGTCATTAGAACAAATGCCATCAAAGCCAGAATTGAAAAGTCAGCGACAGATCCCAAGTGTAGACTCTGCAAGGAAGCAGATGAAACAATCGATCCCATCCTCAGCTGCTGCAAGAAGATTGGACAGACTACAAGCAGAGGCACAACACCGTTGCTCAGATGATCCATTGGAACTTGTGCCACAAAGACCATCTGCCTGCGACAAAGAACTGGTGGGATCACAAGCCGGGAAAAGTTACAGAGAATGAACACGTCAAACTACTCTGGGACTTCCGAATTCAGACAGAGTTTTGGAGCACAAAACTCCTGATTTCACAATTGTATTAAAAAACAAAGTATGGATTGTCGATGTTACAACCCCATGTGACAGCAGGATTGAAGAGAAACAACTGAAAAAGTTCACACGATATGAGGATTTAAAGATCAAACTGCAAAGACTCTGGCACAAACCAGTCAAGGTGGTCCCAGTGGTGATCGGCACACTGGGTGCAGTGCCTCAAGACTTTGGCCTGCACTTAAACACAATTGGCGCTGACAAAATTACCATCTGCCAGCTGCAGAAGGCCACCTTACTGGGATCTGCACGCATTATTCGCCGATACATCACACAGTCCTAGACACTTGGGAAGTGTCCGACGTGTGATCCAATACAACAGCCAGCAGAGTGATCTTGTCTGCTGTGGACTCATCTTGATGTGTTTCAAATAATAATAATAATAATAATAATAATAATAATAATAATAATAATAATAATGATAATAATAATAATAATAATACATCACATAGTTCTAGACACTTGGGAAGCGTCCGACATGTGATGCAATACAACAGCCAGTAGAGTTATCTTGTCTGCTGTGGACTCATCTTGTTGTGTTTCTAATAATAATAACAACAACAACAACAACAACAATAATAATAATAATTAGTTCTAGACACTTGGGAAGTGTCCGATGTGTGATGCAATACAACAGCCAGCAGAGTTATCTTGTCTGCTGTGGTCTCATCTTGTTGTGTTTATAATAATAATAATAATAATAATAATAATAATAATACATCACATAGCTCTAGACACTTGGGAAGCGTCCGACGTGTGATCCAATACAACAGCCAGCAGAGTGACCTTGTTTGCTGTGGACTCATCTTGTTGTGTTTCTAATAATAATAATTATTATTATTATAGAATTATTATATTATTATTATTATTATTATTATTATTTGAAACACAACAAGATGAGTCCACAGCAGACACTCTGCTGGCTGTTGTATTGGATCACATGTCAGACACTTCCCAAGTGTCTAGGACTGTGTGATATATTATTATTATTATTATTATTATTATTATTATTATATTATTATTATGATGGGTTGTTTGTTTTTCCAGCTGTATGGCCATGTTCCAAAAGCATTCTCTCCATTATTTCACATTAGTATTATTATTATTATTATTATTATTATTATTATTATTATTAGTATTATTATTGTTTGAAACACAACAAGATGAGTCCACAGCAAACAAGGTCACTCTGCTGACTGTTGTATTGGATCACACGTCAGACACTTCCCATACTAGACTATGTGATGAATAATAATAATAATAATAATAATTTTTCATTATTATATTATTATTTTAAATAATTCAATGAAAACATGGCTTCCAAAAACAATTGAAACTGTCATTCTTTGATTACAGCCACTCTAATGAATTAGCACCAGCCTTATTCTGGGTCAGCCAGCCGGTCAATAGATGGGTCGGACTACAACTCCCATTGTTATTATATTATTATTTTAAATAATTCAATGAAAACATGGCTTCCAAAAACAATAGAAACTGTCATTCTTGATTACAGCCATTCTAATGAATTAGCACCAGCCTTATTCTGGGTCAGCCAGTCGGTCAATAGATGGGTCGGACTACAACTCCCATTGTTATTATATTATTATTTTAAATAATTCAATGAAAACATGGCTTCCAAAAACAATAGAAACTGTCATTCTTGATTACAGCCATTCTAATGAATTAGCACCAGCCTTATTCTGGGTCAGCCAGCCAATAGATGGGTCGGACTACAACTCCCATCGTCCTAGGACGATGGGAGTTGCAGTCCAACCCATCTGGAGGCTGGCTGACTCAGAAAAAGTCTGGTTTCAGTCCCGCTAAACAAAGAAGCAGAAGCTCTCTGACACACCCTGAAAGCCGCAAAGCTAGCAAATTATATATCTCATCTCATGTGTGTGTGTGTGTATATATATATATCCATTTTAGGAGAAACACAGAAAGGAAATGGAGATTGATCCCCTTCTTTTTCTGTCCTTTGCAAAGGCCTTGCAAAACTACAGCTCCCTGGGTTCCATAGCAATTTACCCACGGTGGTTAAAGTGGTACCAAACTGCATTAATTTTATAGTGCAGAGCAGGCATGGGCAAACTTGGGCCCTCCAGGTGTTTTGGATTGCAACTCCCATCATTCCTAACAGCCTCAGGCCCCTTCCTTTTCCCCCTCAGCCGCTTAAGCGGCTGAGGGGGAAAAGGAAGGGGCCTGAGGCTGTTAGGAATGATGGGAGTTGCAATCCAAAACACCTGGAGGGCCAAAGTTTGCACAGGTATGGTGTAGAGTGATGCACCCCAAGACTTCTGATTCTTTCCCAGGATCAGCTGAGCCTATCCGAAATGCTCAGGGAGCAAATGTGTTTTGGAATATTTGCATAGACATAATAAACAAACCCAGGCCCAAGTCGAGACATGAAATTGCACTGATGTTGCATCCATGCGCCTTCTAGACGTAGCCTGAAGGTAATGTTATCATATATGTTCAAAAATCATTTTGCAAATGCAACAACGTCTGCGTACGTACAATCCTTTCCCAGCCAGCCACCCAGGTGGATCGTTGTGGATTTTGGGAACCCTTTCTTCCAAAATTCAGTTTAATCTAATTTCGGATTGCAAATAAACAATGTATATAATAGTAATAAATAACAACAACAACAAACAAACAATATAAAATAATAATAATACATAAATATGTCAATCAATGTGTATACAATAATAACAACAAATAATATAAAATAATAATAATAATACATAAATATGTCAATCAATGTGTATACAATAATAACAACAAATAATATATAATAATAATAATACATCAATATGTCAATCAATGTGTATACAATAATAACAAATAATATATAATAATAATGATACATAAATATGTCAATCAATGTGTATACAATAATAACAACAAATAATATATAATAATAATGATACATAAATATGTCAATCAATGTGTATACAATAACAACAAATAATATAAAATAATAATAATAATACATAAATATGTCAATCAATGTGTATACAATAATAACAACAAATAATATATAATAATAATAATACATAAATATGTCAATCAATGTGTATACAATAATAACAACAAATAATATATAATAATAATGATACATAAATATGTCAATCAATGTGTATACAATAACAACAAATAATATAAAATAATAATAATAATACATAAATATGTCAATCAATGTGTATACAACAACAACAAACAAACAATATAAAATAATAATAATACATAAATATGTCAATCAATGTGTATACAATAATAACAACAAATAATATAAAATAATAATAAATAAATATGTCAATCAATGTGTATACAATAATAACAAATAATATAAAATAATAATAATAATACATAAATATGTCAATCAATGTGTATACAATAACAACAAATAATATATAATAATAATAATACATAAATATGTCAATCAATGTGTATACAATAACAACAACAAATAATATGAAATAATAATAATACATCAATATGTCAATCAATGTGTATACAATAATAACAAATAATATATAATAATAATGATACATAAATATGTCAATCAATGTGTATACAATAACAACAAATAATATAAAATAATAATAATAATACATAAATATGTCAATCAATGTGTATACAATAATAACAACAAATAATATATAATAATAATYATACATAAATATGTCAATCAATGTGTATACAATAATAACAACAAATAATATATAATAATAATGATACATAAATATGTCAATCAATGTGTATACAATAACAACAACAATAATATAAAATAATAATATAAAATAATAATAATACATAAATATGTCAATTCATTTTAATTTAAATTTAAAATAATGCATTATTTTAAATTAAAATGATTTAATTGACATATTTTCTGCATCGCCATTCAATCCACAAAAAAATTAAAAAGCAATAAAATTCTGTTTAATCTAATTTCGGATTTCAAATAAACAATGCGTATATAATAATAATAATAATAATATTTAAAAAATAAAATGATTTAATTGACATATTTTCTGCATCGCCATTCAATCCACAAAGAAATGAAAAGCAATAAAAATATACTTTCACATATTCAAAGTTTGGAAAAGTTACTTTTTTGGTCTCCAGCCCTAAGGACCTCTTCAGCCAGCAAAGGGGATGCTTGGGAAAGTTACTTGTTTTTAGACCACAGTCCCCAAGACAGCATTCTCCTTAACCAGCATGGAAAAAATTAATGGGAATGGTCAGAGTTTGGAAAAGTTACTTTTTCCAAGTTTTACTCTCCTCAATCAAGCATGGCTTGGGGAAAATGGGAAAGAAACAGAATTTGGTCACAAATGTTGGGGAAAGGGTACTTTTGGCCTGACACTTCCCAAAATCATTCAGAATCAATAGGCCTTGGAAAAGTTACTTTTTTGGGACCACAAAACTACCAAAAAGACCTTGCAAAAGCTACTTTTCTGTTGGAAGAAGGGAGGGAGGCTTCCTATCAGATCAAAGACATGTCCTTTCAGAACTTTAGAACAGTTACTTTTTCCAAGTTACTCTCCTCAATCAAGCATGGCTTGGGGAAAATGGGAAGGAACCAGAATGTGGTCACAAATGCTGGAAAAAGTTACTTTCTTGCCTGACACTTCCAAAAATCATTCAGAATCAACAAGCCTTGGAAAAGTTACTTTTTTGGGACCCCAAAACCACCAAAAAGTAGGAGGAAGGAGGAAAAAAGAAGGAAATTTCTTATCAGACCTTGCAAAAGTTACTTTTCTGTTGGAAGAATGAAGAGAGAGGTTTCCTATCAAACCAAAGAGATGGGCTATTAGAACTTTATAAAAGTTACTATTTTCAAGTTACTCTCTTCACTCCAACATGGCTTGGAGGAAATGGGAAGAAACCAGAATGTGGTCACTAATGGCTGGAAGAAGCTACTTTCTTGCCTGACACTTCCCACAATCATTTAGAATCAACAGGCCTTGGAAAAGTTACTTTTTTGGGATCCCAAAACCACCAAAAAGGGTGGGGAAGAAGGGGATTAATGTTACTTTCTTGCCTGACACTTCCCACAATCATTGAGAATCAACAGGCCTTGGAAAAGTTACTTTTTTGGGGATTCCAAAACCACCAAAAAGGAGGAGGGGGGAGGGGAAGAAGGAGATTAAAGTTACTTTCTTGCCTGACACTTCCCACAATCATTGAGAATCAACAGGCCTTGGAAAAGTTACTTTTTTGGGATCCCAAAACCACCAAAAAGGGTGGGGAAGAAGGGGATTAAAGTTACTTTCTTGCCTGACACTTCCCACAATCATTGAGAATCAACAGGCCTTGGAAAAGTTACTTTTTTGGGATCCCAAAACCACCAAAAAGGGTGGGGAAGAAGGGGATTAAAGTTACTTTCTTGCCTGACACTTCCCACAATCATTGAGAATCAACAGGCCTTGGAAAAGTTACTTTTTGGAGACCCCAACACCACCAAAAAAGTAGGAGAGAGGTGGGATTTCTTATCAGACCTTGCAAAAGTTACTTTTCTATTGGAGGAATGAAGGAAGAAAGAAGTTTCCTAACAGATCAAAGAGATGTCTTATTAGAACTTAAGAAAAGTTACTTTTTGAGGGTCGAAGTCTCCTAGAACCTAGCAATGAGGAAAAAAGTAACTTTTCCACTCTTTTTTTTTTTGGAGAAGTTTCCCCCCATTACACCCTTCGCTCCTAGCCATGCTGTTGGTTGCAAAAAGTAACTTTTCCAAGAGTAGGGCCTTCCTACCTGCTCTCACCTGGGTCCGCTGCTCCTGCTCCTGCTTCCTTTCCAACTTTCCTTTATTTTTATTTTTTTGCAAAAGGCAATGGAGAGAGAGAGGCACAGACCCCGGGGATGACGTCACCGCATTCCAAAGCGTCACGTGGAGCCTGGGAATTCCTGCCACTTCCGGTGGGAGGAGGGTCAAGGGGAGGGGGGAGATTTGGGGAGGAGAAATAGAAGGAAGGAGGAGGAAAAAGAGAGATACTGGGAATGAATGGGAAGGGAATGAATGAATTGGGAGGCAGAACTTTGGAAGGACTTCCTGAGAGTGAAATAGAATGGAGAGTTTTGGAGCTATAGCTGGATGGCCATCTGCTGGGAGAGGTTGGATTGTGCCTTTAAGAGTCCTCCAATTCTATGAATGCATGATTCTATCACACTTTTGGAAAGACTTCCTGAGAGTGGGATAGGATGGAGGTTTTGAAGTTACAGCTGGATGGCCATCTGTTGGGAGGGATTGGGTTGTGCCTTCCTATCTGGTTGGATTGGATGGCCTTTAAGAGTCTCTTGCAATTCTATGAATGCATAGTTATATCACACTTTTGGAAGGACTTCCTGAGAATGGGATAATCTGGAGGTATTGGAGCTACAGCTGGATGGCCATCTGTTGGGAAGGATTGGATTGTGCCTTTAAGAGTCTCTTCCAACTCTATGAATGCATGATTATGTCACACTTTTGGAAGGATTTCCTGGGAGTGAGATAAGCTGGAGAGTTTTGAAGTTACAGCTGGATGGCCATCTGATGGGAGGAATTGGATTGTGCCTTTAAGAGTCTCTTCCAACTCTATGAATGCATGATTCTATCACACTTTGGAAGGCCTTCCTGAGAGAGGGATAAGCTGTAGCTTTTGGAGGTACAACTGGATGTGATATAACCATTAATTCATGGCCATCTGTTGGGAGGGATTGGGTTGTGCCTTCCTATCTGGTTGGACTGCATGGCCTTTAAGAGTCTCTTCCAACTAAGAATGCACGATTCTATCCCACTTTTGGAAGGACTTTCTGATAATAGGATAGGCTGGAGATGTTTTGAAGCTACAGCTGGATGGCCATCTGTTGGGAGGGATTGGATTGTGACCTCCTATCTGGTTGGACTGGATGGCCTTTTAGAATCTCTTCCAACTCAGTGAATACATGGTATTGGTTATATCACACTTTTGGAAGGATTTCCTGGGAGTGGGATAAGCTGGAGAGTTTTGAAGGTACAGCTGGATGGCCATCTGTTGGGAGGGATTGGATTGTGCCTTTGAGAGTCTCTTCCAACTCTATCAATGCATGATTCTATCACACTTTCTGAAAGACTTCATGAGAGTGGGATAAGCTGGAGTTTTTGAAGCTACAGCTGGATGGCCATCTGTTGGGAGGGATTGGATTGTGCCTTTAAGAGTCTCTTCCAACTCTATGAATGCATGATTCTATCACACTTTGGAAGGCCTTCCTGAGAGTGGGGTAAGCTGTAGCTTTTGGGTACAACTGGATGTGATATAACCATGAATTCATGGCCATCTGTTGGGAGGGATTGGATTGTGACCTCCTATCTGGTTGGACTGGATGGCCTTTAAGAGTCCCTTCCAACTCTATGAATGCATGGTTATATCACATTTTTGGAAAGACTTCCAGAGAGTGGAATAGAATGGAGAGTTTTGGACCTACAGCTGGATGGCCATCTGTTGGGAGGGATTGGATTGTGCCTTTAAGAGTCTCTTCCAACTCTATGAATGCATGATTCTATCCCACTTTTGGAATGACTTCCTAGGAATGGGATAGGCTGGACATTTTGAAGCTACAGCTGGATGGCCATCTGTTGGGAGGGATTGGATTGTGCCATCCTACCTGGTTGGACTGGATGGCCTTTTAGAATATCTTCCAACTCTATGAATGCATGGTTATATCACACTTTTAGAAGGACTTCCTGAGAGTGGGATAAGCTGGAGTTTTTGAAGCTACAGCTGGATGGCCATCTGTTGGGAGGGATTGGATTGTGCCTTCTTATTTGGTTGGACTGGATGGCCTTTAAGAGTCTTCCAACAATATGAATGCATGATTCTATCACACTTTTGGAAGGACTTCCTGGGAATTGAATAGGCTGGAGAGTTTTGAACTTACAGCTGGATGGCCATCTATTGGGAGGGATTGGATTGTGCCTTTAAGAGCCTCTTCCAACTGTGTGAATGCATGGTTATATCACACTTTTGGAAGGATTTTCTGAGAGTGGGATAGGCTGTAGCTTTTGGAGGTACAACTGGATGGCCATCTGTTGGGAGGGATTGGATTGTGCCATCCTACCTGGTTGGACTGGATGGCCTTTTAGAATATCTTCCAACTCTATGAATGCATGGTTATATCACACTTTTAGAAGGACTTCCTGAGAGTGGGATAAGCTGGAGTTTTTGAAGCTACAGCTGGATGGCCATCTGTTGGGAGGGATTGGATTGTGCCTTCTTATTTGGTTGGACTGGATGGCCTTTAAGAGTCTTCCAACAATATGAATGCATGATTCTATCACACTTTTGGAAGGACTTCCTGGGAATTGAATAGGCTGGAGAGTTTTGAACTTACAGCTGGATGGCCATCTATTGGGAGGGATTGGATTGTGCCTTTAAGAGCCTCTTCCAACTGTGTGAATGCATGGTTATATCACACTTTTGGAAGGATTTTCTGAGAGTGGGATAGGCTGTAGCTTTTGGAGGTACAACTGGATGGCCATCTGTTGGGAGGGATTGGATTGTGACCTTATAGTTGAACTGAATGGCCTTTAAGAGCCTCTTCCAACTCTATGAATGTAGTTATATCACACTTTTGGAAGGACTTCCTGAGAGTGGAATAAAATGGAGTTTTGAACTTACAGCTGGATGGCCATCTGTTGGGAGGGATTGGATTGTGCCCTCCTATCTGGTTGGACTGGATGGCCTTTAAGAGTCTCTTGCAACTCTATGAATGCACAATTCTATCACGCTTTGGAAGGACTTCCTGAGAGTGGAATAGAATGGAGGATTTGGAGGTACAACTGGATGGCCATCTGTTGGGAGGGATTGGATTGTGTCATCCTACCTGGTTGGACTGGATGGCCTTTTAGAATATCTTCCAACTCTATGAATGCATGGTTATATCACACTTTTAGAAGGACTTCCTGAGAGTGGGATAAGCTGGAGTTTTTGAAGCTACAGCTGGATGGCCATCTGTTGGGAGGGATTGGATTGTGCCCTCCTATCTGGTTGGACTGGATGGCCTTTAAGAGTCTCTTGCAACTCTATGAATGCACAATTCTATCACGCTTTGGAAGGACTTCCTGAGAGTGGAATAGAATGGAGGATTTTGGACCTACAGCTGGATGGCCATCTGTTGGGAGAGATTAGATTGTGCCTTTAAAAGTCTTCTCTAACTGTATGAATGCATGGTTATGTCACACTTTTGGAAGGATTTCCTGAGAGTGGGATAGGCTGTAGCTTTTGGAGGTACAACTGGATGGCCATCTGTTGGGAGGGATTGGATTGTGACCTTATAGTTGAACTGAATGGCCTTTAAGAGCCTCTTCCAACTCTATGAATGTAGTTATATCACACTTTTGGAAGGACTTCCTGAGAGTGGAATAAAATGGAGGGTTTTGAATCTACAGCTGGATGGCCATCTGTTGGGAGGGATTGGATTGTGCCTCCCTTTCTGGTTGGACTGGATGGCCTTTAAGAGTCCCTTCCAACTCTATGAATGCATGATTCTAACACACTTTTGGAAAGACTTCCTGAGAATAGTCTAGGCTGGAGGTCTCGAAGTTACAGCAGGATGGCCATCTGTTGGGAGAGATTGGATTGTGCCTTCCTATCCGGTCGGACTCCATGGCCTTTTAGAGTCTTTGAATGCATGATTATATCACAAGCCTGGGCCAACTTGGGCCCTCCAGGTGTTTTGGACTACAACTCCCACAATTCCTAACCCCCGGTAGGCGGTTAGGAATTGTGGGAGTTGTAGTCCAAAACACCTGGAGGGCCCAAGTTGGCCAAGGCAACTTTAGTGGCAACAATGCCAGCAAAATGACTAACCACCAGGCTTTCTCTGCTTTGTTTCAGGCAAGTCGGTGCCTGCCTAACACAGGGATGGGAGGGAGGCCGTATTTTCCCCCAATTCTGGGTCTTCCTCTTTGCTGAGATTCGCATTGACCTGTCCGGACCTGTCCCTGGGATTACCAGCATCGAACTGGATTATATGAGTCTACACTTGCCCTATGACCCTGTTTCAATATATTCCGAAACTGCATTAGGAGAAGAATGAGGCTGCGTCTACACTGCCATATAATGCAGCTTCGGAATGCAAATGAGCTGCACCGATCTGGATTATGTGAGTCTACACTTGCCATATAATCCAGTTCAGTGCATTCTGAAGCTGTGTTGATCCAGTGTGTCATAAAGTTGGAAAAAGTAACTTTTCCAAGCTGTAAAAGTTCGGAAGAGCATGTGCAGAGTGCAAAGATTCCTAAGAATTGCTATGCATCTCAGAACCAGTGCTTCCCACACTTTCACAGCCAATGGCTCAAATGCTATGGAATCCTGGGAGTTGTAGTATTGCAAGGACTCCGGCTATCTTTGCCAAAGAGTGTTGTGGCCTTTGCCAAACTACAATTCCCAGAACTTCATGGCGTTGAGCTACGGTGATTAAAATGGTATCAAATGCTAGGGAATCCTGGGAGTTGTAGTTTTTTAAGAACTTTGGCTTTCTTTGCCAAATAGTGCAGGGGCCGATGACAAACTACAACTCCCAGAACTTCATGGCATTGATCTACGGCAATTAAAATGGCATCAAATGCTATGGAATCCCGGGAGTTATAGTTTTGCAAGAACTTCGGCTTTCTTTCCCAAAGAGCGGCAGGACCTTTGCCAAACTACAACTCTCAGAACTCCGTGGCCTTGAGCTACGGCGATTAAAATGGCATCAAATGCTATGGAATCCTGGGAGTTGTAGTTTTACAAGAACTTCGGCTTCCTTTCCCAAAGAGTGCTAGGGCCTTTGTCAAACTACAACTCCATGGCATTGAGCTACAACGATTAAAATGGCATCAAATGCTATGCAATTCCGGGTGTTGTAGTTTTGCAAGGACTTCGACTTTCTTTGCCAAAGAGTGTAGGGGCTGTTGACAAACTACAACTCCCAGAACCCTGTAGCATTGAGCTATGGCGATTAAGATGGCATGAAATGTTATAGAATGCTGGGAGTTATAGTTTTGCAAGGACTTCGGTTTTCTTTGGCAAAGAGCACCGGGGAGTTTGCCAAACTACAGCTCCCAGAACCCTGTAGCGTTGTGCTAAGGCGATTAAGATGGCATGAAATGTTATAGAATGCTAGGAGTTGTAGTTTTGCAAGTTGTAGTTGTAGTTTTGCAAGGACTTTGGTTTTCTTTGGCAAAGATGCTATGGAATCCTGGGAGTTGTAGTTTTGCAAAAACTTCAGTTTCCTTTGCCAAAGAATTGCATTAAATCTTAGCGGGAGGATTCAAACTAGACGTCCCAAACCCCATGGGCAACGCTGCTTTAACTAGGCTGAGTTGGCTTTGCTCATAAGGTCCCATAATAAACTATGAAGCCATTGTTTTTGGCTCCTTCCCAAGCTTATTATCAGCCTTCTCGCCTTCCTTATCAATCTTGGCAGTGAACTCTGAAAATATACAACAGGCACTAAAAATAAAATAAGCAAACATTCGTAGTAGCTTGAAGCCTTTCTCGTATCGGAGGGTCTGTCAAGGAAATATAGGGATTGAAGAGTAATATTAATAAGGAATCCTGGGATTTGTAGTTTGGCAAAGCACCGTAAGTTTCTCATATAGGAGGATCTGTCAAGGAAATATAGGGCAGGATTGAAGCATTATATTGATTACGACATTATAAGGAATTGTGGGATTTGTAGTTTGACAAAGCACCGCTTGGTTGAGTGCCCTAAATGCCCCTTCCTTGGACTACAAATCCCAGATCAAGCCTTTCTTGGCACGGTTCTATTTTGAACTGGGCTTGGCAGCCGCACCGCTCGCTGACATCTAAATATAATTGCCAGTGTTGCGTTGGCAAAGAACGACAAAACTGTTTTGCTATTTCAAGACCTAGAGAGCGTTTCCTAGGCTCGGACGCCATGCCTCATTTTCCCCCTTTACTCTTGGCACAACAACCACCCTTTGGAGTAAGCCCAGCTTGCGTCAGCACTGCAAAATTAATGCACATGATGTGGCACCGTCCCCAAACATTTTGCCCCCCAAGGCAACGAAACCAAAACATGTACGAATTCAAACAATCACAACAAGCAGAGGAGGCATTGGAGCGGGAGTGAGCAAACTTGGGCCCTTGATGTCAGTATTATTTCAGTAGGGATCCCATCAGGTCCGCTGGCTTTGTTATTTTTTTAGTTGTAGTCCAAAACACCTGGAGGGCCCAAGTTTGCCTGAATTAAAACTTTGAATTGCACACCCGTCATCTCCTACCTAGGACTTTTCCAAATGTATTGTGACTATAGCTCCCATCATGTGTGGGGATGATGGGATATGTAGTCCAACACATTTTGAAATTGGCCGGGTTGGTGGAAGCTGAACTGGGCAAACTTGGACCCTCCAGGTGTTTTGGACTGCAACTCCCACAATTCCTAACAGCCGGTAGGCTGTTAGGAATTGTGGGAGTTGTAGTCCAAAACACCTGGAGGGCCCAAGTTTGCCTGAATTAAAACTTTGAATTGCACACCCGTCATCTCCTACCTAGGACTTTTCCAAATGTATTGTGACTATAGCTCCCATCATGTGTGGGGATGATGGGATATGTAGTCCAACACATTTTGAAATTGACCGGGTTGGTGGAAGCCGAACTGAGCCACACATTCGATGGTTAGGAAGGAATGATCAGATCCATCGCATGATGATGCTTTTGGATTGCGCTTCCCATCAGCCTCATGGTGAAGAATGCTGGGAGATGCAGTCCAAGGATATCTGGAACGTGGCATGGTTCGCACCTTTGCCATAATCTTTACTTATGCTAGGTGCCTTTTCCCTCCGAATCAGCATCCACAATATCACCTTGCTAGGTAACTGATGTCAATGTTATTTCAGCAGGGATCCCATCAGGTCCGCTGGCTTTGTTATTTTTTTAGTTGTAGTCCAAAACACCTGGAGGGCCCAAGTTTGCCTGAATTAAAACTTTGAATTGCACACCCGTCATCTCCTACCTAGGACTTTTCCAAATGTATTGTGACTATAGCTCCCATCTGTAGCGACGATAAAGAAGACGGGCAGTCAGGAGGGTGATGGTGATCTCAAAGTTTATTGATCAGCCAAGCTGCTTATATATCTTTTCTTGTGCTCTTTGCAAAGCTTGCATAGTAACAGTGAGTTGGATTACATCATTGGCAGAGTGATTGGCTAGAGGTGAGCTCATCCTAAGGTGAGGTAGCCTACAACCTACTATCAGTCCCAGGTCATGATGCCCCCTGCATCCCCTTGCCAGAAAGGTGTGAAGCATAAGTGTCAGAGGACTGGAATCTGCCACGTTCCCTTCGGAGGTATGGCTTGCCAGTCCCCCCTAGTGGTACATCGCCATTCCTGCACCTCTGCACTTAGGGACACAATGGTGTCTCTCCTATATAAAGGACATTAATAATGATAATGTCCCTTCACCCATCATGTGTGGGGATGATGGGATATGTAGTCCAACACATTTTGAAATTGACCGGGTTGGTGGAAGCCGAACTGAGCCACACATTCGATGGTTAGGAAGGAATGATCAGATCCATCGCATGATGATGCTTTTGGATTGCGCTTCCCATCAGCCTCATGGTGAAGAATGCTGGGAGATGCAGTCCAAGGATATCTGGAACGTGGCATGGTTCGCACCTTTGCCATAATCTTTACTTATGCTAGGTGCCTTTTCCCTCCGAATCAGCATCCACAATATCACCTTGCTAGGTAACTGATGTCAATGTTATTTCAGCAGGGATCCCATCAGGTCCGCTGGCTTTGTTATTTTTTTAGTTGTAGTCCAAAACACCTGCAGGGCCCAAGTTTGCCTGAATTAAAACTTTGAATTACACACCCATCATCTCCTACCTAGGACCTTTCCAAATGTATTGTGACTACAGCTCCCAGCATGTGGCATGGGGATGATGGGATGTGTAGTTCAACACATTTCAAAATGGCCAGGTTGGTGGAAGCTGAACTGAGTCATAGACCAAAGGGTTAGGAAAGAATGATCAGACCCATCGCATGATGATGCTGTTGGATTGCACCATCCATCAGCCCCATGGTGAGGAATGCTGGGAGCTGCAGTCCAGAGATATCTGGAGAGTGGCATGATTTGCACCCTTGCTATAATCTTTACTTATGCTATGTGCCTTTTCCCTCCAAATCAGCATTCACAATATCACCTTGCCAGATAACTGATGTTAATGGTATTTTAGCAGGGATCCCATCAGGTCCACTGGCTTTGTTATTTTTTTTAGTTGGCGGATGGCTTTGCTGATTTCTTTCAAACTAGGCAGTGTTGCAAGCACATCCCTGGTTTGTTGTTGTGGGATTTGCGAGAGATCTAGCAAAGTTTCCAAAATTAAAGTGCTGCCAGATTTGGTCAGATGGCTCACATTTGACCAAATAATGCTGACAGCTTTGAATCTCGCATACAGTCTCACTGAGGAAATAATAACCTCCCTGTCCTCCACAAAGAACCTTGCAATTTAACAGTTACTACATTTTTTCATGTTAGAATGGTGGCCTATGCCATGGCACTCCTCTTCAGATATATAGTTTGACAAGGACTTTACCCAAAGAGTGTTGGGTGCATCGACATGCTAGGGAAGCCATGCTACCCATGCTCTATTCTGGCTTGGTTAGACCACATCTGGAATACTGTGTCCATTCTGGGCACCACAATTGAAGAGAGATATTGACAAGCTGGAATGTGTCCAGAGGATGGTGACTAAAATGATCAAGGGTCTGGAGAACAAGCCCTATGAGGAGCGGCTTAAAGAGCTGGGCATGTTTAGCCTGAAGAAGAGAAGGCTGAGAGGAGACATGATAGCCATGTATAAATATGTGAGAGGAAGTCACAGGGAGGAGGAGGGAGCAAGCTTCCTTTCTGCTTCCCTGGAGACTAGGACGCAATGGAACAATGGCTTCAAACTACAAGAGAGGAGATTCCATCTGAACATGAGGAAGAACTTCCTGACTGTGAAGAGCCGTTCAGCAGTGGAACTCTCTGCCCCAGAGTGTGGTGGAGGCTCCTTCTTTGGAAGCTTTAAGCAGAGGCTGGATGGCCATCTGTCGGGGGTGCTTTGAATGTGATTTTCCTGCTTCTTGGCATAATGGGGTTAGACAAGATAGCCCATGAGGTCTCTTCCAACTCTATGATTCTATGATTCTTTCTCCTGGGATAGCGTAACACTAAGCCATGGAAATCGAAGTGATGTCAAACTGTGCTGATTCCACAGTGCAGATGCACACCCACGTCTCCTCCTTTGGCTCAGTCCCATTGTGTTGCCAAAGGATCTGGAAGGAGAGGGTTGGGAGCAGGAGAGGAGGAAATGGCCTCATGCAAGCAGGTGCTTCCTTCTGCCACCCACACACTTCCCTCCATACACACACACGCAAATACACACACACACATACTGCTGCCCACGGGAGGTGACAATGCAAGGAAGTGCGGGACAGAACAATGGTCAACGGAGAGCGGATTGTCACCAATTGGGGTGTTTCAGAGCAGGAAGAAGTATGTGTCTGAGTAGCTTTAGCAAAAAGAATGGTGCTGGGTGACCACACTGGAGTAGTGCGCAGGGCACTATGATAGCTAGTGAATAATGCTCAATTGGGGGCAGGGTCGGCCCTAGGTAATTGTCAAGAGTAAGCAAACAGTATTTTGCACCCCCCACCCAAACCAATCACTGAAAAATAGAAAGTAGAGGTGAATAAAAGAGTTGCCTCCTCCTGAGAAAAATGTATAATATCACCCGCCTCAGGAATCCTGCTACAAAACAGGAGCTTTTTTGTTGAGTTCCAGGGCCAGAGGAGCAGATGGCGGAAACAGAAGAACAGCCTGCCTCAGGGGAGCGTGCTTGCTCCATCCATGTTCAACATCTACACAAATGACCAGCCACTGCCAGAAGGGACAGAGAGTTTCATCTATGCTGATGATCGTGCCATCACTGCTCAAGCAGGGAGCTTTGAGATGGTAGAACAGAAGCTTTCCGAAGCTCTAGGTGCTCTTACTGCCTATTACAGGGAAAACCAGCTGATCCCCAACTCATCCAAAACACAGACATGTGCCTTTCATCTCAAGAACAGAGAAGCATCCCGAGCTCTGAAGATCACCTGGGAAGGAATCCCACTGGAGCATTGCAGCACACCCAAATACCTGGGAGTCACTCTGGACCGTGCTCTGACCTACAAGAAGCACTGCCTGAACATCAAGCAAAAAGTGGGTGCTAGAAACAATATCATACGAAAGCTGACTGGCACAACCTGGGGATCACAACCAGACACAGTGAAGACATCTGCCGTTGCGCTGTGCTACTCTGCTGCTGAGTATGCATGCCCAGTGTGGAACACATCTCACCACACTAAAACAGTGGATGTGGCTCTTAATGAGACATGCCGCATTATCACGGGGTGTCTGCGACCCACACCACTGGAGAAATTACACTGCTTAGCCGGTATTGCACCACCTGACATCGCCGGGAAGTAGCAGCCAATAGTGAAAGGACCAAGGCAGAGACATCTCCAGCTCCTCCCCTGTTTGGGTATCAGCCAGCACGTCAACGACTTAAATCTAGAAATAGTTTTCTAAGATCTACAGAGACACTCGCTGGAACACCTCAGCAAGCGAGAGTCCAAAAGTGGCAGGCTCAAACCCAGAACCTCAACCAATGGCTGATACCAAATGAGAGACTCCCCCCTGGGCACACAGAAACTGGGCAACTTGGAAGGCGCTGAACAGACTGCGCTCTGGCACCACAAGATGCAGAGCCAACCTCAAGAAATGGGGCTACAAAGTGGAATCCACGACATGCGAGTGCGGAGAGGAGCAAACCACTGACCACCTGCTGCAATGCACCCTGAGCCCTGCCACATGCACAAGGGAGGACCTTCTTGCGGCAACACCAGAGGCACTCCAAGTGGCCAGATACTGGTCAAAGGACATTTAATCAACTACCAAACTCACAAATTTTGTATTTTGTCTGTTTGTTTGCTTTGTTCTGTTAGAAATGTAATATAATTGACTGGTTGCCTGACACAACAAATAAAATAAATAGCAGGAGCCAGGCCATCTAAGCTGCGCCGCGCAGCCTAGCCTCCCAGGTAGTCTCCCACCTGGCTCCTGCCTCCTGCAGCCTGGCAGCAGTGGAAGCCAGGTGATCGAGGCTGTGCCGCATGCAAGAGCACCTCAAGAGCACCCCTTGGGGATTTACGCTATACGCAGATGCGTATCTTGCCTATTGCTTCAGCCGCCCCTGATTGGGGGTGATGGAGCAGAGGATACAGATGGGGAAGTGCAGCATAGAACAGGTACAGGAATATCTAGCCAATGTATATGAATTCAAGAGATAATGGATATGGTAGGGGATGCAGCACAGAATAGGAACAGAGGGAGCACAGGAACATCTGACTAATCTATATGAATTTAAGAGATAACAGAGCAGAGGATGCAGGAAGGGAAATGCAGCACAAAATAGGTAAATAGGCAACATAGGAATCTCTGGCTAATCTATATGATTTGAAGAACAATTACCGTCCGGTCAGCCTCACATTGATACCAGACCAGATTCTGGAAAAGATTGTCAAGGAAGTGGTCTGCAAACACTTAGAAAGGAATGCAGTCATAACTAACAGTCAAGACAGATTGATCAAAAGCAAGTCACACCAAATTCATCTGATCTCTTTTTTTGATAGAGTTACAAGCTGGATAGATGTGGGGAATGCTGCGGATGGAGCATATCTGGATTTCAGGAGGGCCCTCCTTCCTTCGAGGTCCCCCATGACCTTCTGGCAAGGAAACTAGTCCAATGTGGGCTAGGCAAAACTACGTGAGGTGGATCTGTAATTGGTTGAGGAATGAACCCAGAGGATGCTTCTCCCCAATGCTTTGTCTTCATCCTGGAAAGAAGTGAGGAACGGAGTGCCATCAGCAGGATTCTATCCTGGGCCCGGTCCTGTTCGGGATCTTGATTAATGACTTAGATGAAGGGTTAGAAGACAGGATCATCAAGTTGGCAGATGAGGACCAAATTGGGAGGGAGAGCCAATACTCAGAAGACAGGAGCAGAATTCAAACATCTTCACAGATTAGAGAGATGAGTGGCCAAGGCTAACACAAGGAAGTTCAACAGGGACAAATGCAAGAGACTCCACTGAGGAAGAAAAAAGAAAATGCAAGGAGACAGAATGGGGGACAATACCTGGCTACATAGCAGGACGTGGGAAAAAGAGCAATGGCTTCAAACTACAGGACGGGATTCCACCTGAATATTAGGAAGAACTTTCTAGCTGTGAGAGTTGTTCAGCAGTGGAACTCTGCTCTGGGGTGTGGTGCAGGCTCCTTCTATGGAGGCTTTTAAACAGAGGCTGGATGGCCATCTGTTGAGGGTGCTTTGAATGCAATTTTCCTTCTTCTTGGCAGGGGTTGGACTGGATGGCCCATGAGGTCTCTTCCAACTCTAGGATTCTGTGATCTTGGGTGTCCTCATGGGGAGGAAGGTAAACACAAGCCAACAATGTCATGCAGCAACTAAAAAAGTCAATGGGATTTTGGCCCGTAGGGAAGTCATGCTTCCCATGATCTATTCTGTCTTGGTCAGACCACACCTGGAATCACATTGTGTCCAATTCTGGGCACCACAATTGAAGGGAGATGTTGACTTAAGCTGGAATGTGTCCAGAGGAGGGTGACTCAAATGATCAAGGGTCTGGAGAACAAGCCCTATGAGGAGCGGCTTAAAGAGCTGGGCATGTTTAGCCTGGAGAAGAGAAGACTGAGAGGAGACATGATAGCCATGTATAAATATGTGAGAGGAAGTCATAGGGAGGAGGGAGCAAGCTTGTTTTCTGCTTCCCTGGAGACTACGACTTAGGCAATCCCTTGTTGGCTGAGTAGGATAGTCTTCCAGGATTAGTGTTCTGGTGGGTCCTTAGATGTCTGTGGAGCCCTATTCTTGACCTGCATCTTCTCCCGCAGTGAAGGCATCGGTTTCAAGATGGAAGGCAGTCTCGGTCGGGGTTGGCCTGGTGTGCCTTCCTCCTGGCACGTTTCTCTTTTTCACCCTCCATTCGTGCCTCTTCAAATTCTGCAGCACTGCTGGTCACAGCTGACCTCCAGCTGGAGCACTCAAGGGCCAGGGCTTCCCAGTTCTCAGTGTCTATGCCAGAGTTTTTAATGTTGGCTAGGACAGGAAACAATGGCTTCAAACTACAGGAAAGGAGATTCCACCTGAACATGAGGAAGAACTTCCTGACTGTGAGAGCTGTTCAGCAGTGGAACTCTCTGCTCTGGGGTGTGGTGGAGGCTCCTTCTTTGGAAGCTTTTAAGCAGAGGCTGGGTGGTCATCTGTTGGGGGGTGCTTTGAAGGTGATTTTCTTGCTTCTTGGCAGAATGGGGTTGGACAGGATGGCCACAAGGTCTCTTCCAACTCTGTGATTCAAGAGATGGGGATGCAACACAGAATAGGTAAACAGGCAACACAGGAATGTCTGGCTACTCCAAATAAATTCAAGAGATAACAGAGCAGAGGTTGCATTACAGGAAAGGCCAAACAGAATAGGTAAAGAATATTCACCTAATCTAAATGAATTCAAGTCTCTGGGGTTAGGTGAACCACATCCAAGGGCATCAAAAGTAGTGGCAGAAGCAATTTCAGTATCAATGGCAAGGCAGAAAGGGGTTGGACTGGATGGCCTTTGGGGTCCCCTCTTAACACTATTGATGTTTCAACTGGCAAGGTTGCCGAGCTGGAAACATTCGGGTCTTTCTCTTCCTGAAAGCTCTATAATTAAATCCACGGCTCGGCTGCCCCCTCCGTCCTTCCCTTGACGCCTGAGCTCAAAGGAAGATAGGAAGGATGTGAATTACACCATTTCCTTTACGGTTTGGACCCGACCTTATAAAAGACCCTCCCTGGCCGGCCTGGCTTTTGAGGCTGGTTCTCAGGAGCATTGGGGCTTCTCAAGGGACAAGGGGGGTTCCAGCTGGGTTTGGGACCCCCTCACCCGCAAGGGGCCCCACACCTGCTGGCAGGGGACGGATGCCCGAGGGGCCCCGCAGTGGTTCAGCAGACAGGTGCCATGGCTGGCCCAGGTGACCAAAGCTACGTTCGGGAATTCACCCGCCACTCCAGTGATGTCCTGATGAACCTGAACGAACTGCGCAAGCGATGCATCCTGACGGATGTCACCTTAAGAGTCGGAGGGTGCCCACTGCATGCCCACAAAGCCGTCCTGACCGCCTGCAGGTAAGAGAGCGGGACATCGTGCTAACCCTGCCAGGTTGATTGGCATGCCAGCTGTTCTGGATGGGCATGCAAACCTTCTCAGTGGTGGTCTTCATGGGGCAAGTGAGCCCATATGGCTGGTGGCTAGGGTAAAGCATCAGAGCAGTGGCCTTACTTGCAGCAAGAGACAAAGCAAGTCCAAAATACTTGTGCATTTCATCTTGGAGCTTTCCTTGCTGTGAATTTAGCCTTAGGAGAGGATTGAATGTGTGTGTGCATGCAAGGCAGAAGGAGGTTGGACTCGATGGCCCCTTGGGTTACTTCTTCTTCTTCTTAGAATCAAAGAGTTGGAAGAGACCTCCTGGGCCATCCAGTCCAACCCCATTCTGCCAAGAAGCACGCTTGAGTGCTCTAGAATCATAGAATAAAAGAGTTGGAAGAGACCTCATGGGCCATCCAGTCCAACCCCCTGCCAAGAAACAGGAATATTGCATTCAATCACCCCTGACAGATGGCCATCCAGCCTCTGTTTAAAAGCTTCCAAAGAAGGAGCCTCCACCACACTCCGGGGCAGAGAGTTCCACTGCTGAACGGCTCTCACAGTCAGGAAGTTCTTTCTCATGTTCAGATGGAATCTCCTCTCTTGTAGTTTGAAGCCATTGTTCCGCGTCCTGGTCTCCAAGGAAGCAGAAAACAAGCTTGCTCCCTCCTCCCTGTGGCTTCCTCTCACATATTTATACATGGCTATCATATCTCCTCTCAGCCTTCTCTTCTTCAGGCTAAACATGCCCAGCTCCTTAAGCCGCTCCTCATAGGGCTTGTTCTCCAGACCCTTGATCATTTTAGTCGCCCTCCTCTGGACACATTCCATCTTGTCAATATCTCTCTTGAATTGTGGTGCCCAGAATTGGACACAATATTCCAGGTGTGGTCTAACCAAAGCGGAATAGAGCATGGGGAGCATGACTTTCCTAGATCTAGACACTAGGCTCCTCGTCGGACACTTCCCAAGTGTCTAGAACTGTATGATGTATTGGCAAATAATGCGTGCAGATGGTAATCTTGTCAGCGCCGATTGTGTTTAAGTGCAGGCCAAGGTCTTTAGCACTGCACCCAGTGTGCCAATCACCACTGGGACCACCTTGACTGGCTTGTGCCAGAGTCTTTGCAGTTCGATCTTTAAATCCTCGTATCGTGTCAGCTTTTCCAGTTGTTTCTCTTCAATCCTGCTGTCACCTGGGATTGCAACATCGACAATCCATACTTTGTTTTTTTAACACAGTTGTGAGGTTAGGAGTACTGTACTCCAAAACTCTGTCAGTCTGAATTCGGAAGTCCCAGAGTAATTTGACGAGTTCATTTTTTTTATTGTTATTATTTGAAACACAACAAGATGAGTCCACAGCAGACAAGATCACTCTTGGATCACACGTCAGATACTTCCCAAGTGTCTCAGAATGTGTGATGTATCGGCGAATAATGTGTGCAGATCCCAGTAAGGTGGCCTTTTGCAGCTGGCAGA
Source organism: Anolis sagrei ordinatus (assembly GCF_025583915.1). Taxonomy (NCBI): domain Eukaryota; kingdom Metazoa; phylum Chordata; class Lepidosauria; order Squamata; family Anolidae; genus Anolis; species Anolis sagrei. The sequence continues at coordinate 4,609,274 of NW_026847660.1, forward strand.
TGGTAATCTTTGTCAGCGCCAATTGTGTTTAAGTGCAGGCCAAGGTCTTTAGGCACTGCACCCAGTGTGCCGATCACCACTGGGACCACCTTGACTGGCTTGTGCCAGAGTTGTTGTTGTTGTTGTTGTTGTTGTTATTATTTCAAAGGCTGGATGGCCATCTGTTGGGATTGCTTTGACTGTGCTTTTCCTGCAAGGCAGAAGCAGGTTGGACTGGGTTGCCCCTGGGTTGCTCCTATTATTATTATTATTATTATTATTATTATTATTATTATTATTGCAAAGACTGGGTGGTCATCTGTTCAGGGTGCTCTGATTTGAGCTTTTACTTCATGGCAGAAGCAGGTTGAACTGGGTGGCCCCGGGTTGCTTTTACTATTATTATTATTATTATTATTATTATTAGTAGTAGTAGTAGTAGTAGTAGTATTAGTATTAGTAATAGTAGCAGCAGTCATGGTGGTGGTGGTAGCATATTATTGCAAAAGCTTGGTGGCCATCTATTGTGGGTGCTTTGATTTGTGCTTTTACTGCATGGCTGAAACTAGTTGCACTGGGTGGCCCCTAGGTTACACCTATTATTATTATTATTATTATTATTATTATTATTATTATTATTATTGCTAAAGGCTGGATGATCCCTGGGATATTCCACTGAAATACTGTCAAATTTTAAAATGCGATGTGGCCTCTGTGTCCAAAAGTTTCTAGGGACCCCTCAAGGACTTCAGAAGAGATTCCATGGCTTTAAATGTTTGAGAACATCCTGGGAATTGTGGTTCCCTTCCCATTATGGTCCTCCCTAGGCCTTATACACCCCGTAGTTGCCCCAGTTGCGCATTAATCCTTTGCCGTTCTACTTTTCCCATCTGCTGTAAAAATGTCCCAGATTCTCTTTCTGCCTTCCTCCTTGGTCCTCAGCTTGCTTCAATTACTGCAAAGGAAATCTTTGCACTCTGCAGGACAAGAAAACAGTTGTCTCAGTCCAAAACAGACTGCAGCAACCTCCCCTAATGTATTGGCTCTTCCATATTAATACCTTTTCGTTGTCACTGTGACGTGACTCCCATGTCCCAGTTTGTACCTGCAAAATGTGAACAGGCCTTGGCTTGTTGATCTCTCGCCTTGACCAATGCTTCTGTCCTTCCTTCCCCAACAGCGGCTTCTTTTACTCCATCTTCCTGGGCCAAGGGGGCCACCAAGTGAGTGTCTTGACCCTCCCCAGCTCCATTGAACCGGCCGGATTCCAGGCCATCCTGGACTTCATGTACACATCTCGCCTGCTGCTCACCCCGGGCACCGTGCCGGCCGTCCTGGCTGCCGCATCCTACTTGCAGATGGAACATGTGGCCGAAAGCTGCCATCGCTTCATCCAAGCCAGGTATGGGCATCAGAGTTGGGGCGGGAGGAGCAATGTTTAGGATCGGTGGGTCCATAGGTGACGGTGGAGCCCTATTCTTGATCTGTATCTTCTCCTGCAGTGAGGACAGGGAATGCAGTCCCGGTTGGGGTTGCTTCACATACCTTACTCTTGGCATGTTTCCCTCTTTCGCCCTCCATTCTTGCCTCTTCAAATTCTACAGCACTGCTGGTCACAGCTGACCTCCAGCTGGAGCGCTCAAGGGCCAGGGCTTCCCAGTTCTCAATGTCTATGCCAGAGTTTTTAAGGTTGGCTTTGAGCCCATCTTTGCAATCTCTTTTCCTGTCCACCAACATTCTGTTTTCCGTTCTTGAGTTCGGAGTAGAGCAACTGCTTTGGGAGATGGTGGTCGGGCATCTGGACAACATGGCCGGTCCAGCAGAGTTGATGGCGGAGGACCATCACTTCAGAGCTGGTGGTCTTTGCTTCTTCCAGCACGCTGACATTTGTCCATTTGTCTTCCCAAAAGATTTGCAGGATTTTTCAGGGGTAATACTGATGGAATCGTTCCAGGAGTTGCATGTGACGTCTGTAGACAGTCCACGATTTTGTTTCCTGTGGACTCACCTTGTTGTGTTTCTAATAACAACAACAACAACAACAATAGCAGCAGCAGCAACCCAGGGACCACTGACTTTGCTGCTTTATGACTATTGTTTGGGGAGTTGGTTCAGCACATTGGATGGTTTATTTGGAATTCTGACGAAAGCCTGGAGATACTGGAGACTATGTGAATAGTGCTACCAGAGATAACAATGCAGTTGATTTCTCTCTGATTCTTGCAGCTATGACTGTGTCAACTCTTTATTGGCCCCTCCGGCACCCACCTTCTTCCACCATGATTTCCAGACTGTAGAAGGCACAGAAGAAGGCTCATCCGCTGCTGTTTATCAAAGACGGGCGCCAGATGGTCCCATTCCGGCTGCAATCACCACTACCTTGCCCGCCATATCCTACAGTCCCAAAGACAAGCCATTGGGGTCCCTTCTTTCCCCTGGAAATGGGGGTCAGTCTCCTCCGGGCCGGCCAGCCTCACCTCGGGGGTCCAGCACCCCTGACCCCAAGGCTTGCCACTGGAAGAAGTACAGGTTCATCATCCTGAACTCCAGGCTGCATGAAGAGGTGGAAGAGGAAGAGGAGGAAGAGGAAGGGAGGCTGGACCCCCCAACATCCCTTACCCACACGGATACGGGTAGAAACACCTCTGGAATGGGACAAAGCATCCTGCGCAGGTTGGAAAATACAGCAATGTAGTATCTAAACCAGCTCCTGAATAGTCTTCAAGGGCAGCCCTATGTCCATAGCATTGCAGTAGTCCAATCTAGAGTTCATCAAATGACTACAGAAATGTAGTATCTAAACCAGCTTCTGGATAGTCTTCAAGGGCAGCCCTCTGTCCGTAGCATTGCAGTAGTCCAGTCTAGAGGTCATCAAATGACTACAGAAATATAATATCTAAACCAGCTCCTGGATAGTCTTCAAGGGCAGCCTTATATCCATACCATTGCAGTAGTCCAGTCTAGAGGTCATCAAATGACTACAGAAATGTAGTATTGAAACCAGCTCCTGGATAGTCTTCAAGGGCAGCCCTATGTCCGTAACAGTGCAGTAGTCCAGTCTAGAGATCATCAAATGACTACAGAAATGTAGCTAAACCAGCTTCTGGAGAGTCTTCAAGGGCAGCCCCATGTCCGTAGCATTGCAGTAGTCCAGTCTAGAGGTCATCAAATGACTACAGAAATGTAGTATCTAAACCAGCTCCTGGGTAGTCTTCAAGGGCAGCCCTCTGTCCGTAGCATTGCAATAGTCCAGTCTGGAGGTCATCAAATGACTACAGAAATGTAGTATCTAAACCAGCTCCTGGATAGTCTTCAAGGGCAGACCTATGTCCGTAGCATTGCAGTGGTCCAGCCTAGAGGTCATCAAATGACTACAGTAATGTAGTATCTAAACCAGCTCCTGGATAGCCTTCAAGGGCAGTCCTGTGTCTGTAACATTACAGTAGTCCAGTCTAAAGTTTGCCCATACCTAGGTTAGATTTCTATCTATCAGGAGTGCTTGAATTACATTATTCCTGGGTTAGAAATGTCTTTTTCCTCTTTCTGTAGGACTTCCTTGGCTCTTCCCCGCTGTTCAGTCTGCAACCAAGGCTCATTTGGAGTTGGTGAGTCCCAGAAGAGAAGTGGATGATGGGTTGTGTAATGGATGATGGGAGTCTTTGTCAAGAAGTGGATGATTGGTTGTGTAATGGATGATGGGAGTCTTTGTCACCTTGAGGACTTCTATGTACCTGAAGTTGGGTTCCAACTTTTGAGAAGTCTTTGGAACTGGTGCATATAACTATTACAAAGTCTTCAGCTTCCTCTGGTGCATAACCAAACTGCAACTCCCTGGGTGCCCTCATATGGGGCCAGGGCAGCTGAAGTGGGGCCAAACTGCATTAATTCCACAGTGTAGAATGAAAGTTGTTTTGATTATTTTTTGAAAATGACAACCTGAATCTCACTTCTGTATCTTACCTTCTTCGAGGCCAGGGATCGTACCACTTTGGAGAGTTTGATCTGCCGGTTCTTCAGGAAGGTATTGGAGGGCCCAATCCCCCAACAGCCACCAACGACTCCCTAGAGAAGCCATACAAGTGTCACTTCTGCAGCTCAGGCTTCCGCTACAAAGGAAACCTGGCAAGCCATCGGACGTTGCATACAGGTATGTCACTTTGCCACAAGTGTGCCTTCAAGTCACCTGCCAACTGATGTGATCCCCATTGCTTCTGGAAGGTTGTAATATGTATCTTTTATACATTTTAATATGTGTGTTTATAGAATTTTGCAATGTTTGTGTTTGACTGTGCTGTGACCTGCCTCAAACCATGAGCAACGGTAATAATAAAATAATAATAATTATTATTATTATTATTACTCCAATCATACAATGCCATTTGCAAGTCCATTGTATTTTGCAATATTTTTGTGTTTTAACTATGCTGTGTGATCTGCCTTGAGCCACGAGGAGAGGTGGGTAAGAAATAAAATAATAAGAATTATTATTATTATTATTATTACACTGATCATAGATTGATATTTCCAAGTGCTTTGTATTTTGCAATGTTTTTGTGTTTTAACTATGTTGTGTGATGTACCTCGAGCCACGAGGAGAGGTGGGTAAGAAATAAAATAATAATAATAATGATAATAATTATTGTTATTACACCAATCATATAATGCCATTTACAAGTGCATTGTATTTTGCAATGTTTGTGTGTTTTAACTGTGATCTGCCTCGAGCCATGAGGAGAGGTGGGTAAGAAATAAAATAATAATAATAATAATAATAATAATAATAGTTGTTGTTGTTATGATTACACCGATCATATAATGCCATTTACAAGTGCATTGTATTTTGCAATGTTTTTGTGTTTTAACTATGCTGCGTGATCTGTCTTGAGCCACGAGGAGAGGTGGGTAAGAAATAAAATTATTATTATTATTATTATTATTATTATTATTATTATTAATGCATCGATCATATAATGCAATTTGTCAGTGTACTGTATTTTGCAATGTTTGTGTGTTTTAACTATGCTGTGTGATCTGTCTCGAGCCACGAGGAGAGGTGGGTAAGAAATAAAATTATTATTATTATTATTATTATTATTATTATTATTACACCAATCATATAATGCCATTTGCAAGACCACTGTATTTTGCAATGTTTTGTGTTTTAACTGTGATGTGTGATCTGCTTCGTGACACGAAGAGAGGTAGGTAAGAAATATAATAATAATAATAATAATAATAATAACAACAACAACAACATCAATCATATAATGCCATTTGCAAGTGCATTGTACTTTGCAATGTTTGTGTGTTTTAACTGTGCTGTGTGATCTGCCTCGAGACACGAAGAGAGGTAGGTAAGAAATAATACTAATAATAATAATAATAATAATAATAATAATACACCGATCATATAATGCCATCTGCAAGTGCATTATATGTCACAGTAGATGGGGTCCTAGTCTATTTGTTTTCAGCCAGAAGCTTGATTTAGAGCAGAGTGGAGGGTGAGCCCTGGCACCAGCAAAACAAAACAAATCAGTTAATCCTTGCAAACAGAAGCAGGAGAATTGCACAGAGCTCTTTCCTTCCCATCTCTGTCCCCCGTTTCCCATTCCTTCATCACATCCCGCCTTCCGTTCCCATTTAGGAGACAAGCCATACCACTGCGGCATTTGCGGGGCGCAGTTCAACCGGCCGGCTAACCTCAAGACCCACCTGCGCATCCATTCCGGCGAGAAGCCCTACAAGTGCGAGACCTGCGGATCCCGGTTTGTACAGGTAAAGGATGCGCTTATATGGAGACCGCTGCAAAGGAGCTAGGCATGCTATGCACTGCAAAGAGATGGAGAAAGCAAGGTCTAAATGTCAGAAAACCCCAATTGGGAAGGATAGGGGCAGGTATGAGGTTAGGATACAATTCTGTGCCATTTGGGATGAATGCATTTGCACAGACAGACTTCCTAATTTGCAAAAAAAAAAAAATGTATTTTCTGCACAGAAAAGCAACCTACAAAATATGTATTTTTGCTTTTCTGCAAAAGTAAACAAACATTCCAATGTATCCCATCCTGTCTGGTCTTGGAGGCTAAGTGCAGTTGGCCTTAGGAAGGACTTGGAAGGGAGATCGTCAAGGAATCCCAGTTGCTGTTGTTGTTGTTGTTACTATTATTATTATATTTATTTATACCCTGCTTTATCTCTCCTGCAGGAGACTCAAAGTGGCTTAACATAAGAACATCAACATACAATTTAAAATACACAAATATTAAAACTGCATTAAAGATCATTAGTATTAAAACCAAATCAGATTAAACCCATACAACCATGTAAAACATGTAAAAAGTAAACAATGCTTAGAAGTTAACTTTGCACATGCTTCATCAGCCTATTGAAACTTGAAACATTTCACAACAGCGCCACCTACTGTGCAGGTGTGGAATGACATGTGACATTCTTACCTTGGAACAGCTAGGTTGCTTACTCAAGGGTTTGCTTCCTTGCTTGCTTCCAGGTAGCCCACCTGCGGGCCCACGTCCTGATCCACACCGGAGAGAAGCCGTACCCATGCGGGACGTGCGGGACACGTTTCCGGCACCTCCAGACCCTCAAGAGCCACATCCGCATCCACACTGGAGAGAAGCCCTACCAGGTGAGTCCAGTTGGGGGGTTTCAAATGACCCTAAAGTTGGGTATGGACCAAATAGGAATCTCAAACCCATCTAGTACGACACTGTTTTTGGGAAAAGGATGTCCTTTGAGATCACAACCTTTTGGAAAACCAGAATCTCCAAAGCCTTTTGGAAACATGACCTTTTGGAGATTAATTGGCATTCACACCATTTGGAATGATCATAACCTTTTTGTAAAGTATGATCTTCTTGAGAAGAGTTAAATACTCATTTAGTGAATCTTCTCTTTAGTGGTAAATAATATCCAATAGTATTCATGCAAGGCAAATTAGGTTTCTCAGTTGTTAGACTGGTATGCCTGGTTATCTCTCTGAACTGTTAGGAACAAAGATATGCCAATGCACCAAATATGGAGGACAATACCACTTTGACTGCCAATGTAAAATGCTATCAAATCAAATCAAAGAAGACTAAAGATTTTAGAATCATGTACTTATAGAGTTAGAAGAGACCTCGTGTCTTATCCCCTCCTGCTATGCAGGAAGATACAATCAAATCACCCCCAACAGATGGCCAGATGAAAAATCTCTAGAGGAAATTGTAACCTTGCGAAACTACAACTCTCAGGAATTCATTTGTATTGAGCCATGGGACTCCATGTGTCAAACCACATTAATTCTGCAGTGTAGATGCACCGCTAGTTTTTCCTGCAAACCCTGTTGACTCTTCTTCCAACAGTGCGAGAAATGCAACATCCGCTTCCGTCACAAGAGTCAGCTCCGGCTTCACCTGCGGCAGAAGCACGGCGCCGTCACCAACACCAAGATGCGCTACAAAGTCCTGGACGGCCCGTATGCCACCCTTTGCTGAGGAGCAGCAACCCATTCTGGAATCCCGGGAGTTGTAGTTTTGCAAGGTCTTTGGCCTTACCTGACCGAAAGTGCAAGTTCATTACCAAACTACAACTCCCACGATTCCGTCACAGCCCAGATGCACTTGCAGAGCTCTGCTGGCAGAGCCGATGCATCAAAACTCTATAAAAGCTTAATAAGCTTCGGGAGCAAAGAGGTTTGAAACTGCATTATGTGGTCAGTGTAGACCAGACTTGAGCAAACTTCAGCCCTCTGGGTGTTTTGGACTTCAAGTCCCATCGTTCCTAACAGCCTCAGGCCCCTTTCTTTTCCCCCTCCGCTGCTTAAGCGGATAAGTGGATAGTCTTCAAGGGCAGCCCGAGGTCCACAGCATTGCAGTAGTCAAGTCCAGAGGTCATCAAATGAGTACAGAAATGTATTGTCTAAACCAGCTTCTGGATAGTCTTCTAGGGCAGCCCCATGTACATAGCATTGCAGCAGTCCAGTCTAGAGATCATCAAATGAGTACAGAAATGTAGTGTCTAAACCAGCTTCTGGGTAGTCTTCTAGGGCAGCCCCATGTCCATAGCATTGCAGCAGTCCAGTCTAGAGGTCATCAAATGAGTACAGAAATGAAGTGTCTAAACCACTTCTGGATAGTCTTCTAGGGCAGCCCCATGTCCATAGCATTGCAGCAGTCCAGTCTAGAGGTCAGCAAATAACTACAGACATGAAGTGTCTAAACCAGCTTCTGGATAGTCTTCTAGGGCAGTCCCATGTCCATAGCATTGCAGCAGTCCAGTCTAGAGGTCATCAAAATGATGAAAAAAGGGGTAAGATTTATACGGCGGAGGGGGAAAAGGAAAGGGCCCGAGGCTGTTAGGAATGATGGGACTTGAAGTCCAAAACATCTGGAGGGAGGGTCCAAGTTTGCCCAGGACTGACCTATACCCTATAATGCTCTTACCAATCTTGCTAGGAATGATGGGAATTGTAGTCCAATAGGCCTGGAGCATGCCAGGTCAGTGAACCCTAAATTAATGGGGATTTATTGTTTTATAATAATGCGTTTCTCATATAATGATGATGATGATATTTCCTTTGCTGCTTTTTTTTTCTTATTTCTGCCCATCTTCCTCTTTGCAATTTTGCTCATTCTGTGATCCTTCAGGAAAGGTATTATTGGGAAGTCTGTTTTGGAATTGAGTTGGCGAAGAAGAGAGGTCTGGAACCTTCAATAAATAATATTCTAGAAGAGGTCTGGAACCTCTTTTCTGTATCTGGAAGGAAGGAAGGGACGAAACGGATGTATGTATAGCGGGGTCAGCCACCGAGGGTGCATCTACACCATAGATTTAATGCGGTTTGACACCACTTGAACCTGGTGCAATACTATGGGATCTTGGGAGGTGTAGTTTGGCAAGGTCTTTCACCCTATTCCATAACACTGAGCCAAAGCAGTTCAAGTGGTTTCAAACTGCATCAGTTCTATAGTGTAGATGTGTTCACTGGGCACATATTAGCCTTTGAATCATATATGGCCCAACACTATTTGTTCCCATTTGTGGCTGAGAGAGTGACCCTTTCTAATGATTCAGTGTACACAAGCTATGTTTCATGCATAACCGTTATTAAAACAATATTGTATAAAATGACCTATGTGTATGAATGTTCTGTTTAGATTAGAGTCTGGTTCCAAAGTATCTCATTATGTATATGCAAATATATGCAAATATACCAAATGTATTTATTATTATTATTATTATTATTATTATTATTATTATTATTATGTATTTATATCCCCCCCCTTTTTCTCTGCCAAATATTATTAAAATATTCCCATCCAAACCCAAGTAACGAAGGTGGAGGCATTACTTTTCATTCAACCCCCGTACCTATATACAAATATATCTATGTGCAAATATACCAAAATGCCTCTAGAACATGGCTCTATAGCCCGAAAAAACCCACAAGAACCTATACCAAAATTGTTATTATTACTGTTACTATTATTATTCCCCCCTTTTTTCTCTGCCAAAGGAGACTCAAAGCAGCTAACATTAAAACTTAGGCTCATCTCCAAAATATCTAATTGCAAAATATGCAAATATATACCTAAATATGCAAATATATACCTAAATATGCAAATATATGAGGGTTGAATGAAAAGTAATGCCTCCACCTTCGTAACTCCTGAACAGATGGGAGTACTGGTATGCGACAGGTACTGGCTTGTTCAGTAAACTCTCCTCTACAGTTCTATTTTGTCAGGAAGCCTTAGCATTGAACGGTTGTGTTGTTAAAGTGCGAAGTATGGAAACCTGCGGTCAATGCGACTTAAGCAACGTGCAGTCATTGAATTCTTGACAGCAGAAGGTGTCACCCCAAAGGAGATTCATCAGAGAATATAAGCTGTTTATGGGGATTGTGTTGGTGTGAGTACTGTGCGTCATTGGGCGAGTAAGTTTAAAGATGTTGAGGTGGGAACATCTGACTTGCGTGACAACGAAAGAACTGGACGTCCTGTGACACCAACCACCGAGTTTCACAAGCAAAAGGTTGACAGATTGATTCAGGACAATCGTCGTATCACTCAGGGAGAAATTTCAAGCATAATTGGCATTTCACAAGAACGTGTGGGTCACATTATTGCTTTGCTTGGCTATCGGAAGATCTGTGCACAATGGGTACCCAGGATGACAGAATTGTAAGAAGCAGGTAGTGGAAACAAAGTGTCAACTTCTTCCCTGACGGCTTCAAAAAATGTGTTCAATGTTGGCAGAAATGTATCCAATTGTCTGGTGATTATGTGGAAAAGTGAATAGTTGGGTTTTTGTAGTTTTTTCAGGCTATATGTCCATGGTCTAGAGGCATTCTCTCCTGACATTTCGCCTGCATCTATGGCAAGCATCCTCAGAGGTAGTGAGGTCCTCAGAGGTAGTGAGGACCTCACTACCTCTGAGGATGCTTGCCATAGATGCAGGCGAAACGTCAGGAGAGAATGCCTCTAGACCATGGCCATATAGCCCGAAAAGACTACAACAACCTAGTGATTCCGGCCATGAAAGCCTTCGACAAAGTGAATAGTGGTCATTAAAGAGCACGTTCTAAGGATTATTTCTGCATTTGATTTAGTAAAATATTCCCATCCAAACCCAAGTAACGAAGGTGGAGGCATTACTTTTCATTCAACCCTCGTACCTATTTACAAATATACCTATGTGCAAATATAACAAAATTGTTATTATTACTGTTACTACTATTATTCCCCCCTTTTTTCTCTGCCAAAGGAGACTCAAAGCAGCTAACATTAAAACTTCTCCAAAATATCTCATTGCAAATATATTGCACATATGCAAATATATCTATATACAAATTTACCTATATTCAAATACACCAAAATTATTTTATTTTTATTATTGTTTCTTACATTTCTCTCCTGCCCTTCTCCACACAAGGGGGGTCAGAGCGGCCTCACATATTATTATTATTATTATTATTATTATTATTATTATTATTATTATACCGCCCTTTTCTCTGCCAAATAAGACTCAAAGCAGCTAACATCAAAATCCAAAATCCAAATCACTTTTGATCCTTAAAGGTCTTGGTTCTACAGTAACTAAGGAGGAATCTACCCTGTAGAATGGATGCAATTTGATCCAGCTTTAATGGCTATTGAATCCTGGAAGTTGTAGTTTGGCAAAGCCCCAGCACTCTTTGGCAGGGAAGGCTAAAGACCCTGTGAAACTACAACTCCATAATAAAGTCAAGGACGATTCAGGCTGCATCTACACTGTTGAATTAATGCTGGCTCAATGCTAAGGAATAATGGGAGTTGTAGTTTGACAAGGTCTTTCCGTCTTCTCCACCCAAGAATGCTGGTGAACTGCAAATCCCAGGATTCCACAGCATTAAGCCACCAAAGTGGGACCAAACTGAATTAATTCGACAATGTAGATGCAATGAAAAGTCCAAGCAGAAACGGACTACGATAAATCAGACAGTGCCGGTTGCCAAATGACTCACAATGAGCCACACAGCTGCGCTACATACAACTTTCTGCCCACCTCAAAGGCTTCCTGAGCGTTATATAGTACTTTCTCCAAAAACCCAGAGCGTGACGGACAGGGATTTCCTCTCCAAACAAAAGGTCTCCTCGCCAGCTGCATCCGGCCTTCTGTGTCCAGACCAATGTCTCAAGGCTGAGATTGCAAACTGGTTGCCTGAAAAGAATATGAGATCATTGCCCTCTACAATTAGAATTCTGACCACAAATAACATTTTCGCTCAGTCTCCAGATAGCTAGCACTGCAGAACATAAAACTTGGATCTTAAGTGTGGGTTTGGCGCTGGACTAGATGACCCTTGGAGTTCCCTTCCAAGTCTAGAATCCAATGATCCTATTATTATTTTTAAAAGGGAATATTTTTCTATAGTGACTCATTCTACAATGTAGACGGTCTTTAGCCTTTTCGGTCAAAGAGGCTGGTGCCTTCACCAAACTACAACTCCCAGGCATCCAGAGCATAGGTTGATTGAATGAATGCCTGAACTGTCGTGGCTTTATGCAATGGGATCCTAAGAGTGATAGCTATATAAGGTCTTGAGCCTTCTCTGCCAAACAGTGCTGGGCCCTTACCAAGCTACAACTACCAAGCTACAACTTTCCTAGCCCTTTCACCTCTCAATTCCTGTTTGCATGTCTGTATTTTTAGTGCTCGATTCAAGAAGAAGGTCAGTTGGGTCACCTTCGGAGGTGTGTTTGGCTGGAGTCCAGTTCCTCTGGACTTCCTGCAAGAGAGGAGGAAGAGGAGGAGGCAGCAAACTGCGGCAGGATGGTGGCCAAACATCACAAACCCACACAAACAGAGGACTTCCCCTGTGAGGCTCTTGCAGGAAACAGGTGCAAAGGCCACGATCCCTGCAAACCAGCCCTTCCTCCTCCTCCTCTGCCGCTGATGATATCACTCTAGGGCAGAATTCCCCATGGATCCCACCCATTTAATATGGTTTGTTGGGTTTTCAACTCCCAGCATCCCCAGCCAACTATGCCAGGAATTCTGGGAGCAGATCTTCGCCCACCTTTTTATGGTCAGCAGAGGTATGACACCGATACCTAACCCTTGCAAAAGAGGCAAGAGGTTTGCAAATTGTTGTGTGCCTGGTGTGACTCCTTGTTGAATCACGATTCAATGAGTTCATCTGCAATGACTCATAGAATACTAGACTTGGAAGAGACACCAAGGGCCATCCAGTCCACTCCCCTTCTGCTATGCAGGAAGGCACAAGTCGAGCCCTCCCGACAGATGGCCATCCAGCCTCTGCTGAAAAACCTGCAGGGAAGGAGATTCCACCAACCCTCACCATCAGGAGGTTCTTACTAAGGTTTAAGTGGAATCTCTTTTTTGCCACTTGAATCCATGGCTCCTCTGTGTCCTAGTCTCATACATCTAATGGAGTGGAAACAAACTAGTATCTGCAGATACATTTGAGGGGGGGGGGGGTACCTGAAATGAACAGCTGTGGGTCATTGCCCTTGGGCCTTTTGACTCCCAGATTTAGATGGGCCTCAAGTGAAAAGAAAGAAAGGGGGAAAGGAAAGGAGACAGAAAGGAAAAGGACAGGAAGGAGAGAAGGGAGGAAAGGAGGGAGGGAAGGGGAGAGGAAAAGGAAGGATAGAAAGAAAGAAAGAGGAAGGAAGGGGAAAGAAGAAGGAAGGAAGGAAAGAAGAAAGGAAGGAGAAGGAAGGAAGGAAGGAAGGGAAGAAAGGAAAGGAAGAGAGAGATAAAAGTAAACAAAGGAAGGGAAGGAAGCAAGGAAGGAAGGGAAGAAAGGAAAGGAGGAGAAGAAAAAGAAAAAGGAAGGGAAGGAAGCAAGGAAGAAAGGAAGAAGGGAAAAAGGAGATGGAGGGAGGAAAAAGGAAAGGAGGAAAGGAAAGAAAGGGAAGGAGGAAGGAAAAGAAGAAGGAAGGGAAGGAAGCAAGGAAGGAAGGGAGGGGAAGGAAGGAGAAGAAAGGAGAAAGGAAAGGAGGAGGGAGGGAAGAATGAATGAAGGAAGGAAGGAAGGAAGAAGGAAGGAAGGAAAGGAAGGAAAAGAAGAAGGAAGGAAGGAAAGGAAAGAAAGAGGGAGGGAAGAAGAAAGGAAGAAGAGAAGGAGGAGAGGAGGAAAGGAAGGAAGGAAGGAAGGAAGGAAGGAAAGGGAAGGAAGAAGAAGGAAGAAGGAAGAAGGAAGAAGGAAGGAAGGGAAAAAAAAGGAAAGAAAGAAAGGAAGGGAGAGAGAAAAGAAAAAGGAAGGGAAGGAAGGGAAGGGAAGGGAGAGAAGAGAAGGAAGAAAGTAAAGAAAGGAGGGAAGGAGGGAAGCAAAAAAGAAGGGAAGAAAGAAGGAAGGAAAGAAAGAGAAAGAAAGAAAGGAAGGAAGGGAAGAAAGAAGGAAGAAAGAAAAAGCAGAAGAAAGGGAAGGGGGAAGGAAGAAAAGAAGGGAAGAAAGGAAGAAAGGAAAAAGGAGGGAAGAAGAAGGAAGGAGGAAGGAAGGAAAGAAGAGGAAGGGAGGGGGAGAGAGAAGGAAGGGAAGGAAGGAAGGGGAAGCAAAGCAAAGCAAAACAAAACTGGCCCCTAAATTCTGCTTCTCTTTACCTACTGAGTGTTGATGCTTATCTGCATTGGGGAAAATGCAACCAGCGGGCCAGACCATTGGGCCCAAAGTCCTATACCAAATAAGTGGCCCCCAGTTTCTTATGGCGCATGGCCTCACCTGTGCATGGCTCACGTGGATCCCCTTCCGGTTAAGGAACATATGGTTCAGAGCCGCAAGCAGAAGACGTGGGTTACCGTTGCATCCTAAGGAACATATGCAGAAATATATGTGGCCCACTATGATATAAGGAACATACGGCACATGTAGAGTGGATGTGGGCCACCGTTGCATGATAAAGAAGACGTGGCTCATGGATCAGAATGTCAAGCTCAAAAGCTCCAGTTTCTATGGCAAACTTCGGCTCCGGCATCTTCTCAGCAGCGCGAGACAGCACATCAAGCCAGAAATAACACCGATTATTATTCCTCAAGCGCCTCTTCAGCAAAACAGAACCTGAACAGTCCTGCTGAGTTTCAAAAGGGAAAGAATGTGCAGTGGAGTGGAAGGAACCCTTGCAAGTCAGGCAGCCACACAGGGGGATTTAATGCAGTTTGATACCACTTCAATTACCATGGCTCAAGGCTACAGAATCCTGGGAGTTGTAGTTTCCCACGTCTTTCGCCTTAACCCCCTTCCAGGGAGAGCTAGAGCCTCACCAAACTACAAACCCCAAAAGTAATGTCAAACTACACTTTTTCTACAGTGTATGTCCATCATCTCCTTCCTTAGGCCCAAGTTTAAGGGATGATGGGAGTTGTTAGCCTGCAAAGTACATTTTCCAACCCCAGATCTGGGGATACTGGGAGTTGTAGTCCCACCAAATACCCTTTCCTAGGCTCAAAGATGAGGAATTATGGGGTTTGTAGTCCCCACCAAGTCCTGGTGGTTTCTAAGGAGGCTTGGTAACGTTAGGAAAAGTAACTTCCCCAAGGATGCTCTTGCAACATCCTGCTCGAGATCCTCCTGGAATGGCTTTCAAAGAGGTTGCTCTTTCTGCGCATGCGCGCGGACGTCACCTGTCCTCTGCTGATCTGTTTGGAACCCGATGGAAGAGCCGCCAGGGGTGGTGGGCGTGGCTTCTCCCGGCACGCCCCGCCCCCTTGGAATCTTCCAACCTTTGCTCGCCGCTGATAGGTAGTCGGCATGGTTTGTCCCGGAACGCCCCGCCCCTTTCGAATCTAGCAATACTGTCTCGCTGCTGAGATGTAGTGGGCGTGGCTTAGCCCAACACGCCCCGCCTCTTTTGACTCTTACAGTCCTCCCTCGCTGCTGATAGGTAGTGGGCGTGGCTTAGCCCAGAATGCCCCGTCCCTTTCGAATCTTGCAATCCTGACTCGCCTGTGAGAGGTAGTGGGCGTGGCTTAGCCCAGCACGCCCCGCCTCTTTTGAATCCTACAATACTGACTCGCCGCTGAGAGGTAGTGGGCGTGGCTTAACCCGGAGCGCTCCGCCCCTTTCGAATCTTGCAAGACTGGCTCGCCGCTGAGAGGTAGTGGGCGTGGCTAAACCTGCCCCGTCCCTTTCGAATCTTGCAATCCTGACTCGCCTGTGAGAGGTAGTGGGCGTGGCTTAGCCCAGCACGCCCCGCCTCTTTTGAATCCTACAATACTGACTCGCCGCTGAGAGGTAGTGGGCGTGGCTTAACCCGGAGCGCTCCGCCCCTTTCGAATCTTGCAAGACTGGCTCGCCGCTGAGAGGTAGTGGGCGTGACTTCTCCCGGCACGCCCCGCCCCTTTCGAATCTTGTAATACTGGCTCGCCGCTGAGATGCAGTGGGCGTGGCTTGACCCGGATCGCTCCGCCCCTTTCTAATCTTGCAATACTGGCTCGCCACTGAGAATTAGTGGGCGTGGCTTAACCGGGCAAGCCCCGCCCCTTTAGAATCTTGCAAGACTGGTTCGCCGCTGCCTGAATCGCAGCTGAGAGGTGGTGGGCGTGGCTTGTCCCGGCGCGCCCCGCCCCCTTTGGAACCTTGCAACCTTGCCTTCGGCGCTGCTCCATCCTGCGTTGCTCCCAATTGGAGGGGAGCCATTAATCCGGTTTCCCTTCCTCCGGGAGGCAAAGAGAGGCTTGGAACAGAGGGTAAGCGGGTCTTCTCGGGAGTCAATGCAAAGGGGCTCCTGCATGGCAGGTCACTGGAGGTCACCAGATCTTTCCCAGCAAGGATTCCCAATTGGAAATGGGGGGTCATAGGAGGTTGCTTATTTGGCCATGCTTGCAAGGCCTTTCAATGCCAGAAGTTACATTTCAATGACCTGTGATGCCTTTACCCTTCAGACCAGCAAGAGGGGGAAAGAGGTTGGATGTGGCATGATGATGATGATGATGATGACCTTAATTTACATACATTTGCGTGCAGACTGAAAAGTAGTTGATAGGTGAAAGGTGTTGTATTATAATATTAATTTACATATATTTAAATGCATTTATTTTTTTCAAATGCAGGCAAGTAGCGGAAAGATGGGAATATTGCATTATAATATTTTATTATTATTATTATTATGTTGCTTTTATGTGCTTAAAATGTATTTCTTTCAAATGCAGGCAAGTACGGTAGCTTATAGACGGGGTGTTGCATTATTATATTATTATTATTATTATTATTATTTATGTGCTTAAAATATATTTCTTTCAAATGCAGGCAAGTAGCAGAAAGATGGGGATATTGCATTATAATATTAATTATTATTATTTTGCTTTATGTGCTTAAAATGTGCTTAAAATGTGCTTAAAATGTAGGTGATAGACAGGGCGTTGCATTATAATATATTATTATTATTATTATTATTATTTATGTGCTTAAAATGTATTTCTTTCAAATGCAGGCAAGTAGCTGATAGACGGTGTGTTGCATTATAATATATTATTATTATTATTATTATTATTATTATTATTATTATTTATGTGCTTAAAATGTATTTCTTTCAAATGCAGGCTAGTACCTGATAGGCCGGGTGTTGCATTATAATATATTATTATTATTATTATTATTATTATTATTATTATTATTTATGTGCCCAAAATGTATTTCTTTCAAATGCAGGCAAGTAGCTGATAGACGGGGGGTTGCATTATAATATTATTATTATTATTATTATTATTATTATTATTATTTATGTGCTTAAAATGTATTTCTTTCAAATGCAGGCTAGTACCTGATAGGCCGGGTGTTGCATTATAATAATAATAATATATTATTATTATTATTATTATTATTATTATTATTATTATTATTTATGTGCCTAAAATGTATTTCTTTCAAATGCAGGCAAGTAGCTGATAGATGGGCGTTGCATTATTATAATATATTATTATTATTATTATTATTATTATTATTATTATTAATGTGCTTAAAATGTATTTCTTTCAAATGCAGGCTAGTACCTGATAGGCCGGGCGTTGCATTATAATATATTATTATTATTATTATTATTATTATTATTATTATTATTTATGTGCCTAAAATGTATTTCTTTCAAATGCAGGCAAGTAGCTGATAGATGGGCGTTGCATTATTATAATATATTATTATTATTATTATTATTATTATTATTATTATTTATGTGCTTAAAATGTATTTCTTTCAAATGCAGGCAACTAGCTGATAGATGGGGTGTTGCATAATAATAATAATAATAAATAATAATAATAATATATTATTATTATTATTATTATTATTATTATTATTATTTTCCTTTTATGTGCATATATATGTATATGTATATGATTTATTGTGCAAGTGCAAGCAAGTCCCTGAAACCTGTGGAAATTGGAGGTTGCATGACAATCTTAATTTAAATATATTTAAATGTATTTATTTATTCAAATTTAGGTAAGTAGCTGAAAGGGGGGTATTACATTATAATATTTATTATAATATTTTGTGTGCTAAAATCAATACATTGAGCAATTTAAAATCTAAACCCTGTAAATGTTATAATTAAACCTCGGACGATTAAAATAAATAGTTAAAACCATTAGAATTCATATATATATAATTTATTTTGCAAATGCAGGCAAGTCCCTAAAACCTGTGGAGGTTGGATGTTGCATTGCAATCTTAATTTAGATATATTTAAATTATTATTTTTTAAATTTAGGCAAGTAGCTGAAAGATGGGGATATTGCATTAATAATAATAATAATAATAATAATACTAATTGAACTGTTTAAAGAGAGGGAGAGGGAGAGATTTTGCAAGATCAGGCAAACCCGGATAGGGTTGGAGGTTGCATTACAATCTTCATTTACATGTATATAAATTTATTTCCCAAATTCGTGCAAATCTCTGAAAGCTGGGTGGGTATTGCATTATAATCTCTCTCTCTCTCTTTCTCTCTCTCTCTCTCTCTCTCTCTCTCTCTCTCTATATATATATATATATATATATATATAGTAACTCTGAGTTTCTGGTATGGGGTCCCTAGAAGTTCAAGTTAATTTTCCTTCTTTTATTATTATTTTCAAACTCTTATAGGTATACACTCGTTTTCTTCGTCCTCCTAGCTTGAAGGATTTTGGAATACAGACCTTGGGATTTATAGTGCACCCAAGTCCCGCTCCATGGCCTTAATGGAAAGCAGAGCCGGAGGTTGCTGCAGCTGATAAGAGGGGTGAGTAACATGGTTGGAATTTCTAAGAGCGAAAAATCAGGATGATATAATAATAATAATAATAATAATAATAATAATAATAATAATGGATTGAAATTCCCAGCAGCAAGTCAGTAATAAGGAAGACTGGTAGTTGAGTTATATCTCAGTCTCTGGATAGTCTTCAAGCCCTATGTTTGTAGTGATCAATGTAGTATCTAAACCAGCTTCTGGATAGTCTTCAAGAGCAGCCCTATGTCCGTAGCATTGCAGTAGTCCAGTCAAGAGGTCATCAGATTAATACAGAAATGTAGTATCTAAACCAGCTTCTGGATAGTCTTCAAGGGCAACCCCATGTCCGTAGCGTTGCAGTAGTCCAGTCTAAATGACTACAGAAATGTAGAATCTAAACCAGCTTATGGATCATCTTCAAGGGCGGCCCTATGTCCATAGTATTGCAGTAGTCTAGTCTAGAGGTCATCAAATGACTACAGAAATGTAGTATCTAAACCAGCTCGTGGATAGTCTTCAAGGGCAGCCCCATGTCCGTAGCATTGCAGTAGTCTGGTTTAGAGGTCATCAAATGACTACAGAAATGTAGTATCTAAATGAGCTTCTGGGTAGTCTCCAATGGAGCCCTATGTCAGTTGCATTGCAGTAGTCCAGTCTACAGGACATCAAATGACTACAGAAATGTAGTATCTAAACCAGCTTCTGGGTAGTCTTCAAGGGCAGCCCCATGTCCGTAGCATTGCAGTAGTCCAGTCAAGAGGTCATCAGATTAATACAGAAATGTAGTATCTAAACGAGCTTCTGGATAGTCTTCAAGGGCAACCCATGTCCGTAGCATTGCAGTAGTCCAGTCTAGAGGTCATCAAATGACTACAGAAACATAGAATCAGGCATAGGCAAACTTGGGCCTTCTAGATGTTTTGGACTTCAACTCCCACAATTCCTAACAGCCTCAGGCCCTTTCCTTTTCCCCCTCTGCCCTATAAATCTTACCCCTTTTTTCATCATTTTGATGACCCCTCGACTGGACTGCTGCAATGCTATGGACATGGGGCTGCCCTAGAAGACTACCCAGAAGCTGGTTTAGACACTACATTTCTGTACTCATTTGATGACCTCTGGACTGGACTACTGCAATGCTATGGACCTAGGGCTGCCCTTGAAGACTATCCACTTATCCGCTTAAGCGGCAGAAGGGGAAAAGGAAAGGGCCTGAGGCTGTTGGGAATTGTGGGAGTTGAAGTCCAAAACACCTGGGGGGAGTGCCCAAGTTAGCCCATGCCTGTGTTACATGGTGTAATCACCCGGCGCCTCCATCTCCCCGCAGGATCCATGCCTCTGCAGGGAGGGGTCCACGCCGAACCCCCGGATGGCGGCTGGGGTTGGATGATCGTCCTGGCGGCTTTCCTGCAATCTGCTTTAGTCTTCGGCGTGATCCGCTCCTTCGGGGTCTTCTTCGTGGAGTTTGTGACCTACTTCGGGGAGCTGTCGGGGCGCATCTCCTGGATCACGTCCATCGGGATCGCCGTGCAACAGTTTGCAAGTGAGTAACACTAGTTCGAGGATGCTGGGAACTGTCATCCAAAAAAAATATTCAATGTCTAATCAAAGGTTGGGGGAGATGTTAAAAGGGTGTATTAGGGATCGTCGAATGAGAAGTTATGATCCTGAACTAAATCTCCTCCCTCCCCGCTCCCCACAAATATACCTTTTTCATTGCTATCTCACCTGTGATAATGCAGCATGTCTCATATAAGAGCCACATCCACTGTTTTAACATGGTGGAATGTATTCCACACTGGGCATGCATACTCAACAGCAGAGTAGCAAGCACAAGGGCAGATGTCTTCACTGTGTCTGGTTGTGATCCCCAGGTTGTGCCAGTCAGCTTTCGTATGATATTATTTCTAGCGCCCACTTTTTGCTTGATATTCAGGCAGTGCTTCTTGTAGGTCAGAGCATGGTCCAGAGTGACTCCCAGGTATTTGGGTGCGCTGCAATGCTCCAGTGGGATTCCTTCCCAGGTCATCCTCAGACCTCGAGATGCTTGTCTGTTCTCAAGATAAAAAGCACACGTCTGTGTTTTAGATCGAGTAGGAATCAGCTGGTTTCCCCTGTAATAGCAAGTAAGAGCACCTAAAGATTTGGAGAGCTTCTGTTCAACCATCGCAAAGTTCCCTACTTGGGTGGTGATGGCGCAATCATCAGCATAAATTAAACTCTCTGTCCCTTCTGGCAGTGGCTGATCATTTGTGTAAATGTTGAACATTGATGGATCAAGCATGCTTCCCTGAGGCAGGGCGTTCTTCTGTTTTCACTTCTCAGACCTGAAACTCAACAAAAAAGCTCCTGTTTTGTAGCTTTGTATTAAATAATAATAATAATAAGAAGAAGAAGAAGAAGAAACAACTCTCAAGGTAGTAATTACAAAAGGTGGTAGATCTGACTTAATATTAATTTGTTGTCGTTGTTGTTGTTGTTATTATTATTATTATTATTATTAGAAACAGCTATCAAGGTAGCAATCACAGAAGTTGTTGTTGTTGTTGTTTGTTGTCATTAGAAACCAAGTGTCAAGGTAGCAATCACAAAAGGTGGTAGATTTTGCTTAATATTAATGTTTATTATTATTATTAGAAACAGGTCTCAAGTTAGTAACTACAAAAGGTGATTGATTTGACTTTAGCATTAATATATTGTTATGATTATTGTTGCTATTGAAAACAAGTGTCAAGGTAGCAATCACAAAAGGTGGCAGATTTGGCTTAATATTAATTTTTTATTATTATTAGAAACAGGTCTCAAGTTAGTAACTACAAAAGGTGGTTGATTTGGCCTAGCATTAATATACTGTTATTGTTGTTGTTGTCATTAGAAACAAGTGTCAAGGTAGCAATCACAAAAGGTGGTAGATTTGGCTTAATATTATTTTTTTATTATTATAATTCTCAGCAACAAGTCAGTAATAAGAAAGAGCGGTAGTTGAGTTATATCTCAATCTCTGGATAGTCCTCAAGGGCAGCCCCATGTCCATGTCCAGTCTAGAGGTCAACAAATGACTACAGAAATGTAGCATCTAAACCAGCTTCTGGATAGTCTTCAAGGGCAGCCCTATGTCTGTAGCATTGCAGTAGTCCAGTCTAGAGGTCATCAAATGGCTATAGAAATGTAGTATCTAAACCAGCTTCTGGATAGTCTTCAAGGGTAGTCCTATATCCGTAGCATTGCAGTAGTCCAGTCTAGAGGTCATCAAATGACTACAGAAATGTAGTATCTAAACCATCTTCTGGATAGTCTTCAAGGGTAGTCCTATATCCGTAGCATTGCAGTAGTCCAGCCTAGAGGTCATCAAATGACTACAGAAATGTAGTATCTAAACCAGATTCTGGATAGTCTTCAAGGGCAGCCCCATGTCTGTAGAATTGCAGTAGTCCAGTCTAGAGGTCATCAAATGACTACAGAAATGTAGTATCTAAACCAGCTTCTGGATAGTCTTCAAGGGCAGCCCTATGTCTGTAGCATTGCAGTAGTCCAGTCTAGAGGTCATCAAATGGCTATAGAAATGTAGTATCCAAACCAGCTTCTGGATAGTCTTCAAGGGTAGTCCTATATCCGTAGCATTGCAGTAGTCCAGACTAGAGGTCATCAAATATCTACAGAAATGTAGTATTTAAACCAGCTTCTGGATAGTCTTCAAGGGCAACCCCATGTCTGTAGCAGTGCAGTAGTCCAGTCTAGAGGTCATCAAATGATTAGTTAGTAAATGAAGTTAGTAACTACAAAAGGTGGTTGATTTGGCTTAGCATTAATTTATTATTATTATTATTATTATTATTATTATTATTATTATTCAATTGTAAGATGTCATAGATTGTAAGGCGCACCCCAATTTCAATACCATCACCACCAACAAAAAATACATAAGGTGCACCTGTGATTCTAAAACACACCCTCTTTTTAGAGATGCGTATACAGGAAAAAAGTGTGTCTTAGAACTGCAGAAATCTGTTGTTGTTGTTGTTGTTGTTGTTATGTTATTTCTTACCTCCGGTCCTGGCAAACCATAGAGACTGTGGCATTTGGCGTCTGCATAGAAATGGTACACATAAAAACAATTTCCATCAATCCTAACATAGCTAGTGATGAGGAATGCTGGGAGTTGCAGTCCAGCAACATTTGGGGAACCACCTTTGGGGTAACCGGATGGCAGTAAAATGGATTTGTCCTCCCTGGCAGGTCCGGTGGGCAGCGCCTTGAGCTCTCGCTATGGGGCACGCCCGGTTATTTTGGCCGGCGGGTTTTTCTCTGGCTTGGGCTTCCTCTTGGCCTCCTTTGCCACCTGCCTGGCTCACCTGTACCTCTCCATCGGACTCCTCTCAGGTAAGACCAGGCACCCTTTATCTTAATGCAATCCACAAAATGTAGGGGGAGGGAATATAATTCTGCACCTGGAATGTGTTCAGCTCAATCTGCTTTTCACCTAACCCATGACTACACCTCCCATCATCCCTGGTGACTGGGGATAATGGGAAGTGTAGTCCAGCACACCTGAAAAGACCTCAGATTGGGAAAGTCTCCACTCAATGAAGCCAGTATGATGTAATTAATGTTACTTTATTTTTTTAATCCAATTGCATCATTTATTTTGCAACAAGGAGCTTTTAAAATGGGTGAAAAGCCAAGTCCAGATAAGAAATTGATTAACGTTCAGATGAGTTAAAGATGAGTTACCAATGGAGTAGCGAGAAAAACAGGTTTTTCAGTGAAGATTAATGCTGGCAGCCGAAAGGGAATGGCAAAATCACTTTCAGAATGGCTGCCACTTCTTGACAAGGATTTCCTCTCTAAGGATAGATGCCAAACATTCCATTTTTCCCTCCGTATCCACAGGGGATTAATTCCATAACTCTGTGTGGATACTCAAATCCACAGATAATCAAGTGCCATTAGATGGAGTGGTATAATAAGTACTATATTTGGGGGGCTGGAGAGAGACTAAGGACCTGCGAAACGGTGGGAAGCATGGATTCATGCCATTCCCCAAATCCTCAGTCTCTCTACACCAGGTATGGGCAAACCCAGGTCTGGATGTGGCCCCTTGGGTCCTCTTCTCAGGCCCTCCTCTCTCTCACCATCCTATCCTTCCTTCTCTCTTTCCTTCCTCTTTCCCTCCCTCTTTCTCTTTCCCTTCCATCCCTTCGTCTTTCCTTCCCTCTCTCCCTCTTTCTCCTTCCTTTCCTTTCCTTTCCTCCAAGTTATTATTAAAATGTCCTTTCCATTCCTAGATAGTAGGCCCTCTCCTTTCCTTTCCTTTCCTTTTCTTTCCTTTCCTTTCCTTTCCTTTCCTTTCCTTTCCTTTCCTTTCCTTTCCTTTCCTTTCCTTCCTTTCCTTTCCTTTCCTTTCCTTTCCTTTTTCCTTTCCTTTCCTTTTTCCTTTCCTTTTTCCTTTCCTTTTTCCTTTCCTTTCCTTTCCTTTCCTTTCCTTTCCTTTCCTTTCCTTTCCTTTCCTTTCCTTTCCTTCCCTTCCCTTCCCTTCCCTTCCCTTCCCTTCCCTTCCCTTCCTTCCTTCCTTCCCTTCCCTTCCTCCTTCCCTTCCCTTCCCTCCCTTCCTCCCTTCCCTTCTCCCTTCCCTTCCCTTCCCTTCCTCCTTCCTTCCCTTTTGTCCTTCCTTCTCTCTTCCCTTCCATCCATCCCCCCTCCCTTCCCCCCCCCTTTCTCCCCCTCCCTCCCTCTTTCCCCTTTTTCCCTTTCATCCTTTCTTCCTTTTCTCCTCCTTTCCTCCCTCCCTCCCCTTTCATCCTTCCTTCCCTCCCTTTTGTCTCTTTCTCTCTTCCTTCCTCCTCCCTTCTCTTCCCTCTTTCTCCTTCCATCCTTCCCTTCCACCTTTTTTCCTTCCCTCCCTTTTCTTTTTCTCTCTTTCCTTCCTCCTCCCTTTCCTCCTCTTTCTCCTTCCATCCTTCCTTCCCCTTTTCTTCTTCCTTCCTCTTCCTCCCTCTCTCCCTTTCCTCCCTTCCTACTTCCTTTCCTTCCTTCCTTCCTTCCTTCCTTCCTTCCTTCCTTCCTTCCTCTCCTCCTCCTCCTCTTCCTCCTCCTTTTGTCCTCATCCCTTCTCTCCATCCACCCACCCCTCTTTCTCCCTCCTTCTTTCCCCTTCTCCTTTCATTCTTCTTCCTCTCTTTCCTTCCTCCTTCCCTCCTTCCCTCCTCCTCCTTCCCTCCACTTCCTTCCTCCTTCCCTTTTGTCTTTCCTTCCTTTCTCTCTTTCCTTCCTCCTCCCTTCCTCCTCTTTCTCCCTTCCTTCTTCCTTTCATCCTTCCTTTCCTTTTTCTTCTCTCTCTCCCTTTCTCCTTCCTTCCTTCCTTTTTGTCCTTCCTTCCTTTTCTCTTTCCCTTCCACCCATCCCTCTTTCTCCCTCCCTCTTTCCCCTTCTTCCCTTTCATCCTTTCTTCTCTCTTTCCTTCCTCCTTCCATCCTCCCTTCCGGACATCCATCCTTCCTTCCCTCCCTTTTGTCTTCTTTCTCTCTTTCCTTCCTCCTCCCTTTCCTCCCTCTTTCTCCTTCCATCCTTCCCTTCCACTCTTTCATCCTTCCTTCCCTCTTTCCTCCCTCTCTCCCTCTTTCTCCTTCCTTCCTTCTTCCTTCCTTCCTTCCTTCCTTCCTTCTCTTTTATCCTTCTTTTCTCTTTCTCCATCCACCCACCCCTCTTTCCCCTTCCTACCTTTCATTCTTTCTTCTCTCTTTCCTTCCTCCTCCCCTTCCTCCCTCTTTCTCCTTCCATCCTTTCCTTCTATCCTTTCATCCTTCCTTCCTTCCCTCTTTCTTCTCTCTCTCCCTCTTTCTTCTTCTTTCCTTCCTTCCTTCCTTCCTTTTTGTCCTTCCTTCTTTCTCTCTTCCCCTTCCACCCATCCCTCTTTCTCCCTCCCTCTTTCCCCTTCTTCCCTTTCATCCTTTCTTCTCTCTTTCCTTCCTCCTCCCTTTCCTCCCTCTTTCCCCTTCCATCCTTCCCTTCCACCCTTTTTTCCTTCCCTCCCTTTTGTCTTTCCTTCTTTCTCTCTTCCCTTCCTCCTCCCTTTCTTCCCTCTTTCTCCTTCCATCCTTTTCTTCCATCCTTTCATCCTTCCTTCCGTCCCTCTTTCCTCCCTCTCTCCCTCTTTCTCCTTCCTTCTTTCCCTTTTGTTTTTTCTTCCTTCTCTCTTTCCTTTAACCTTTTCTTCCTTTCTTTTCCTTCCTTCCCTTCTTTCTCTCCTTCCTTCCTTTTGTCTTCCTTCCTTCTCTCTCCCTTTCTCCTTTCCTTTCCCCTTCTTCCCTTTCATCCTTTCTTCTCTCTTTCCTTCCTCCTTCCCTCCCTCCCTTCCAGACATCCATCCTTCCTTTTCTCCCTCCCTTTTGTCTTCTTTCTTTTTTTCCTTTCTTCCTTCCTTCCCTCCCTTTTGTCTTTCTTTCTTTCTTTCTTTCCTTCCTTCCTTCTTTCTTTTTTCTTTCTTTCTTCTTTCCTTCCTTCCTTCCTTCCTTCCTTCCTTCCTTCCTTCCTTCCTTCCTTCCTTCCCCTTCCCTTTCCTCCCTTTCCTCCTTCCATCCTTTCCTTCCCTTTCCTTCCCTCTTTCCTTCCCTCTCTCCCTCTTTTCTCCTTCCTTCTTTTCCTTTGTTTTTCTTCCTTCTCTCTATCATTTCGCCTCCCCTTCCTCCCTCCCCTCCCCTCCCCTTCCACCCTTTCATACATCCTTTCTTCCCTTTTGTCTTTCCTTTCTACCCTCTTTGCTCTCTCCTTCCCTTTCTCCCTCTTTCCCCTGACTGAGGGGGAGATGATGGGCCTGGTGGATGTGGATGTTCACCATTTCACAAATCCTGTCTCCATAATACACAACACCAACAATGTCCTGTATTTCCGAAGCTGGTGAGAGACTGTGGACCTGTGAAATGACGGAAACCCAGACATAGTGCTTGGCACAAATCCACGCTTCCTCACATTTTACAGATCCCCAGTCTCTCAAACTTCACAAATACAGTATGGACTATGCTACCTCTAGTGGTCTGGTGGTTTATTGGGTCCACGGAGCATTTGCAAGACCACTGAGGAGACGCTGGGTTGATGCTCCTCTCTAGGAGACATCTCAACTTTCGGGAACTTATAGTACCATAGCCACTATCTTGGAGAGCTTCAATGGGGTACCGTTGTTGTACATGGTTCCATCCCTGAGTTGTCCCTCCTTCTGTGGTCAGGTTTCGGCTGGGCCTTGGTCTTCACGCCCTCCTTGGCCTCGGTGTCCCGCTACTTCAAGAAGCGCCGGACGCTGGCCACCAGCATGGCCCTGACTGGTGTGGGCCTCTCCTCCTTCGCCTTCTCCCCACTCTTCCAACTCCTGGTGGACACCTACGCCTGGCGAGGGGCCCTCATGATCGTGGCCGGCATGTCCTTCAACCTGATGGTGTGCGGGGCCCTCATCCGGCCCTTGACCTTAAAGGAGGACCTCTCGTGCCCCTTGAGCGGAGATCCCGATAAGCCTTGTTGGCAGAGGTTCTCCACGCTCTTCGGCCTCCACCTCCTCTCCCATTGGCCCTTCATGCGCTATGTCTTTGCCATCACCCTCATCAACACTGGATACTTCATCCCCTACATCCACTTGGTGGCCCGGGCCAGGGAGCTGGGCTTCGATGAATACCAGGCCGCCTTCTTGATGTCCATGGCAGCCGTGGCCGACTTGTGTGGACGCCTCTTCTCCGGATGGCTGGGCAACTGCAGGGCCTTCCGGCTGATCCACATCTTGGTGACCTGGACTTCTTTGACGGGCGTCTCCTTGCTGCTGATTCCCTGGGGACGCACCTACCAGGTTCTGGTGACCATCAGCCTTGCCTATGGGTTTTTCTCCGGCGCCCTCACACCTGTGGTCTTCTCCATTATCCCGGAGATCGTGGGCATCGGGAACATCTTCAGCTCAATGGGGCTCCTGCAAATGATTGAGAGCATCGGAGGCCTGCTGGGGTCCCCCCTTTCAGGTAAGCAGGGGACCCTCTTGAACCACAGCTCTCCCCCTCAATACTGTAATTATGTGGTGACTTTTGTGGCCACATAACAGATCTTGACTTAAAGCCTGAGTTCTAGGTTTGTCTTAGGGCTCAGCTTCTAGGTATTCCTTGGTGCACAGGTTCTATGCTGCCCTGAGTCCCCCCTCAGGGGTTGAGAAGGGCGGGGTAGAAATGCGCGAAATAAAATGTGTGCTTTGGTGTCTGGGTTCTAGGTTACTCTAACCATCTCTCTTTCTTTTCCACACATCAACCAAGAGTAGAGGTGGGAATTGCAGGCTGACAACTCCAAAAAGGCAACACTTTGCCCATTCCTGTTCATAGTCTAGTCTATGATCAGTCTGTGAAAGGTCTACTAACTGTATGTTCAAGGTTTGCTTTAGAGCTTGGGTTCTAGGTTTATCTTGAACCCTGGGTTCAAGGCTTGCCATGAGTTATGAGATCTAGATTTCCCATGGGGTGTGAGTTCAAAGTTTGCTTCAATCCTGGGTGATAGATTTGTCTTGGGGATTCAGTTCTAGATTTACCTGGATCTGGGAGCATCTTGGGATCCTTTTTCCAAGGGACCTGGATTTTTGGGTCTGTCATGAAACCTAGGCTCTACATTAGCCTTTGGACTTGGTTACTAGATATGCTCGGTGCCCGGTTTCTAGATTTGCCTTGAAGTCTAGGTTCCAGATCTGCCTTTGGACCTTATAAAAATGTCCAGCATTTAAAAAAAAATAATCATTACATTTCGCCCGGCCTTAGTTTTAAATGCGTTGTGGTGTTATTGTCTAACGTTTATTGCTATTGTTTTAATGTTTATTGCTTGTTTTTTGAGTTTTGTTTATTGTTGTATTTGTTATGCTGTTGTTTTATTGATGTGTTGGGCCTCGGCCTCTTGTAAGCCGCACAGTCTTCGTTTATGTGCCACTTTGCTCCCTAAACGGGACCCAAAGTGGTTGACAACATGACGCCCTGGGGTTCTAAGTTTGTGGTGGTTCTAGGTTTCTCTAGTTACCTGGGAAGTAGGTTATCACCAGGGCATCATCATAATAATAAATCTTTGTTTATATTCCGCTTTTCTCCCTAAATGGGACCCAAAGTGGTTGACAATATGATGCTCTGAGGTTCTAAGTTTGCGGTGACATCCAGGTTCTAGGTCATTCTTACCACCTCTCTTTCCTTCCTTCCCCCAGGTTTCCTGAGGGACGTAATGGGTGGTTTCTCTAGTTACCTGGGAAGTAGGTTATCACCAGGGCATCATCATAATAATAAATCTTTGTTTATGTTCCGCTTTGCTCCATAAACGGGACCCAAAGTGGTTGACAGTATGACGCTTCGAGGTTCTAAGTTTGCAGTAACATCCAGGTTCTAGGTCATTCTTACCACCTCTCTTTCCTTCCTTCCCCCAGGTTTCCTGAGGGACGTAACAGGCGACTACACGGCTTCATTCTTGGTCGCCGGGTCGTTCATCTTGACCGGCAGCTTGGTCCTGTTCTCGGTGCCCAACTTCTTCACCTGCTTGGCTCCACTGGCGTTGCAAGAACCTGGTGCCAAAGCGGAGGCAGGTGAAGGCACTGCCTTGGCCCCGGGGGATCCTGTCCCCACGGTGCCCATCTCCCCTGAAAACTGCCACCTCTACAAAGCTATGTCCGAGAAGGAGGTTGTCTCCTGATCGTTGGCAGATAGATACCCAATGAGAAAGAAAGCACCCAAGTTCAGATATTGTCTGCGTGTTTGTTTACGTCTTTAATCAACCAAGGATCGAGAAAGATCATGTGTTGCAAATGCTGGTTTGGAACTATGTCGAGTCTGTGCCTTATCCGCTGTTCCGTCTTTCCTCTCAGCCACCCAAAATGGTTGCAGAAAGATAGAGAAAAGTGTGACCCTTCCTTCTAAAAATGATGGCACTACAGCTCCCATCATCCCTAACCAGCAGAGCCAGTGGTGGGGGATGATAGGTGCAGCAGTCCAGCGATGACCAGATCTCTGTTTACTCCCCTCGTCTTTCATAAAGTGTTTATTTCCCAAAGGACTTGGCTCCTGGTTATTTAGCAAAACAAACCACGTTTTGTTTGGGGAAGAACTGTGAAAATCCTTTTTCTAGTTGTCGCGCTTTATTACCTGTTGCCCAACCAAAGCTTGGGAAGTGTCCCCCTTTTTGGACTTCAGTTCCCAGCATCCTTTTATAAACATAAAGGCTGAAAGATCCTGGAAACAGGTATCAAAAGAGACCTTTTTCCCAAGCTCCTCTTTGACTATGAGTGTCAGAGGTATTGATTCCTCTTTTCCTGCTCAGCAATAGGGATAGGAGTCATGCCGAATGTGGACTGCAACTCCCAGCATCCAGCAATAGAGAATTCATGAATTCATTCCTGATTTGCGGGTACCATATTGGCCAAAATTGAGTTGTTTTACAGATCCATCCATACCTATTGTCAAGCCAGAGGCAGTTGAGGATGGCAAATGTTACATTTCAAGACTGCGTATCCCATAATCCCCTATATCCCATCGCCAGTGTGTGTGTTTCAATTTACCCCCATATATATGTGTTTAGGAGCCCTGCCATGAAGCCAGAAGCAACTGAAGCTGGCAAAAGTTACATTTTAGGACTGCGTATCCCATAATCCCCTATATCCCATCGCCAGTGTGTTTGTGTGTTTCAATTTACCCCCATATATATGTGTTTAGGAGCCCTGTCATGAAGCCAGAAGCAATTGAAGTTGGCAAAAGTTACATTTCAGGACTGCGTATCCCATAATCCCCTATATCCCATTGCCAGTGTGTGTGTGTTTCAATTTACCCCCATATATATGTGTTTAGGAACCCTGCCTTGAAGCCAGTTGGAATTGAAGCTGGCAAAAGTTGCATTTCAGGACTGCATATCCCATAATCCCCTATATCCCATCGCCGGTGTGTGTGTGTGTTTCAATTTACCCCCATATATATATGTTTAGGAGCCCTGCCATAAAGCCAGATGCAATTGAAGTTGGCCAAAGTAACATTTCAGGGCTGCATATCCCATAATTCCCTATATCCCATTGCCAGTGTGTGTATGTTTCAATTTACCACCATATGTGTGTGTGTGTGTGTGTTTAGGAGCCCTGCCATGAAGCCAGTTGCAATTGAAGCTGGCAAAAGTTACATTTCAGGACTGCATATCCCATAATCCCCTATACCCATCACTGGTGTGTGTGTGTGTTTCAATTTACCCCCATATATATATGTTTAGGAGCCCTGCCATGAAGCCAGATGCAATTGAGGTTGGCAAAAGTTACATTTCAGGACTGCATATCCCATAATCCCCTACATCCCATTGCCTCAGTGTGTGTGTGTGTTTTAATTTACCACCATATGTGTGTGTGTGTGTGTATGTGTATGTGTATGTATATGTATATGTATGTTTAGGAGCCCTGCCATGAAGCCAGATGCAACTGAAGCTGGCAAATGTTACATTTCAGGACTGCGTATCCCATAATCCCCTATATCCCATTGCCGGTGTGTGTGTTTTAATTTACCACCATATATATATATGTTTAGAAGCCCTGCCATGAAGCCAGATGCAACTGAAGCATATCCCATAATCCCCTATACCCATTACCGGTGTGTGTGTTTCAATTTACCGCCATACACACACACACATATATATCAGCCCTGCCATGAAACCACAACCACAAAAAAGCTAGGAAAAGTTACATTTGGAGGGATACAGTGTAGCATATATTCAGATATAGGAAACAGATGGGATGGGGTTGAATTTACTGCGGGACCATGGGCCAGGATCCCATAATTGTTATGTGTAAACATGAATTTAAAAACTATAGGCACCAAAAGTTTTGAAAAGTTGTGTTTGGAGGAGAATAGCATACCCAAAATTACAATTGACCACAATGGTTTGCGGATTCTGGGAGCTGCAATCCCTAAACATAACTTTTCAAAAGTAGGCTAGCTAAAAGGGACGGTATTACTTTTCCATTCCCTGCAAATATGGGACCAATGTTTTGATTTTTCCACACTGACTTCACCCCCTTTTCACTGTGAAATGCATGGATGGGGATGATGGGAGATGGAGTCATTTGTGAGTTTTGAGCTGCTACTCGATTTGGTCAAAATAATAATAATTTTAAAAAATTGCATTTGGCAACCATTGGTTCTTCCTTTTCAGAAGCCTCTCCGGTTTTCGTTGTTGTTGTTATTGACAACGTCTATTACCACGGTCGTGTCTTTTATTTTGTATTTATTAATAATTAACTGAGTAATTTCAGCGTTTTGTGGAATAAAAATTAGCAAGAGATTAATGAAGCCACTGCTTTGGTCAGCTTTTCTTTCCTTGGAGCCTCCTCTCAGCCTTCTCTTCTGCAGGCTAAACATGCCTAGCTCTTTAAGCCACTCCTCATAGGGCTTGTTCTCCAGACATTTGATCATTTTAATCACCCTCTTCCTCTGGACACATTCCAGCTTAAGAGTCAACATCTCCCTTCAATTGCGATGCCCAGATTTGGACACAGTGTGATTCCAGGTAAAGTGACCAAACTGCAATTTAATTCCAATGGTTTGAAATCGAAGCTGAGTTCAAAATTAAATCCCGGACTCACTTTGGGGAAAGTTTCTCTGAAAACAACCTTTGCTCCTGCAAAAACCAGAGCTTTCGTAAAATGCAGCACTGACTCAGTAAATTCCTCGATGCAATGGTTTTGCCTCTGTCAATCATTGAATGTGGTCAGCTTCGTGTTTGCGGCAACCTTTTGCAAGTTAGCGAATTGCGAGCCGAAGCATCACGGCCAAGGACTCCCACGTTCAAAAAGCTTGACCTCTCCTGACCCAAACTGACATTATTTCAATATCAATATTAAGCCAATACAGACTGTATTGTTTGATCTAGAATAGGATATAGTATGACTTGGAACTCCTGATGGTGCAGCAGGTTAAACCACTGAGCTGGTGAACTTGCTGGTCGAAAGGTTGGCGGTTCGAATCCGGGGAGCGGGGTGAGCTCCCGCTGTTAGGCCCAGCTTCTGCCAACCTAGCAATTTGAAAACATGCAAATGACTAACTGAAGGGTCGTAGGTTCAAATCCAGGGAGTGAGGTGAGCTCATGCTGTCAGCCCCAGCTTCTGCCAACCTGGCAGTTCGAAAACGCAAATGTGAGGAGATCAGTAGGTAACGGCACTCCAAAGTATAGTAATATTATATTATATTATATTATATTAATTATATTATAATGAAGGTATGGGTGGCACAGTGGGTTAAACAGCTGAGCTGCTAAACTTGTTGACAGAAGGGTCGCAGGTTTGAATCCAGGGAGTGGGGTGTGCTCCTACTGTCGGCCCCAGCTTCTGCCAACCTAGCAGTTCGAAAACATGCAAATATGAGTAGATCAATAGGTACCGCTCTGGCGAGAAGGTAACGGCACTCCAAAGAATATTATTATTATATTATATTATTATATAGTATGACTTGAAGCCACCTTGTCTCTCTCCTGAGGAATCTGTACAAGGACCAAGTAGCAACAGTCAGAACTGACCACGGAACAACAGACTGGTTCAAGATTGGGAAAGGCGTACGGCAAGGCTGCATCCTCTCACCCAACCTTTTTAACTTGTATGCAGAACACATCACATCATGCGGCGCTAGAGGAATGCAAGGCTGGGGTGAGAATGGCTGGAAGAAACATTAACAACCTCAGATATGCAGATGACACCACTCTGATGGCCGAAAGCGAGGAGGAGCTGAGGAGCCTTCTAATCAAGGTGAAAGAAGAAAGCGCAAAAGCCGGGTTGCAGCTAAAACGCCAAAAAAACCAAGATTATGGCAACAAGAATGATTGACAACTGGAAAATAGAGGGAGAAACTGTGGAGGCCGTGACAGACTTTGTATTTCTAGGTGCAAAGATTACTGCAGATGCAGACTGTGGCCAGGAAATCAGAAGACGCTTACTTCTTGGGAGGAGAGCAATGTCCAATCTCGATAAAATAGTGAAGAGTAGAGACATCACACTGGCAACAAAGATCCGCATAGTCAAAGCCATGGTATTCCCTGTAGTCACCTATGGATGTGAGAGCTGGACCTTAGGGAAGGCTGAGCGAAGGAAGATCGATGCTTTTGAACTGTGGTGTTGGAGGAAAGTTCTGAGAGTGCCTTGGACTGCGAGAAGATCCAACCTGTCCATCCTCCAGGAAATAAAGCCCGACTGCTCATTGGAGGGAAAGATACTAGAGACAAAGTTGAAGTACTTTGGCCACATCATGAGGAGACAAAGCCTAGAGAAGACAATTATGCTGGGGAAAGTGGAAGGCAAAAGGAAGAGGGGCCGACCAAGGGCAAGATGGATGGATGGCATCCTTGAAGTGACTGGACTGACCTTGAGGGAGCTGGGGGTGGTGACGGCCGACAGGGAGCTCTGGCGTGGGCTGGTCCATGAGGTCACGAAGAGTCGGAGACGACTGAACGAATGAACAACAACATGAACTTGAAACTCCCGATGGTGCAGCGGGTTAAACCACTGAGCTGGTGAACTTGCTGGCCAAAAGATTGGCGGTTGCTGGCCGAAAGACTGGGTGGCACAGTGAGTTAAATTGCTGAGCTGCTGGACTTGACTGAAGGGTTGCAGGTTCAAATCCAGGGAGTGAGGTGAGCTCCTGCTGTCAGCCCCAGCTTCTGCCAACCTAGCAGTTCGAAAACATGCAAATGTGAGTAGATCAAAAGGTAACGCTCCCACAGGAAGATAACGGTGTTCCATGCAGTCATGCTGGCCACATGACCTTGGAGATGGGTCGCAGGTTCAAATCCAGAGAGTGAGGTGAGCTCCTGCTGTCAGCCCCAGCTTCTACCAACATAGCAGTTCGAAAACATGCAAATGTGAGTAGATCAATAGGTACCGCTCCAGCAAGAAGGTAATGGCACTCCAAACTATATTATTATTATTATTATTATTATTATTATTATTATTACTATTATTATTATTATTATTACTATGGAGCTCTGGGTGGCACAGTGGGTTAAACAGCTGAGCTGCTAAACTTGTTGACCGAAGGGTTGCAGGTTCGAATCCAGGGAGTGAGGTGAGCTCCTGCTGTCAGCCCCAGCTTCTGCCAACCTAGCAGTTCGAAAACATGCAAATGTGAGTAGATCAATAGGTACCGCTCCGGCGAGAAGGTAATGGCACTCCAAAGTAGATTATTATTATTATTATTATTATTATTATTATTATTATTATTATTATGGAGCCCTGGGTGGCACAGCGGGTTACACTGCTAAGCTGCTGAACTTGTTGACCGAAGGGTCGCAGATTCGAATCCAGGGAGCGGGGTGAGCTCCTGCTGTCAGCCCCAGCTTCTACCAACGTAGCAGTTTGAAAACATGCAAATGTGAGTAGATCAATAGGTTCCGCTCCAGCGAGAAGGTAATGGCACTCCAAAGTATATTATTATTATTATTATTATTATTATTATTATTATTATTATTATTATTATTATGGAGCCCTGGGTGGCACACTGGGTTAAACTACTGAGTTGCTGAACTTGCTGACTGAAGGGTTGCAGGTTTGAATCCAGGGAGCTGGGTGAGCTCCTGCTGTCAGCCCCAGCTTCTGCCAACCTAGCAGTTCGAAAACATACAAATGTGAGTAGATCAATAAGTACCGCTCCAGCGAGAAGGTAACGGCACTCCAAAGTATATTGTTATATTATATTATATTTTAAGGGAGCTATGGGTGGCACAGTGGGTTAAACTGCACCTATGTTAAGTGAGAGTCTACTGTATATATTCTTTATATGATGTTTGCCATTTGGGTTTAAATCAGAAGTGAAAAAGACCCAAAGGTTGCTTTCTCAGTGTTGGTTTCCAGTATGAGAATCATGGGGTTTTGCACTCTGCATATGCTCTGGAGCTTTGCCACAATGACTTCTTCTAAGGTAGATTTTGGTACCTGATGTTTGGAGATATAGATCTTAGGGGTTGTTTTTTTGCACTCTGCATATGCTCTGGAGCTTTGCCACAATGACTTCTAAGGTAGGTTTGGCTACCTAACGTTTGGAGATATAGATCTTAGGGTTCCTCTTAAAAGGATGGGACCAAATGGCTAGGATTTGGGGTTTGTCTGGCTGATCTCTAGAGGGCCCTTAGAAAACTGTGAGAAAGGAAACACCAGCATAGTTTGGTGGACCTTGAAAGAAAGGACTTTGCCTCCATTTGGCTCTTTGCCAGGGGCCAAATCATCTCTCTCTTGCCCTTTGGAGCCTTGTTTTACCTGCTTTGCATTGGATTAAATGCATGGCAGAGCCCACTTTTCCCTTCTCAATAACCCAAAGCAGGCATGGGTTAGGAATTAGGAATTGTGGGAGTTGGAGTCCAAAACACCTGGAGGGAGGGCCAAAGTTGGCCCATGCCTGACCTAAATGCCTGACCTCCAACTGTGTTGGACTACAACTCCTATCATCCTGTCTCTCAATTGTCTCAACCTGGGGATTGCAACCCCCAAGGGGGTCACTGGGCCATTTTCCAGGGGTCGCGAAGCCGCCTCGACCTCATTTGAACTGGCCTGGCTAAATGCTATGGAATCCTTGGATTGTAGGAGGTGGAAGACCTTGGGAAACTACAACTCCCATTATTCCCTAGCATTGAGCGTCAACCTGCAATCATTCTACGTTGTAGATGCCCCTGAGTTCCCTTTTGTCAGGGAGCCAAAAAAACTTATCTTTAGACATGATTGCCTTAACCCAACCTAAGCTAAGGATTATGGGAGTTGTAGTCCAGCTGGAGGATGCACTAAAATCCTTGAAGCAAACAGCTGCAGAGGCCGTGCAGAAAGAATAAACCAGAGCTAATGGAAATGACTTTTTGAACTGCTATTTCCAGTATCCCCGAAGCCATTGTGGATAATGGTATTTGTAGTCCTCCAAAGTAGCTTTTCCATTCTTTGCTGGTATTCAGTTTGTTGCATATTTAGATTCTGATATATATTTTTCCAATCTTTGTAATCTGTGTCCCTATCTCCCCACAACCGATAGATGGGCAGCTTTCATGTCATCGAATCTGCTCCGGATTTTAGTCAGAACTTTAAAGATGCAATCTGATTTTGAAGTATGTGTTGCACAGCTCAAATAGTTACAGCTGCAGAAGCCGTGCAGAAAGAATAAACCAGAGCTGAGGGAAATTACTTTTCGAACCACCATTTCCAGTATCCCCGAAGTCCTTATGGATAATGGTATTTGTAGTCCTCCAAAGTAGCTTTTCAATTCTCTGCTATTATTCAGTTTGTTGCATATTTAGTTTCCGATATATATTTTTTCAATCTTTGTAATCTGTGTCCCTATCTCCCCACAACCGATAGATGAGCAGCTCTCATGTCATTGAATCCGCTCCGGATTTTAGTCTGAACTTTAAAAATGCAATCTGATTTTGAAGTATGTGTTGCACAGCTTGAATAGTTACTTCAATACCCTGTGGAATGCATGCATTTTGAGACTACCTGAGCTACCATGGCTCCATGCGATGGAATCCAAGGAGTTTTAGTTTGACAAGGTAATGGGCTTTCCTTGCCAAAAGATTGGAAGAGTTTTGCAAGGTGGACCTTGTAAAACTGCAACTCCCAGGATTCTATAACTGTTTTTAAAGTGTCAAAGAGTATTAAGCTGGCACTGGCAAACTTGGGCCCTCCGGGTGTTTTGGACTTCAACTCCCACAATTCCTAACAGCCTACCGGCTGTTAGGAATTGTGGGAGTTGGAGTCCAAAACACCCAGAGGGCCTAAGTTTTCCCATGCTTGGTATTAAGTAAACAAGAGGTTAGTCAATGGCGCCACCTTTGTATCAAAAGGTTTATGGCAGGATAGAAATACAAACAATGATGGATCTGGAACAAACTTGGCACGAATACCCAATATGCCCAAATGTGAACACTGGTGGAGTTTGGAGAAAATAGACCTCGACATTTGGGAGTTGTAGTTGCTGGGATTTATAGTTCACCTACAATAAAAGAGCATTGTGAACTCCACTAACAATGGAAATGAACCAAACTTGGCACACAGAACTCCCATGATCAAGAGAAAATAATGGAAGGGTTTGAGGGCATTGACCTTGAGTTTTGGAGTTGTAGTTCACCTACATCCAGAGAGCACTGTGGACTCAAAATATGATAGATCTGGACCAAACTTGGCAGGAATATCCAATATGCAATTTGAATACTGGTAGGGTTGGAGGGGGGACACGATTTTGTCATTTGGGTTGTAGTTGCTGGGATTTATAGTTCACCTACAATCAAAGAGCATTCTGAACTCCACCAATGATGGAATTGAACCAAACTTGGCACACAGAATTCCCACGACCAACAGAAAACACTGGAAGGGTTTGATGGGCATTGACCTTGAGTTTTGGAGTTGTAGTTCACCTACCTACAGAGAGCACTGTAGAATCAAAAAAATGATGAATCTGGCCCAAACTTGGCACGAATACTTAATATGCCCAAATGTGAACACTGGTGGAGTTTGGGGAAAATAGACCTCGACATTTGGGAGTTGTAGTTGCTGGGATTTATAGTTCACCTACAATAAAAGAGCATCATGAACTCCACTAACAATGGAATTGAACCAAACTTGGCACACAGAACTCCCACGACCAACAGAAAATATTGGAAGGGTTTGGTGGGCATTGACCTTGAGTTTGGAGTTGTAGTTCACCTACATCCAGAGAGCACTGTGGACTCAAACAATGATGGATCTGGACCAAACTTGGCACGAATACTCAATATGCCCAAATGTGAACACTGGTGGAGTTTGGGGGAAATAGACCTCGACATTTGGGAGTTGTAGTTGCTGGGATTTATAGTTCACCTACAATAAAAGAGCATTATGAACTCCACTAACAATGGAATTGAACCAAACTTGGCACACAGAACTCCCATGACCAACAGAAAATATTGGAAGGGTTTGTTGGGCATTGACCTTGAGTTTTGGAGTTGTAGTTCACCTACATCCAGAGAGCACAATGGACTCAAACAATGATGAATCTGACCCAAACTTGGCACAAATCCTCAATATGCCCAAATGTAAACACTAGTGGAGTTTCGGGGAAAATAGACGTTGATATTTGGGAGTAGTAGTTGTTGGGATTTATAGTTCACCTACAATCAAAGAGTACTTTGAGCTCAGCCCACAATGGATCTGCACCAAACTTGGCACGCTATCTACATGACCAACATTGAATACTGGTGGGGTTGGGGAGGGCTGTTTTTGAATTTTGGGAATTGTAGTTCACCAACACCAAAGAGGACAGGCAGAGAAATCTTCATCCTTCTCTGCCAAAAGGGTTCCTAAGACCATCAAAAATGTGTGTTTCCTGATGGTCTTTGGTGAGCCCTCTGAAACCTTCCTTGCGAACATCAAGATGAGGAGTCCATAATCCAAGAACAGATTGATTATGGGTTGTTGTAGGTTTTTTCGGGGTATATGGCCATGTTCTAGAGGCATTCTCTCCTGACATTTCGCCTGCATCTATGGCAAGCATCCTCAGAGGTAGTGAGGTCAGAGGTAGTGAGATTGAATATGGCCATTCAAGATTCATAAGTTTAGACACCAATCCATGTGGGAGGATTGTGTCAAATGCAGAACTAAAGGCTGCAAGAAGCCTCCTCACATAGTTCCCCCATCGTTCCAGATGATTCAGAGCAGTGCGGATAGTGATGGCTGTAGCATCCTCCGTAGACCTGTTAGCTCTATATGCAAACTGATGTTTACCAAATGTATATGGAAGGCAAGAAGTGATAGAGATGCTTGCAGACCAGTTGTTCAAGGCACTTCATAATGATGGTGGTCTGAAGTCCATTAAATTATCAATAGGGAACTTCTTTGCTAAGGGAACAATGATAGAAGACTACAAACAAGATGGAATAATGGACTGAGATAAAGACAGATTGGAAGATAGTCGTAGTTAGCTCTGCATCTCGTGGTTCAGTGCCTTCCAAGTCTCCCAGTCTTCTGTGTGCCCAGGAGGAAGTTTCTCATCCAGTCTCAGGCACAGATTGAGATTCCGGGTTTTCGCCTGCCACTTTTGGACTCTTGCTTGTTGAGGTGAGTATCTCCGTAGACCTTAAGAAGAAATTTCTTGATTTAACGCATTGGCTTGCTGGCTGGTATCCAAACAGAAGATGGGCCGGAGATGTCACTGCCTTGGTCCTTTCATTACAGCCTGCTATTTCCCAAAGGGGGTCAGCTGGTGCAATACCAGCTAAACCAGTGTTTCTCAACGTGGGGGTCGGAACCCCTGTGGGGGTCACAAGGGGGTGTTCGAGGGGTCGCCAAAGACCATCATAAAACATAGTATTTTCTGTTGATCATGGGGTTCTGTGTGGAAAGTTTGGTCGAATTCTATCGGTGGGGTTCAGAATGCTATTTCATTGTGGGTGAACTATAAATCCCAACGTATTGTCGAAGGCTTTCATGGCTGGAATCACTAGGTTCTTGTGGGTTTTTTCGGGCTATATGGCCATGTTCTAGAGGCATGTTCTATATGGCCATGTCCTAGAGGCATAATGCCTCTAGAACAGTGGTTCTCAACCTGGGGTCCCCAGATGTTTTTGGCCTACAACTCCCAGAAATCCCAGCCAGTTTACCAGCTGTTAGGATTTCTGGGAGTTGAAGGCCAAAAACATCTGGGGACCCCAGGTTGAGAACCACTGCTCTAGAACATGGCCATATAGCCCGAAAAAACCCACAAGAACCTATAAATCCCAACAATTACAACTCCCAAATGGCAAAGTCTATTTTCTCCAAACTCTACCAGTGTTCACATTGGGGCATATTGAGTATTTGTGCCAAGTTTGATCTAGATCCATCATTGCTTGAGTCCACAGTGTTCTCCTGATGTAGGTGAACTACAACTCCAAAAAAACACAAGGTCAATGTCCACCAGACCTTCCCAGTATTTTCTCTTGGTCATGGGAATTCTGTGTGCCCAGTTTGATTAAATTCCATCATTGGTGAAGTTCAGAAGGCTCTTTGATTTTAGGTGAACTATAAATCCCAGCAACTCCAGCTTTACCAAATAACAACATCAATCACCCCCAACTTCACCAGTATTCAAATTTGGGCGTATTGGGTATTTGGCACAATGTACAGGTCCAGTGACTGAAAATACATCCTGCATATCAGATATTTAGATTACGATTAATAACAGTAGCAAAATTGCAGTTATGAAGTTGCAACGAAAATAACATTATGGTTGGGGGTCACCACAACATGAGGACCTGTACTAAGGGGTCGCAGCATTAGGAAGGTTGAGGCCAACCCCAGCAATACAGTATTTATCGTGTTGTGTCAGGAGCAAACCAAACAGTTGTATTGCATTTTTAAACAAACAATACACAAAGTTTGCAAGGTTGGTAGTTGATTAAATGTCCTTTGAGCAGTATCTGGCCACT
This sequence comes from Anolis sagrei ordinatus, assembly GCF_025583915.1. NCBI lineage: Eukaryota > Metazoa > Chordata > Lepidosauria > Squamata > Anolidae > Anolis > Anolis sagrei. The sequence continues at coordinate 4,650,391 of NW_026847660.1, forward strand.
TGGAGTGCCTCTGGTGTTGCCGCAAGAAGGTCCTCCATTGTGCATGTAGCAGGGCTCAGGTTGCATTGCAGCAAGTGGTCAGTGGTTTGCTCCTCTCCACATTCGCATGTTGTGGATTCCACTTTGTGGCCCCATTTCTTAAGGTTGGCTCTGCATCTCGTGGTGCCAGAACACAGTCTGTTCAGCGCCTTCCAAGTCACCCAGTCTTCTGTGTGCCCAGGGGGGAGTCTCTCATTGGGTACCAGCCATTGGTTGAGGTTCTGGGTTTGAGCCTGCCACTTTTGGACTCTCGCTTGCTGAGGTGTTCCTGTGAGTGTCTCTGTAGATCTTTGAAAACTATTTCTTGATTTAAGTCGTAGACGTGCTGACTGATACCCAAACAGGGGATGAGCTGGAGATGTCTCTGCCTTGGTCCTTTCACTATTGGCTGGTGTAGGGTGCAGACACCTTGTGATAATGCGACATGTCTCATTAAGAGCCACATCCACGGTTTTAGCGTGGTGAGATGTGTTCCACACTGGGCATGCATACTCAGCAGCAGAGTAGCCAAGCACAAGGGCAGATGTCTTCACTGTGTCTGGTTGTGATCCCCAGGTTGTGCCAGTCAGCTTTCATATGATATTGTTTCTAGCGCCCACTTTTTGCTTGATATTCAGGAAGTGCTTCTTGTAGGTCAGAGCACAGTCCAGAGTGACTCGCAGGTATTTGGGTGTGCTGAAATGCTCCAATGGGAATCCTTCCCAGGTAATCGTCAGGGCTCAAGATGCTTGTCTATTATTCAGATGGAAAGCACACATTTGTGTTTTAGATGGATTAAGGATCAGCTGGTTTTCCCTGTAATAGGCAGTAAGGGCACCTAAAGCTTCAGAGAGTTTCTGTTCAACTATCTCAAAGTTCCCTGATTGAGTGGTGATGGCATGATCATCAGCATATGCTATCTATGCTGAACAGGAGATATGAAAAAGAAAGGGAAGGAAAAAACGACGAAAGAAAGGTAGGCAAGAAACAGCAATGGAAGGAATTCAGGAAGTGTGGTGTAGTGGTTTGAACAGGCCTTGAAAAAAAATATAGAGAGAGGAAACGGCCAAAAATTATTAGGACATATGTTGAAATGGGGAGTGGCATTTAGTCCCAAAGGCTTTGGGCTAGCATTGGCCACTTGGAGGCCAGAGGAAAACCCTCCTATGGGAGGATCCATAGGAGGCATTGGTTTATATCTTTGCAAGTATTTGGAAGAAAGACTTCAGAGGTGATTTGAGTCCTCCTGAGTCCAGACCTGAACCTGGGCCAAGCTCATTCACCCGAGGCCATCCTTCGCACAGAATCCGTGACCCTTTACAGTACAAACCATCTGGAGAAAGAGAGAGAGAAATATAAGAATAAATCTGACCAAATGCAAAGATTCCATTGGCTGAGAAGAAGGAGGTAACTTAAGGACACAGAGGGAGACTTTGGTCCCAGATTTCACACTCAGCACCCAAAAAACCCTGGATTTCTTGGAGATTGCATGCCCCAGGTGAGTGGGGAAGAAATGGGGACCCTGTCTTATGCAGTCTGTGCAATTGCTGTCCTTATTACCTATTATTATTAGCTCTAAATTATGATGATGATTCATTATAGTGACTTTGGCTACCACCATAATCACAATTTATGTTCCCCTTTCCTTCCCAGACCTAAGATTCCAAATTGTTTACAACCTATGATTATTATGATTATGAATCGAAATCATCACCACCATAATTATAATTTACATAATCATCATCATAATATTATTATGATTATTTAATAATTGTGATTATTTATTATTCTGATTTTTGTTATCACCGCATTCACCACTTATATTCAATTTTCCTTCTCAAGGTTCCAAATTGTTTACAACATAATAATAATAATAATAATAATAATAATAATTATTATTATTATTATTATTATTATTCCAAATCATTACCACCACCATCATTAATATCATTAATTTATTATTATTAACTATGAATTAATGTGATTATTTATTATTCTAACTTTTGTAATCACCATAATCACTACTTATATTCCACTTATCTTCCCAAACCTGGTTCCAAATTGTTTACAACATATTATTATTATTATTATTCCAAATTATAATCTAATTAATTATTAATTGATTTATTATTGTGATTCTAACTGTTGTCACCATGATCTTCACTTATATTCCACTTTTCTTCCCAACCTGGTTCCAAATTATTATTATTATTATTATTATTATTATTATTATTATTATTCCAAATCATCATCAACTTATTATTATTAATTAATTACTGTGATCATAACTGCTGTCACCATGATCACCACTTATATTCCATTTTTCTTCCGAAAACTGGAATTCCAAATTGTTTACAACAACAAAAACAACAGCAACAGAGACAACATATTATTATTATTATTATTATTATTATTATTATTATTACTAATTTTACTGACACAAAAGCACAGTATGTCACAGCAAACGAGATCTATATGCTGGATTTCGTATCACAAAATCACAAGTTGAACACTTCTCAAGCGTCTAGGAATGTGTGTTGTATTTTCGAATGATGCGCGCAGATCCACGTCAGGTGGCCTTTTGGAGTTGACAGATCGTGATTTTGTTAATGTTTATTGTTTCCAAATGTTGGCTGAGATTTTTTGGCATGGCACCTAGTGTGCCAATCACCGCTGGGACCACCTGTACTGGTTTTTGCCAGAGCCTTTGCAGTTCGATTTTGAGATCTTGATAACAGCTGAGTTTTTCCTGTTGTATTATTATTATTATTATTATTAGAAACACAACAAGATGAGTCCACAGCACACAAGATCACTCTGCTGGCTGTTGTATTGGATCACAGGTCGGACGCTACCCAAGTGTCTAGGACTGTGTGATGTATTGGTGAATAATGTGTGCATTATTATTATTATTATTATTATTATTATTATTATTATTATTATTGGATCATCTGTCGGACATTTCCCAAGTGTCTAGGACTGTGTGATGTACCAGCGAATAATGCGTGCAGATCCCAGTAGGGTGGCCTTTTGCAGCTGACAGGTGGTAATTTTGTCAGCGCCGATTGTGTTTAAGTGCAGGCCAAGGTCTTTAGGCACTGCACCCAGTGTGCCGATCACCACTGGGACCACCTTTACTGGCTTGTGCCAGAGTCTTTGCAGTTATTATTATTATCATTATTATTCACTATTAATCAGTATGGTTTTTAAAATTATTCTGACCTTTGTTATCACCATAATCATGATTTGTATTCCACTTTCCTCCCTGAATCTGGAATTCCAAATTGATTACATAATAATAATAATAATAATAATAATAATAATAATAATAATAATGATATGATTATACATTGTTCTGATCTTTGTTGTCACCATCATTACCATGTCTACTCCAAACATTCCAAATGGTCATAATCAACCTCTTCATCAGCCAGGATTAATTATTATTACTCATTATTCTGACTTTGTTATCCCATAATCACCACTTAATGGTATATTTGATATACCGTAAGTATATCAGCCACTTTAAGTCTCTCGCAGGAGAGGTGAAGTGGGGTATCAATAATAATAATAATCACCATCATCATCATCATTGTCGTAATCATAATTATTCTCTGCCCAAGAGTGTTTGTTCCTCATCAAACTACAACTCCCAGGATTTCATAGTATTGCCATAGCAGTTCAAGTGTGGTCAAACTACATTCATTTTGCAGTGTAGATGGGACCCTTAGAGGGAGGCCTTTGCATGGGCTACTGCTCTGGTATTGAGGTGGACTAGATGGTCTTTGGGGTTCCCTTCCAAATGTATAACTCCAGGATTTTACCTCTTTCTGCCCTACTTTTCCAGTTCTTGCTTTTCTTTGTTCACCTATGAATGTTATGGCTCCGGACGGCGGATGGGGATGGATGGTGGTCCTGGCTGGGTTCGTCCAGACGGCGCTGGTTTTTGGGGTGATCCGTTCTTTTGGGGTCTTCTTTGTGGAGTTTGTGGCCTATTTCGGGGAAACCTCCAGCGGCGTCTCCTGGGTGGTTTCCGTCGGAGTGGCCACTCTACAATTTGCAAGTAAGATGGAAATGCAGCTTTTACCAATGAGATACTACTTGGTGCACAAAGGCACTGAGCTTCTTATCTCTTGCAAAGAATATCTTCCTTAGGTTAAGCAACACTGACCTTACTCTTCTTAGTTTGTCCCAATCAGAATCAATGAATCGTTGCTTGGTGAGCCATAGGTAAATTCGGGTGATTAATACGTAATCATTGAGGATTATCACATGTTACTTAAGCAATCAATGCATGCTTTGCAGGATTGCAATACTCCTGGACAATGAGTTATTACATCAACATAAGTCATAGTCCCCTTCTATGGAGGTTTTCCAGCAGAGGCTGGATGGCCATCTGTCGGGAGGGCTTGGGTGGTGTCTTCCAGCTAACAGAAGGGGGTTGGACTGGATGACCTTTGGGGGTCCCTTCCAAGTCTGTGCCTTTATGGTTTACCTGTGTTGCTCTGCTTCCATCAGGCCCAATGGGGAGTGCCCTCAGCGCCCGCTTTGGGGTGCGTCCAGTGGTGATGGCCGGAGGTTTGCTTGCCAGCTTGGGGTTGCTGCTCGCCTCCTTCTCCACCAGCCTCATTCACCTGTACATGAGTGTTGGCCTGGTCGCAGGTGAGTCTGCTTTTCTTGACCTTTTTGCTTTTCAAAACTGCCAAAAACAGAAGGTGGAAAAAGTATTCTGGATCCTGTTGAGACAGAAATCCGGTCCACGTTTTCCCCTCTGATTTAAACACTGTCCTGGGTCCTGAACTCTCTCAGAAATAGATCCAGCACCTTGGAGAGTTCATGCAAACTTATGCAAAACCTGGACTGGATTCACCATTTCTCTGTCCTAGGTGGGCATCTACATACTCTGTAGAACTGCCATAATATAATTATTAATATTATTATTATTATCCTTATTGAACAACCAACAAAATTTGGAGCCCCGGGTGGCGCAGTGGGTTAAACCCTTGTGCCGGCAGGAGTGAAGACCAACAGGTCGCAGGTTCGAATCTGGGGAGAGGCGGATGAGCTCCCTTTATCAGCTCCAGCTCTCCATGCGGGGACATGAGAGAAGCCTCCCACAAGGATGACAAAACATCAAAACATCCGGGCGTCCCCTGGGCAACGTCCTTGCACACAGCCAATTCTCTCACACCAGAAGCAACTTGCAGTTTCTCAAGTTGCTCCTGACATGACAAAAAAAACAAACTTTGGTAAGATTCATACCTTTTCTTTTCCTCCTCTTCCTCCACCTCTTCTTCCTCTTCTTCTTCCTAATTGTGTTGTAGGCAGAAGGTAGGTAAATAATAGCAATAACAATTACAACAACAATAATAATACATTATTATACTAACCTTTACTGTGTGCCACCATTAATGGGACAGGTGGATTCATAACAGTCTGTAACAATATTTGGAAAAGTTTCCTTTCTTTGTTTGGAAGTATTATTTCCTGTATAATTGTATGGTGCTTACTTTGAAAGTAGTTGTTCAACTCCAGAAACTTTTTTTCGTGCCATTAACTATGTTGAATTGGTTGCACCTCGATGAGATATTCGTTGGAGAACTATAGCAAAATGTGCTGCAGGATCTCCCTTCTGCAAAAGCAATGTTTTGGCAATTTAATAATCTTTTCCCATGTTTTTATGATCCAATTACGAAATGACATCTATATCCCAGGAATCATAGAATCATAGAATCCTAGAGTTGGAAGAGACCTCATGGGCCATCCAGTCCAACCCCCTGCCAAGAAGCAGGAATATTGCATTCAAATCACCCCTGACAGATGGCCATCCAGCCTCTGTTTAAAAGCTTCCAAAGAAGGAGCCTCCACCACACTCCGTGGCAGAGAGTTCCACTGCTGAACGGCTCTCACAGTCAGGAAGTTCTTCCTCATGTTCAGATGGAATCTCCTCTCTTGTAGTTTGAAGCCATTGTTCCTGCGTCCTAGTCTCCAAGGAAGCAGAAAACAAGCTTGCTCCCTCCTCCTCCCTGTGGCTTCCTCTCACATATTTATACATGGCTATCATATCTCCTCTCAGCCTTCTCTTCTTCAGGCTAAACATGCCCAGCTCCTTAAGCTGCTCCTCATAGGGCTTGTTCTCCAGACCTTTTATCATTTTAGTCGTTCTCCTCTGGACACATTCCAGCTTGTCGTTCTCCTCTGGACACATTCCAGGAACAAAACTCATGTTACATAGTGTAATCATAATCAACCTGAACCAGAGAAGTGTCATCTTATTTTGCTCTTTGCCATTGCAGGCCTGGGCTGGGCCTTGGTCTTCAGCCCCTCCATTGCTGCTGTGTCGTGTTATTTCAACAAGCGTCGCTCGCTGGCCACCGGTTTGGCTGTCTCCGGCGCTGGCATCTCCTCCTTGGCCTTTTCGCCCCTCTTCCAATACCTGCTTCATGTCTATGGATGGCGAGGGGCCCTCATTTTGTTATCTGGGATGTCCCTAAACTTGGTGGCATCCGGCACTTTGCTCCGACCTTTGGTTTTGGAAGGAGAACTAGACGTCCCGGAGAAATCCAGTGATGCTGGCTGTTTGGAGACCCTGTCCTCCCTCTTCTCCCTTGAACTCTTGCGCCACAAACCCTTCATGAGCTACGTTTTGGTCTTCGTCCTGGTAGACGCCGGCTACTTCGTGCCCTATGCCCACTTGGTGGCCCATGCCAGGGAGAATGGGTGCGACGAATACCAAGCCGCTTTTGTCATGTCTGCTGCGGCCGTTTCGGACATGTTCGGCCGGGTCTTGGCTGGCTGGATTGCAGATGCCAAAGTCTTCGCCCGCCTGGTTCATAGCCTCACTCTTTGGACCCTCCTAACAGGGCTCTCCCTCACTCTACTCCCCTTGGGGCACAGCTTTTCCTCTTTGGTGCCCCTTGGCGTTGGCTACGGCTTCTTCGCAGGCACCTTGGTGCCACTCCAGTTCACCACTTTGGTGGAAATCGTGGGCACCGGGTACTTGATCGGAGCCATCGGACTCATGCACATGCTGGAAAGCATTGGGGCTTTGCTGGGAGCCCCACTTTCAGGTAAGGCCAATGACGCACTTCGTACAGAATTGAAAGACCATCTAGTCCAAGCCCCTAAAAAATGGTAGATAGATTGGATAGATAGATAGATAGATAGATAGATAGATAGATAGATAGATAGATAGATAGATAGATAGATGTAGACAGAAAGATAGATGTAGATGGATATATGGAGAGAAAGAGAGTGGGAAGAGCCCCAAAAGCCATCCGTCCAATCCCCTAAGATAGATAGATAGATAGATAGATAGATAGATAGATAGATAAACAGAGACTAGAGATAGATGAATGGATGGAATGAAATGAATGAACGAATAGGAAGATATTCCAAGAGCTGTCTCTCCAATCCCCTAAGACAGACAGACAGACTGAGCCTGGAGATAGATGGATGGACAAGTGGATGCATGAATGGGTGGATGGAATGAAATGAATGAAATAATAGGAAGATATGTGTTATTGTTGAGCTTGTTGACCGAAAGGTCGCAGGTTAGAATCCAGGGAGCAGAGTGAGCTTCCGCTGTCAGCCCCAGCTTCTGCCAACCTAGCAAATGTGAGTAGATCAATAGGTACCACTCCGGCAGGAAGGTAACGGTGCCCCATGCAGTCAGGCTGGCTACATGACCTTGGAGGTGTCTACGGACAACGCTGGCACTTCGGCTTAGAAATGGAGATGAGCACCACACCCTGCAGTCAGACACGACTGGACTTCATGCCAGGGGAAAACCTTTATGTGTTATCGAAAGCTTTCCTGACTGGAATTACTGGGTTTCTGTGAGTTTTCCAGGCTATCTGGCCGTGTTCCAGAAGCATTCTTTCCTGACATTTCACCCATATCTATGGCAGGCATCTTCAGAGGTTGTGAGGTCTGTTGGAAACTAGGCCAATGGGGTTTATATATCTGTGGAAACAATAGCAGAGTACTTGATGAACCAACCTGGATATAGCATATTATTTGAGAACATAGAAATGCTTGACCACTCTAACAATCACCATGTCAGACTACACAGAGAAGCCATTGAAATCCACAAGCATGTGGACAACTTCAACAGAAAGGAGGAAACCATGAAAATGAACAAAATCTGGCTACCGGTATTAAAAAACAAACAAACAGTAAATAAAGAACAACACTCAAAAAATAGGGTAAATTTAGACAGGAAACAATTTAAAGCTAACACTTCCCAACAAAGAATTCCCCCAAACAGGAATCAGCCAGGCCTTGAAGCTGCAAGACTCTTTGATGCTAATCAAGGTGATTAATTGCAACATTCCTATTTGCCTCCAACAGACAAGAGTTCTTTGTTCCATTCTGGACATTTCACAGATTTCTAAACCTTACTTGTCTAGTTTCCAACAGACCTTACAACCTCTGAGGATGCCTGTCATGGATGTGGGTGAAACGTCAGGAGAGAATGCTTCTGGAATATGGCAAGACAGTAGGCCTGGGCAATCCATGGTTCTAAATGGTTCTAAAGTACTTACAAAACTAAAGTTCTGATGGTGAAAATTTCAGAACTCTAACAAAACTTTCAAAATTTAATTATTATTCCATTATTTGTGATTTTTTTGATAGAACCAATTAGGAACTGCCATTTATAATTAAATAAATGGCTGAGGGGGAAGAGCCTAAATGGCTGAGGGGGGAAAGGAAGGGGCCTGAGGCTGTTAGGAATTTTTGGAGTTGAAAACATCTGGAGGACCAAAGTTTGCCCATGCCTGTTCTATGCAATGCTGCCGTGGGATGTGCACTCCTTGGCGGAAAAGACAAAAGACCTTGTAAAACTACAACTCCCAGGGTTGTGCCACCAAGCCATGGCAGTTCAAGGGCTGCCAAGCTGCATTCTTTCTCCAGCGTACCCTTGGATAGTATTTTCATTCCTTTTCCCCATGTAACTTCCAAAGCAACTAGTTACAGGTCCCTCCTTTCCTTTGGGCTCGATTCCTTGCCACTGACCAATCCTTTTTCCATTCCAGGATGGCTGAGGGACATGACCGGGGATTACACGGCCTCTTTCGTGGCCTCTGGGGTCTTCCTCCTGGCTGGTGCCTTGCTCCTTTTGACCTTGCCAAACTACTTCTCCCATTCCGAGCTGTTGGAAACCAGGAGGAAGACAACCATGCCACCTTTGGACCCGGAGGTATATGAATTGACCCAAGACTGAAGGAGACTAGTTAGCCAGCTCCAGTCTCCAAAGCATTGGAAGAAGTGACAAAGGACTTCAAAGTCAGCAGCAAAGTTTTCATCTTTCATCATCTTGTTCTCATTCTGTTGTGAAGAATGATTAAACGTTTTGCCTTTCTAAACTGGGACTGAAAAACAGTTGACTGGTTTTATTATTCTGCATTGAATATTTTCTCTGGAGATTTCTAAACAGAAGCTGGATGGCCATCTGTCAGGAGGGCTTGGATTGTGTCTTCCTGAATGTCAGAATGGGGATGGACTGGATGATCTTTGGGAGTCTCTTCCAATTCTCTGGTTCTATGATTCTATTAATACAATGCATTAATACCTTCTCTGGAGGTTTCCAAACAAAATCTGGATGGCCATCTGTCAAGAGGGCTTGAATCGTGTCTTCCTGCCTGGCAAAATTGGATTGTATGGCCTTTGGAAGTCTCTTCCAATTCTCTGGTTCTATGGTTCTGTAGATACACTGCATTGAATATCTTCTCTGGAGGTTTCTAAACAAAATCTGGATGGCCATCTGTCGAGAGGGTTTTGATTGTGTCTTCCTACTTCCTGGATGGCAGAATGGGTTTGGACTGGATGGCCTTTGGGAGTCTCTTCCATTTCTCTGGTTCTATGATTTGATGAATACACTGCATGAATACCTTCCCTGGAGGTTTCCAAACAGAAGCTGGATGGCCATCTGTCAGGAGGGCTTGGATTGTGCCTTCCTGAATGACAGAATGGATTTGGACTGCATGGCCTTTGGGAGTCTCTTCAAATTCTCTGGTTCTATGATTCTATGAATACAATGCATGAATACCTTGTATTGTCAAAGGCTACCATGGCCGGAATCACTGGGTTATTGTAGGTTTTTTCGGGCTGTATGGCCATGGTCTAGAGGCATTCTCTCCTGACGTTTTCCCTGCATCTATGGCAAGCATCCTCAGACCTCACTACCTCTGAGGATGCTTGCCATAGATGCAGGCGAAACGTCAGGAGAGAATGCCTCTAGACCATGGCCATATAGCCTGAAAAAACCCACAACAACCCATGAATACCTTCTCTGGAGGTTTCCAAACAGAAGCTGGAATGTGTCCAGAGGAGGATGACTAAAATGATCAAGGGTCTGGAGAACAAGCTCTATGAGGAGCGGCTTAAGGAGCTGGGTATGTTTAGCCTGAAGAAGAGAAGGCTGAGAGGAGATATGATAGCCATGTATATGTGAGAGGAAGCCACAGGGAGGAGGGAGCAAGCTTGTTTTCTGCTTCCCTGGAAACTAGGATGCGGAACAATGGCTTCAAACTACAAGAGAGGAGATTCCATCTGAACATGAGGAAGAACTTCCTGACTGTGAGAGCCGTTCAGCAGTGGAACTCTCTGCCCCGGAGTGTGGTGGAGGCTCCTTCTTTGGAAGCTTTTAAACAGAGGCTGGATGGCCATCTGTCAGGGATGATTTGAATGCAATATTCCTGCTTCTTGGCAGGGGGTTGGACTGGATGGCCCATGAGGTCTCTTCCAACTCTTTGATTCTATGATTCTAACTGGGGCCATCTCTCGGGAGGGCTTGGATTGTGTCTTCCTGAATGATAGAACGGGGTTGGACTGGGTGGCCTTTGGGAGTCTCTTCCAATTCTCTGGTTCTATGATTCTGCATTGAATACCTTCTCTGAAGGTTTCAAATCAGAAGCTGAATGGCTCTCTGTCAGGAGGGCTTTGATTGTATCTTCCTGAGTGGCAGAATGGGTTTGGACTGGATGGCCTTGGGGAGTCTCTTCCAATCTCTGGTTCTATGAATATATTGCATTGAATACCTTCTCTGGAAGTTTCCAAACACAAGCCAGATGGCTATCTGTCGAGAGGGCTTGGATTGTGTCTTCCTGAATGGCAGAGTGTGTTTGGACTGGATGGCCTTTGAGTGTCTCTTCCAATTCTCTGGTTCTATGATTCGATGAATACAATGCATGAATACCTTCTCTGGAGGTTTCCAAACAGAAACTGGATGGCCATCTGTCGGGAGGGTTTGGATTGTGTCTTCCTGAATGACAGAATGGGGTTGGACTGGATGGCCTTTGGGAGTCTCTTCCAATTCTCTGGTTCTATGATTCTGCATTGAATACCTTCTCTGAAGGTTTCAAATCAGAAGCTGGATGGCCATCTGTCAGGAGGGCTTGGATTGTGTCTTCCTGAATGATAGAATGGGGTTGGACTGGATGGCCTTTGGGAGTTTCTTCCAATTCTCTGATTCTATGATTCTGCATTGAATACCTTCTCTGGAGGTTTCCAAACAGAAGCTGGATGGCCATCTGTCGGGAGGGCTTGGGTTGTATCTTCCTGAATGGCAGATGGGGTTAGATTGAGTATTTCTTTGGGTATTTCTTCCAGTTCTTCAGTTCTGTGGTTCTGAATTGAATACTTTCTCTGGAGGTTTCTAAACAGAAGCTGGATAGCTATCTCTCGGGAGGGCTTGGATTGTGTCTTCCTGAATGATAGAATGGGGTTGAACTGGATGGCCTTTGGGAGTCTCTTCCAATTCTCTGGTTCTATGATTCTATGAATACAATGCACGACTACCTTCTCTGGAGGTGTCCAAGCAGAAGCTGGATGGCTCTCTGTCGAGAGGGCTTTGATTGTGTCTTCCTGTATGACAGAATGTGTTTGAACTGGATGGCCTTTGGGTATCTCTTCCAATTCTCTGGTTCTGTTATTCTATTAATACAATGCATGAATACCTTCTCTGGAGGTTTCTAAACAGAAGCTGGATAGCTATCTGTCGGGAGGGCTTGGATTGTGTCTTCCTGAATGACAGAACGGGGTTGAACTGGATGGCCTTTGGGAGTTTCTTCCAATTCTCTGGTTCTATGATTTTGCATTAAATATCTTCTCCGAAGGTTTCCAAACAGAAGTTGGATGGCTCTCTGTCGGGAGGGCTTTGATTGTGTCTTCCTGAGTGGCAGAATGGGTTTGGACTGGATGACCTTTGGGCATCTCTTCCAGTTCTCTCGTTCTATGATTCTGCATTGAATACCTTCTCGGAAGGTTTCCAAGCAGAAGCTGGATGGCTCTCTGTCGAGAGGGCTTGGATTGTACCTTCCTGAATGATAGAATGGGGTTGAATTGGATGGCCTTTGGGAGTCTCTTCCAATTCTCTGATTCTGCATTGAATACCTTCTCGGAAGATTTCAAATCAGAAGCTGGATGGCTCTCTGTCGAGAGGGCTTTGATTGTGTCTTCCTGAGTGGCAGAATGGGTTTGGACTGGATGGCCTTTGGGGATCTCTCCCAACTTTATGATTCTAGGCATTGCTGTTGAACTATAACACCTCTCAACCTTGTAACAGGGGTGTAAATTCCTCTCTCCGCCCCAAAGAGGAACATATAGGCATGCAGAAATAAACATATATGCAAACCTCCCTTTAGACTTTGAACTTGATAAGGAGTTTGTGGCTTTCCTCTTGTGCGAGGATGGCCAACCTTGCAGAGGAAAGAGTGCATGAGATGGGTCTCTTTGCACATTTCTCGGTGGCTTTTGGGGGGCCGAAGCTGGGCTCGGATGCCGGCCCTTGGATGTGATGGGGCTCCTCCACTGAAGGACCCATGAGCCCCCAGGTCTTCGCCAAGCCCCCCGATGGGGGCTGGGGCTGGATGGTGGTCTTGGCGGCCTTCTGCCAGTCGGCCTTGGTTTTTGGGGTGCTGCGCTCCTTCGGGGTCTTCTTCGTGGAGTTCGTGGCTCACTTCCAGGAGTCGTCCAGCAGCACCTCTTGGATCACCTCCGTCTCCATCGCCACCTTGATGTGCGGAAGTAAGTGCTTTTCTGGAGAGCCAGGATCCAGATCCACCCATCTGTCCTTTTATGGTGTCCTTTTGGACTACAACTCCCAGAATCCCCAAGCTAGCCAAGATCCAAATCTATCCATCTAGGCATCCTTTCGTATGATCCTAAATGGTCACTTTTGGGACAGTAATCCCCAGAATCCCCAAAAGATCCAAGACCCAAATCCATCCATCTAGGCATCCTTTCATATAATCCTAAACGGTCACTTTTTGGACTGCAACTCCCAGAATCCCCAAAAGAGCCAAGATCCAAATTCATCCATCTGTCTATGGTGGGGTTTAGTGTGTGTGCATGGTCCTTAAAGGTCACTTTTGGGACTGCAACTCCCAACCAGGATCCAAATTCATCCATCTGTCTATGGTGGGGTTTTGTGTGTGTGCATGGTCATTAAAGATCACTTTTGGGACTGCAACTCCCAGAATCCCCAAAAGATCCAAGACCCAAATCCGTCCATCTGTCTATGGTGGGGTTTTGTGCATGTGCATGGTCATTAAAGGTCACTTTTTGGACTGCAACTCCCAGAATCCCTAAAAGAGCCAAGATCCAAATTCATCCGTCTGTCTATGGTGGGGTTTTGTGTGTGTGCATGGTCATTAGTCYCTTTTTGGACTGCAACTCCCAGAATCCTCAAAAGAGCCAAGATCCAAATTCATCCATCTGTCTATGGTGGGGTTTTGTGCGTGTGCATGGTCATTAAAGGTCAGTTTTTGGACCGCAACTCCTAGAATCCCCAAAAGAGCCAAGACCCAAATTCATCCATCTGTCTATGGTGGGGTTTTGTGTGCGTGCATGGTCATTAAAGGTCACTTTTGGGACTGCAACTCCCAGAATCCTCAAAAGAGCCAAGACCCAAATTCATCCATCTGTCTATGGTGGGGTTTTGTGTGTGTGTATGGGCCTTAAAGGTCACTTTTTGGACTGCAACCCCCAGAATCTCCCCAGCCAGCCATGCCAAATTCACCCATCCTCAATGGCATTCTTTCCTGTGGTCCTTTGGGACTATAACTCCCAGAATCGACATGTGAGCCAAGATAGAGACACATCCAGCTGTCCTTAATATTCTATGTGCAAACTTTAAAACTCATTTATGGGACTGCAACTCCCAGAATCCCAAAGCGAGTCAAGTCTTATAGGTGACTTTGAGGACAGCAACCTCCAGAAACCCACCGGCCAGCCATGCCAATTCACCAAATTCACCCTTTTAGAACTATAACTCCCAGAATCCCCAAGCAAGCCAAGTTTCAAAGTCATCCATATTTCCTGTGGTACTTAAAGGTTACTTTTGGACTACAACTCCCAGAATCCCCAAGCAAGCCAAGATCCAAATTCATCCATCTATAGCATCCTTTCGTAGGATTCTTAGTGGTCACTTTTGGGCTGCAACTCCCAGAATTCCCAAAAGAGCCAAGATCCAAATGCATCCATCCTTCCTATTGTCCTTATAGGTGACTTTAGGGAGAGCAACCTCCAGAATCCCACTGGTCAGCCATGCCAAATGCACCCATCTATAGTCCTTTTGGGACTATAACTCCCAGAATCCCCAAGCGACCCAAGATTCAAATTTGTCCAACTGTACTGTTGTCCTTCAAGGTGACTTTTTGGACTGCAAATCCCAGGATCCCCAAAATGAACCGAGATCCAAATCTATCCATCTCTCTGTGGCATTCTTTCTTGTGGTCCTGAAAACGATAGGAAGTGAGAGAAATCTCCCCCTTGGAAGGCTATAACTCCCAGCATCCCCAAGTGAGCCAAGACCAAAATTCATCCATATTTCCTGTGGTCCTTAAAGGTCACTTTTGGACTACAACTCCCAGAATCCCCAAGCAAGCCAAGATCCAAATCCATCTATCTATGACATCCTTTCGTATGATCATAAATGGTCACTTTTTGGGCTGCAAGTCCCAGAATCCCCAATCGAACCAAGACCCAAATTCATCTATCTGTCCATTGTAGAGTTTTGTGTGTGAGTGGTCCTTAAAGGTCACTTTTGTGACTCTTACTCCCAGAATCCTCCAGCCAGCCATACCAAAATGCATCCTTCTTCAGTGGCATTCTTTCCTGAGGCTATTTTGGGGGGTTGCAATTCCCAGAATACCTGAACTAACATTCAAATTCGTCCATTTATCCTTGTTATTCTTTTGTGTGATCCTCAAAGGTCACTTTTTTACTGCAACTCCCAGAATCCCCAAGCAAGTCAACACCCAAATTCATCCTACCTATGGCATCCTTTCGTATTGTCCTTAATGGTCCCTTTTTGGATTGCATCTCCCAGAATCCCTGAGCCAAGACCCAAATACATCCACCTGTCCTTGATACGTGTACTCTTTAAAGCTCACTTTGAGAACTGCAACTCCCAGCATCCCCAAGCAAACCAAGATCCAAATTCATCCACCTGTCCATGGCATTCTTTCCCACGGTCCTTAAAAGCCCAAAAAGGGAGTTTGGGGAATTTCAGTCCACAAAAAGTCACTTTTCCAAGCCGCGGCACAAAGAAAGACACTGAAACCTTTCCCTGTTTGCCTTTCAATGATCTGAGGTTAAGCCATGGCTTAACCTTTCCCTTTAACTCTCAGATAAGTGACATATTGCAAGTCAACAATCCTCAGCTAGGCCTGGTATCCACACATCGTTCCCATAGCAGTTAAAGTAGAGTCAAACAGCATTAATCCTACAGTGTAGATGCACCCTGGGACTATCTACACTGGTACATTTGAAGTATAACTCCAGCCGATATCGATATAGATACACACACACACACAGACGAGGATTGAATGAAAAGTAATGCCTACACCTTCATTACTTGGGTTTGGATTGGAATATTTTAATAAATCAAACACTGAAATAATCCTTAAAATGAAGTCGAGCATGCCCCCCCCCCCCCCCAATAAAAGATAGTAACTTATAGTTTTGCTAAGGACAAGGACACCAGACTGGATAATAAGGGTTAAGCCTTGGTCAATTTGCCAAGACACTAACAACAACAAGGACCCTTCCCATGTTAGATAGTGTGTACATTTAATCAAGGTTTTATGCCCTAGTGTTTCATATATAGCAGAAGGTAGCACATTTATTACTGAGAAACCCCTCCCTTTACACTTATGTGCTCTCTTTAACTTCTATGGCCGTGTTTTTCAACCTGGGGGTCAGGACCTGGGGGGGGGTCGCGAGAGGGTGTCAGGGGGATCGCCAAAAACCATCAGAAAACACAGTATTTTCTGTTGGTCCTGGGGTTCTTTGTGAGAAGTTTGGTCCAATTCTGTCGTTGGTGGGGTTCAGAATACTCTTTGATAGTAGGTGAACTATAAATCCCAGCAACTAGAACTCCCAAATGCCAAGGTCTATTTTTCCCAAACTCCACATTTGGGCATATTGAGTATTC